>CM033746.1:31485710-32114882 GCA_019671005.1 Hibiscus mutabilis
TTTCTCTTGAATTTCCATATCTGCCCAAACTTCCTTGATTGAGTCTAGATCTCCTAGTTCTTGCAATAACTTGATTGAAGGCTTCCAAAAATCCAAGATTGCGCTATTCTATCATTTGGTATCAGATTTGAGACTATTCTTGGCAAGAGTTTTGGCATTTTTGGGTGAAAAACTCGAAGATTAGGGAAAATTCGTCAAATCCAAACCAGCAAATCTTCAGCTGAAAATTTCCAGATCAGATCTACACCATTGGATGCGTCTTCACACAAAATTTTAGAATTTTTTGACTTTGGGAACACCTTGAACAAAGTAGATCAAGTTGCTGCATAATGTCAGGGTTTTCGGGTTGTTTTTTTTTCATTCTTAGCCATTAATTTTCCTTTGTTCTAGCTTTTTTATTCTTATACATCTTCTAACAATTTCTTGTTTCCTTGTGTTAGTAGGACCAAAAGTTGCACATCTTTCTCTCTCTTTGCAACTATAATTCTATTGGTGTCTAACCCTTTATTGGATTCTTAAAGCACATTAGGGTTCATTGGTAGGATTGACCTTCAACATAACTTTCTTGGAGTGAATAACAGTGAGGATTTGCTTCGTGTTTTTTGACTTTTCAGGATGTCCTTGAGCAATGTATTGGATTTTACCCTTTTGGGGACTCGGTGTCATTATTGTTGTCGACTAGATCATTCGGGCTATGATTGTCCAGATAAGTCTTATTTTCAAGAAAAAAAATTTGAGAGATATGTTGGTTGAATTCATGTCTTCTAATGATATTGAAATCCATGATCCGGACCATGGTGAAGATGTTACTAATGAGAGTTTCGCCGAAGATATACTTGTGGAAGCCAAAATTCCTCCTACACCACTATCCTTAAATGAAATTCAGAATTTTTGTGAAGAGGATGTGACAAACGCGTTACCTTGCGATAAAAAGAAGTTTGTGAGTCATGAAAAGTCTTCACAAGAATCCATCAAAACGTCTTTTCTTCCATAGTACTTTAATGATCTTCCTCCATCCACCGGTTTAGATTCGGGGATGAATCTTTTTGAAGAGTGGGGGAATGATACATGCATATGCATAGGAGGGCTAGAACGATGCATTGAAGACAAGAAGTTGAAACCATTTCACATGCCCGATCTTTTTCCTTTTGATACTTCAGATTCGAGGACCAATCCTTTTGAGGAAGGAGAGGATGATACATGCATGAGCACAGTCAAATTACTCATATGGGATAAGAAGTTGAAGTTGTTCGATGCAAACAACAAGGTCCAAAGTGATCCATGCTTAAGAGGTGTGAAGAGATGCATTTTAGATAAGAAACTGAAACTGTTTTGCAAAGCTGGAGCATCAGCCGACTTGAGACGAATTTTCGGATGGGATCCAGGCATTTCTGGGTTGAGTTGTCTACTAACAAATTGACCGCCATTCAGTTACCTTTCCAACGCATCTTGAAACGCGTCAATTGGACATCGGGAACTCAAGATACGTTCACTTTACTGAAGACTGCGCAAGCAAAAAACTGGATACGGGTTTAACTACGGGATTTTGTAAATTCAGCCCAAAAGCTAATTTATAAAGCTTTTGGACGAATTAGACATAGCCCATCCTAACTATTAACATTTGAATTGATGTCTTTAGGGTTTTATATACTTTAGGAACCAGCCACCCTTCTCCCAAGCCGTTAGATCAAATCTAATTTAATGGACCAGATTTCTTTGTTTATTTTATTCATTTTTAGCTTTAGGTTAAAGCCATCCTTCATCTATAAAAGGATGATGCGGAAGATGGTAAGAATGGTGTATGGAAATGGATGGAAATGGTGAAGGAAGTATCTTAAAGAATCAAGGAAGAAACTAGGCTATAGAGAGCCTAACCCCAAACCTTATAGATGTCTTTAAGGGATGGTAGAAAGGACTTGAACCCGTTGGTTATAAAGAACCAAGAACCCGAAGTATCAAGGTGGATAGGAAGTTTGACGCCACAAGTACAAAGTATTTGATAAGTCGATAAAGTTCTAAAAAGAACTAAAAGAGAGAAAATTCTCACAAAGGTAATTTAATTGATATGAGTGAGATGAGATGTTTACAAAATGAAAATACAACTTCTATTTATAGGAAATGAAGGGGTTTGGCCGAATGGCCTTGTATATATTCGGCTAGGCTTCAAGTCTCCCTCCAAGGCTGCTCGTGACTCCCTCTAAAGCCTTGGTGATGATTCGGCCATCTTTGTGTCTCCCTCCAAATGGTTTTGGCGCACAAACGTTTGAAAAGTTGTAATTTCTCGTATGAAATTCCAGCCTGCACGTCCTTCGATAATCTGGTCATATCTCGAGCTCTCAATATCGAATTAACGCGATTCAACATGCTTTGGAAAGTTAAGAGATAGGAGAACAAGTTTCATGAGACTTCTCGACCTAGTTATGCTTGTATCCTGCTCAAAAATGGAAAACAATCTGACTGACGTTTTTGGTGATGAATCTGCCCAATGAAGAGTGATTTGGTTGGAACTCTTCGTTTTGGCACACTCATACTTTCCCTCCATGTGTTTGTCGCCCATTTTCAAAGTTTCCCTCCAAAGTGAAGGGACATGTTCCATAGGAGGGGACATGACCCTTGGGGTGGTGAGTTGGCATGTGTAGGTGGAGCTGAAGTGAGCTGAGCTAGCTAGCTGAAAGAGCTACCTCAATCTTCAAGCTGATTTAAGCTATTCCCAGCTGACTTTAGCTAGGTGAGCTGATCCTTCAAGGTTGTGAGCTCCTTTAGAATGTTCTCCTTAAGTTTTGAGCTAATCTGAGCTTTTATTGGACTTCTTGAGCTAATACGAGCTGCCTTGAATGTCCTGGAGCTAATCCGAGCTTGTTGCGAGGTCTTTGAGTTGTTTTGAGTTTGTGTCTTCGTCCTTAGTACCTAAAGAGAACAAAAAACAATGTGTGAGCTAAAATTAAAGCTAGAATATGATGCATGCTTAAGTATAATGATTTAATGCAATGCAAACATGCGTTAAATGGCTTACAACTAAATATAAAGATGTGTTTTAATTGATTATAAGCATGAACATCATATAACAGGCCATTCATAATAAATGATGAATGGAAACATGTAATAATAATATCCTAAGAAATGATATGCAATCATGGCATATATATGAATGATATGGATGTCATGATATTCTAAGCATATGATAATAAATGAATGCATAGGTAGGAATAAATAGAATGCATAAATGATATAAAGTAAGGAATAAAGAAACTTCCTTAGAATCCTTCATGGCAAATGTCCAGGGTATGAGAAGTGTATGGGAAATGTTGGGGCTGTTCTGGATTACATCATCCTCCCCTTCTTTGAAGTGATTTGTCCTCAAATCGAAAGCATTATTCACTGGACACCTCTTTGTTGTTATGGTGGACGAATTCCCACTTTTTCTCCCATGTGAAATCTTTAATCTTCCTGGTTTATCCTTCTTCGAATAGGCACGATCTCTTTGGAATTCTCCTTTGAGAACATCACGCCTTTTGGGAACAAAACTTGTCCTTTGAATCTCTCCTTGGTCTGAATCATCATGACCTTTGGTGAAGGTACATATCTTTTCAATTGCTCTCTTTGATCCATCATGATGGTTGGTAAAATCACGATCTTTCGTCATTGCTTCAAATCTTTTCATGAATAGATCCTTATGATTTATTCCAACTTTCCATGCTCTTGTACCTCTTCGAGTGATTTCTTTGGAATATGTGGATAGTTCCCGCTTTACATCCTTGAGTTGATCTTTCTTTACAGAATGAATGATTGAATCAAAATGGCAAAGAAACTTGTAATCACCAATTGATAGCACTACTCCATGTAGGTGAATCATTTTGCTGCAAAACAAACCAAGGTTAGAGAAAGAGAAATTTGTAACGAAATGGAAACAAATTGCAAACCATGGAGGATGTTTGACAATCTTGATGGGTGTGGGTTGCTTGATGATGAGGGACTTTTTGACACGTCTTTTGGGATTTTCTCATCAATAGCATCATTAACACATTGAGGATGCTGGATTGTCTTCATGATTGGCAATGTATTCAGGACATCCTTTGGAGTTATCCTTTCACCAACCTGTAAAAATGAAAAATCAAGAATAGAAGGAAAAGAATTGTTAGATAAAATCTGCTTCTCATTCTCTTTTTCTTCTCCACATTCTTTCTCTTCATTTTCAACTCCAACTTGTGTTTTTCACCCACAATCTCAATCTCCAGTTGTTCTTCATTGGTTTCTTCCTTGTTTTCTTCTTCTTCTTTCTTGCTCTCATCCCAAGCTGCAATCATGATGCACTTGGCTTGGGTTTAACAGTGTCAAAATGAACTTTTTTCCTTTAAATATGAAAGAGTAGCGATTAGTGAATCCGTCATGGGTGGCTCTTTTATCAGACTGCCATGGTCGCCCTAACAAGAGGTGACTTGCGCTCATGGGCACTGCATCACACAAGACTTCATCCTTATAATTTCCAATTGAAAATGGAATCCGTACTTGCTTGTTGACCTTTAGTTCTCCTCCATTGTTTAACCACTATAATTTGTAAGGATTCAGGTGTTTAGTGGTCTTTAAGCCAAGTCGTTCCACCATCATAGTACTGGCCACGTTGGTACAACTCCCTCCGTCGATGATCATGGAGCATATTTTGTCATTCACATGGCATCGGGTGTAGAAGATGTTCTCCCTTTGCCGGTCATCATCCTTGGCTTGTAGGCTTAATGTTCTTTTAACAACAAGAACCCTGTTGGAAGTAGATGGAAAAGAATCTTGTGCCATTTGTTAGTGATGAAATAAAAAAATGAAAAGACCTTACCAAATTGCACTCAACAAAAACCACACAGTTTCACTCCAAGGAAATTTCACTCCACTCAACACTCGTGTTTGCACTCTGGCATGTTATTTGGCTTTTATTATCCCCTTCTGATCTCACACTCTCAATTGCCTTTTTCCACTCCTTTCTCTCTTGTAAAGTTCTTTAAGGAACTTACTCAAGACTTAGGCAAGTATTGTATTTTATGCGTCGGCTGAAATGTTTAGTTTAAAAGGAAAAGGAAAAGAATATGGTGTAAAAGTAAGTTTAGAATAGGAAAAGAAAGAAGAAAAAGGTTACTTACTTGGCAAGAAAACTCACAACCTTCCTTGACCAACAATCAAAGTCTTGAAGAAGATGGCTTCAGGCTTGATGTTGAAGATGATGTTGTTGTGCTCTTCACCCTTGAACTTGTGCTATCCAACTTTTTTTCTCTCTTTTTTGTACTTTTTTTGCACTTTTCGGATCTGATTCTTTTTCTTTTCTTTTCTTTTCAAATTGAAATAACAATGATAGTCACTTACAATTTTTTTTGCTTTTCTTGAATCGGGCTTCACTTTGATGCACTTGCTTCTTCCACCAAAAGCTCTGATTACCAAATAATATACTTCCGTCCTCGTTGTTGTTGGAGACGACCTTTGATTGTAGGATCTAGGAAAGCAAGCAATGGTTCCTGCAAAGTAAGATGAATTGAAAGAATGAAAGGTATTTGAATGGTGGCTGCAGAAGATGGTAAGAATGGTGTATGGAAATGGTGATGGAAATGGATGGAAATGGTGAAGGTAGTATCTTAAGGAATCAAGGAAGAAACTAGGCTATAGAGAGCCTAACCCGTTGGTTATAAAGAACCAAGAACCCGAAGTATCAAGGTGGATAGGAAGTTTGGCGCCACAAGTACAAAGTACTTGATAAGTCGATAAAGTTCTAAAAAGAACTAAAAGAGAGAAAATTCTCACAAAGGTAATTTAATTGATACGAATGAGATAAGATGTTTACAAAATGAAAATACAACTTCTATTTATAGGAAATGAAGGGGTTTGGCCGAATGGCCTTGTATCTATTCGGTTAGGCTTCAAGTCTCCCTCCAAGGCTGCTCGTGACTCCCTCCAAAGTGTAGGGACATGTTCCTTAGGAGGGGACATGACCCTTGGGGTGGTGAGCTGGCATGTGTAGGTTAAGCTGAAGTGAGCTAGATTGAGCTGAGCTAGCTAATTGAAAGAGCTAGCTCAATCTTCAAGCTGATTTAAGCTACCCAAGCTGACTTTAGCTAGGTGAGCTGATCCGAGCTTCTATTAGACTTCTTGAGCTAATTCGAGCTGCCTTGAATGTCCTGGAGCTAATCCGAGCTTGTTACGTGGTCTTTGAGCTGTTTTTGAGTTGGTGCCTTCATCCTTAGTACCTAAAGAGAACAACAAAAATGTGTGAATATGATGCAATGCAATGCAAACATTCGTTAAATGGCTTAAAACTAAATATAAAGATGTGTTTTAATTGATTATATGCGTGAACATCATATAACAGGCCATTCATAATAAATGATGAATGGAAACATGTAATAATAATATCCTAAGAAATGATGTGCAATCATGGCATATATATGAATGATATGGATGTCATGATATTCTAAACATATGATAAGATATGAATGCATATGTAGGAATAAATAGAATGCATAAATGATATAAAATAAAGTAAAGAATGAAGAAACTCCCTTAGAATCCTTCATGGCAAATGTTGGGCTGGTCTGGATTACATCATGCATGGTTTTCAAGACATGATGTTCAAATGTTGTTTTAAGTGATGGTTTTAAATGCATTGATGGTGTTTTGTTTTGAGCACTCCTCACTGAGTCTAGTGTGCTTACGCTCTCTTTGTCCATCAATGCAGAGAATTAAAGATTTGAAGGCAGCAAGGGATCGCTAAAGACTTGATACTAAAATATGTTTCGAATTAGACTATAAGTAATAAGGGCAATTGGGGTTTCCGTTGTTGTTTTGAGAGATGATTTGTTAAACTCTTGTTTGAGCAATGTTGTTTTGTAATTGGCCATATTGAACTGTTGGTTGCATTGGTTTGAGATTTGTGCTTTGCTTGGCTTGTTTTCAAGGAAGCATGCCTCTAGTTTTACATTTGATGCAAAATGCCACGAATTGTTGATGAATCAGTGTTGTCTTGCTGAGGTTTGACCCTTGAATGTGTTGTATACATGTTAGAAGCATGTTAGGGTGTTTTGGTATCTTTGAAAGCACGTTAAACCAGCAAAAGAGGACATTTTAGGTCCAGGCATATCGGTACGCTTGTTTTCGTACTGGTACGGGTAAGCCATTTCAGGCTTAGTGTTTTGGTACGCGGGCTAGCGTTTTGATAGGGCTTAGGCCAATTGTGACCAGCATTTCGATACGTGATGGACCGTTTCGATACGGGATAATGTTTATGGGCAAGGTGTATCGGTACGCGTAAGCCTATCGGTACGGTATTGATCTACTGGAATTTGGGGGTTTTTAAGCTTGCAAAGCGTATCGATACACCCCTTAGTGTACCGATACGGCTAGCAGTTATTTGAATGTTCTGCAATTCTGATTTCTTGCGTTCTAGTCCCTGAATAGTGTGGATGCAATTGAATGAGTGTGGATGATCGTTTTGAACTGAGTTTCGACACGTAAGCATGAAACCGGACTAATTAAAGGTTGGTAACCTAAAAAGGGGTAAGTCCTTGAAGTTTTCTAGAATTGCATTTTGGTCCATAAATTATAATTGTACCCAATTGGATATTGATTCGATGCCCGATTGTGTTGAGAGTTCACCTATGGTCTATATGAACACATAGGATAATAATTTGCATCTAGACAAGATAAAAGAAAAAATAGACGAGTTTCGAGTTTCTTCTTCATGGTTTACCTTGGTAAACCTAATATAGCTCGCTCGATTCGATCTTGCGACTAGGCCGGGTTGAGGGGGTTACAACAAAGAATGGCAGAGATTCCATTTTTGTGGTTGTCGATAGATTTTCAAAAATGGCATACTTTATTCCGTGTCATTAAATTGATGATGCTTCCAATATTTCTAATCTGTTTTTCAGGGAGATTGTGCGTTTACATGGACTTCCGAGGACAATCGTTTCAGATTGAGATACAAAGTTTTTTAGTCATTTTTGGAGGTCTTTATGGAGCATGATTGGGACAAAGTTATTGTTCTCTACAACTTGTCATCCTCAAACTGATGACCAAACTGAAGTGGTAAATCGAGTACTTTCAAATTTGTTGCGGTCTTTGATTAGCAAGAATCCAAAATCGTAGGAATATAGCTTGCCACATGTGGAATTTGCTTACAATAGATCAGTTCATTCAGCCACCAAATTCACACCATATGAACAACAAGCAAATAAAGGGTGAAAGCGAATCAAATTTTAACCCGACGATTGGGTTTGGGTGCACTTCAGGAAGGAACGATTTCCAGCACAAAGGAAATCTAAACTCTCGCCTAGAGGGGATGGGCCATTTCAATTATTAGAGAAGATCAATGATAATGCCTACAAGATATATCTTTCGGGAGAGTTTGGTGTCAGTGCTACTTTTAACGTTTCAGACATATCTCTTTTTGAGCAAGGTAACGATTTGAGGACAAAATCGCTCTCAAGAAAGGGAGGATGATGAGATCATGGCGTCACCACCACCATTGGACCCAGAGGAATTTCCCTTAGGCCCCATACTCGTGCAAAGGAAAGGAAAATTAGAGATGCGACCAGCAACAAATGCAATCATGCATGGCAGATTATTGAAACTGTCGAAGTTGAATCAATGCCCTACAACGTGGAAGATTCATGCAACATGAAAGGGAGTCCATGCAACATGTTGCATGTTTATTTCTGATGCATATGTTCCATTTGATTATTATAGTTTTAGTTTGCACAGGTTTTCTATTATGTTGTTTATTATTTATTTTACCAACACTAGAGTTCGTTGAATCGTATAACATATATTTATTATATTTAGCATGCATCATATTACCTTTTTTATTTCTAATCATATTTCTCGTATTTATATGTGTTATGCAAGGACAATGAATATACACATCATTAGGGTGATTCAGAGAATTGTGACTATTGGAGAGGTGCTTGCTTGAGATTCTTGCTTAACTTTGGAGGTGCTTGCTTACGTTCACATGGAAATTGACATGCCTGCTTACGTTCACAATGGACGACAAATCTAGAGAGGTGCTTACATGTGACCTGCTTGCTTACGTTCACATGGAAATTGATGTGGGTGCTTATGATTACATTGGGCGGCAAAGGCACACATTTCAAGGTTTTTTTTAAATTCATTATCCCTTCACACCACCCTAGGAATGTTGGCTGATCACTTCATTTTGTAAAGCCTATAAATAGAGGCTGATATTTCAATTGTAAGGCACACTTTGATTTTAGAAAAATTGAGAGTTTTATCACTTTTGTTCTTTTGAAAACTTTATCGATCCTTCAAGTTCTGCTTGTTGAATCAAAACCTTTGATATCTTTGGTTTCTAGTTTTACTTAACTAGTGGATCAAGATACTTATTTTGTTTAGAGACTGTTATAGGGTTCAGTCACACTTTTTAGTGTTGGTTCAATTCTCAAGTCCTATAATAGTATCCATCTTCCATCATCCAATTCTATCACCACCATCGATCACATTAACCATCCAAAATTCTAGAATCTTTATTCTCATCACTTTTTATATAATATACACCATCATCCTTTAAACCATCCAAAAATAGTTGTAAATCTTAAAACACAAAGTTACTTCATTTATGATTGGGCAAATCAAGCATCTCAGTAAATTCCAAGACGAGATCACATCAACTTGTGACGAGGGAATTGAGCGGTAAAAGGCACGGGAGTTATGAGCATAGAAGGATAAGTAAAAGCATAATTCCCAAAAGTGAAATACGAGTGTTGAGTGATTGAGTGACATCTAATTTTCCTTGAAGTGGCCGTGAGGTTTCTTTCTTTGGTGAAGTTTTAGTCCTTAATTTCTTTATTGTCTTTACTAACCATGTCACAACATTCTGAATCTTCAAACTGAGGAGGAAGGCAACAACCGCAAAATCTCCAAACTCAAGCATTGATTCAAGAAATGCAAAGGTTGTTGCGTGCCGAGCTTGAGCCCATTCTTGAGAGAATGGATCGGTTGGAAGAATCACAAGGCAATGTTCGAGGCATTAGGAGACAACATCAACAACCAAACAAGTTTGTGGACGATAATGAGGAGGAAGAGGTTGAGCAAGCATCACAAAGAACTGGTCCAAGATATCAAGGAGGGCGTGCCCAAATTAATGACAACCTCAGCAACATCTGAGTTACAATTCCACCTTTTCAAGGCAAAACCAATCTAGAGGCATATCTAGATTGGGAGAGTAAAGTGGAACATATTTTTGAATGCCACAACTATTTAGAACAAAAAAATGTTTGAGTAGCCGCCATGGAGTTCATTAACTACGCTTTGGTATGGTGGGATCAATTGACAAGAACTAGAAGACGCAATGGTGAAAGGCCAATCAACACTTGGCATAAAATGAAAGGTATCATGAGAAGAAGATTCATACCTATTCATTATCACTGTGATTTGTTTCAAAAGTTGCAGAATCTTAAGCAAAGCAACCGGAGAGTAGAAGACTATTACAAAGAAACAGAGGTTGCAATGATCCGAGCCAATATTGAAGAGGATAGAGAAACAACCATGGCCAGATTCTTACCAGGACTCAATAGAGAAATTGCCAATGTAGTAGAGTTACAGCACTACATTGAGATTGATGAAATGGTACACATGGCCATGAAGGTTGAGAGGCAACAACGGAGGAAGGTCACAACATGGTCTACCAACCCACTGCCCCCAAGTGGAACCAAATCAACAACCGAAAGGTTGTACCTTTACAAATCAAGGAACCAGTCGAGACCTCTAAGCTAAAACCAACAATGATGGAGAACATCCGAGGCAAGTAAATAGATTGCAAGGAATGTTCAAGTGATGTCAAATGTTTCAAGTTCTAAGGACGCGGCCATATAGCTAACCAATTTGCTAATCAGAATACTATGCTGCAATTGGATAATGGCAATATCACATCCGACTGCGAGGATAAAATTCAAGAGGAATCTGAGCCTGAGGAAGAAGAAATTGAATCGGCCGTTGATGGAGAACTCATAGTAGTTAAAAGGCTTTTGAATGCACAAATGGCTGAGGAAGAACAACGAGAAAACATATTTCACACATGTTGCCATGTGAATAACAAGGTGTGTTTTATGATCATAGATGGTGGAAGTTGCACGAGCGTGGCAAGTACAATTATGGTGGAAAAACTGGGTTTGAAAATGTTGAAACATCCTACACCGTACAAACTTCAGTGGTTAAATGATGGAGGCAAATTAAAGGTCACCAAACATGTTCTAATTCCCTTTCTCAATTGGCAATTATAAAGATGAAGTTATGTGTGACGTTGTGCCTATGCATGTCATCCATATTCTCCTTGGAAGACCATGGTAGTATGATAAGAGGACCATTCATGATTTGATGTAAGGCCATTCTTGATGTTGTTGGAGACGGCTTCTTTGATTGTTGGATCTAGGAAGGAAGCAAGAAACCTGCAAGCAAGATAGGCTTAAATGGGAGATGAAGTAAGGTGATAAGGATGTGCGGAAGAATGATGAAGATGGGCATATTTGGTGAAGTGTAGTGGGCGATTTATGTAGGATAATATGGGTGAGAAGATGGATGAAAGGATAGTGATAAATGGTAGGGTAAAATATGGGATGATAGTATCTTGAAGAATCAAGGAAGAACCTAGGCTATAGAAAGCCTAAACCTGAACCTTATATGATATCTTCAAGGGGTGGTAGAAAGGAATATGACCCACTATCTATAAAGAGATAAGAACCAAAAGTATCAAGGGAATAGAAGGGATGACGCCACAAGTACAAGTACTTGATAAGTCGATAAAGTTCTAAAAAGAACTAAAAGAGAGAAAATTCTCACAAAGTAATTTGATTGATGAAATGAGAGATGTTTTCAAATGAAAATTAGAACTCAATTTATAGTGGATGAAAGGGCATGGCTGAAAAGGCCTCTAAACTATTCAGGTTATGTGGTGACTCCCTCCAAAGGCATGGTGCTTGTTCGGCTGAAATTGAGTCTCCCTCCAAATGGTTTTGGCGCACAAACATTTGAGTGAAAAGTTATAATTTCTCGTATGAAATTCTAGCCTACACATCCTTTCATAATCTAGACATATCTCGAGCTCGCGATATTGGATTGACACGATTCAACATGCGTTGGAAAGCTAATAGGTAGGAGAACAAGTTTCATGCAGACTTCTCAACCCAGTTATGCTTGAATCCTGCTCGAAAATGGAAAACAATCTGATTGACGTTTTGGTGATGAATCTGCCCAATGAAAAGTGATTTGATTGGAACTCTTCATTTTGGCGCACTCATGCTTTCCCTCCATGTGTTTGCCACCCATTTTCAAGTTTCCCTCTAATTAGCTAGGGACATGTTCCTTAGGAGGGGACATGACCCTTGGGGTGGTGAGCGGGCATGTGTGGTGGAGCTAAAGTGAGCTGGTTGAGCTAGATTGAGCTAAGCTAGCTAGCTGAATGAGCCAGCTTAATCTTCAAGCTGATTCGAGCTTCCACGATGATACAATCCTAATCAGCACCAACTTTCTTCATGACTTGATCACACCATTGAAGATCATCAAGGCTAATTCTAAGGGAGTTCTACCTTACTTTGTCTTTTATTTTCTTCTTTATGCATTATATATTGTTATAAACATGCTTTGCATATTAGGATTATCACATGTTTATTTGCATAATATATGATATTCATGCATAACCTATGATCCACATCTTTATATTTAGTTTAAGCCATTTAAGTATGTTTACATTGATTGCATCTTTTAACTTAAGTATGCATCATATTTTACCTCTATTTCCACTCACTCATTGTTTATTGTTTCCTTTAGGTACTAATGCTCAAAACAGCTCAAGGACCTCACAGCAAGCTCGGATTAACTCTAGGACATTCAAGGCAGCTCGTATTACCTCAAGGAGCCCAATAGAAACTTAGATCAGCTCAAAACTTAAGAAGAACATTCTTGATGCAAGCACGCCTCCAATAGATCCAGAAGTCATGCCACCATGACTTATTACCCGCTCTAAGGCTAAACAACTCAAGGAAGTATTTGCTCATAAATGTATTTTAGCCTTTGGAGGACAAATGGTCCTAGAAAAGAAATTGTGTAATGTATTACATGTTGACGTGTAATACATTAGACCACACCACATTGTTACTTAAAGTTTTAAGTCACTTATTTCTTTGTTCGTAATCATTCACATATTTAATCACATCTACTTATATTATTTTGTGTTTCTTGTAGGGCATATAATTCACACAAGTAAGGGAATGTAAAGGCAGCTCATCTCTAGCTCGTTTAGCTCCAAAATAGCTCAAACAACTCACTCAAATTCGGCCAAGGGAAATCAGCTCCTAAACAGCTCCAATTGACTCGAGATAGCTAAAGAACTCCTAAAGACAAGCTTACCTAGCTCAAGGGCAGCTCATGGAAGCTCAAGAAGCTCAAATGAAGGACTGCAAGTTTGGTCAGCTCAAACCAGCTCAAGACTAGCTCAGCCAGCTCATCTCAGCTCGAACCAACTATGGTAGCTCAACACCCCAAGGGACATGTTCCTTCCCAAGAGACATGCCCCTTAACTTTGGAAGGAAACTAAAATGGCACCAAAACAGCCTTGGAGGGAAGGAGAATGGGCGGCAAATGCTTGGAGGGAGACACAAACCCAGCAGAAGCATCACCAGCCCCTAGCCGAACCAACACCACCCCTTTACATGCCTTTTTGGCCAACTTTTCATCATTGTATTGTGCCCATTTGGCCAGCCCTTAGAAAACTATAAATATGGCTGATTATTTCATTTGTAATCACACCTTTGAATTATATAAAATTTACTTTGTGAGTTTATCTCTCAAACTTGTTCTTTTTAGAACTATCCGACTTATCAGGCTTCATTGCTTGTGGCTTCACTTCCTTTCCACCATACTTCAGGTTCTTGGTTTTCTATAACCAACGGGTCTAAGTTCTTTACCACCCTCAAAGATATTCTCTTAAAGATTGGGTCTATGTTCTTATAACATAGGTTCTTCTTTAGAATCCTTTGAATACTATCATCATCTTCCATTCCATTCCATCACTCCCTTTCATCATTTCCATCACCCTACCTAAAATCTTCCATTAAACACTTCCATTACCTTTACTATCATTTCACTTCATACACCACCCTATACTCTTCTGAACCCATTCACCATCTTTCCTTCATCATTTCATCCATAAAGTATACGGATTATAAGGCTTGCTTGCATTCAAGATCGGGACAATCAAAGCTTCTCTCAACAAAGCCGTTTGGAGAGTTGGACCGCATCATATGGTATCAGAGCAAAAGGGAGAATCAAGTAAGCCTACCATTTGTGATTCATTTCATTTATTATTCTGATAAAAAAAGAAAAAAAGAATTATTTCTTCATTTCTTAAAGAATTCAAAAAGGTATTAAAAAGAGAAGAAAAAAAATCAGAAAAACGAAACACAAAGGGGGTGGAACAAGCAAATCAGCAAACATCCAACTGATAGAGTAGCGCAATCTTGGATTTTGAAGCCTTCAATCAAGTTGTTGCAAGAACTAGGAGCTCTAGACTCAATCAAGGAAGTTTGGGCAGATCTGAAAATTCAAGAGAAAAGAGAAGGGATTTTCTTGAATTTTTCAGATTCAAGGCTGGAAATTTAAAGAAAGAAAGACGAGATGAAGGATTAGATGATAAGAAATAAGAATATAAGTAAAAGGATGAGAAAAGATTAAGAAGAAGATAGGTAAAACAAATCTGAAAATTCCAGCTTTGTTTATGGAATTATGGAAGATGGTGTGAAGGTTGAAGATGAAGATGGCTTGTGAATTGTTGATGTTGTTTTATCCTTGGCACCCTCTTAGACTCAATTATCTAAGCAAGCAACCTCAAGCGGCTCTAACCCACCCTCCTAGACGCGATTATCTAGGCAAGCAAGAGTGTAAAGATGATCTCCCTCACAAAAACTCGTCGAACTTATGTTGAAGAAGACTTCGAAGGCACAAGTAATCAGCACTTGCAAAAACAAACTCACTAATATTTCATAAATCAAAGAAAATCTGTCTTATAATGATGGAGGCTTCATCCTTTTATAGGTGAAGGATAGACAAAGTAATTTAACTTCTACTAAAACAAGGAAAACCTAATCTAATTAAAAATAATAAAAAATAACAGCCTTTAAACTCCTTGTGCTTGTGTGGCAAGGGATAGGGTGATAAGGCAAGTTATAAGCTGATAAGGGTTGGGTGGCTGGTTCCTAAAGTATATAAAACCCTAAAAACATCAACTTAAATGATAATAAATACATTAGGCTAAGTTTAATTCGTCCAAAGCCTTATATTTAAGCTTTTGGGCTGAATTTTACAAAATCCCGTAATAATCCCGTATCCAGTTTTCTGCATGAGTCTTCAGTAAATTGGACGTATCTTGAGTTCCTGATGTTCGATTGATAAGTTTCAAGATGCGTTGGAAAGGTAACTAAATAATGGACAATTTGTTAGAAGACAACTTGACTCAGAAATGCCTGGATCCCATCCAAAAACTCGTCGCAAGTTGGCTGACTTTCCAGACTTTACAAATAGATTCAATTTCTTGTCCAAGATGCATCGTTTTTACCTCCTATGCGTGCACTATTTTGGGTTTTATTGTTTGCATCGAACAAATTCAGCTTCTTGTCCAATATTAGTAATTTGACCCCGCTCATGCATGTATCATTCCCCCACTCCTCAAAAGGATTCGTCCTCGAATCTAAATTGGCAATGAGAGAACAATCATCAACTTCAATTGAAAAGGCTTCTTTGTTGTATGTGGAGTGATCTAATTGAGCTCCTCTCAATGGTTCAACAAAATCCTGAAAAAATAAGACAGCACTACTCGAACATTTGTAAGGATTAGTCAAAACGAAATCACTCGTCGCATTCTTTTTCTTGTCTTTTTCTTTTGGGCTTTGTGTGACTTTTACCTTATATGTATTTTCACTCACCAAATTTGGGCCATTAATTTGACTTTTTTCACTCTCGGCCTCTGTACTCTCAGTCTTTTGTATCTCACATCCCATGTCCCTCTCACAAAAATTATCATCAATGTACAATTTCTGTAGAGGAGAAAGTGTTTCTAACAGAATGATAGGACAAGAATCAAATGAAGGGTTAAAATCACACTTACTTTTTTTGTGGGGAGGTGATGAGAGTATAGCAAGTGGACCTACTACTTCACACGAGGGATTAGAAGCATTGTCATCTCGTCTAATGTGTTCATTATCACTATCCTCTTGTTTGAGTGTTTGTGTGTTTTCCGACAACATGGGGATTTTTGTCTTGGTTTTGTCCAGTGACTTGGATGTTTCAATTTTATGCTTTGGTCTACTTGAGTCGAGCAAAGGTTTAGAAGAATTAGAATGAGATAAAGGTTGAGTGGTACCTCTATCATAGTGATAATTCTTCTGTCGATATCGTTGTTGATCTTTGATGCACTTTTCGATTGTTGTGGCTAATTGGAATGCCTCTTGAAGGGTGTAGTAGGTTTTGAGTTCAAGTACCTCAAGAATGTTGTCATTGAGTCCGATAACAAACCTAGTCATTGTATCCTCTTCATCCTCTTGTATGTTAGCTTTTTGCATCAATGATTCCATTTCTTTGAGATACTCATCAACAGTTTTGCAGCCTTGTCGGATCCTTTGTAACTTTTGTTTGATCTCTCGTTGATATAATGGGGGAACAAATCGTTCTCGCATGACTTTTTTAAGTTCTCCCCATGAGGTTATCTTGGCTTCTCTATTGAGACGCCGATTGCGGACCAATTGGGACCACCAAATGGATGCATATTCAGTGAATTTGAGAGTCAACAGTGGAACTTGATCCTCTTCGGGACATTGATAATGCTCGAATAGAAGATCAACTTGATTTTCCCAGTCACAATAAGCATCAGGGTCATACCTTCCTTGAAAAGGTGGTACAATGATCTTTGGCTTGGCTAAGGTGTTTGTTGCTCGTCTCGGTTCTATGTGATGATTGTGCCTATGTAAGGGGTTTTGGCGTCTATTCTGAATGGGAACAAGATTTGGACGCTTAGGCTCCTTAGTATCGCTTGCGATAGCAGTGGTTTCTAGTCTCCCAATGGTTTGAGTGATTGTGGTCACGACTGTATCAGTGTGCTCAAGCTTGGTTGCCAATGAGGTTACAGTCCGTTCAAGTTTATTGAGACTATCCGAAACTTCTTGAAGAGTCACCTCATGTGGTTCTTCGTCGTTACTCGTTTCTGACATCCTGAAACACTCAGATTTAAAAGGTAAAAAGCAAAAGAAAACTAGAAATCTCACTAAACACTCAAGAATAAATATTTAGCGAAGAAAGTAAACCGATCTCGTGCTCTTAAAAGACCTTCCTGCCACAAGTCAACAAGTTACAATCGGAGTTTAATCCTAACAATGAGTCCTAATTGTACTAGGAGTCCAATGAAAAGGCTTGACGCCAATTGAATATAAGTTGCAAGAAAGAAGGATTGTAATGCAACTTTGTTGTCCTACTCACACCAGAAAATAGAAGGTGTTAAATTGCGTAATAGAAGAAAGAAAAAGCAAAACAAAGGAACTTAAGAAACTAAGAGTTGAAAAAAATAGTAAAGAAAGATGATAACCCCAAAACCCAGAAACAACTTGAAGGAAGAAATCCAATGTTGAATCCACTTCAATGTGATGCTTGTAGTGGTTGATGATGGTGATCTTGATGATTCTTGATGGTGGTTGGTGGCTAGGTATGAGCTTTCTCACTTTTCTTTCTTTTCTTTTCTTTTTAATTTTTTTAATTTTTAAATTTTTTTCTTTTTACAAGGTAAATAAACTGAAAATAACGAAAATTGAAGGAAAAATAATGAAAATAGGGTTAAAGTAGGGGGAAAACCCTAATTTGGCTGAAACTTTATCCACTTCGTTCGAGGTGTTCCTGAAGTCCAAAAATTCTGAAATTTTGTGTGGTGACTCCTCCAATGGTGTAGATCTGATCTAGAAATTTTCAGCTCAAAATTCACTCGTTTGAATTTGACGAATTTTCCCTAATTTTCGAGTTTTTCACCCAAAAACGCCAAAATTCTTGTCAAGAATCGTCCCAAATCTGAATGATAGAGTATGCTTTGGCACGTGGTAACCTTCAATTTGATGGCTTGGAAGCAAACCTAGGGCTTTAGACTCGAACAAGGAACTTAGGCGCAAATCTGAAAATTTAAGAGAAACTAGTTGGGGGTTTCTTGAAAATTTCAGATTTAATGCTGGAAATTCAAGAAACGAAGATAAGAGGGAAGATAAGATGATGATTAATAAGAATAAAAACAAAAGATTGAAAAAGACTAAGATAAGGAGATACATAAAATAAATTTGAAAATTCCAGCTTTGTTTATGGAATTATGGAAGATGGTGTGAAGGTTGAAGATAAAGATGGCTTGTGAATTGTTGATGTTGTTTTGTCCTCGGCACCCTCTTAGACTCAATTATCTAAGCAAGCAACCTCAAGCAGCTCTAACCCACCCTCCTAGATGCGATTATCTAGGCAAGCAAGAGTGTGAAGATGAGATCTCCCTCACAAGAACTCGTCGAACTTATGTTGAAGAAGACTTCGAAGGCACAAGTAATCAGCACTTGCAAAAACAAACTCACTAAATATTTCATAAATCAAAGAAAATCTGTCTTACAATGATGGAGGCTCCATCCTTTTATCGGTGAAGGATAGATAAAGTAATTTAACTTCTACTAAAACAAGGAAAACCTAATCTAATTAAAAATAATAAAAAAAAATAACAGTCTTTAAACTCCTTGTGCTTGTGTGGCAAGGAATAGGGTGATAAGGCAAGTTATAAGCTGATAAGGGCTGGGTGGCTGGTTCCTAAAGTATATAAAACCCTAAAAACATCAATTTCAATGATAATAAATACATTGGGCTAAGTTTAATTCGTCCAAAGCCTTATATTTAAGCTTTTGGGCTGAATTTTACAAAATCCCGTAATAATCCCGTATCCAGTTTTCTGCATGCGCAATCTTCAATAAATTGGACGTATCTTGAGTTCCTGATGTCCGATTGATGCGTTTCAAGATGTGTTGGAAAGGTAACTGAATAATGGACAATTTGTTAGAAGACACCTTGACTCAGAAATGCCTGGATCCCATCCAAAAACTCGTTGCAAGTTGGCTGACTTTCCAGACTTTACAAACAGATTTAATTTCTTGTCCAAGATGCATCGTTTTTGACCTCCTATGCGTGCACTGTTTTGGGTTTTATTGTTTGCATCGAACAAATTCAGCTTCTTGTCCAATATTAGTAATTTGACCCCGCGCATGCATGTATCACCAACTCTAAGAAGTTCCTCAAGTTTGATTGTTCACGATCAGATTCTGAGTAAGTTCTTGTGGTACGTTGTGATACGAGCATGAGAGGGGTCAAAATAATCATCTTAGAAAAGAAGTTGAAACTGCTTTGCAAGTCAGAAACATCAGTCAACTTGCGAAGCATTTTTGCATGGGATCCAGGCATTTATGGGTCAACATGTCTCTTAAAACTTGTCCGGCTGCAAATTAGCTTTCCAACGCATCTTGAAACGCCTCAATCGGACATCTGGATCTCAAGATACGTCTATTTTAGCGAAGACAGCGCATGCAGAAATTCCTATACGGGATTAATACGAGATTTTTGGATAATTACGAATTTTCAAGATTTTTTTGATTATTTGTAATTTAAATCAATATAGGATTCTGCAATATCTATCAGGATCAGATTTATTTAATTAGGATTTTATTTTTAGCATTTATTTATTATTAGGAGTTACTTATCTAATTAGGAGATTAGATTTTAGCATTTATTTATTGTATTTAATTCCTAAGTTTAGTAGGATTAGAACTTCTCTACGGCCTATATAAAGGAGGCTTCACCCACATTGTAATTCAGATTTGAATGATTAAATAAAATTCTCTTTTGAGTTCCAACTTGCAAGAACATTATCTTGTGTTTTAGAAGCAAATCGATTTTCAAGTTCCCCGGGATTTGTTGTTGAGGGTTTTCACACTCCTGCTGCCCATACAAAAGCGTTTGGGAGGGTGGGTTAGAGCCGCTTGAGGTTGCTTGCTTAGATAATTGCGTCTAAGAGGGTGCCGAGGACAACTATCAATTCATCACACCATCTCCACATATTCAAGCTTCCTCCATTGACGCCACCACCATAAGCAAATCTGAATTTTTAGATTTGTTCTTTATTTTGGTTTGTTTTGTTTTTCTCTTTATTCGAATTTACTCTACTCTCTAGCATTTGGTATCGGATTCAGGTCGTTCTTGAGGATGTCATTGAGCAACGTATTGGATTATACCCTTTTGGGGACTCGATGTCATTATTGTTGTTGACTAGATCATTCAGGGTATGACTGTCCAGATAAGTTTTATTTTCAAGAAAAATTTTTGAGAGATATGTTGTCTGAATTCATGTCTTCTAATGATATTGAAATCCGTGATCCGGAGCATGATCAAGAAATTTTTTCTTCTAAAGAACATGAGGAAGACGATACCATCGAGAGTTTAACCTTGCCTATTGATTAGGAATAAATTATAAGTAATGTGTTTATTTCCAATGACGAACCTACTATTCCGATTCAAGATGATCATCAAACGACAAACACCGACGAAGGTACCTTACAATCAAAAGGTATCATTGAATGTTTTCAGAATTCTATTTATGCTTATTCCTCTTTTAGCATTAATAACAATTTTGAAGATGAGAATGAGTTACTTTGCGACCAAAAGAACAATCGTGATGATCCCAATGAGAAGGAATTTGTAAATTACATTGCAAAAAGAGACTCTGCAAAAGGATCCTTCAAGACGTCTTCTCTTCTGTGGTACTTTGATGAACTTCCTCCATTTACCGATCTAGATTCGAGGGCGAATCTTTTTGAGGAGTGGGGGAATGATACGAGTATGAGAGGGGTCAAAATAATCATCTTGGAAAAGAAGTTGAAACTGCTTTGCAAGTCAGAAACATCAGTCAACTTGCGAAGCATTTTTGCATGGGATACAGGCATTTATGGGTCAACATGTCTTCTTAAAACTTGTCCGGCTGCAAATTAGTTTTCCAACGCATCTTGAAACGCCTCAATCGGACATCTGGATCTCAAGATACGTCTATTTTAGCGAAGACAGCGCATGCAGAAATTCCTATACGGGATTAATACGAGATTTTTGGATAATTACGAATTTTCAAGATTTTATTTGATTATTTGTAATTTAAATCAATATAGGATTCTGCAATATCTATCAGGATCAGATTTATTTAATTAGGATTTTATTTTTAGCATTTATTTATTATTAGAAGTTACTTATCTAATTAGGAGATTAAATTTTAGCATTTATTTATTGTATTTAATTCCTAAGTTTAGTAGGATTATAACTTCTCCATGGCCTATATAAAGGAGGCTTCACCCACATTGTAATTCAGATTTGAATGATTAAATAAAATTCTCTTTTGAGTTCCAACTTGCAAGAACATCATCTTGTGTTTTAGAAGAAAATCGATTTTCAAGTTCTCCGGGATTTGTTGTTGAGGATCTTCACACTCCTGCTTGCCCATACAAAAGTGTCTGGGAGGGTGGGTTAGAGCCGCTTGAGGTTTCTTGCTTAGATAATTGCGTCTAAGAGTGATAAGTAGCGCAATCTTGGATTTGGAAGCCTTCAATCAAGTTGTTGCAAGAACTAGGAGCTCTAGACTCAATCAAGGAAGTTTGGGCAGATTTGAAAATTCAAGAGAAAAGAGAAGGGATTTTCTTGAATTTTTCAGATTCAAGGCTGGGAATTTAAAGAAAGAAAGACGAGATGAAGGATTAGATGATAAGAAATAAGAATATAAATAAAAAGATGAGAAAAGATTAAGAAGAAGATAGGTAAAACAAATCTGAAAATTCCAGCTTTGTTTATGGAATTATGGAAGATGGTGTGAAGGTTGAAGATGAAGATGGCTTGTGAATTGTTGATGTTGTTTTGTCCTCGGCACCCTCTTAGACTCAATTATCTAAGCAAGCAACCTCAAGCGGCTCTAACCCACCCTCCTAGACGCGATTATCTAGGCAAGCAAGAGTGTGAAGATGGTCTCCCTTACAAGAACTCGTCGAACTTATGTTGAAGAAGACTTCAAAGGCACAAGTAATCAGCACTTGCAAAAACAAACTCACTAAATATTTCATAAATCAATGAAAATTTGTCTTACAATGATGGAGGCTTCATCCTTTTATAGGTGAAGGATAGACAAAGTAATTTAACTTCTACTAAAACAAGGAAAACCTAATCTAATTAAAAATAATAATAAAATAACAGCCTTTAAATTCCTTGTGCTTGTGTGGCAAGGGATAGGGTGATAAGGCAAGTTATAAGCTGATAAGGGCTGGTTGCTTGGGCAGCAAGTAAACTTGATGAAGGCTGGTTTGCTTGGGTATCAAGTAATGGGCTGATAAGAGCTGTTTTGATTGGGCAGCAAGTAAAAGTTGATAGGGCCTTTATTTGGACGAATTTAAGGGTATTTGGGCTGGTTTAGATGATAAGAAATTGGTTCTTGGGCAAGGAGGCATGTGTGGGTTGTTTAAAAAGCTAACTAGGCCTAAAAACACTTGTAAATCCTAATTTGGGCTAAAAATAAAAATCTGACCCAATCTTTTATAGTAACAAGTATTGGGTCTAATTACAATAAAAAGGGCTAATTAATGGACATCTAAAGGCTCATGGATATCCATCTCCAAAGGTGCAGCAAGTTGAGTTTTTGTGACCCAATTATTCTTGAAGGATGGTAAGTGTGGACTTCCTTCAAGAAATTCTTCTTTCTTCATGGCAGCTTGTAATCCTTGGCTCACGATTACTTGGACGGTCGAATTCAGCTTGTCCTTGATTAGCTTAGACTTGCCTCGGGTTATTGGGCCAAGTGGAAAAGTAAGTCCATCTTGTCCTTGGAATTGCCTTGTGGTACATGTATCAAAGAGGGTGCCGAGGACAACTATCAATTCATCACGCCATCTCCACATATTCAAGCTTTCTCCATTGACGCCACCACCATAAGCAAATCTGAATTTTTAGATTTGTTCTTTATTTTGGTTTGTTTTGTTTTTCTCTTTATTCAAATTTGCGCTACTCTATCACGTTGTTTATTTTCACTCCATTCTTACTTTCTTATCATTTCTTTCTTTGCATTCCATTTCTTCATTTCTCTATATTTCTTAGCCTAACCTTAATTTTAGCCCAAACGCCAACAAGTATTTGAAGTTTTGACAGGTTTGATTAGTTTTATTAAGAACTTGTGTCGAGAGATTCGAGCGAAAAAAGGCATAAAGAGTTTGTGAGATCAGAAGGGGAATTATAAAAGCCAAAACATATTCCCAAGAGTGAAACACGAGTGCCGAGTGATTGAGTGACATCTAAATTTCCTTGGAGAGACTCGTGAGGCTTTTGTGTGTGTTTGGTGAGGTCCTATTTTACTTTTGTTTTCTTTCTAACAATGTCACCAGTTTCTTGTGATCTTCCACCTACTTCAGGGCAGGTTCTCATTGTTAAAAGGACCTTAAATATTCAATCAACGGAAGACAACTAGCGTGAGAACATCTTTCACACTCGTTGCCATGTAAATGGTAAAGTTTGTAGTGTGATCATTGATGGAGGAAGTTGCACAAATGTAGCAAGCACCTTAATGATTGAAAAGCTCTGATTGAAGACCTTGAAACACCCAAATCCCTACAAGCTTCAATGGATAAATGATGCAGGGGAAACGAAAGTCACAAAGCAAGTTTGAGTGCCATTCACCATAGGACAATGCAAAGATGAAGTATTATGTGATGTGGTTCCCATGAGTGCAAGTCACCTATTGTTTGGTCGTCTGTGGCAATTTGACAAAAGGGCCACCCATGATGGTTTCACGAACCGATACACCTTTGATTTTGAAGGCAAGAAGATGATCTTGGCACCACTTACACCAAGCCAAGTGAAAGAAGACCAAGCAACATTAAATAGAAGCATGAAAATCATGAAGGAATCCAACAAACAAAACATCAAAAAAATAAGCATTTATGCTTGTGGAAAGGAACTCAAGAAACACCTATCTACACAACAAACTTTACTTGTACTCTTGTACAAGGAAAGTTATTTTAGCATTATCCCATCTGAAGGTTTGCCTTCCTCTATTTCTACTCTTTTGCAAGAATTTGAAGACATCTTTCTGGAAGAAATCCCTAATGGATTGCCACCAATTAGAGGGATTGAGCATCAGATTGATTTCATGCCAAGAGCAACAATTCCTAACCAACCAGTTTACAGAAGCAACCCAGAAGAAATAAAAGAACTTCAAAGACAGATTGGAGAACTCGTGGAGAAAGGATACATTCGAGAAAGTTTGAGTCCTTATGCAGTGCCAGTTCTTTTAGTTCCAAAGAAAGATAGAACATGGAGAATGTGCGTAGATTGTCGTGCTGTGAATCAGATCACCATCAAATATAGGTATCCCATACCTCGGTTAGATGATATGTTGGATGAATTAAGTGGAGCAAGTATTTTCTCCAAAGTTGATCTCAAAAGTGGGTATCATCAGATTCATATGAGAGAATGAGATGAGTGGAAAACAACATTTAAAACAAAGCAAGGATTATATGAATGGATGGTTATGCCCTTCGGTTTAACCAATGCTCCAAGCACGTTCATGAGGTTAATGAATCATGTGTTAAGACCCTATATCGGTAAGTTTTGTGTTGTTTATTTTGATGACATCTTAATCTACAGCAAAAACTTGAAGGAATATGAGCAACATCTCAGGTCTGTTCTTAAAACTTTGAGGGATGAGCAACTCTATGCCAATCTTAAGAAATGTGTTTTCTGCACTAACGAGCTTACTTTCTTAGGATTTATCGTGAGTTCACAGGGTTTGCAGGTAGATCCCGAAAAGATCAAGGCGATACAAGAATGGCCTAGACCCACCAATGTTAGCCAAGTGAGAAGCTTTCATGGATTAGCAAGTTTTATAGGCGATTCGTGGCCAATTTTAGTTCTATTACCTCCCCTTAACAGTGATTATTAAAAAGAATTCCAACTTTGAATGGGGTAAAGAACAAGAAGATGCATTCGTAGAAGTGAAGAGATGCCTAACTGAAGCACCCTTGGTAACACTGCCAAACTTTGATAAAACTTTTGAAATGGAGTGTGATGTTTCAGGGATTGGGATAGGTGTTGTTTTGACTCAAGAAGGGCGTCCTATTGCCCTCAAATCAAAATTCTTTGTTTTTGGACGTTCCTTGATCTTTGGGATAACCGAATCCTTGCTTCCTATATCCATGTGAATGCCCTCCTTTGTGTCTTCAACCTGTACAAAAAAATTAGAGAATTTTGGGCTAATTGGGTTAGCATCATATGTTCCGATCATGGGAAGTGTCAAAAGACACTCCCTCTTCATTTCTTTCTCCAAATAGGCACACATCCCTTGACTTCTTCCTTTGGGCCTTTTTGAATCATCATGTCCCTTGATATAGAGAGTTGTCTTTCCCTTGGGCTGTTCTGAACCAGCATGTTCGTTGGAATCATTGTAACTGTTGGACTCATCAAGAGCTTCTCCAGAAAGTCATTCAATCATTTTGGAAGATTCACGTTCCTTTTTCCAGGATTTGACACTCCTTCTCATGTGCATCTAATCGTTTTGAACCTGTTTAGGTGTCAATGGCACGAGTGTGATCTTCTTCCCTTCATGTTTGAAAGAATACTTGTTGGTGTAGCAATCATGAATCGTTTTTTGTCAAACTGCCATGGCCTTCCAAGGAGAATGTGGCACGGGAAATTGATGTTTAATGGTGATTTTGATGTTTTGCCTAAATTCTTGATTAAGATGATGATTTCTATTGGGTTAATTCACATTTAAGTTGTATAATCATAATGTGAAATAAGGTTTTTGATTTAAATCTTTAAACTATTTAATTGCTTAATTTTTAGGTCGAGTTTTGGTTAATTTTGGGGCTGTTATTGTTGATTGGCATAATGCCAAAAAATGCCCCTAACATTTGAATGAATAGTCATTTTGGCCCATATTCATTTTTGAATCAATTTAACCCCCCAACGTTTCATTTTAGGTCAAAATAGCCTCTTTGTGGATGAAATTTGTTAGTCAACTAACGATAAACAACTTGAAATGACGTGACAAATCTACATGGCAGTGCACACCGCGATAGTTGTGTCAAACAGACAAATATGCTGACTTTACATAATGACACATCAGTCAAAAAATATTTTTATAAAATTGTATAAAATATAAAAATATCTTCGCCATTCTGTCAAGTTATTTATTTTCAGTTGACTAACAATTGTCATCCTCAGAGGGGTCGTTTTGACCCAAAATGAAATGTTTGGGAGGGTTAAATTGGTTCAAAAAAGAATAGAGGCCAAAATGACTATTCAATCAAACGTTAGAGGCATTTTTTGGCTTTATGTCTTGTTGATTCATGATTTTTAGAGGTATAAGGATTATTTAATTATGTTCTTAGATTTTAATTGATGAGATTTAGATGATAGAATCATAGGTTGGTGGTTGGTTGTTGATCGGAGGAAGTTTGAGGTTGTTTTTGGTGCTAGCGCATGGATTTTGGAAGTGTTTTTGTAGAGATGCAGGGTTATGTTTATGGCTGTTGTGGAATGCATCTTGATGCATTATTCCTTTGGTTTTATGTTGTAGAAGCAGAGGAAGAGTAAAGGTGAGCTTGTTTCATAGTTATTGGCTTGCTTCGGTAGCTCGAGACGCATCAACGAGAGAAGTGATTGTGTATCAGTGAATGAAATCGGTTTAAGAGGATTAAAAATCTTTTGGCTCTTTTCTGGGGACTTAGGGAAAGTGTGAAAAGCTTTCCTAAGTCCAAGGGTAAGTTGAAGTGGTTTATATTTGATTATCTTGCAAATTTGGCACTTTGATGCATGTTTTGACATTGATTTGATAAATACATGAGGATGAGACTTGTTGTTAAAATGCATAATGATCATGATTTGACATATTTATAAACATGAGAATGGTTTAAATAAGTATGCAAGTTACACCACCATTGATCTAAATGTGCTAAAAGCATGATTTGAGCATAAGAGACGCAATGTATATATGTGGCATTGAAAAATAGTAAGTTCCCATGCATGTATGATCTATATTGACTATGTGGCACTCTAAAATGTATCACATATAGTTTTCATGACATAGGATTAAAAGTGCACTATAAATTGTAAAGGGCTTAGATCCTAATTGATCAATCGTATCATCGGCTTTGAGATAATGAAAGATATTATTCGAGTTTAGAGGTACCCTTGACTTTGTGGTATTTGAAAGACATTATTTGGACTTAGAATTATATATGTGATTGAAAGATTATCGCCACCATTGTATAGGTGACTGAAAGATTATCACCACCGTAATCCGAGTATCCGATGAAATTTATGATAAGATGATGTTTTGAATTAGTCACATTAATTGTAAATAAATGAGTATATGATGGAAAGCAAGAATGAAAGCATGATACATATGTTTAGCACAAACATGATTTGATAAATACTTTGAGAATAAATAGATTGAAATGACAACAAAGTTTCCAAATGGTTTTACATTGCATTGATGAATAACTGTTGAGCTTCTTCACTAAGCATGCGTTGCTTACGCTCCTTTTTTATCTTTGCAGAGAATTAGGAGTCTTGGGGCAGCATTTGAGGCAAAGAGAATCTAAGAATCTCCTTTTTATCTTGATTATGAAACTAGTTTGAATTTGTGGTTAATAAAGTAATGTGTCATTAAACATTTGGATATTTTTTTATGTACACATGTATTTTTTTGGACCCTTATATCTTGCTGGTTTGATGATCTTTTAAGCATGCTGATGTTATGAATTTGGTTGATCATTGTAAGGGAGTTAAATGCTTTGCTATGACCTGATATGCAAATTATGGTTGAATGCTTAATTCTAGGTTTTGGTTGCTTGAGAAAGAATTAAATGGCATGTACGAATGTTGGATGGCATATTTGGTTTATTTCCAGCCTTAGTTTATGTTTCAAATATGTTAGTTTTATGCAATCAGGAAGCATGCCTCTAGATTGAGCATTTGTGGTTGAAAATGCATGAAGCATGCTTTATATGTGGTTTATGTTTAGGAAGCATGTTAGATTGATAAAAGCTTGTTTGGTATAGTTTGGAGTTGAAAAACCAGGCTAGAAGGGCATTACATGTCTGCTCGTATAGGTACGGTACCTTCCGTATTAGTACACGAGGCCTGGTAATGACCTGAAGGGCAATTTATATGCCTAGGTATCGGTACGTTGTAGGTCATACCAGTACTGGTTCATGTGGGGCATCGGTATGGTAAAGATCATATTGGTATCAAATTTAGCCACTAGAATTGTTGTATCGGTACGAGGCTTCGTGTAATAGTATGCCCCTTATGACGTATCGGTACGGTGATCCCGAGTACCGATATGCGAGTTAGTTATTGGCAGTTAAAGTTTGCTTTTTTGTAAAATAGTCCCTAAATGTTTGTATGTCAATGGGATGAGTTCAGATTATCCATTTCAGCTAAAAATTCACATGCTAGCATGAAATATGACTAATTAAACAATGGTAACTTGAAATTTGACAAATTCCCTGAAAAAATTTAGGATTTACATTTTGGTCTATGAAATACCTTTTTGTACAATTGAGTGCCTTTTTGATGTCCGTTTGGACTGTAACTTAAACCGTTATTTGTATGTACAACATAGGACTTAAAGTTGCATCTAGATAAGATAAAGGAAAAATGGACTAGATTCATGTAAGCGAGTCTAAGCTTGCTCTAGCAAAACTAATGTGATCTCCTCAGTTTGGATCTAGCGACTAGGCCGGGTGAGAGGGTTACATTTTGCTCCCACTGCAAAGATGGCCACTATGTGCACTTTTATCGTAGTAGCTACTACAAAGAACTTTAAACTGCATCAAATGAATGTGCAAAATACTTTATTGCATGTAAATTTAAATGAGAAAGTTTACATGAAAATGGCATTGGGTTTTGCCTCTGAAAGTCCTAGGAACATGTGTAGACTTCGCAAGTCTTTATATGGATTACATCAGGCACCACGTTGTTGGTTTGCTAAGCTGGTAGATTTTTTTGAAGGAGTATGGTTTTCACCAATCTTACTCAGACTATTCATTAGTTGCTTTCCGCAAACATGATGTGCAAATACATGTTCTTGTCTATGTGGGTGATATCATTATTTTAAATAATGATGTCAAAGTTGTGCAAAAATTCAAGGAGTATTTGAGTTGTTGTTTCCATATGCAGAATTTGGGGTGGTTGAAATATTTTTTGGGTATAGAGATGGTGAGAAATGATGAAGTGATTTTTCTCTATCAATGAAAGTATGCCTTGGATATCATGTTTGAGGTTGGTTTGTTGGGAGCTAAGCCAACAAAAACTCCTCCTAAACAAAATCATAAACTTGCTCCTCAAGAAGTAAATGATGTTCATGATCTCGCTTAATATCGTCGACTGGTAGGAAGATTGATCTATTCAACTATTACACATCTTGAATTAGGCTATTTTGTGCATATTCTTGCTCAATTTATGCAGCAACGAAAGAAAGCTCATTTGGAAGTTGCATACGTGTAGTGCGATATTTGAAGGGTAATCCTAGACAGGAAATTCTTTTACGAGCAAATTCTGATCTCAATCTATATGCTTATTATGACTCAGATTGGGATAGTTGTCCCTTGACAAGACGCTCCTGACATGTTATTTTATTTGTTTGGGTAAATCTCCAATTTCATGAAAAACCAAGAAACAAAGATAGTTCTTTGCTCCTCTTTCCAAGCAGAATATCAGTCTATAACTACGACTGTAACACCCTAAACCCGATGTCAATTTGGGCATCAAGGCTAACCCAATTCAAAAAAAAAATTCAACTAGATTTGGCCCAAATCACCAACATTTCATAAAATCTAAACATGTCACAAGATAGTGTATTACAAAATAGTTAAAACGTTTACACGAAAGCTCCAATTAAAACCAAGTTAAATGAAACATTCGACATGACCAAATAAATCATAAATAGAGTTATAGACATAAATCAAGGGTCCTATGAATACATTGCCTGACAAATCTAAGTATTGTAATCTTGATCATATCAATGTGTTGAAGTCCTACTCCGATGGGCTCTTTCGATGCAACGCAACAACCTAAAAACTTGTAAACGGAAACAACAATTCTGAAAGCTGAGATCATAAAGCTCAGTGGATATACCTCTACTATACCATGCTTTATACGAATCATAAACAAAATCATGTAGCTAGATATGAAGGCAAATAAAACAATACATGACGCTAACACTAGTCGCCTAAGCACGTGCTAACATCATCATAATAATCAAGAGGCACACAAGGCCTAAGCATACGATACCATAACAACACTAGAGTAAGGCCTGGGTCACATAGCATTTGGAACATACACTCTAAGGGTGAGACCAGGTCACACAACATCGGAACATACACCTAGGGTGAGGCTGAATCACCTAGCATCGGAACATACACCATACTCGAAATCCCCCCTCGAGTACATACGAATAAGGCCCGGGTCACATAACATCGATAACCTCTATTCGATAATTCTCTTACCATGGTGTTGCAACACGTCTTGGGTATCCAGATCCCATCAATCAAGTGCCCACACACCATACAACATCAACACATGACCATACCATCCAATGGTTGCTATCAACATATAAGTCACGCAAGACTTTTATCGAGTTCTTAAGTTTTATGCTTGAGTATAAGGCAATTTCTCAGTTTTTTAATTTTATAACTCATTTTAGTCTATTATGGGTTCATTGGATCGAACAATATAATTTTCCAGCCTTCTAGGCGAAAGTCGATATTTTTGGGCAAATTGCCCAGTGGGTATAGGCCTCACGTATTGATACAGGTACCCTTTTGGTACCGGTACACACATGCATAACAATACGATTTGAGCTCACTAAAATTTCTCAAAACCATAGCATACCGATTCGGGTTAACTCGTATCAATACCAAATTGCAAGGCGTAACGATACATGTTTAACACCTATCGATACCCTTTTATTTTCATCCAATGAAACAATGTTCTTTAAACCCAGAACACTAGAGCATTAGTATTGCTTCCCCGTGTACCGATACCGAAGCCCAGAAATAGCTTTCTAGGCTTTCCCAAGCCCTCAAAACACTACCTTAGCTCTTAAACTTAAGCCTACATCTTATGAAGGTTATTAGAGTGGTTTATTACCATTTTTACGAGTTATTAACACAAAATCCAAGTTTCACCATTAACACCCAAACTCAAACATTCAACACACATAAATCAACAATCAAGCATACAAAGCATCATCCTTAGGATGTGCATGAAACAAAGGGAGTTGGAAGTGTACTAACCTCTTTCCAACAACTGAAAAGGAAGTCTCTTGCTCCAAGCCTTCAAGCCCTCATTTTTCCTTGATTCTTGGAGTGTTCACCGACCTCCTTAACTACAATCCAATGTTGTAAAATGAATTACAACCATACTAGATGGGAAATGGATGATAAAGGAAGTGTTTAACATCAGGAAACAAGATTTAAACTTCTAATCTCGCTCATCCACTCCAAAGCCCACCAAAACTCATGAAATCTATCTTATCACCAAAAACCATGATTCTTACCTTGACTCATAGATCTTTGGATGAAGACCACAAACTCTCAACAACCAATCCTAAAATCACACTCAAAAAGATAAAGATCTAACCTTTCCTTGTGGGTAGAAGCTAGGAGATGAGAATGGAAGAAAGGAAGACAAGGGGACAAAGGGTAAGATCATCGCCTTTGTTTCTACAAAGGAAATTAAAGGGGTTGTTCTTTTGTAACACCCCATTCTCGGTCCGGTAGGAATCCGAGTCAGAAAGTGTTACCGATGATCATTACGGTGACCAGATCGATGATTAAAATAATGTATACAAGGAACATGAGTAATTTGTCTATAGCGAAATACAATAATCATTTATAATTAATAAGATTTACCCAATTTATGATTTTGGGCCAATTGGTAACTTATTAAAATTTAGGGACTAAATTGTAAAATTTATAAAACACAAGGACTTGGCAAAAATTAAGGTTACCCATATGGAATTCAATGCTTAAATATATCATGTACCAATTTCTGTCAAGATTAGAGTTCATTTGTACCTTCAATTAAACCTTATAAAACTTCAGTGACCAAATTAAAACTTTTAGAAACTTTCTGAATCACCTTTTAACTAACTTACTTGCCTTTGTACCGATACTCAAGAAGGTCATATCGGTACTCCTACATCATGGCCGTTAAATTAGTTATATGTATTAAGGACCGTACCGATACAGGTTCATCCGTATCAGTACGCTACGCAGGAATCAAATTCCAGAACCGACCAGTCGTACCGAAATGCCTAAGGCTATACCAGTACATGTGGTCAATGCTTATAAGGTCAACCATCAGGATTAGTACGGCGTCGATACGGTGTTGCTACAAAATTTTCCAATGATTAAGACCTATATCGATACACCTAGATGCGTATCGATACCCAGCTATACAGAGATTCAAGAGATTAAGCCCCATATCGATATGCCAATGTCCGTATCGGTATGCTCTGTTACCAGTGTTCCCAAAATGTATATCCGTACTGATACACCATCACCCGTACCAGTACAGACAGACTTGTAATGACAGATTTTACCTGGTTTTTACTCAAATTAAGGGCTTTAACCTTGTTCATTTGTTACCAAATTTTGCAGGCAGGTATAAAAACATCAATTCTATGCACATGTCAAGTTTTATGCCATTTCAAATCCATTTACTATGATTTCACATATTAGAGCAATTTAACCTATTGTTAACACTTTTATCAACATACAACATGCCCTATTTCATAATTAAACTCTTTCATCATGGTGAGCATCATATACACACAAAATGGGGCTAAACTAGCATGTTTAGACGTTATGCCACCTTTCTAGGAGTTTAAGGACAAATTTTACATTACATGTAACTTGATGACTTGCTTCAAAAACGTCCTTACTCCGATCCTTGTTCCGGCACGTCTTTAACCTGAAAAAGTATGGAAATGAGATGCATTAGGCTTACTTAGCCTAGTAAGGTAGTCCAACAACAATAACATGAATATCAATAATATCAATAACATGTATATCAATGTAAATGCATCTCAAATTAAGTTTTAACAATAATTTCCATATCTTAATTCCTTGGATCGACATGTATATGTGGATACGCGAATTTGCATCCAACATCGCCAACAATAAACAATCAATATCCTCCAACATCGCTATTAAGACCAATATCATCACATCCTGCCAACATCGCTAAATAGAGTCTTAGCTCAAGGATCGTAGTCCACTCCATACCAATAAGCTTATGAATTCTATGGCATGCCAATTGTATCCCATGTCCATTCGTATCCAAGGATTCAATACTTAAACTAATATCAATACCAATGACAATATAAATAACTACAACGGTAACAATAACAATAGCAATGTCAATAACTATATAGCATGATCAATATGGTCTTTCTCAATATTTCCATGATATCAAAGTCCATGTAATGATTCAATAATTGATTTGACAATGTAATAAGCTTACCCAAGCTTACCAACAATACCTCTAACAAGGTTTTCATGCGTCCATACCTTGATTTCGGTGATGAAAATGCAATAAGACAATATAAAGAAATCAAGATAGGCACCTAGCCAATCCCGAGACTCCGATTATACTCATCGATGCTTTTGACGCTTCAAAGCTCTCGGATGACAATTCCCTTACCCTTATGCTTATTGAAACTTGGTGGATTTGGTGATTCCTCACCTTGATTCTCTTGAGCTACAAGGAAATAGGAATTATAAGGTTTCAATATCGATAATAGATTCATAGCAACTTAATAGCTATGAAAAGCAATAAGGGTTAAGCCTTGATATCCTTAGGAAATTCTAGGGTTCATAACATTCTTGAACTTGGATTTAAACATGGTTTAGCTATGGAATCGATGAATTGTTTGAGGCATATTGCGTACCCAATCAATACCTATAACATGGAAATGGTAACTTAAAGAAAAGTAAAGCTTTACCAAAGCTTTAATGGAGGTGTATGCTTGGGAGAAGATGAAGGTGAGGTGCTTGCTTAAAGTTTTACCGGGTAAGCTTTCTTTTCTTTATTCTTTCTTTTTAATTTTTCAAGGGCCAAAGCTTTCCTTCCTATGAAGGAAGCCAAGCTTAACATCCCACGTATGCGGTGATTAGGCCTGAGGAGGGGATAATCGCAAGGTTAGTCTCTTAACTCTTTTTTTCTATACTTTTACCCTCAAACTTTCAATTTTCTCAATTTAGTCACTAAGACAAGTTTCAAAGTTTACAATGGGGTCCTTAAACAATATCAATACTTAATTGGGATTCAATAATCCAATAATTGACCACTTGGTCAATGGTCAATACTATAGTTTTGACTTTTCGATGCAAAATTTTTGGTCGCCAAAATTGAATTTCGACTAGGCCCAATTTTGGGGTATTACATCTTTTTCTCTTCAAAATAAGGTAATTACCTCTCTATCCTCATTTCATCCTCCCAACCCGTCTCCAAACCATAAAATCAATCCCAAGCATCAAAATGCAAGCCCATAAGGGCTCTCATAGGTAATCTAAAAGCCTAAACTTCAGCCCAAAAACCAAGCCCACATCTCGGGTTAAGTCGAGCCATGGATTTCAAAATCTGGATCGTTACAACGATAACTTGTGAACTTAAATGGTTGAAGGGTTTGTTATTATTTCTTAGTTTCGATCATTCTCGTTCCATGCGTTTGTAATGTGATAGTTAATCTGCTTTGCATATTGCAGCAAATCTCGTATATCATGAGCATACAAAACACATCAAAGTTGATAATCATTTTATTCGTGATGATAAACAAAATAAGAATATTGAAGTAACTAATGTATGACCTTCTCTCCAACTTGATGATATTTTTACTAAAGTTTTGGGCATTGATCAATTTCTGTTTCTTCTTGGCCAGTTGGGCATTTTGAATCCTCATTCTCCAACTTGAGGGGGTGTTGAGGAAACTTTGAAAATCAATACAACAAATAAAAAACGATATTCTAGCAACAAACAAAAGGATTGCATTAGACAAATTTGTGAAACAAATAAAGGAATTAGATCATAGCATTCTTGGAAGTTACTCTACATAGGGAATTTTAATTTTATTCAAATATAGAAGTTTATTTCTTGTAGTGATTTTAGATCATCACTCTTTGATCCTAATTTCTATTTTCCTTCCTTCCCATTATCTCTTAGCTTTTAAAGTTTACCTCTCTCTTCGTTTTTCCCCAAATTACCATGTCCTCACTCTATTCACTCATATTTCCTTCCTTTCTCTCCTATGTTCCCTTCGTCATACCTTCAAAAATCGTGTTTCGACCCAACTTGAGGAGTCTCTCCCTTTCAACGCCCCACGTAATAAGAAGGGGAAAGATCATAGAGCACAAGGTAATGTTAGGAGTTCAGGAGATTGTAGTGAAGAAGTGATTGTTTTGATATTAAAGTTTTCTTTAATGTGTTTGAAATGTTGGTTTGCGTTTTGGGGTTGATTCATTTGGATAGGTTTCTTGATAGTTTGAAGTCCTTGGTATAAACTATATGTGAAATTCCTTTGATGATAATGGAAAATATTATGGCCCTGTTTGGTAAACAACTTTTTGAGCCAAAATTAGATGTTTGAACTATTTTTAGAGGTTAGCCTACTCAAATCCACTAATTTAGATGTTTGGTAAATAGAGGATTATAATATTGGATTGGAGTAATACCTCTAAATTTGATAGGAACTTTTTGAGTTAGATGATTGGACAAAAGAGTTGTAAAGAATCTTTTGTCCTTGACAAATACAAAAAAATCTCTAAATACCATAAATTTTAATAACTAATAAAATTAAAAAGATAATTTCATAAATAAAAAATTAATATATAAATTAATATGCACCTAAATTTAATAGTTAATGAAATTATATTAAAAATATAATTTCATAAATAATAAATAGATATATACATCCTTTATATATGCTAAATAATGATTTTAAAAAATATTTTTTATAACCTAATTAATATTAATAGTTATAAAATATTAATAACTTATAAATTATTCAAATAATTATTGAATATAATCGTGTCCTTATATGTAATTTTGTTTGTTCAAATAATCAACCAACTATCGTTTAATTTTACCAAAAACTTTTATACAATCAGCTAATGCAATCCGCTAGTCAAATAAGCTAATGCTATAAGCTAATGTAATACGTTATCTGCTAGTTGCCAAACAATGCCTGTGAATTCATATAGTTTTAGGGCTTGTTTTTTTTTGTTTTTTTTTTTTGCCTTTGGAGGGCCAAAACAATTTTTCCACCCAAGAAACTTTAAAAGCAATGAAAAACGCTCAGCTTTTGAGCATAAAATTACGGTGTGAACTTCTGTTTCCAGTTAACCTGAAAAGCCAAGAAAACCTGGCTTTTGAGTTAACCAAAAAGCGTTTCAGGGAAATTATGTTTTTAACCATCAAAATTGCTTTTCGTTTCTTTTATTTCTTTGTTTGTTTTGTCTTTTTTCCATTCAATTTTGACTAATTACTATTCATTTATTTGACATTACATTCACTTTTTAACTAATTATATTAATTTATTATATTATAAATATGAATTTGTTTTCATTTTCTTTTCATGAACCAATTAATATCAAAATAAAACTAATATTAATACTAATATATTAAAATAATACATTAATACATTAAAATAATATTAATAGTAAATATAAATTATATTGAATTGTTATATTAAATATTAAATTAATATGCTAAATGTAATAAATTAATTAATATTGTAAAATTTTATTTAATATTTAATATTAATAATATATATATATGAAATATTGGAATAAATAATATATTAAATATTAATATTGAAATAATATTAAAATTTTAATATTTTATATAAAAATAAATACTACAAATATCACTTACGTTCATTTATTTTTACTTTACAATATCACATTTAAAATAGACATTTTATGGAGAAACGGCAAAAATATTGTCTTTCATTTTTTTCTCAAAATATAGTAGAACCCAAATTATTTCCAGAAATATTGTAGTTTCTACAGTAAACTTAAAGATGATACCATTTGGTTCTGTTTTTAAACAATAAATTTAATATTCTGAGAAAAAAATTAAAGTCGATAGCAACAAGTGCTGGTTTGAACAATGGCCATAGAGCCACGTGGCGCGCAACCATTCGTGAGGGCACTGTTCAAAAACAGGCTCACCGGGCTCCGCCTATGAATAGTGCTTGCATCAAATGTTCAGCCGGTGAAGCTTTGCGCAGTGAGAAGCTTTGGGCAGGCGACATGCATGGGGTTTTGGCAGGCATGGGTTGGCATGCACGAGTTGGATATAATAGGTTGGAGGGAGGTGGTTGTAAAATAAATAATTTGGTTGTGATATTAATGGGATGAATGATTTGAATTTTTAAGTTAAATAAGGGATGAAGTGGGGAGTGAAAATTTGTAGGAATTTTTTTTTATGTTTTAATTGAGAAGAAGAAGGAAAGAAATACAGAAAGTATGAGTTTGACTTTTAAATTTGGTAATATGATTTCATTTTAAAATTGTATTTCATATCTATTATTGTTATAATTTTGTAGGAAAGTTGAAGAAGGGAAAAAAGTTTTGAAATAAGTTTAATTTGAAGAAGAAGAAGAAGAAAGATTTGAAGTAAGTTTTGTGAAATTTGTTTGAGAAATTTTTAATGTAGTAATTTTATTGTTAATTTAAAGTAATTTTATCGTTAATTTTGTAGAAAAATAGAAGTATAGGAAAGAAGATTTGAAGCAAGTTTGGTGAAATTTATTTAACTTATTAGCAAATTAGTAAGTAATTTATTTATGGTCATCATATTTTTTAATTTATTGATGTGCATTTAAAAAATGTTATATTTTTAACACTAAAAATTAAATTTCAAACATTGAAACAAATATAAAAAATAAATTATTGAATTTAAATTAAAATTAACTAAAAATCCAATTAATTTACTTACTCCTAATTAAAAATGTTATATATAATTATCTAGTTAATTTCAAACATATATGAAATTTGTAAAAAAGAAATTAATACTTTTCATTCATTAAGGTTTATTCATTTAAGTTTAATTGTAAATTAATGCATTTAAAATTTAATTTTTGAAGTAATTTATAATTTATTGTATTTAGTTAGTATAATTTAATGTACTTTTGATATGATTTAGAGGGAAAAAAGAAGATAGTATTAAAACACTTGAGTAGTATAATTTAATTTAATGAATTTTAATTTTTTTAAAAATTTTATTTTTATGGAGATAATAGTAAGCTATAAATAAATTAATGATAATAATTGATATAATTTAGAGTAAATTTGATAAAAAAAATTGTGAGTAATTGTAATTTAGTAGTAAGTAAAGTAGGTTGAATTATTAAATGAAAATGTTTTAAAGTATGTTTTTATTATTTGATTATGATTATTATTTTTTAATGTAGTAGATTTAGTCCCGAGTTATTAATATTTTCTTACTTGTCATGTTTGATGTTTTGAATATTTTTGTTTTGTGTTAAATAGGTGTTGAAGGTAAAAAAATGTAGAAGAATTTTTGTATGAAAATTGAGCAAAGATTGTCTCGGGTTATTTTTTATTTGATTATGATTATTATTTTTTTAACGTAGTAGATTTAGTCCCAGTTTACTAATATTTTTTTAGTTGTCATGTAGGATGGCTGAGCAAGCTCCACTGTTGCATTTACAAGATCGACACATTACTAGTCTTAGGGTTCATGAGATGGTACAAATTTTATAATAATTTATTTATTATGAAATTAGTCACTTATGTATTTTTGTTAATAATTATGTTTAAATAATACATTAATTACAGGATATAGATGACACATTTAAACATCATCGGAGCATGGTAGTGACTTCCTTATATAATAGAATCCTGCATTTCTTGTATATGGCGGGATTTTATCTTGTGACATACCTTTGTGGGTACAAGTTGGTCACCGGGTTGATTACCGCTCTAATTGAGCGTTGGAGATTCGAACTCATACATTTCATATACCTTGTAGAGAATGCACGATCATGCTAGAAAACGTGGTTTATCTTATCAGGTTCCCAGTAAACAGAAAGCCATTGATCGAGCGTACTCAGGTATGCATATATAATGGAGTTTGAAAAAATGATACTTACCCATGCTTAAAATCTCATTACGAAGGTATTGGTTTTTGACTTGTTCGTAACTATTCTTACCAATGTGACGAACACAATATGATGGATATGCTTGCGGATGTGTCCAATGAATTCCATCTCGATTAATTGTTGATTTGATACATGTCCCTCAATTGGATATAATGTAGACCACATCTCCTCAGATGACATGCTCACGTAAATTGCTCAAAAGAAATTCCAAGCTTCCCCCGTCTCCTGCTCAACAATTGCGAATGCAATTGGAAAGACATTGTTCTCAACATCTTGTGCAACGGCTATCAACAATACATGATAGTATCTCATGTACAGCCACGTGCCATCGACTTGGACCATATGTTTGCAACATGGAAAGCCTTCAATGTATGGCTTGAATGCCCAAAAAGCCGATGGAAAAATTTATGCCCTTCAACAAGTTAGCCTTCTTGGTCGTATGCATCCGTGGTTTGATACCTCACTATGGTGCTTGGGATGAAACATGTCATTGCTAGTAATAAAGCCGGTAGCTCGTTGTACGACTTATCATAATCGCCATACACTGACTGTATTGTCTTATCCCTTGCACGCCACCCATTCTTGCATTTTACCTGATATCCAAACTGTTTCACAATGTTTGCCTGAATCACTGAAACGGGAACCCTTGGATTTGCTTCAACCAACTTCATCACGTGATGTCTTATTACATTCGAGTCCAATTTACGGTGGTCTTGGTCGATGAAAGTTCGTAAACATGTGTGATCACCGTTGTACTTTGTGACCTCCCAAGCATTTTTCCTCTGAAGCTTCAACACTCGGATCTTCTAATTGCACTCTTGTCCATATTTCACACACTTGGTAAAGAAAGTCCTCTGGCTGGATTTTACAACAACGTAGTCCACATGCTTCTTGATGCTATACTCTTTAACTGCCAATGTAGCTTTATTCTTTTCTTTAAATTGAAGTCCAACCGATAATTCACCATGTTGACTTGAAGTTAATTGGGGAATATCCGAGAATTGAGGCTCCCTCATCTCATCGAAATTCACTAAATTCATTGAGCATGAGGTTTATAGTATGTAATGTCGTCCCCAGTCGAAATGAATTTTCCAACACCAAAATTAGAGGCATCACCAACGTCATCAGGGAACAAATCGGGATCCCCAATATCTTCATCTTTGATGGGATCTTTAAGTGTTTTCCCCATCAACCTCGTAGGTTTTCCACATCAGTATCAACAGTCGGATCAATAGTCGACCCGTATGATAAAGCATATGTCGAAGACCTAGCTAGATGAAATGCACTCGATGACCCACTTGCCAACATTGCGAAGAAACTGCCTCCGGACATATCAATCTCATTACCGAAACTCATTTGAGCAGATTCTCCAACTACATTTCTGAATGGGCCAGGAACATCACACACCTCAGCAACAACTTGATATTTCAAATCTCCATAGATTCATGCTCTGCAATCACCATTCCAACGCCATCATCATCTTGGAGAGTGATTGCACAATATCTGATTGGATTGTCACATGTCAGCTACCAATATCGCAAACTATGAATCTCAGCTCCAATTTTCTCGGATATCTTCTCATTCATTTGTCGAAACGTGATTTCCTTTTTAAATCTCATCTTCGTAGTGCTTTCAGATTCAAATACAACCCCGGCATCAGTTTTCACCATTTGTCCATTGTAATGGATAATCGCTATAAATATGTTATTGCTCATTTTCTCTACATGTTCAAAACAATATATATTTTCAATCAGAATACACAAACCAAAATGAACATACTAAATCAAAATCAACACACTAAATTTTAAATTATTGTTACTGACATCGGGGACGAGTTCTTTTTGAATATATTTTTTATAAATATACTAAATTATTTTTATAAATATATTTTGAATATTTTTTAATATACTAAATTATTTTTCCCTTCATTTTAACCATATTTCAAATATATTTTCTCAATTTTAAATTTTAAATTTTAAAAATATACATATTTCGAATGAGCATACAATTTAAAATTTTAAATTTTCGTACTAATTACACTATAACATATATTTTAAAATTTTAACTTATAATTAATAAAATAATAACATTACTAAATTAAAAACACACACTTACAATATTTTCTCCAACTCTTCTTCCTTCATCTACTCTATCAACTCAAAAAAATCAAATACACATCCATACTATTTCCCACCTTCAAACTCTATTTAATACCATCAAATTAAATATCAACCACTCATCCAACCAACCCATCCCCAATAAAAAAATTTACACTTTTCGAATGGAATCCTATACACAGTCCCAGCCCCACCCCTTGCATGCATGACACGGTTGAAAAGCTTGCCACCCTGGGTGCAACATATTGTGGCACTGTTTGAAGTTGGAGTGCTTTGCCTCCGTCTTTGAACAGTGCCGACTTCAATGCTGGCGCGCCACGTGGCATCCAGCCCACTGTTTAAATATGCCCCTAATAACAAGTATTAAAAAACTGGACACCTAATAACAAGTATTATAAGAAATTGGACCCCTAATAATAAATATTAAAAAAATAAATTTTAAGGTAAACCCTAATAATAAATATTTAAAAAATATGCCCCTAATGCAAGTATTGATAAAATTGGACCCATAATAACAAGTATTGAAAAAAAATTGGAGCCATAATAACAAGTATTGAAAAAATTAAATTCTAAGAGTAACCCCTAATAACAAATATTAAAAAATAAATCCCTAATAACAAGTAATGAAAAAAGTTGGCCTCTAATAATAACATGTATTAAAAAATAAATTTTAACAGTAAATCCTTAATAATAAATATTAAAAAAAATAGCTCCTAATAACATATATTTAAAAATTGGGCCCTAGGCGGCCCCTCCTGCAATGCCCAAGGACAGCCCTGCATTGGGGCTTGTGACGCAAAGGAGACGGAATTGGGAAATGAGAGTGACGGAGTTAAGAAAGCTGTTGTTAATTTCCCAAGGTATCTGGCTCAAAGGGCACCTGAGAAGGCCGAGCCACGAGCTTTGGCTGTGGATTCGATAATGGAGGTTGTTAAAGTGATGGACTTTGAGGATCAAATAGGATATGTGGACTATGTCTTGAAGATGACTCACGGGAAGGCTAATCTTAGGCTGTTAGGTGCTGATCTTATTGCAATGATGTTAATTTCATCAAGGGATCCTTTTGGGGTGGATTCAGAAATTAAAAGAAGGGATTATTGGGGGGACAAAGGGACTACTTCGAATGATTGCAGTCAATTACAAGCATTTATTATATGTTGATGGAGCAGGATGCTTTCCAAATTCTTCCCAGCAAACAGATTCGACCGTCAACCCATCGTGGAGCTGCATCGGGTACAGCGGAGGTAGAGGAAGAAGGCGGGGATAGCAGTGCATCCGCGGCTGCCGCCAAAGGGAGGGCTATAACACAGGCAGTGAGGAAGGGACTTATCCAAAACACCATTCCCATCTTTATAGAGCTAAAAAGGTTACTAGAAAGCAAGAACAGCCCCCTGACTGGTTCCCTCATGGAATACCTGCGAGGATCTCAAGGACTACAAAAACGAGATCGACGACATGTTGGTCGCAGATAAACAGCTTCAAAAGGAGCTCGTATATGACATGCAGAAATATGAATCAATAAAGGCTCGAACAACAGCTGCAGAGGCAGTTGCAAGCATGCAAAACCAAAGTGTCTATCGGTCACCGCCTTGTGTTCGGAAAGCTGCAACAGAAACTCTTCCCGAAAACAATTTGAACAGGAAGTTGTCGAGTGATTCGAAAGTGGCATCAGCAATGGCAGATGCGGCTGCGGAAGCCAAAGCCCGGTCCGTGCTAAAGGATGTGAACAAGGGAGCAATGACACCACCACTCAACTCCGTTAATATGCCAAAACTCATGTCTAACCAAGGAGGATGCTCTGCTAAAACTGACCACCCTTTGAATGTATTGGAATCCTTGAGGAGACGAATTGATGTTGAAAATTGAAATCTACACATTCTGTTTCATTTGACCATTAGTTAAATGTAAATTGCAAAGATTTTTGTATTCAAGTAAACTTAGATAATTCTTTATATTCAAGTACATGTAGGTTTAGTTTCAATGATTATCTTAGCATTTTAGTTTGGTCATGCATTGCATTTGAAGGGTTTGATTTTGTGCTTAAAAGTTGTCATATCTACAGCTTAATCAGGGGCGGACCCATTTAATATATATATATATATATATATATATAATTTGATTTAACTTAATATATATTAAAATTCTAATTAAAGTTGAATTAGGATTATATATATTAATATATATATATATATTAAAATCCTAATTAAGTTGAATTTGGATTATATATATTAATATAGATATATATCGAAATCATAATTAAGTTGAATTGGAATTATATATATTTAATATATATATATATTGAAATTTTAATTAAAGTTAAATTAGAATTATATATATTAGTATATATATATTGAAATTCTAATTAAAGTTAAATTAGAATTATATATATTAATATATATATATATATTAAAATCCTAACATGAGTTGAATTGGAATTATATATATTTAATATATATATTGAAATTCTAATTAAAGTTAAATTAGAATTATATATATTAATATATATATATATATATTAAAATCCTAACATGAGTTGAATTAGGATTACAAAGGCTATATAAAGGCATGAGAGATCTATCAGTCATTAATGCTTTTTGGAAAAAACCCTCTAAATAGTTTAGAGAGTTTTATATGCTTGTTTTAATTGGGTGAACTACGTAGAGGTCGGAGCGTTATCGTTGCGGCTTAGAAATCGACATCGTGATTGGATATCTATCTCCTCCAAATTCAGAATTCCATATTTTAAACAGGTAATTCTTCGCCTTTATCCACCCCGATTCGTTCCTCGTACATGGATCTCTGGTGGTGATCGCTAGATAATTTTTCCGTTGCGCCATTGGGTGTGCCGGCGTGACCCAACACAAGGCACCGGGCAAAGTAGTCAATTGCTATGTATGTGGGCAGCCTGGTCACAAAGCTTATCAATGTCAACAACGCTCAGGTCGCCAAAACCAACCACAACTCAACATTGCAGAGAATATCAATGATATCATTGCAGCGGTGGTCTCAGAAGTGAATCTGGTGGAGAACAATACCGAGTGGGTCGTGGACACTGGTGCTTCAAGACATTTCTGTACCAAAAGAGAGTTGTTCGTTGAGTTCGAAATTGTAGACAAAGGAGAGCAAGTTTACATGGGAAACTCCAGCAGCTCAGACGTGTCTGACAAAGGGAAAGTTTTGCTCAAACTGACCTCGGGTAAAACTTTAGCTTTAAGCAATGTCTTGTATATACCCGCCTTAAGAAGAAATTTGATTAGTGGTGGATTATTAAATAAGGCGAGTGTTAAACTAGTTTTTAAAGCAGATAAACTAATACTTTCCCCAAATGGAGATTATGTAAGGAAAGTTTTTTTACAAAATGGTTTATTTGTAATTGAAACCCAGTTTAAAGAGAATAATGAAGCCACTACTTTTGCTTATAGTGTTTAGACTCTTGATATGTGGCATGCTAGATTAGGACATGTGAACCTACAATCACTTAAAAACTCATAAAAATGAAGTTAATACCTAATCTAGAAGATAATAACTTTAACAAATGTGAAATTTGTGTAGAAGCTAAGCATACTAAACCTACCTTTAAGACAGTCTCTAAACGTAGATTTGAACTTCTAGAACTTATACATATTGATCTAGCAGACTTTAGAAACTGTAAAAGTAAGGGAGGAAAACACTACTACATCACCTTTGTAGATGATTTCTCTAGATATACAAAGGTTTATCTCCTTAGAACTAAAGACGAAGCTGAGAACTTCTTCCTTATTTATAAGGTAGAAGTTGAGAATCAGCTTGATAGAAGAATAAAACGTGTTAGATCTGATAGTGATGGTGAATATGGATATAATTTCCTTAAAGAGGTGTGTGAGAAGAATGACATAATACATGAAACCTCTGCTCCATATTTTCCTCAACAGAATAGCATTGTTGAGAGTAAAAACAGAACTTTAAAAAAGATGATGAACTCTTTATTAATAAGTTCTGGTTTATCTGATAACATGTGGGGGAAGTCATTCTCTCAGCCAATCATATATTGAACCGAGTGCCTCTTAAGAAACTAGACTGTACTCCATACGAATTGTGGAAAGGTTATGCACCAAATTTGCAATACCTGAAAATGTGAGGGTATCTAGCAAAAGTAAGTTTGCCTGACTTTAAGAAGACCACTATCGATCCTAAAACCGTTGATGCAGTGTTTATAAGGTATGCTACAAATAGTGACGAATGCATGTTTATGTCTTTAAGTGACTCTTCAATTTGTGAATCTAGGGATGTAGTATTTTTTTAGGACTCATTTCCTCTTAAAAACCTAGATTAAATATTGAGGCACAATGAGAAAGTCATATTCCTGCTTCTTCTAGTAGTCCTGCCAAGGAGACTAGAGTTTGAATTAGAGCCTAGAAGAAGTAAAAGAAAAAAAAAGGTAGCTACTACCTTTGGACCAGATTTTATAACTTCCTTTATTATAGAAATTAGTGATTTAGACACTATAAATGAACCTATAGCTCAATCTTTCCTTTTAGATGAGGATCTAAAAACATATAATAAAGTTATAAGTTCAATTGATGCTAGTTTTTGGAGAAATGTCATTAATGATGAACTAGAATCAATTAAGTCTAATCACACGTGGGAGTTAGTTGACTTGCCTAGAGGATCTAAACTTATCATTAGTAAATGGGTCTTTAGAAAGAAACTAAGACCTGGTGGGTCAATCTAGAAGTATAAGGCAAGACTAGTAGTCAAAGGGTTCACTCAGAAGTTTGGCATTGACTTCTTTGATACGTACTCTTCTATGACAAAAATCTCAACGATATGTGTCTTGTTTGCGATCGCATCCATTCATAAGTTCTATGTACATCAAATGGATGTAAAGACTGCATTTTTTGAATGGAGATCTAGACAAAGAGATCTGTATGAAGCAACCACCAAGTTTTGAGACACCCGGTATGGAAGGCAAAGTGTGTAGACTTAAAATGTCTCTCTATGGCCTTAAACAAGCTCCAAAGCAGTGGTACGAGAAATTTCATAAAACCATTTTGAGTTTTGGTTTTATTGTTAATAGAGCGGATGCATGCATGTATTCGAAAATGTTTAGAACTGATTGTGTAATCATAAGCTTATATGTGGATGACATGTTGATTTTTAGTACTAACATTGAATCCATTAACAAAAAAAATTCTTGTCTACTAAATTTGAGATGACTAGTTTGGAAGAGGTTGATGTAATCTTTAGGAGTAAAAGTTACCAAAACTGAAAAGGGATTTTCTTTAAATCAAACACACTATATTGAGGTGTTAAGAAATTTGACAGTTTTGATGTCAATCATGTTCGAACTCCTTATGACTCTAGTATACATCTTTTTAAGAATAAAGAAAGTAGTGTTTCCTAGAAAGAGTATGCTAGAATTATTGGAAGCCTTATGTTCTTAATGAACTATACTTGGGTTGATATTGCCTATGCAGTAAGTAGGTTAAGTAGATATACTCATAATCCTAGTGGTGAACACTAAATTGCACTCAAACGCTTACTTAAGTAACTTAAAGGTACTATTGATTGGCAACTCAAGTTTGTTGGCTTTCCTTCAGTTTTAGAGGGATATTGTAACGCCAACTGGGTTACTGATAATGATGAAGTAAGCTTCACGAGTGGGCATGTCTTTACCTTAGGTGGTGCAACGATTTCATGGAAGTCTGCTAAACAGACTTGTATCGTACGCTCTACCATAAAGTCAGAGTTTATTGCTCTTGACTTAGCTGGGCAAGAAGGCGAATGGCTTAAAAATCTATTAGTAAAAATTCCTTTGTGGGGGAAGCTGACTCCTCATATGTCCTTGTTGTGTGATTCACAAGCAACGATATGTGTGGCAAAGAACCAAGCTTACAATGGTAAGAAGAGACACATTTACATAAGACATGAATTAGAGAGACACTTAATAAGGAATGGAGTACTCTCTTTAGAGTATGTGAAGTCGAAAAGGAACCTAGCTGATCCGCTTACCAAAGGGTTAAGCCAAAAATTGGTTCTAGATTCGTCAAGGGGGATGGGTCTAAAGCCCATTGATTGAGGAATTCATGGTGGATGCCCAACTTAGTTATCTAAGTTAAATGTGGTTAAATAAAACCATGAAGAGTACTCATAGTGTACATTTATTACTACCTATCCCTATAAAGAACAATGTACATGCTCAGGTTGAGTTTTATTACTCTTAATAAATTCGTAGCCCGGGTTTTGGGTGGTCTTAATGAGAAAGACGAATTTACCGAATTTGGTTGAATAACTACTCTTAATAAGTTCATAGCCCAGTGTTGAGTGGATAGTCCTATCACGAAGGACTGAATGAACTTGCCGCTAGAAAGGATGATTTTTCTTAAACTCTTAATGAATTTAATCCCAAGAGTTTGGGTTGTTCTATTGAGAAGAACTTAATGGATTCATCGATTGAAGAGGTTGAGTTTTTTATTCTTAATGAATTCTTATCCCAGAGTTTGGGTGGTTTATTTTATAAATGAACTTGAAGAATTCACCTATTTATTTGAGAGGATGAGCTTGCAGAAAAAGCTCTTAATTATTTCATAGCTCTTATTTGAGTGGTTTATAGTGAGATAAACCTAATGAAATAACCTATGTAAGTGAGAAGGATTAGCCACCTTCTATGGAAAACGTTGGGCTGTTTTTCTAGTACACTTACTGGAATCTTGAGGTCAGATGGCTATATTTTGTTTTACATCTGTATATTTATACATTTGTATATTTTCTGACACATCGAGGATCTCGTTGGATGAAGGAGTTAGTTATGAGTTATGAGTTCACCCTTATCTTAGAAAGTTCTAGATTCATTCACTTATTTAAGAGAATAATCACTCATATCACTATGTACTAGTTCCAGATACGTTCACTAGTGCTAAGCAACTAATCTCGCTATTGCTCTTCTCATAGTTTTTTTAACTCAAATTTTTTATCACTATGTTTTTCAAAAGATTCTTTCGCATTTGTGAGGGATTATTGGAGAATGCTCATCGCACATCGAGTGAGAAAAAATAGTTGGCTTGGTTTATAAAGGAACCTTGGAAGCCTCCTTTGTTGGAGAGTGATGGACTAGGCCCCTGCACGCCCGCGCCACCGTCGTCCAGCAGGCTTGGCTCAGCTCGGTTCGATTCAACTCATGTTCGTGTTCTTGTTAACACGTGTCGAAGACACGTTCGCACGCGTTCTATCTTTTATAGAAAATTCGGAAGAATTTTTTAAACCTTTTTAAACTCAGCTTTTATAGACTATTTAACAGCCTAATAATTTATGGATATGAATTACCTTTAAAACGTCAATTACATTTTTGATTGATTAAGCAAAATTAAAACGTGTTTATTTCTAATGTACAAACTGTATAGATATACAGACTGTACTACATGTACTGTATTTTAAATATAAAAGACGTGTTTCATATTCTGATAATCAATATAAATTGACAGTTTTTAAAAGGTAAATATTTGCTGTTGGAACGACAAATTTTTTAGCTGTATTTGAGATGAATCTGGACAGTAATGTGTACTGTATTCGAAGCTGAATTTAAGCAGAAATCAACACGTTTTAAATATAAATTTAAATATGTGTTTAATACACGTTTTTATGATGATTTGTTTTTTGGACGAAAATACCCCTGTATTTTCACTATAAATGGAGACCTCTTTTCATTTCATATCACACAACAAAATACAAATCACTTTCTAAAGCTTTCTCCAGTTTTTATACTCTCCTATATCTGAGTTCTTTTGAGTTTGCGAAAGAGGAGCAACACCGTCGATATCCACTCTAAAGTTTGCATGTACAAACTTTAGAGAGTCCGTGCTAACCTTACGGGACGATCCGCCTGTAGCAGCAACTATACTGGTTGGGGCGAATCAGTTTCTAAGACAGTGGTGTTTACCACAACATAATTCAAGTTATAATTATGTTATTTTATTCTCAGTCAGCGCTAACGCCCTATTTTTGCAGTATATCTACTTATAGCCATGAGCTAAACTATTGATGGTTGGGGTTGTTATGACTGTACTTTAATTGTTGGTTTACATTATGATTATTATATGTTGTTTTATCTTATGGTTTATATTTAATTATTGTTTATGCATTGACGACTTTTTTAAATTGTATTTAGATTTGTACTAATACCGACATAGTTAGATTTAAGTTAGATTGAAGAGGGATAATATGTGTGATTCTCTGGCTAGAGATAATTCTTTGCAACTCTAGGTATAGATGCTTGCCTCATATGAGACTTATACAAGTTGATACTTAAGAGATTTCTGTCAAGTTAGGTCACCTATAAGAATGTAAGGGTCGATTTTCATGTTCTTGTATCGGTAGATAAAAACTATATTAGAACTTGATAGAACAACATTATATTTATAATATTACTATCACCCAGTTATTTATAATATCAACCAATAAAAATCACTATTTATTAATTTTTTATGTCATTTATTTTACTAAATGAATTGTTACTCATATTTATTATTAGTTTAGACTATAAATAACAGGATAAAAAGGGCCCATAAAATAATTTCTCATGACTTTGATTATAAAAGCCTTTATTATTTTTCATAAGAAAAAAAGGATTTATAAAAAACTTATATATGTATAAAACAAATTCTAGAGATAAAAAAATAGAAAAGATAAATTAAAAACCAATTATTAATCCCTAAACAGACGACAACGTACCTTTAAATTTAAGCAAGTGCACATGTCGAATCTACACAAATCTAATTCCTATAATTTATAGTATGGAAAGAAAACTTGGGATCCTTATGGACCGCCCATGTATTAAAATACATATTTTCAGGGACGGATTTATGTGGGGTGGGAAGGGGCAATTGCCCCCACTCCGAATTTTTTTTTTACTTTTGTTCTCCTATTTAAATTTTTTAAAATTAATTTATTTATGAATTTGCTCCTCCCACTTTTAAAAATTTATAGTTTGCTCTTTAACCCTAAATCGTGGTTCCGTCCCTGCATATTTTATTGATATTTTATAAGGGCATCACTTGAATTGCTTAATAAATCAGCTGTTGTTTAAATGTGGTTTAATGGTAAAATATCAATTAAAGTTTGTTCTTCGTTAATTTTAGAGTTACCGTACAACACGTTCTCAAATTATAACACGTTAAATTTCTCATGGAGTTATCTAACTTCATTATGTAGGGTAGTTAAATTTCTCAAATTAGTTTATTCAAGAAACGTTTATGAAAATCAAAAACTCTTTCATTCCTTCATTTAAAATGTTTATGAAAATAGAGTCTTTTGAAATCAACAGCCAGATTTTATAGAAAAAATAGTTTACAGTAAAATTTGTAATAACTAACCATGTTGTAACAATTAAATAATTTAATGACAATTTTATAGAAAAATAGTTTACTGATCATTTTGTAACAATTAAGTAGTGAGTTTATCGTTTTGTAACAATTATATAGTTTGATGACCATTTTATAAAATTTACAAAGTTCAAGGATAGTTTTGTAACAATTAATATATTATTTTAATTATCTAGTTAGCTTGTTAAGGTTGTTAACATCTAACAATTCTGTACTCATTTATAACAAAATCAAAATTTTATTCTAATTTATAACTTTTCAAAATTTATAATTAAAACAATCATTTTAATATAATTTAGTGATCATTTGTAAATCTTAACCAAAGCAAATTGATCAATTTAATAAAATCATCTAAACGATAAGATTAAAGTACTTCAAGGATTTTAAATAATAAAAGTAACCATTTTGATATAATTTAGTGAACCTTTATAAATCTTAACCAAAACAAATTGATCAATTAAATAAGAATATCAAAACGATAAGAGTGAAGTACTTTTAAGTTTTTTAAAATAATTCAATTCAAAATAAATAAATAAAAATCAACAATTTAGATCCTTATCGTTTAAACATCAAATTGATTGGTCTGTTACAATGAAACGCGTGTCAAGCAATGACTACAAAATCTACACCCACGAGTCACAACTCAGTTGAAAAAGGGCCCAACCCAACCTCCTCTCCCACACTATAAATACCCCACACCTTCAAGCCCTAACCATCATCTTCTCCACCCTTCCTAAAAGCAGCCGAAAAGAAAAGAACAGAAAATAAGAGGCGCTAAGCTAAAGCTACTGCGGGAGTTGTTCTTCTACAGAAGAATTGCTTCTGCAGTAGCTGATAAAAGATCAATAACGTTACGTTATATGTTACTTTTTTACTGTTAAACCTATACATATATATAAGCAAGTAATAATAAATGGCTCGCTCTCTTTCTTCCTTCAAGCTCCTCGGTGCTTCTGTTTTCGATGGTCTTTATGTCTCCATATCCAGTTGACTTTGAGTTTTTTAGTTTTGTTTTTTAAGGTAGTTTTTTTGTTATATTATGTTTGTTTTTTGTTATTGTTAATGAGTCGGTGTTTTTGGTTGTAAAGGCGATGTTACTCGGCTGCGCCGCCACCGGGGGCAGTGACGGCGAGCTTTGGTAGGGCAGGAATGGTGAGCAAAGTGGAAGGAAGAGATGCGATGAAAGGGCCGGTGTCGGAGAAGAAGGTGACTTCTGCTTGGGCGCCTGATCCTGTGACGGGGTATTATCGGCCGGAGAACAGTGGGGCTGAGATCGATCCGGCGGAGCTCCGGGAGATGCTGTTGAATCATAGGGTTAGGCCACAGTAGAAAGTTGCGGTTTGAGATCACCATAGTAGTAGTAGAGCTGTTGTTGTGCTACAAATGTTCTGAGTGCCTTTTGTTTTTACGAGTGTTTGATGTTTATCGTCAGTAGTCTTGTTTTCTGAAAGAAAAAAAGTGTGTACTTTGAGCTAATGCGTAAAATTAATTAAATTACCGCTTTTTTTTCTTTAAAAATATTAATCTTATTAAATTTTAAGGTAGATTATATTAGTAGTCATTGAATTTAGGACGCTTTTTATATGGTCACTTAATTTTTTAATTTTTTATTGTAGTTATTTAATTTTAAAATTATTTTCAGTATGGACACGTCACTTTTAGTATGATCACCGTTGTTATCTATTGCTAACGAAAACTTAGATGGCATGTCCATCTATAATTTTTGTTAATAAAATAATGACAGTCTTTATTTATATTTTCATGTGATTTAAAAAATATTAAAAAAATTAATTTTTTATTTGATTCATTATAAAATGAAATGAAACTCTAGAATCTTTATTTAACTTCTTTTTATTTCATTATCATCCTTGGTTGCAATAGAACAACCCAGTACAATTCCAACATGCTTTTGCGGAATATTAGAGGGTTACGCATGGATAAAAAGGAAAAACACAAAATCAGTTTGGAAAAGCAATGAATCTCAAAACCAATGCGAAGCGTTTGTTATCTATTTTTTTTAAGAATAATGAAAAGTCTCTTTTCTTAATATGATCGATAACACAATTAAGCATAATTTTTTTCTTCTAAGCTTAGAAGTAGGTGACGGTAGTGATCATACTAAAAGTAATTTTAATGTTGAGTGAATGCAATAAAAGTTTTAAAAGTTTGGTGATCATGTTAAAAGCATCCTAAAAATTTGATGATTATCGGTATAGTTTACCCTAAATTTTAATATTTTAATATTATAACCAGAAAGAAGTAGAATCGAGACATTTTATAAAAATAAAAAAGCATTAATCGAATCCAAGCAAATAATGATAACGAAGAGAAACGTGCTTTGAAAATATTGAGAAGAATGGATGTGAATGATTGATTTCGTATAAAACGAACCCACTCTCTTTCTAAAGAGTAGCATTTAAAAAGTGGTAAGTAAATAAGACATGTCTAATCTAGGACCATTGTTTTGCAAGAAAACGCCGGTAAGAATACAAATGTCTGGTATGGGCTTCAACCTTTTACCACTTTGTGCGTTGGATTCAAACATGCTGTATTTGTTCTGAAAGAGGGACATTTCTATGTCGGAAAACTGCGGAAACCAACGAAAGGAGAGGGAGAGAGGTGGAATTATTATTTACAGTTCATGTGATTGTCATTTAAAAAAAAGTTAACGGGGTTATGTAAATTTCACAATAAATTTACAACAACGGTAGTTAGGTAAATTAGTAGAGTTCAGTGTCTCAAAAATTGGAGATATTTTCTCAATAAATTTAGTTAGTATTGTTATTGGTATAGCGTATAAAAGAATCATGATATTAAATATATTTAAATTTTAATATCTTCTGATTTAATAAAAAAGTAAATAATCTAATTATTGTATGAAAAACAAACAAATAAATTTGGAGTTAAGTTTTTTTTTCCACAAGTTTCTAACCTGCAGAAATCTCTGCCTCCTGTTTTGGCTGAAATCCTTGCCATACAAATAAAAGGCCAGGGTTGTAACGATGCGATTTGCGTTACTTCTTTATAATAATTCGGGCACTCCTTTCCCTCGTTAGAATTTGATACCAAACAAATATGGTATTGGTTCTGTAAGAGATTTTACGTGGCTCCGTCTTTGACAGAAGGCACAACTCATCATTATGAGGGGTGAGCAAAACACAATTTTACTCGAAAATAATTAAAATTTTTAATTCAATTTAACTCGATCGTAAATTTTATAAATTCAACTCGATTAAAAAATTTAAATAAAATTTAAGCTATAACATGAGACTTCTAATAACTCATTTTTTAGTAATCAGTAAATTAATTTTTAAATTCGAGTTGAGTCATTCAGCTTTACATAATATATGTATATTGCATATGAAAAATATAAAGATATATATATATATATATATCATACATAGTTATAGAAAGTCAGTTTAAATTGGAATCAATTAGTATTATAACAATATAAATATTTATAATTATATTTGAACAGAAATTCAAATAGCTTATTGCGACTCTAAAATAATTATATAAAATTTAAATAATTAAATAATACTCGTAAATTCCACAATTTTTTAACAATGATGTTCACCCTAATCATTATGTACTCTGGGCAAACTTTGGGCGCTTTTGTTTAGAGACTCTAGATTTTGACTTTGTTTGTACACATGATGTGTTTCATGACGTTATTTTTTTGAGTAATTTTATAAAATATTAAAAAAATAATAACAATTATTAAGAAAGCTTTTTATATTAATAATATGTTGGGTTAACTGAATATTAAGCCCTCAAATTATTTAATGATAACTCTTTATATATCATATATTTATGCCACTTGTATAAATAAAAATAAAATTTTAATTTATTTTATTTCAATTTACCAAAATATCCCATAACTAAATTCATATTTACTAGTTTACCATTTTATAAAATTCTAACTTAACTTATTTGGATTCCAACCAAACACTATTCATCCATTAAAAAAATCTCAAAATTCCTTCCATGTCCTTTTGGGTGAAAAGACCAAAAACCCTTTACCAATCAACTTTTTTACAAAATTGTCATTCTAGGCAATTTCAATCAAATAAATTTAATCCAAACATTTAACTCTCCAAATATCCAAACATTTAACTCTCCAAATATCTATAAAATAACATTTAATCCAATCATCTCCGAAATTTTAGCTTGATCCGATTTACTGATAAATGCCGAGAATTTTATCGGTTACTAAATAAATTCCTTAATCAAAATAAATCATAGGATTCATCCTGAATTGAACTAAAAATATTTCCAAAACTTGGGAATGATTTTTATATCCTTCTTCTATCATATAGTAAAATTTTATAAATTTCCAGTTCGATCCGGATACCTAAATTCTATTTAAACTTTGACTGTTATTTTCCAATAATCAAAATATCAGATCAAACCAGTTATTCCACATTCTATCTACACCCTAAGGTGCTCTATCTGTTTATGAAATAAACCCCAACTTTTGGGAATTTACAACTTTAATCCTTCAACTTTTCATATTTAGTCTTGTACCACATAAGTTTTAACTGCTTATCGTTTTGGTCACTAAATTTTTAAACTTCAATTCCCCTTTCAAATTTTCCTCAGATTTCAACCAAACTTTGCAAGTACCCTAATTAGCTTGCCATCTATCAGCTGATGCTTTTAAATCTCAGAAATTCCTTTTCCATAACCCATAATTAAAGAAATCCTAACTTTTGCATTTTTGTCATTTTAGTCACTAAGATAGCTTTTAAGCTATTATCTTAGTACTAAATGATCCTTAATCAACTTAGTAAAAATTTGGGGTATTACAATACATATTGTAATATATATGGTATTTATATTATATATATACCATGCTTATATACATATTACATGTTAAATAAATAAACAAATACAAAAATATAAAAAAACATATCAAATATAATGAAGATACATAAATAAAGGACTGAAACAAAAGAAAATAAAATAAAAAGGTGCAAATATTGAATAAAAATGAAATCTTTGGCTGATATTAAAATATTTACAATAGTAAGGGACTAAACGCATAATTATACCCTCGAATTACGATTAAATTAAAAGCTACCGAGAGTTTAAAGGACCAAAAGTGCGAATATCCCATTTAAAATTGATTAAATCCGATTTTGGGACAAGATTGCAAAATTTTCAAAACTCCCAAGGACTGCGGAGCGAATTTTCCCATGCAGAAGAGTCAAAGTGAAAATTATTTTAGGGCGGAGGGACTGGTCATGTGATTTTCCCATTAAAAATCAGATTAAATCAATTTTAGTGACTAAATTGAAAAACACTCAAAACTTCCAGGGACCTTTGAACAAATTTACCCATACAGAAGGACTAAAAAGTAATTTACCCATTTTAAAAAAACGCGGACTCTCCCCAAGTCGGGTTACAAATCGAATATTAGACAAAATGATGTCGTTATGGGCCAAAACTCGGACGCCCAATACGACGTCGTTTAATGTGGTTATAAATCTAAATTTTTGCCCTAAAAATTCATTATATGTCGTTTTCAAAAACAAAAGGAAAATATGCTCTGAAGAGCTCTCGCCCGCTGTCGGACGTCGGTCGTCTGCCCGTCGTTGATCGCCGACAGAGCGACGCCATCCACGGCTGCCGAAGTGCATGCAACGACACCCTAAGGTACCTCTTCGTCTCCTTATCTCGATTTCACTATTAGTTTTCTTAGAATCCTCCCTTAAGTTACTAGATCTAAGGATTTCCGATTGATTTTTCTTTTAAAAAACTTTTTTTTTTGCTTTTCGTTTTTGATCTGAACACTGGATTGATAAACACTTTTTTTACTTTTATTTTATTTTGAAAAGCCTCCTTTTTACAATTAGTTTTCTGGGTTTTAAGTACCCGAAAAAAGTAACAATTTGCTTTTGATTTTACAGATGACTTATTTTCTTGCTTTTGCAGGTCTGAAGCATATGGGCGGTTGATCACGTGAATAGGGCGGTGGAGCAAGCAAGTGGGTGCATGGGGAGTGCAAGTGATGAGGCGCGTGCATCGCACGGCCAAGGATGGCTGGCGCGTGCGAAAAGGCACAGTGGTGGCGGCGGCTGAAGAGATAAAGATGCTAGGGTTAGGTTATATTTTAGGGTTTTTAGGGTTTTATTTTTATTGTTGGATTTTGTAATTGGGCTATTTGGGTATTGTAAATGGGACTGGTGGGTTTGGTTTGTAAAAGGGTCTAGTTTAATGGTTGTGGGTATAGTTTAATTGTAATGGGTTGGTTTGTAATTTGAGTTGGCTGATTGTAAAATAAGGTGCTTGGGTTTGGATGTGGGCAGTTTAATGGGCCCAGACAAAATGGGCTACAACATATACCATAAACTTAATTTTTAGTATAGAGCATAAATAGGGATACAAAAAAGGTGGAGACTTTCTAATCTTCAATTCATCCCACCTAAATGATGTCCCATTGTTTAGTACAATTACAAACCTACAAGAATGTTTAAAGCAACTATTGATTAAATATACTACTTTTTTAATGTGGTTATAAAATCAGGACAAGAAATAAATCAACGGGCCATAGAGTTGTTTAAGGGGTAATAAGCATATGTCTTAAAGACCAAACTACCATGTGAATGCATGTGATGAAGGCAAAAACTCCCTTAACCTTAACCTATTAAATTACCCCACATTTCTTTCCCGTTTCCAAATTACACATAAACACCAACACAAACCCAAACCCTCTTTAGATCACAAATCATATTGTGCTTATGGGAACTACAAATGTAACAAAACAAACCGAAATCACAAGATAAACAGTTCAAGATGGAATTATTTGCAGATATATGTAATAAACCAGTAGGAACAATTAAGGAAGAATCCAAGGGTGTAAAATGTAACATCATTACTAAGAAAAGATCATAAACATATGTAACTGCAAACTTCTTCACCTTTTAGCTTCTAACGGCTAACAACGAAGGAATGTCCGACAGATTTGGGGTTGCGTTTTTGTTGTTCGGTTCTCTGATGACGGTGGTGTTGTCTTTCTTACCGGAAGACGGCTTGGCGAATGCTCTCATGGGACTAGCAAAAGCCCATCCCCAGCTCTTGGTACTCCTCCCGTTCACGTTTTGATCCTCGGTTGAAGACGATAGCCAGTACGATGATGACGATGAGGAGGAGGAGGACGATGTGATGATGAAACCGCCGAAAATGCCGCCGCATTTTACCCTTTCTTTTATAGCAGACGATGCGCCGACGGCAGCGGTGGTGGAAGTCTTTGGTTTTCCTTCTCTTTGAGATTCGACTCGCCTCAGAGTGCAATCCCCAAACCCGGTCGAGATCCTTTCGAAGAAATCGCCAGAGAAGCTCCGGCTCCCGCAGCCGACGGACCTGGATCTTGAAACCTTCCGCTCGAACGACGAACCAGCCGAGGGAGTAGCTTCGTTAGTGGGACTATCATCGTCCTCTATCATCACAACGCCTCCTTTTCTCGAAGAACCTATGTTTTTCTCCTTTGGCGGATTCACGATAGAACTAAACGAAGAAGCCCCTCCAGCTGCGGCTGTCGCCACCGTTGAGACCGTGGCCGGCGGTGGTGCAACAGAAGCAACTTTATCTTGCTTTTTGGAACCATGGGTCTTGGAAGAATGGTAGAGAAAAGACCAAAAACCAGTTCTTTTCCTAGGGCTGAAGTCCCCACCACTGTCATCATCCAAGAACCGGCCTCTAATGGGCGCAGCCGTCGACTTGCTTCTCTTAAAAGCAATATTAGCACCATGATGATAAGGATGCTCCGATGATTCCACCGTCATCTTCTTCTTCTTCGCCAACAGGAAAGGGATCCTAGCTTTCCTCGTATAACAATCTTCATAATTACTACCATTATCGTTCCTGGTTGACACGTGACGAACAACAGACAATGAACAAGTAGAAGTAGCAACACCACCAGCACCAGCACTAACACCACCGCCATTTCCGCCGGTGTCAGATCTAAAAGGACGAGGGGAAGAAGAAGAAGAAGATGGGGAGGGGCGAATGGGTAAAGGAAAAGAAGAAGAAACCAGCTTCCCTAGCTTCTCTTGAAGGCAAAAGGCACAGATCCCACCTGGGTTATTTCTGTAAGGATGGTTGCTGCATTGCATTCCATCTCCCATATCGTCGTCTCCAACACCTACACCTACTGTTACACCAACTCTTCCTCCTCCTCCTTTGGATCCTTCCATCATATGTTGAAACTTCAAAAGCAAAAAAAAAAAAAAAAAAAAAGAAAAATATCAGTAAAATCTTTGTTCCTTGTTACTGGTATTGCTCTCTTTTCATATCAAAGATTATGACTTTCTTTTTGCCTGCCAAGAAAGAGAGAGAAAAGAAGATACAAACAAACAAAAGAAGGGGAAAGAGAGGGTCAGAACTCAGAAGAGTGTAATTGAAAATAGGGCATTGAAAAGGGGGTTGAGGGAAGGACTGAAACGGATAGAGTCCCCATGAGCACGTGGAAGACTGACTTGCCTACACATTAAACCAAGTGGAAATGAAATCGTATAGCAACAAACGCAAGCTAAACCCTAGCCTCTTTTCTTTTGTATTCAAAGCACCTGCCAGCCAGCTTAGCACAAGAATCTGCAAACAAAGAGAGGCTGTCTCCTCTGAGCCCGACTCACTGAGCTTAGCTCTTGAGAGGGTTTTTCATTAGAGCCAATTGCTTTGGGGTTTGCCACTTTTTTTTTTTTTTACATTCCCTTTACGTTAGAATTAGAAGAAGATGTGCTTCTGCTTTGTAAGCTAAGATTAGTGTGGATTCCTTCTTTCCTGCCATTACATTGGGAAAATAAAAAAAATTACAGACAAAGAGTAAGAACTTTTACAAAAAAAAAATTACAACTAAATAGATATATTTATTAGAAAAGACTTGAATTCAAATCTTTTTATTTATAAAATGTATGTTTATTTAAAAAGATTAAAAATATATATAAATAAATACTACCTTTTAATCATCTTAATATTATTAAAAAAATCACTTACTTTTATATTTTTTAACCATTGAATGACAATAAATAAATAATAAGATTATTTTTTATATGATAATCTTCTTAATTTTTACTGTTAATCTCAATTATTCATTTACTTTCATATAAAAGTGTAAAAAATATGTAAATGTTCATGTTGGTGTAAAAGGCTTTTATCTCCAATAAATAACTTTTTATATATAATCGAATTTCAAAAGTCATATAATATCTTTAAAATTGTAATCAAATTATATAAGTATACTTAATTCAAAAAATATATTGAGAGAAGTATACTTTATATATAATCTTTGTAAGGGATTCAAATATTTAAAATTTAAATCAAAAGGAATCTAGGTAATGGATATCATTCTGCACTTTAAATCTATTGCAAATGATAAATCTAAAATTCAAATTTATAATATATAAATTCATAAAAAATTAAATAATGTTGAGCGTTTAATTTTTAAGTGAAATGCGTGTAGCACGCTCGAATCGATCTCCCAAAATCGTCAAGGGGGTTGATTTTCGCTCTTTTATGAATTGGCTAAAACCGATAAAAATAGTAGACAATTTGCACAAGGATTTTAGAGTGGTTCGACTACCCAACCGAGTCTACATCCACTACCTTAGCACTCCACTAAGGATTTACCAGTTCACTATGAATTCTTCCCCTTTTACAGGCTAAAGAGGAAACCTTTACAACCCTATCTTTTACTGGCTAAGATAGAACCACTCTAGTTTTTACTAAGGCTAAAATAGAACATTTCCCTTTTACAAGGTTTGTTTTGGCAAACTAAATACCTCACAAGGTGGGTGTTTACACAATCAAGCTCACAAGAAAGAGTGAAAAGATTTACAATTGAAGCACTCTCTAAACTATGTACAAAAGAAATGAAGAAATAAGAATTAGACTCAAATTCTCTTGATCATCTTGCTTGGATATATACTCTATTGATCTTCAAGTGTTCCAGCCTTTATTTTATAGTGTGGAATGAGTTCCTAGCCGTTGGAGACCGTTGAGGATCAATTGGAGCCGTTGTGGATAATTTCCATCCTGAATTCCCCAATCTAGAGCTGTCGGTATCGATACGCGGGTGCACGTAACGGTACGCTCCTTCTTATGGAAATAGCTATTGTGCTCTGATCACCCTGCGCGTATCGGTACGCCTATATAGCGTATCGGTATGACCTATCATGGAAATAGTCTTTGGGTAGTTAAAACAAAGGGGTATTGGTACGCATCAATGAGTATCGGTACGACTCCCTCCGTATCGGCACGACTAAGCCTGTACCGGTACGGGTTTTCAGTTCTGGAATTTTTCTATAGTTGAAACCCTAACAGATATCGATACGGTTGAATGCATATCGGTACGAGCCTTAAGAAATCTAAGGTTTAGCTATTTAAAAATGTTTTGAAGCCTTCCAAAACCTTTTGAAAACACATGAAACATATTTTCAAGTTGTTTGGACTTAAAATCATTTTTGAAATCTTTTTAATTTAGTCCAAACTATTTTTCAATTATTGTATCAAAACAAATATCCTAACAATCTCTCCATTTTTGATATAATAAAACCAACTTGAAAATTTGTTCTAGTGATTCTCTCCCTTAGTAAAAATTAATTTTGAATAAGAGAATATATTTTGAAAATATTAAAAGCTCTCCCTTATTCATTTGAAAAATCAATTTTTTAAACCTTTCTCCCCTTTTTGTTATATCAAAAATGATTCAAACTAAGTTTAAACTTTTAAAGTACTATAAAACTGGAGAGTAAAAAAATTGACAAAATAAGAATTTTGTTTTAAAATTAGCTCCCCTTTCTCAAAGCATTCCAAAAACAATTTGGCTCAAATGCTTGACACTTAAAAGATATTGAATTTCATCATTAGATCAAATCAATTTAAAAACTAATGAAACTCAATTATCCAAGTCTTCAAAACAAAAGAATAGATAACCAAATAAATAAAGAATTAGCATAGAGGTTACCCATCTTCTTCATTTGTGTGACTAGAGCATTCCAAAATCTTTGCTATCATCATCATTGCTCCAACACACCTACAAAAGATATTTACTTGATTTTTGGTATCCAAATTGCTTTGGATCCATTTACATTAGTCACAATGTCTCTAGTTCTCTTAGGAACCCATACTTGCCTAATTTTATAAGACTTTCTATTTCTTATAGGACAAGTATTTATGGAATGACCATGATAATAACAATGTGAGAAATTTGTCATTATGAGATTAGATGAATTATTAAAAATAATTTATTTTTCTTTTGTTAAGCTTTCAAGCTTAACCTTTAAATCAAAATTTTCCTTTTGAAAATCTTCACTCTTAATTTTTGAAAGCTCTAAATCATTTTTCAAAATTTTATTTTGGCTTTCAATATCGATTTTTTGATTTCAAAAGAAAATCGTTTTTAAATTCAAGTTTAGAAATCATTTTCTTAATTTTGGAATTCATGGCCTCAAATTCCAAAAATAATTCATCAAAAGCATATTGTAACTCATCAAAAGAATACGAATTAAGCTCACTTGAATTAGAAGATACCTCGGGCTCATCGAGAGCCATAACACCATCTACCTTAGGTGTTGAGAGGAGGTTTGCACAAGATGAAGCATCATCTTCCTTATCTCCCTTCTTGTTATCGTAGAGTTTCTCAAGCTTTTCCCATATTTCTTTGGCACTTTTGTATGTGGAGACCTTCTTAAAAACATCTTCATTAAGGTCACAAAGAAAAGTGTGCATCGCCTTTGCATTTAGCTTGGCCTTCGTGTCATTTGCACTCATTCGCTTATTCTTCTTAGGAGCTTTCAAGTATCCATATTCAATGATATCCCAAACTCAAAATCAAGAGATTTGATGAAATACTTCATGATGTTGCTCCATTGGAAGTATGCTTCTCCTTGAAAGAGCGAAGAACACGAGATAAAGCAATCTTCTTCAAATCTTTTCATTTTTCTTGAACGGTGTACTTCGAGCAAATGATCTTTACTCCCGGATGTTAGTTCTTCGATAGAGATGATGTTCTGATACCAATTGAAAGGCTTGTAGCAATCTCGAATTGATATCTCAAAACTATTAAGAGGGTTCATTTTCACTCTTTGATGAATTGGCTAAAATCGATAAAAAATAGTAGACAATTTGCACAAAGATTTTAGAGTAGTTCAGCTACCCAACCGAGTCTACATCCACTACCTTAGCACACCACTAAGGATTTACCAATTCACATGAATTCTTCCTATTTTACAGGCTAAAGAGGAAGCCTTTACAACCCTATCTTTTACTAGCTAAGATAGAACCACTCTAGCTTTTACAAAGGCTAAACTAGAACCTCTCCTTTTTACAAGGTTTGTTTTGGTAAACTAAATACCTCACAAGGTTGGTGTTTACACAATTGAGCTCACAAGAAAGAGTGAAAAGATTTACAATTGAAGTACTCTCTAAACTATGTACAAGAGAAATGAAGAAATAAGAATTAGACTCAAATTCTCTTGATAATTTTGCTTGGATACATTCTCTCTTGATCTTCAAGTGTTCCAGTCTTTATTTTATAGTGTATAATGAGTTCCTAGACGTTAGAGACCGTTGCAGATAATTTCCATGCTAAATTTCCCAATCTAGAGCTGTCGTATTGGTATGCGGTGTGTGTATCGGTACACTCCCTCTTATGGAAATAGTCATTGTGCTCTGATCAGCCCGCGCGTATTAGTACGCCTATATAGCGTATCGGTACGACCTATCATGGAAATTGCCGTTGGGGTAGTTAAAAAAATGTGTATCGGTACGGCTAAGCCTGTACCAGTACGAGTTTTCGGTTCTGGAATTTTCCTGTAGCTGAAACCCTAATAGGTATCGATACGGTTGAGGCCGTATCGGTACGGGCCTTAAGAAACCTCAGGTTTAGCTATTTAAAAACGTTTTGAAGACTTCCAAAACCTCTTGAAAACACACGAAACATACTTTCAAGTTGTTTGGACTTAAAATTATTTTTGAAATCTTTTCAATTTAGTCCAAAACTATTTTTCAATTATTATATCAAAACAAATATCCTAACATTAGAATAAAGTATACTTTTTTAATAATAGAATAAAGTATACTTTTTTAATAATAGAATAAAGTATACTAAATTAGGTAAAACTAGTGTTTTAAAAATTATAAAATGATCATTAAATTTATTAAATTATTATAAAATGGTCATTATACATTATAAAATATTGATAAGTTTTGATAATTTTAAGGATCATTTAACAAAAGTTTGATAAGTTTTAATGATATTTTGTAATAATTTGAAAAAATCCAATGACCATTTGTAACAATCCAATAATTCCAATGACTATTTTTGCATTTTTTTAATTTTAGTGACTAAAAATCATTTTTACTTACTTTGATTGTAACACCCTCGACCCGGATGTCACATTTAGGCCTCAAGCCCAAACCATTACCATAAAATTTTGACCTAGTTTAGTCCAATCCACAAATCCATTATGAAAATCCATTTAATTACAACCCAATAAAAAATAATAAATATTTAAAAACATATACAATGTAGCTCCTTTTAAAATTACATTATAAACCCTTGACTCGATAATTTTGAAAATCCAAATACGATTTACAATATGCAATAGGTTCCTACGAATACATAGCCCAAAGACCTAAGTACTGTACTCTGAAGAGACGAGGCGCTGGAATCCTTCCCAGATGGTGCTCCTTCAAGAACGTGTCAAACCTATTAACCTGCGAACGAAAACAACGATTCCAAACGTTGAGCTAACAAATCTTAGTGGATACATCACCACTCAAATATGCTTCATGCAAATCATAAATAAAGCAATGCAACAAGAATGATATCATGGCAAGATAACGATGGTGCTACCATATCCGCCAAAACACATAGCATTATGAATGTATGATCACACACACAGCTCATACTAGTATCTCATATGTTTACCTAGCATCACACAGATAACCATAATTATATATAGAATGAGGCCCGCATCCACTAAGCATCGGGATCCTACATTCTGAGCAAGGCCCACGTTCACTAAGTATCGGGATCATATACTCTAAGCAAGGCTCGCGTCTACTAAACATCGGGATCCTATACTCAAGAGATGAGGCCCGCATCTACTAAGCATCGAGATCCTACATCCTTGCCTAGAATCTCTCATCAAGCATTTTCGAATGAGGCCTGCGTCCACTAAGCATTGGGATCCAACATTCAGGAAGTCTTCAAGGTGTTGCAACACACTTTAGGGTATCCAAATCCCAACAAGGGATGACTCGACTGTCTAGGTGTCCCATCAGCACACAGCAAGGACCCTAATAATCACACAGCCCTAAACCTCGACACAAGGGTCCTTCCTCACCCAACTCTAACACCCTTACCATAGCCCTATGGTTTTCTTTTTATTAATTACATCATCCCGCTGAATTATCTATTCATTAGCATGCTTATAAAGGTACACATTAGCCATTCTCATTATTTTATCTTATTATCTGATAAGACTCAACCTTATAGGTGCCCCTTCCGCACACAACATGGACCTAGATTACCACACAACATCCACAGTCCACCTAGGATCCCTATGGTTTACCACCTCACATAATTTACCCAACATTTACCAAGTCATTAGCCATTCATTACTCGTATGGGGTTAAAATATTCATTTCTCAGTTTTAATATTCATTTTACACCTTAACGGGCCCACAAAACCCTTTGCCTCGAATTATAACGCCCATGAACGCCACCTCAAAATTATTAGGCAGATTGCCCAACAAGTATCGATACTCCAAGGTGAGTATCGGTACTCCCATATAAGTATCGCTACTCCCACATGAGTACCGATACTCTAATTAGGTTCGAAACAACTAGATCCCAAGTCGTACCGATACGCTATGTACCATACCGGTACTCATCATCGGTACTAAAATCGCCTCGTACCGATCCACCCCGTATCGGTACTCTTACAAACGCGTACCGGTACACTAAGCCTCTCTTAGGCAAGCAACAACGCTTACCGATACTCCCCAATGAGTACCGATACCCCTACTAGATTCAAAAGAATTTAACCCAAGGGCGTACCGATATGCTACGTACCGTATCGGTACTTAAAGCCTTTCCAGACAATGTAACAATGCGTACCGATACGCGCCCTTGCGTACCGGTACACGAAGGCGTCTCTAGAATCCTTACCTTGCAAAAGGTACCGATACACGGGGAAGCGTACCGGTACTCCCCTCACAACTCTTCATTCATTTACACTAAGGCGTACCGATACTCTAGCCCCAGTATCGGTACGCAAGCCCGATTTTTGAACTCTAAGTGCGGGTTTCACCTAGAAACCCTGTTTAACCCCATAGTTAAACCCCAAATCGATCTTACAAGTTATTGTGAAGGTATTAAGTGGGTTTCTACCAATTTTAAGCCTTAGCAACATCAAATCCCCATTTTACCATTAAAGGGGTCAACCCAAAGCTTATCAAACCATAAACACCAAAACATGCACAAAGCTTGTTTTTATGAGTTACAGGAAACAATATGAGTTAATAGTGTACTAACCTCGAATTAAAGCTAATGAAGAAGCCCACAAAGATCCATTTTCGTTCCTCCACACTAACCCCACCAAAACCTCAAACTCCACCATAACTAGCCATCATTACCTTGATGTGTAGATCATTTGCTGCTCATCAAACTTTCCTCAATCATCAAAACGTGATCCTCTCTCAAACACTCAAAGATTACACATTTAACTTCAAACTTGGTTAGGAAGATGGATATGAGAAAAAGGAAGAAGACAAGGGGACAAGGGTGACTTCATCCTTCAACTTTTCTGCAGAAAAAAATAAAGTCCCTCATCAACTCTCATTGTCTTTAATTATGCTTTTACCCATTTGGCCTTCTTACTTTCACCTTAGCCCAACAACAAACCCACAACATAAGCCCAAAAGCTTTTCTTCAAGCCCAACAAGGCTCTCAAGGCCCAATATCTCAGCCCAAACGCGAAGCCCATGCCTCGGTTTAACCCGACCCTCGAGTTTCGAAACTTGGGTCGTTATAACTCTCCCCTCCTAAAAGAAAATTTTGTCCTCGAAATTTAGATAGATGCAAGAGATATGTAACCAAAACATGCCTAACCACTTCACCATTCAGACAGGATCACCTCGATTAGGGAGAGTCCCCCCTCAATCCACCATAAACAGAACTATAGCATTAAACCACACACTCTCAACACTTCTCTTTGAGATTTCCCACGACTCTTTTTCAACAGCCAACAGCACTTACGACGACCCGCTAAGCATGGTAACACCACCAACCTCGAGCCACGCTGTTCAAACATCAACTTAAAGAACTCACCTTCAAGGGATTCTACCTTGGTTAACCAACCCTTCTATTAGCATTCGTCAGCCAAAACTAAACCTAGACTTTATCTACGTCTAAAACACTGCACCACATTCACAAGACATTGTCAATAACGCATCACGCCTAACAACCATATACCGGTCAAACCACTAAAGGACAAGCAAAACCCTAACAATCGGTCATTAACATTAATTTACCTTGAACTAACAGCTTCTCTCTCCAGACTTGACTCGCCAAGTCAGAACCTAAAACTTTACTTTATTTAAACTTACTTTCAACAGGATCAAAAACCACTTACGAACTCGTACAAGTAACCCAAAACTAACCATTCTATTTGTGAAGATCTAAACACCTTCTTCTAACCATTAACTCGGCCCAAAAAATCAGACGCGAAGAGCCATCTGACTGTTCTCAAAGATCTCAAACTGGTCCGTTTAAAAAAAACATTTATTTACACCGCAACCATCCGATTACCCTCAACACAGTTATTGATCCATATTTTTGTTGCGCTACTCTGATAAATTCCACATTGTTTGTCTTAACCGATAATAACTTTGGTCGAACTTGATTGGGCAATCCTCTAACTCCCCGAGATCTAGCTCAACAGGTGTACAAGCCGAACAACTATCACCGTGATTCGCCCTTAAGGCCTCAACCATGTCCATCACAACCTTCATTTACCCTCTTCTACGGTACCTTACTCCGACAATAACATGTGAAGCTCTCACATTCTATGGCCACAAGAAGGTCACCAAACTCACGCGAAACCGACAACGGTATTCCACTATTGCACTATGGCTCACAAATCTAAAGCCACCATACAAGCTACTCTCATGCAGCCACGATTCTCGGCGAAACACTTGGCACCGACACCCAATCATTCACTTGCACAAGTGTGCCTCCAACAAAAAGTTCATTAAGTACCATACCACAGGGCGATGGACACTAACACGAACTCAACCTTACCTTTATCGCTGTTCTAAACCGCAATCAACCAGTAAGATTGCTCGTTCACCAAGAGTACCTCCATGCCCCGAAAACACCCACAACTCTAAGACCATGGACTTTCAACCCTTGCGTCTATCATGCAAGCTAAGACCATCTTGCAACATACATAACCATCCTCGAGCTAGCACTACAGAGCACAACATTCACTCTAGAGAGGTTAAGGTTCTTCTCATCTAACACTAACAATTAGATTCAAGCAATCTAAAACTTCTCGGTTTCTCACTCACATCATACGATACCCATGCACTCTCAACAACCGTCTACGATAAAACCTTATCTAGCAAAGGATGTAATTCTATTTTACCATCTAAAGCAACAAAAAACCCAAGATGCACCTCACAAGAACCAGTCTATTACACAACCAAAGAGCTAATCGACTAACACAATAGCTGAAACCAACACAAAACTTAATTAATTGACTTATCCTCGGTTACAACGCTGTCAACTCTAATCTAAGCAGCAGACTGCCTCGCAACGCTTCTCACGCCAACCCTAGCAGTGGATCTCACAAGACCTCCACCTCGATGACCTGACGGTGCCCTAGCTTTGCTTTTAGCAAAACTCTGATCATGTCACAAAGTAGCCAACCTCTGAGACTGAACTGATGTATCATCATCCATAACCGGGCAATCTCTTGCCATATGCCCTAGTGCCTGGCACCGATAGCAACCCTCCGAAGCAAAAAGCATACCCCAAGGTGATGTCGGCCACAATGCTCACATACTGATAGAAGCGATACTCCAACAAAGCCATCAATACTCCTTTCCAGAGTAAGAATCAAAGAGCCTTTATGAACTCTCGATCTAGATTCCCGAACTGACTTTTGGTGACTGATCTGAAGCAACTCTCTTCGAACTCCTCAAAGCACAAAACCCCTCATGCAGATAGGGAGAAGAATCAATAATATCTTGGGTCTCCACATCATGACCTCTAGAATCTTCGAACCGATCAAACGCTGAACTCTAAAGTCGTTCAAGTGCCTTCGCACTATTAGCTAACTCGGAGAATGTCCCAAGCGGACTCGCTGTCACATACAACTGAAAGTCAACATTCAAGCCTTGTCTGAACCTCTTGCACCTCAACTCTTTCGTGACGACAACTCTATAGCATAACATCTCAACACAAAACTCTTGCTCATAAGCAAACACCGTTCGATCTCCTTAAACCATATGCAGAAACTGGTCATCACTTCATCCATATGTACCTTACTGATGTATCTCTTTCGAACTCATCTACAAAGATATCCTATGTCGGGAGCGTAGGCTGTAGACCCGACACTTCGGTCTCTTACCATTCGTATGTATTACCTTTAAGAAAAAGACGATACAGTCAAAATTCCCTTAAGACTATTCCGCGTGATCCTCAGATCCTTCTAAGTGTTTCTTAACCATTAATCCGTTCGGTCAGGCTATCATTTCTCAACCCCCTTTCATCCCTTTAAAAGAACATGGCTCCTTTCACGACTCTCCTTGGTCAAACTAGCGTCGTCGACCCAACGGGTCTGAACCGCATTCAGAAGATGGTAGTTTGTCTTTCTCATTACTCTGGGTTTGGTTCCCCCAAAACCTCAAAGCTTCCAACACTACACTTGTCATCTCAAGCTGGCTCATGACCGGACAACAACAGGTGGCCAAGATCATATCAACTCATTTAGGAGACAACTTTGTTGTATCTGTCAACCACGTATTCACAAGCTTTACTCAAGCATCACCTCGCACAGAACCCATGATGTCCTTCCGACCACTACTATAAACAACCGCAACAAGCATACCTTGCTCGAAATCTCAGGGCATTTGGCCTACTAAAATCATACTTGAGACCTCACAACCATCATGAACTTCTGTACATTAGACGAAAATGCATATCTGCCAGGCGTGCTACATCCCCATCACATGGTACCCACCATTAATGCTCACTTACTACAAATAATGAGACCTCCGATCGACACTCTATCACGGGTCAATAAAAGCAAGTCCTTTTATTCATTCCACAAGGTCGTCTACCAACACGTAGAATCTCACCATAGGAGGTTCTCACCATGAACTCAAGGCTTTAAGGTAACTTACGGCATATAACCATGATTACTTCTCAAACGATGAGAGGAGGGCACACCTTCAGCTCCTTCATTTCTTCATAAGCCCAAGCTTACGTCTGAGATAACTCCGATCTCAAAATCATCCCCAAAGGAATCAGCCATCATCACAGCCCTCACGACCGCAATTGAATCTATCTTAATGTCACAACCAGCAACATACGCAAACACAGGGCACAACATCCAGATTTCAGTCTTAAAAGAGTACAATTTAGACACAAAGGCTCGTATTCGCTATACACCTATCCACGACTCCTAACCACCCTGGGGTTTTTCTAGAACTGGCTAAACCTAAGCTCTAATACCACTAAATGTAACACCCTCGACCCGGATATCACATTTGAGCCTCAAGCCCAAACCATTACCATAAAATTTTGACCTAGTTTAGTCCAATCCACAAATCTATTATGAAAATCCATTTAATTACAACCCAATAAAATATAATAAATATTTAAAAACAAATACAATGGAGCTCCTTTTAAAATTACATTATAAACCCTTGACTCTATCATTTGAAAATCCAAATACGATTTACAATATACAATAGGTACCTACGAATACATAGCCCAAAGACCTAAGTACCGTACTCTGAAGAGACGAGGCACTGGAATCCTTCCCAGATAGTGCTCCTTCAAGAACGTGCCAACCTACTAACCTGCGAACGGAAATAACGATTCCGAATGCAGAGCTAACAAAGCTCAGTGCATACACCGCCACTCAACCATGCTTCATGCAAATCATAAATAAAGTAATGCAACAAGAATGATATCATAGCAAGATAACGATGACGCTACCATATCCGCCTATACACATAGCATTGTGAATGTATGATCACGCACACAGCTCATACAAGTATCTCATACGTTTATCTAACATCACACAGATAACCATAATTATATATAGAATAAGGCCCCCGTCCACTAAGCATCGGGATCCTACATTCTGACAAAGGCCTGCGCCCACTAAGCATCGGGATCCTATACTCTGAGCAAGGCCCACGTCCACTAAGCATCGGGATCTTATACTCAAGGGATGAGGCCCGCGTCCACTAAGCATCGGGATCCTACATCTATGCTTGGAATCTCTCATCAAGCATCTTCGAATGAGGCCCACGTCCACTAAGCATCGAGATCCAATATTCAGGAAGTCTTCAAGGTGTTGCAACACACTTTAGGGTATCCAAATCCCAACAAGACTGTCTAGGTGTCCCATCAGCACACAACAAGGACCCTAATAACCACACAGCCCTAAACCTCGACACAAGGGTCTTACCTCACACAGCTCTAACACCCTTACCATAGCCCTATGGTTTTCTTTTTATTAATTATATCATCCCGCTGAATTATCTATTTATTAGCATACTTATAAAGGTACACATTAGCCATTTTTATTATTTTATCTTATTATCCGATAAGACTCAACCTTATAGATGCCCCTTCCGCACATAGCATGGACCTAGATTACCATACAACATCCACGACCCACCTAGGATCCCTATGGTTTACCACATCACATAATTTACCCAACATTTACCAAGTCATTAGCCATTCATTACTCGTACGGGGTTAAAATCTCCATTTCTCAGTTTTAATATTCATTTTATACCTTAACGGGCCCCCAATGCCCTTTACCTCGAATTATAACACCCCGAACGCCACCTTGAAATTATTGGGCAGATTGCCCAGCGAGTATCGATACTCCAAGATGAGTATCGGTACTCCCCTCTAGGTATCGATACTCCCACATGATTACCGATACTCTAATTAGGTTCGAAAGAACTACACCCCAAGTTGTACTGATACGCTATGTACCGTACCGGTACTCATCATCGGTACTAGAATCACCCCATACCGATCCACCCCCGTACTGGTACGCTAAGCCTCTATTAGACAAGCAATATTAGGTACCGATACTCCATAATGAGTACCGATACCCCCACTAGATTCGAAAGAATTTAACCCAAGGGCGTACCGATAAGCTACGTACTGTACCGATACTCAAAGCCTTTTCCAGGCAATGTAACAGTGCGTACCGATACGCCCTCTTACTTACCGGTACATGAAGACGTCTCTGAAATCCTTACCTTGCTAGGGGTACCGATACACGGAGAAGCGTACCGATACTCCCTTCACAACTCATGGTTTTATAAACACGTGCCAGAAGGATTCGTTTAATATAATTATATAGATAAAGATTTTTCAAAAAAATGACATGTGCTTTTATAAACTCATGGTTTTTTTACCTATATAATGATACGAGATTCTTTTTCACGAAGAGGAGGAGGTGTGCCTAGAGATGATATTATAGTAAAAGTGATGTCGTCGAAATTTCATAATGATTTTAGTGTAATTTTCTTACACAATCATTAATTGTATGCATTTATAGGAATGAAAAATAGTCTGAATTTTACAACTTGTAAAAGTCGGGCATTTTTAGGGGAATAATGCCCCCAATTGATATTTAGAGGAATAAGGCACGCTGCACTATAATTGGGGATCTACGGCAAAAACTACAATAACTTGATGTGGTGTCTTTTTTATTTTTTATTATTAAATTTTTACCCCTGAGAGAAGACGCCAAAAACGTTTATGGTCGTTGGGGCGAAATAGTTGATGATTTCAGCGAAGACGACGAAAATGTTATACCAATGACAGAAGATGATGATGTCGAGTTGCTTGACACTGGTGATGTTGATGCTATTAGGACCGCTGCTGCTCAGGGCCATGATCTTGACATTGAGGAAGATGTTTGGGCAGCAGCGTCTGTTAGATATAGATTGGACGATGAGTCGCCAGTTTGGGGTTATGTTCAACCGAAGCCCCAACAACCGGAGCCCAATCTTCCAGCTTACGTGCCTCCAGTCTACATGTATGAGGTGGACTATACTGTAATGCGGGATCTAAAATATAAGGCACGTGTATTTTGTCATTCTTCAGCCTCAACCGACGGAGAGTTGGAACTTGGAGCTCTATTCGATACAAAAAAGATGCTCAGTTAGCAATTAAGGAGTACTGCGTCAGAAGTCATATGCAATCTTACGTTGCTGAATCTGATAGCGGAACATATTGTGTAAGGTGCGTGAATTATAATAGCAAATGTAACTGAAGGATAAGAGTTTCGTATATGAAACGAAAGAAAATGTGGGAGGTCAGAAGGTTTATTGATCAACACTCGTGTACCATGACTTCAATCTCACATGACCACATAAACCTTGACTCCGATTTGATATGCGTTTACACAAAGTTGTTGGTTGAGAAGAATCCGAGGATCGCCATTGCAGTATTAGTAGTATCGATCCGTGCACATCTTGGATATATCACATCTTACTATAAGGCGTGGATGGTGAAGCAAAAGGCGATGACGTTAGTTTACGGCGATTGAGATAAATCATATAATGAGCTACCGACTCTATTACGAGTAATGCAAATATTTATCCCCGAAACTGCTGTGGAGTACGAAACGTTATCGGGGGTAACACTACAAGGTAAAGTTATTTTCGGAAAAACAATATTCAGTAAGTTATTATGGGCATTCCAGCCGTGCATTGAAGGATTCGCATTTTGCAAACGTATGATTCAAATTGATGGTACATGGCTGTACGGGAAATACGAGCAAATATTGCTTATTGCTGTGGCACAAGACGGAGACAACAATATATTTCCAATAGCCTTTGCCATAGTTGAGAAGAAAAATACCGAGGAATGAGAATTATTTTTGAATCATTTATGACGACACATAATCAAAGAGGACGAGATTTGTGTGATTTCTGATAGAGGGTCTGCTCTGTTATCAGTAATCGATAGGCGCGAAAGTTTATGGAGACTGTCACATGCTTATCCAGCCTATTGTATATGACATATTACTACCAATGCAAAGACTCAGTTCCAAAGCAATCAGATTCATCAAAAAAATTTAAACGCAGGTAAGGTGTAATTTGTTATCGTCTAAATTATTGTTTTATTTATGTATGATAATTGTCTTGCGTTACTAACTAATGTTTTTACGAGCAGGGTATGAAACGGTTCGGTCAAGGTTCGATGCAAAGTTTAGGAGTTTTATAAGGCACGGACAGCATGTACATGATTTTGTCGCTGATATTCCCAAGGAACGATGGTTACATGCCTATGATGAAGGTCGACGTTACGGGCATATGACCACTAACCTTGACGAGGCTATCAACTCTGTGTTGAAAAGGGACACGCCATCTCCCAATTGCCAGTATTGTTTGGGAGACGTACTTCTGACTGAGCAAAGTATGGTGCAACAAAGGGAATGAGGTAAACTCTCAAATAAATAGGGGACAATAGTGGTCTGAAACTCTCCAAAATAGTATGGAAAAATTTCAAGAGGACACAAGCGCCATGAGAGTGGATTCCTTCGACCCCAACGATGCTGAATTTAATGTCCAAGCCTTGGTACGCTCGAACTATCACTAATTGTTCCGAGTAAACTTGCATGTGAGATAGTGTGACTGTGGCTGTTTTCAAGCATATAAATACCCCATGCGCTCACGCAATCGCCACATGCATGCATGTTCGTATAGGCTCATATACATTGGTGGACGATTTTTTTAAGTTGCAAACAATGGAAAATATCTACAAGCCTATGTTTAGGACGATTCCAAATTAGGAATATTGGCCAACAAATCTCAGTCTTCGAAGAAAGCTAAAGGGTCGACCGACTTCCTCCCATATTCATACTAGTATGGATGATCCAGATGATCGAGATGGAGTTCAAACTAGGCATTGTGGACTTTGTCGAGCAGCATGTCGCACGAGAAATAAATGTCTGAATCGTCCCAACTATCGTGCCGAGCCGTCCAATAATTTTGAATGCGTTTGTAAACTGTCATTAATGAAGTAACATGACATTTTTAAATTAAGTGTGTTTGTTCCATAATAACAAATGAATAAAACAAAATAAATTCTAATTAGATAAAGTTTAAACAACATTAATATAAATCCCAAATAGAAAAAAGTTTAAACATCATTAATATAAATCTCATATAATATATATAAAAAATTCCAAATATTAACAACTTAAATCATTCCAAATAAAAGTTTAAACAACACTAATATAAATTCCAAATAGAAAAAAATCATATTTTCTCCTCCTCCTCGGCAGCTCTTGTCTGTGCAGGGAAGATGTCTGATCATACCGTCGTAGGGGTTGAGCCATCCTCCGTGGCGATTGCGGTTCCTCCAAGTTCTACTCGTCTTCTCCTGGCTGGTCATCCGACATCAGCATAGAAAGTGGTGTCGCGTACATATCTTCAGCACATAACGGAGTGAAAAAGGGCGGACTAGGCAAGTATAGAGGTGGTTGTTGAAACGCACTCACTCCGGATGATCCAACATCAGTGCGCTATGAATGGAATATCTGGGATCTTTGCAGTGCTCTATCCTATGGATTGTCATAATCATATGTTCCCCCTACATGTCTTGAGGGTACACTTGAACTCCATGATGACCAATCCGCAGGATTAATTGGTGACGGCTGTAGGTTCTCTATATGCGCAGACGAACTGGCTTCATGCTGATATGAGTACCTACGCTCTGTATGCCATCTCTGACTCACTTTCATGGGTGTCAGGAATGGTTTTTCATTGTTATAAAACCATTCCATGTAGTTTGAATCGTCATGGAAATCATCTTCCTGGAGTGGAGTCACATCAGTTGGCACATATAAGTTTCGGTTGTTCTAACGAGCAATGAAACTTTCTTGCTTGCGCCTCCAGTTATCATCAAACCTAATTTTTTGTTCTTCTATGTGAATATCTTTGAGATCAATCGGAGGACCATGAACGAGTTGATGATATCAGAACTGTCGCAAGACTCTATCAGCACACTAAAACTTAACCACCGAAAAATGGATCAACGGTAAAACTACACCCCAAAATATAGCATCCTCCCGCACATATTGGGGTACGCAAGACTATACATCCGCATCGTTGTACGGCGTCCAAATGAACTGTCAAAAAATTAATATTAACATCAAAAAATATTTGGTTACGCAATACTGTACTTTAAACCAACTTTATTACCTGATTTTTCCCTTCGGATTCAATCTTCAGTCTCACGTCAACAACGTTCTTATGCACCACCCCCGCTTTTCTCAAATCATGTCGCCACTTGTACGGAAACTGAAAATATGATATTTAGTAATTCAAAATAATTTTAATAAAAAATATACACATTATAAATTTTTATTTTAGTATTACCTTCCAGCAAATGGAAACTCAACTAGGTTATTGACTATAGGTGTCAAATATGGCAGTCGATACCACACCCAAGACTAAAGTAAGATAAGACATCCACCAATATCAGATATCTTGTTCCCATTTATAATAGTAACAACCTTGCACATTTCATGGTATAAGACCGCCAATATCACAGAGTCCCAGCTATATGAACGAGCTTTGGGAAAACTTTTCAGCAGTGGCAGATACTGCGTATGCACAAGATTACCGGATTTATCCGGCAGCGATACCCCACCAATGAGCTGCAGGATATAAGCACGTGCTGCGCATACAACTTCTTCACAGGTTGAGTCCTTGGTTACCCTGAGTGCATTCTCCAACCAGGTTACCTTGACACGTAACCCTTTCGTGTCAGTTTCTGAAGGAATTTTCCCAAGGAATTGGTTGCACATCGCATATACATTGTAGTTATTCTGCCCCACGACCGCGTTCTCATTTATGGGGACACCAAGCTGTAAAGCTACATCATGCAAGGTTATCGTGCACTCCCCGACTGGAAAATGAAACGTGTGGATCTCTGGTCTCCAGCGTTCAATCAAAGCAGTTATCAACCCTGGGACCACCTTATAGCCACGCACAAATGTCGCATTATAAAATCCTGCCTACTGTAAGTGACGAACAATACGAGCAGATGGCTCATCCGTCATCGTCCCTCGACGACGAAAGCAATATTGATCGTCCTGCATTGAATAAATTAAATTAATTAATAACATTGTGCAACTAACATACATTTCTTACTCGAAGATGAATTAATAAGTTATAAATTACTTATGCCGATATAAGATAAAATGTGCATATGGTCCAACTGCAACAACTGATCAGACGCCATATCTCAAATTTATTTGCACATCAACTACTTTGATTATTAATATTTATTATTTTATTCAAATATATCAATTATATGACTTCATTGATTAGAAACCATTCTATTTGAAATTTTATTCGAAGATGGTTCCCTTAATTATACTAATTTTTGTTCTTGAATATACCTAGAATTATTCGAATATGATTCCCTTAATTATACTATTTTTTGTTCTGGAATATACCTACAATTATTCGAATATGGTTCCCTTAATTATACTAATTTTTGTTCTCGAATATACCTAGAATTATATGATATTTAGTAATTATCTAAACATTTAACAACATTCTAGCTTATTCATTATTTTTTATATAAATTAAAATAATTCAAATTATAATAAAAGAATAGAATATATACATACAAATCAAATAATTTATAAAACAATAAAATATTTAATATACCAAATATACTTAATAATAACAATACAAATAACATTTTACTCTATATAGAATTAATAAAAATTCCTACAATCAAATTTATTATTATCCTCAAAAAAATTCTAATGCATTACATTATTAATAATTTTATAATAAACTCTACATAGCTACATTAATAAAAATTCCAATTCAATGATCAACTTATTATTATTATTATTATCCTAAAACCCTATAATTCTATAATTATTATTACCCTAAAATAAAATCTTTGTACATGTCTACGACAATATATCTACATTTAATTTATATAAATTAAAAAAAATAAGTACCTAATCAACGAAAATGTGCTCCAAATGCTTCCCTTGAAACCTCTTCACCTCCTGCAACAAAAAAATTAATAAAATTAATAAATATATTATTCATAACTAATCAAATAATTTATAAATTAACTAAAAAAATTACATACCCAATTTAATAACTCAAAAACTCTTTCCCTAAACTCTCTATACACAAAAAACCTCTCCCTCACTAATTTTTTTACCTCCGCAACTCGTTCTGCCGTTCCAATTTATAGGCAGATTTCGGGTGAGGACGCCACCTAGGCGTAACTAGCGCGCCTTTACCGCTGCCCAAGTCAATGCTGCAGTAATTGGCTGTATTACCAGCTCAATAGCCACTCTTTAATGAAAACGCCACCTGCAGGTGGCGTCTTGGTGAAAATTTAAATTTTAAATAATAAAAAATTAAAAAAGACGCCACCTGTAGGTAGCGTCCTCAAGTTACTGTAGTTTTTGCCGTAGATCCCCAATTATAGTGCAGCGTGCCTTATTCCCCTAAATATCAATTGGGGGGCATTATTCTCCTAAAAATGCCGTAAAAGTCGTCTACATTTTCTGTCAATTTCTAAAAAATATCTTTAATTCACAAAATAATCTGAAAATATCTCTATTTCTAAAAATAAAAATTTAACATCCCTACTTTTTAAGATAAAAATTTAACATCCCATCTCTGCAAAATTATCCCTAAACCCCTATGGTGTTGAGTTCTTAAATGCCACAGCATATCATAAATTCTAGATGTTCCTCAACCTTATGCTCTTTTAAAAATACTCAAAATGTAATTAAAAATTTTCAGTTGACATTTTTTCTTCTTCATAAATTATGAATTTAATATTTATTAGGAACAAATTTCTCCATCTCTTTTCCTAAGTAGATATTGTTTAATTATTTTTTTTCAATTTCAAAATGGCTTCCTTGAGAATACAAGAACCACATATATCTTTCATTGCAACAACCATGATGGTGTTCTCTTTTTTAACTAGTATTATATATTCATATTATTTATATTACTCTTAGCATATGTATTTTAAAATTAATATAGTTATATATATATATATATTAATTCAGGGTTGTGTGTAAAATTGTATTATATATAAAAATGTCATTTTGTTAAATAATAATAGGATATTTTTTAAAGGATTCTTTTATGAGATTGGTTCGTGGAATAGTCTCCAAAAATGTGGAGTGCGATTCAACAAAAATTTTCGAATGAAGTAATCATCTTGTTGAAATCTTCGTATTTTCAACACAGAAATTTTATAAAATATCACCTTTAAGCTTGAATTCGAGATGTCTCTTTTATGAGCCTGACTCGAGAAATATTCTCCAGAAGTGTTGATGTGCGATTTCATAAAATCATTCGAATAAAGGATTCATCGCCTTCATAATAATAAAACCCACCAATTCTTATTTTTCTTGAAATCAAAGCTTACCTTTCTAAAAATCTCATATTTAAAATTAACTATCATTCGTATGATGCATCGATATTTTTGCTATTCATTTACATTTACCTATTGAATTCGTTTGTATTGCATGATGTGTTCTCTTTAAATAAAATGACAAGACAATGTTCTTTTATTAGAGGGTTGATGAGATAGTCTCTAAGAGTTAGGGGTGTGCATTATTCGGTTTTAATCGAATTAACCGACTGAACCGATTTTTTTTAGTTAATTCGGTCGATTAATTTTAGGTAAGTTCGGTTAACGGTTAATTTTTTTGAGAAATTCGGTTATTTGTTAATTCGATTCAAAACCGGTTAACTAACTGAATTAACCGAAATTATTATATATTAAATATTATATATATTTATTTTTGGTCATTGAACTTTTACAAATTATAAAATGATAATTAAATTTTTTGATATATTATAAAATGATCATTAAACTTTTTATCAAATTAGCATAAAATGAAAGTTCAATGACTAAAAAGATCATTTTAGCATTATTTAGTGTCCAATTGTGTAATTTACCCAAAATTTATAACAAATTTCGGTTAATTCGATTTTTTTCGGTTCGGTTAAAAAATTTCAAAAAAAAATCGATTCGGTTAACGGTTAAAAGGAAAAAAATTCGGTTAATGGATTTTGAATAATTCGATTCAGTCGATTAACCGAATTAACCGAATGCACACCCCTACTAAGAGTGTTGTGGGTTCGATTTTCGTTTAATTTAAGAAGTAGAGGGATATCATTTTGTCAAAATCAAATGAACTGTATTTCAAAAGTCGTGCTCATATTTCTATTTTCAAATAAAGTTCGTTCATTCAAATAAAAATTGCATCCATACTCAAACGGATCATAAATTAAATTAATCTTGAACTTATAATCTCCACTATTAAGACGTATAATCAGCTACATATTAATTTTTAGTGTCGTGCGGTGTTAACCATTCCTTAAACGTAACCGACTTTTGAACTCATTTTTGGTCTTTTTTCGATTTTCTTAAAAAAATTTTAATTTATGATCTTACCTAACCCAAAGAATTGAAGGTGACTCTATTTTTATCTCAAAAGTGGGTTTACAATAAAATTTATATTTTCACACATTAAAAAGTTCGTCAAGCTTAAGAATCATTTCTACACATTTGTTTGATGACTCTGCTTGCATCACATATTTTACCTTTTCAAATAAATAGGAAACGTTCATGTGTTAAAAGGTCGACGAGATAGTCTCGAACCCATTTTATTTATTGGACAGAAAATTGTTATTTTAATATATTTTATAGAAATAAATTTCTTATTAAAATAACTTGATTTTTAGGTGTCAAAATTTTACCTCAATTAAAAGATTGATGACGATTCTCGTTTGTTTTGCGAAAACTCGTTGGAATTAAAGATCGTTCCGACAACTTGTGTTATATTTTTTTAACAAAAAGATAAAAAGGAAAACCATATTAAACTCCTAATTGGAGAAAAACTATGAATGTTGTGAACTGCAATAAGAGAAACACTATGAAAAAATTGTTATAATACACAAATTATTCTCTCAATCTCATAACCTGAATACATTATATCTTCAAAGTTAATATTTAACTATACCCCTCAGCACTCTAATACGAATAGAAACTCTTTGTCCTTTTCAATGTCCTTTGTTATGGCCCACATTGAAAAATTAGTTTTAGGTTTAAAGTTTAAGGTTATGGTTTAGTGTCAATGTTTAAAAATTAAGGGTATAATATATTTTTAGGGTTTATGGTTTGAGATTTATAATTTATGGTTAACGCTTAGAATTTATTTATTTATTAGTATTAGACAGAGACACCGAAAAAAGAAGAGTATTTTTGTCCCTCTGATACAAGAAAAAGAATCAAAGAAGTCAAATAAAAGATAAAAGCTTTATATAGATATGAAGGCTACGGCTCATGTTTTTCCAAACAATATGAAATTGCTCACATTCACATTTTCAATCACTATGTGCATTTGTAAAGGAGCCTTCCCTGCTCAGATTCATTCGGACTTTAATCAAATTTGCCAATATTATCTGCTTGTCCGATCCAGTATAAGAATCAATCCAATTTCATTTATTAAATCAAATCAATTCAATTCTATCTATCAAACCGAATTAATTATGCAATTGTTATTTGCATTATTAGATCGTTAGTTAGTCAAGGACTGATATATTTTGATTTTATGGCTCCAATTTAACAATAATAAAAAAATCAGAGTATTAGGTCCACGACAAACAAAACAATGGATGTATTCAAGATGAGAGAATTTACTGACAACAGGTTGGTTTAATGAGATGATGTGTTAGATTTTTTAAGTAAGGTTAGATTTAAATTCTGACATTGTAAATGAAAAAATAGATTGAGATGATCACCCATATTAAACCTTTGCAAAATCTAATAAAATTAGTCGGCCAATAAATTGAATACCGGTGGTTAAAAAGAATGTGAGAATTTGGTTACTTTTGAGGAGAGACATCAATCTAAGCAAAGCCCCCACGGTGACCCTAAAATGCTATGTATGGTCCACCAAACAACTTCTTTGAGCTTGTTTCCCCTTTTCAAAATATTTATCCATTCAAGTTAGTTGTGAGTTTAATCAATTCTATTTTGAATTTAATTCGAACATAAATAATCGAACTTGAAATTAAATCTAAAAAGTTTAAATTATTTTTTATTTTGTGAAAGAATCTAATCAGAAAACTCAAATGATTTGTTCTTAATCTGAAAATTAAGTTATTTTTTCACTTCGTAAACGAGTTTAATTGAGCAAATTCGAATAATTTAAAAATAAAACTTAAGCTTTTAATACATTTATAATTTACATTTTAATTGAGCAAATTCCATGACTTAACATTTTAATTGAGCAAATTCCATGACTTAACATTTAACTATATTGGCACTTAAGAAATTCAAACTCCAAACCACTACTGCGTTTATCATTGAATCAAAAACAATAATTTATATTTTAAATGAATTTAATTTAATATTCAGTTGGACAACTATATCACATGACGAAACATAGGTGGGACTTGCAGAGTCATGACCTCCAAAAAATTTGAAATATCAAAATTTAGTATCTTAAAATTTTCAGAAACTTTAGTTTATCCCGCAAAATTTTTATAAATTCATATTAAGTTTTGAATTATTTTAAATATTTTTAATTAAATTCTTCCTATAATTTTTAAATATTCTCATTAAATCTCTCAAAATTTCAAAATTTTTAATTAAACCTTAATTATTTTTGAAAAAAAAATTAAATTCAACGTTTTAAAATTTTTAAAAACTTTAGTTTTAACCTTTATTTTTTTTATAATTTTAAGTTGGCACCTACAAAAATTTTCACCAAATCCCGTTACTATTTATATCTTATATAATGAAACACTTGAATTAATCTAAACAAAATATTTGGAGGGAGAGGACATTGTTGTTGTCTCTACTGAGCCCTTGAAGGGTTTATTTTTTATTCAAAGACGGACAAACTGGCATTACAAAAGAAAATAATACAAACAAAAGAAACCGCAGAAAAACATGAGATTAGGAGGAGAACAAACACAAATCGGTCACAACCGAATCAAGGAGACAAATTCGGCAAAAAAAAACCCAGAAAGGCACCCAAACACAATCAAATCGGAAGAGAGCGAAAGAAAATCAAAAGCATGAACATAAAGCCAACTCCGAATCTACCGAGTGGTAAAAACAAAGGGAGAAAACACAACAACAGCAAGAAAATCAACAAACGAAGAGAAACATCGGGGGAGGCCACAACAAGCCAACATCAACGGTAAAGGGAACAAAGATAAGAACACGCCAGTAAATTCATTCTTCACTGCATGTCACACATGAGGTCACAGATGGATAGACAAATTAGTAGTAATGCAAGAAGAAATTCGATCCTATCATCGCGTCAAGATCCGAGGATCGACGATGACTGGGGGAAAAGGGAAAGAAGGAGTCGGTAGCCGAGTCAAATCTTCCCGACGGAAGACAATAAGGTCTCTGTAAAAAAACACCGTGAAGAGGAAATCGAGGTCCTTTTGTCATTTTCATCCGATCGCCTCTGTCGGAGAAGACGCCTAGATCAACCATCAGACGGCAACTTAAAAGAAGACCTTGGTACCTGAAGAGTGAAGCTCCCAATGAACAATCGAGACTAAAAAAAGGGAAAACGACATCAGAAAAGAGGAGAAGAAGAAGAAGGGTCATTCGAACGAAAAAAGAAAGAGAAACATGACGAGGGGATGGACGATCACCGAAAAAGTTGGGGTCGCCGAAAAACAACCCTCCTCAAGCTTACAAAATGAAAGAGAAAGTTTGGGGTTTCAGAAAAAAAGAGAGCGTTTTGTGAAGTGTTGAACATATATACGTATCAAAGTATGAAAAATGGAAGTGTTAGTATATCTTATGTGTCACATGATACCCCGATTTATATATATATACTAATACTAAATAAAATTGATATTTATTTAAAAGAATATTGAAATCATAAAGGTATATTATATATTAATTTTTAAATTATAATATCATATTCTAAAATTTCTCACTCCGGCATATATATATATATAATATGATTGGATTCTTCGCATTTATTAAAAAAGCAAACAGTTGAAATGGGTCTTTTATATTTTTGTTATGGTTGCTTTCACAAAATGTAAATGCAATGGCACATGATTGAGCTTGAAAGGTGGCCAACTCAAATAGTGAATAGTCTCCATCTCTGGATTTTACTTCATCGTCTACTTATGACTATATTAATTATATATATCATTAGTTGCCCCCACTTCCTCACCATCTCAACACTTTCACCCCTTTTTCCTTTGAATCCGTATACCCATCTTCCCTTTGCCACGTCTATTTATCATCTATAGTGCATCCGATAAATCGGTTTAGTTTTGTATCGGATCGATTTAAATTCGATCATTTTTTATACATGCATGAGCGGTGTTAAATTACTCATATTGGACAAAAAGCTGAATTTGTTCGATGCAAACAATAATGGCCAAAACAATGCACGCATAGGAGGTCAAAAACGATGCATCTTGGACAAGAAACTGAATCTGTTTGTGAAGTCTGGAAAGTCAGCTAACTTGCGATGAATTTTTGGATGGGATCCAGGCATTTATGGGTCAACATGTCTTCTTAAAACTTTTCCGGCTGCAAATTAGTTTTTCAACGCATCTTGAAACGCCTCGATCGGACATCTGGATCTCAAGATACGTCTATTTTAGCGAAGACAGCGCATGCAGAAATTTCTATACGGGATTAATACGGAATTTTTGGATAATTACGAATTTTCAAGATTTTATTTGATTATTTGTAATTTAAATCAATATAGTATTCTGCAATATCTATTAGGATCATATTTATTTGACTAGGATTTTATTTTTAGCATTTATTTATTACTAGAAGTTACTTATCTAATTAGGAGATTAGATTTTAGCATTTATTTATTGTATTTAATTCCTAAGTTTAGTATGATTAAAACTTCTCCATGGCCTATATAAAGGAGGCTTCACCCACATTGTAATTCAGATTTCATTGATTAATAAAAAGTTCTCTTTGGAGATTTTCTTTGATTTATGAAATATTTAGTGAGTTTGTTTTTGCAAGTGTTGATTACTTGTGCCTTCGAAGTCTTCTTCAACATAAGTTCGACGAGTTCTTGTGAGGGAGATCATCTTCACACTCTTGTTTGCCTAGATAATCGCGTCTAGGAGGGTGGGTTAGAGCCGCTTGAGGTTGCTTGCTTAGATAATTGCGTCTAAGAGGGTGCCGAGGACAAAACAACTATCAATTCATCACTCCATCTCCACATATTCAAGCCTCCTCCATTGACGCCACCACCATAAGCAAATCTGAATTTTTAGATTTGTTCTTTATTTTGGTTTGTTTGGTTTTTCTCTTATTTCGAATTTGCGCTACTCTATCATTTGGTATCAGATTTGAGATGATTCTTGACAAGAATTTTAGCGTTTTTGGGTGAAAAACTCAAAAATTAGGGAAAATTCGTCAAATTCAAACGAGCGAATTTTGAGCTGAAAATTTCCAGATCAGATATACACCTTTGGAGGAGTCACCACATAAAATTTCAGAATTTTTTGACATCGGGAACACCTCGAACGAAGTAGATAAAGTTGCTGCAAAATTCTAGGGTTTTCGGGGTTTTTCTAATTTTCTTTCATTCTTAGCCATTAGTTTTCGTTTGTTTTAGCTTTTATTGCTTCTTACACATCTTCTAACACCTTCTTGTTTCCTTGTGTTAGTAGAACTAAAAGTTGCATACTCTTCTTTCTCCTTGCAACTATAATTCTATTGGTGTCTAACCTTTTCTTTGGATTCTTAAAGCAATTAGGATGTTTTATTCTCTTTTCAACACTCGTTATCGTATACCAATAAATATTTTTCGGTCACGGTGTAAGATACAAGGTAATCTATGTTCTTTAATTATTGATGGTGATAGTCGTGTAAATTTAGTGAGTAGCTTCATTGTTGATGCACTCGATCTACCATGCCAAGAACACCCTAAGCCGTATCATCTTCAAGGGTTTAATAGCGGACCAGATATGAAGGTAACCGAATGTTGTTTAATCTCTTTTACTCTTGGAAGCTATTGTGATGATGTATGGTGTGACGTGGTTCCTATGGAAGTCACCCACTTGCTATTAGGAAGACCTTGGAAAAATGATCGGGGCGTTGTCCATCGAATCAATACAAATGGATACTCGGTTGTTCACCAAGGCCAGAAGCTCTCGTTTGCTACAATAGAGCCGGAAAAAGTAGATGAAGAAATAGCAAACGCAAAAAAACAGTGTGAGAGGATAAAACGAAAAAGATTGAAAGCGCAAAAGGCTGAATCAATTGGCCACACAAAGGCAACCAACCATGAAGACATCCCAAAACCAGAAGGTACACATGATTCTCTTCGTACTTCTACTTCTAGCATTTGTGCAAATGTTGATATTGGAGAAGAACCATCTCCCAAACAAAAGGATAGTGATAGTGAACACATTAGACAAGATGACAATGCTTATAATCCCTCGTGTGAAGTAGTAGGTCCACTTGCTATACTCTCATCACCTCCCCACGAAGAAAGTAAGTGTAATTCTAACCCTTCATTTGATTCTTGTCCTATCATTCCGTTAGAAACACTTTCTCCTCTACAGAAATTGTACATTGATGATAAATTTTATGAGAGGGATATGGGATGTGAGATACAAAAGACTGAGAGTAAAGAGGCCGAGAGTGAAAAAAGTCAAATTAATGGCCCAAATTTGGTGAGTGAAAATACATATGAGATAAAAGTCACACAAAACCCAAAAGAAAAAGACAAGAAAAAGAACGCGATGAGTGATTTTGTTTTGACTAGTCATTACAAATGTTCGAGTAGTGTTGTCTTATTTTTTCAAGATATTGTTGAACCATTGAGAGGAGCTCAATTAGATCACTCCACATACAACAAAGAAGCCTTTTCAATTGAAGTTGATGATTGTTCTCTCATTGCCGATTTAGATTCGAGGACGAATCCTTTTGAGGAGTGGGGGAATGATACATGCATGAGCGGGGTTAAATTACTCATATTGGATAAAAAGCTGAATTTGTTCGATGCAAACAATAATGGCCAAAACAATGCACGCATAGGAGGTAAAAAACGATGCATCTTGGACAAGAAACTGAATTTGTTTGTGAAGTCTGGAAAGTCAGCTAACTTGCGACGAATTTTTGGATAGGATCTAGGCATTTATGGGTCAACATGTCTTCTTAAAACTTGTCCGGCTGCAAATTAGCTTTTCAACGCATCTTGAAACGCCTCAATCAGACATCTGGATCTCAAGATACGTCTATTTTAGCGAAGACAGCGCATGCAGAAATTCCTATACGGGATTAATACGGGATTTTTGGATAATTACGAATTTTCAAGATTTTATTTGATTATTTGTAATTTAAATCAATATAGGATTCTGCAATATCTATTAGGATCAGATTTATTTGACTAGGATTTTATTTTTAGCATTTATTTATTATTAGAAGTTACTTATCTAATTAGGAGATTAGATTTTAGCATTTATTTATTATATTTAATTCCTAAGTTTAGTAGGATTAAAACTTCTCCATGGCCTATATAAAGGAGGCTTCACCCACATTGTAATTCAGATTTCATTGATTAATAAAAAGTTCTCTTTGGAGATTTTTTTTGATTTATGAAATATTTAGTGAGTTTGTTTTTGCAAGTGCTGATTACTTGTGCCTTCGAAGTCTTCTTCAACATAAGTTCGACGAGTTCTTGTGAGGGAGATCATCTTCGCACTCTTGCTTGCCTAGATAATCGCGTATAGGAGGGTGGGTTAGAGCCGCTTGAGGTTGCTTGCTTAGATAATTGCGTCTAAGAGGGTGCCGAGGACAAAACAAAAACAATAAATCGCAAGCCATCTTCACCTTCAACCTTCACACCATCTTCCATAATTCCATAAACAAAGCTGGAATTTTCAGATTTGTTTTACCTTTCTCTTTCGCAATCTTTTTTAATCTTTTTATTTATATTCTTATTTCTTATCATCTAATCCTTCATCTTGTCTTTCTTTCTTTAATTATCCAGCCCCGAATCTGAAATTTTCAAGAAACCCCCAACTAGTTTCTCTTGAATTTTCATATCTGCCCATACTTTTCTTGATTGAGTCTAGAGCTCCTAGTTCTTGCAACAACTTGATTGAAGGCTTCCAAAAATCCAAGATTGCGCAACTCTATCAATTTTATTTTGAGATTTATTAATTGACTGAGTGGTTAAAGATGTTCATGTTATCTCATTTTATATGACTTCGAATCTTGCATTTGTCATTTAGAATGTAAAAATTCCCTATTTTATAAGAAAAAGATGGTGTTATTCATCCTAAGTGACCCAAATTCGAGTAATGTAATTTGCATTGGTGTGTGTTTTTAGAAGGGCTAAAAGTACAAGTACTACCATATAATCACACCAGAATATATATAAGAAAGATAATGTAGAAATTAAACAAAATATGGAGAGCGATTGGGGAATGGAATAGGGAGAGTGTTTAAACTATTCCATAGATCTGTTTGATTTAGAATATTAGATTTGTGCTTTCGTGCCAGATTTGCTTAGAGTTTAAGACAGGTGTCCTACTAATTAATATTATCACACCATCTCATATCCATACAAGGACAATTAATTTAGGGTTATATATATATAACAAAAGAAGAGCGGGGGAGGGGGGGGGGACCATTCATGCTTTTGGGGCACAAATTTAATGCACGTCCTTGTTATTAAATTAGGAGCGTTTATCGAGAGAGTTGATTACGAGTGGAAAAATGCTCGATTCGATTAAAAAAGTGTCTAATTTGTGCTTGATTCGACTCGATACTCGTTAAGCTCTAAAATTTTACTCGACTCGTGCTCGTTAAAAAAACTCGTTGCTCATTAAGCTCGCCAAAATTTTTACCTTATTTTTTAAAATATATGTAAAATATGATAATACTATTAGATTTTAATATATACATAAATAAGTAAATTGAACAAAAATTGATCAAAATAATTTGCAAAACAATTTCAAAGTCTAAAGTCCAAAATAAAAATTCACAAATACACCAAACTAACATATTACAATAATTCTTAGAACAAAGTTTAACAAATATTTAACGAGTCCTAAAAACAATGCAATCAATGTCTCTTCACTCCATTTTTAAAAAAGAAAGAAAGACTAATTATTACAATTTAATTTTCTATTATTACAAATTAACTTTTAAATTCTCGATAAGTACATAAAGTTTTAGAAATTTAAACTCCAAAGATTTTGTGTAAATTACTTAGTACGCCACAAATTCTTTTAGAGCTTTCAACTAACATTCAAATTTCTCGGAATATATATTTTTTTAAGTTAGCCACATAAAATCAATAAAAAAATCTTATAAAATAAATTAACGAGTTGTTTTTTAACTTATCGAGTCAAATTGGGACTTACTCAAATCGAAAGTTGAGTGAGTCAAGCTCGAGCTACTTGCGAGCTGCTCAATTAGAATCTCTATGTTTTGATAAAAATAACTATCATCATGTACCTTATTAAAAATCTCTAACTTAACTCTCTATATTAAATGCAATTTAATACAAAACTAGATTTGAGGTTTGGACTGACGCAACTTAAAAGGAAAGAGATAGAGTTGGGCTAGATAGGGATCTTCGTGTGTTTGCACCGAGTATCATGGGCTTTAATAGCTAGACTCACTGCAGATGAGTCGGTGACTAGTTTCTATGCCTACTTTACTTAAGCCTTAAGCCCAATAAATTATTGGACTTGACCCACAAATTTCTTAACTTTTACGAGTTTGACCTAATTTCGTGTTAATTTAGCTTTTTTTATGAAATAAGTTGTTAATTTGACATTTAGTGCTCATGCTATTATTAATATGCTTATTTTTTTAGTTTATATATTTAGGGTTTAGCTTTTTAAATTTAAGATTTATTATTAGAACTTAAGGTTTAAGGTCAAAATTTTAAATTTTAGATTTTAAAAGTTAAATAGACATGTGTGCAAAAAAATAATTTTTCACTATCTGTGCATCAAATATTAACATATTAATATGATAACTAAATATAAATCACTTACACTACTTTTTTTGTTTGACAATTCTTAATTCTAATTCTAATTCTAATTCTAATCCTACCTAGAGGGGAGGGGAAGGAGGGGATGTTCCTAATGGGTCTAAAATCTTGTAACATAAGGGAAATGAGGGAACAAAGATGAGCACCTTGGTCAACCGACTAAATATGCTTACTCAAATCACTTACACTATTAAACAAAAGTTTGTAATTAATCACTTACAATCCAATACATGTGTAGGAAGCTTGTTCTTTTTGCTAAGACAAAGCACGCAAGCAATGACAATTTTGGTGCCGAGTAGTGGAATAATATTTTTGCACTCCCAAACTTTCTATAAGAGTACCAAAAAATGTGACCGGAGATTGCATTAACGGCGAAATAAAATCTCGAAACACGAATAGTGACAAGAAAATTGTAAAAACTGTGTTGAGTTTATTTTTTTCGGAACATCTGTAATACCCACAATGTATGACTAAGTAAAAGAAAGTAAAATAAAATAAAAATAAAAGAAGTAACCGGAAATCGCATTAACGGCGAAATAAAATCTCGAAACACGAATAGTGACAAGAAAATTGTAAGGAATGTGTTAAGTTTATTCTTTTCGGAGCATCTGTAACACCCATAATGTATGGTTAAGTAAAAGAAAGTAAAATAAAATGAAAATGGGAGAAGTGTGGCCATTAGGTGTTAAACCAGTGACCACTACTTGGTGAGCCTAGGCCTTAACTAACTAGGTTAAGGTTCTTTCTGATCTTAATCTACTCCAATATAGCTTTAACCCTCTCTTTAAATTATTCTTGAAAAAAATAATAATCTAATATAACCACCCACCAAGCGCATTGAATACTCATATTGAATCTGAAGTTAACCCAGATATGTCTTTCTCTCTCAACAACTCTTCACCTTCCCCCATCAGTCATTGTCCGATCTCATCCACTGCTGTGTCGTGGCCATCACCGCTTGTATCACCGGAAGCGCCGCGACGTTTTAATTAAAATTCTCTTAACCACTCGTCGTCTTGCCCGTTATCCATCATGAAAATTCGATTAAAGCCTCGTCGAAAACCTTGAAAACTTCCAACTTTAATTCGCCGTCTGATCATCGTCCGTTCGTCGCACCACCTGTCTGGCTGTGCTCAGTGAACCGAGGTGAGCAAAACCCTAGTAGTGGGTCACCTTTCTGACACCGACAAGGGTCTCATCGGAATTCCGCCAATAACCTCCGATTTGGGTAAGTTGGTAAGTCATTTTTTCTTGTTTTGGCAAATTTTAGTGTTGATGGTTTGAAATATAATGTTGATTGGTGGTTTAATTGAAAAGTGGTCGTCGTTTGAGGCGTTTTTGGCCGTTTTAGGCCGCACGTAGAGGTCACGCGCCATCTGGGGTGATTTCTGATCACCTGAGACGGTGGTCCTTGAATCGAACCGGCCTGACCGACTTGAGCCCGGTCTGGCCACTAATCTGGGCCGGTCTAGCCAAACCAGCCTATTAACCCAAAACTCAAACCCGACTCAACTGACTTGAACTCGATCCGATCTGAGTTAACCCAACCAGGACCCGTTGACTAGTGACGTTAGCGTTGGCTGATGATGTTAGCATGATGTCAGCGTTGACTTTGACCTAAAAAGTCAAAATTTCTAAAAATCCTTATTTTATGTTTTTCGACGTCCTGGGTCCGTTTTTGAAGTATGTTTTGCGAAATTCAAACTCGAAGGCCTCCAAATATGACCTTAAACCCAAGCATGCATTTTATCAAGTTAAATTGTGTAGCATATTGCTATCGAATAAAGGGTTGATGTGAACAATTGTTTGATTATAGGTACTCACGGCTCTCCCGATCGCGTTTTCACCCAGCCCAACTCGTCCCGATCTACTCAGCCGTGTAGAATTTAATATTTATGGTTTAGAGTTTAGAATTTATAATTTAAGATTAATGCTTAGAATTTAATTTTTTTAATATTAGAATATAGAAAGAAAAAAATTCCAAAAAAGGGACGGAGGATTTTTGTTCATAATATTGTTAATATTGACTATAGCAACTGTGGTAGTACTGATTGGGGTTAATAGGTTTGCTCATAAGGGTTGTATTATTAAGCTGCAAGATTAGGTTGTTGATTGGAGGAGTTAAAGAATTGGTTGAGAGTTTTGTTGTGTTTGTATGTTTAAAGGTTGTTGATTGGGGTTAAAGAACTGGTTTGATAATTTTAATTGATCCTTTGGGGAGTGGATTGGTCCGCTTTTACTGCACAAATATTGAGGGAAATGGAATTGAGGATTGAAGGCAGTTCACCTTGATTGGGTTGAATGGGAAGTTGTTGTGTATGGTGATCCTATGAAATATTAGAGGTTCCAAGGGTTGAAAGAAGTATTGGTTGTTGAATTTTTCCATGTCTCTTCTTAAACCTCTCTATAATTTATATATTTCGATGCATATATTCCGGTGAGGACACAGGTTGAGTGATTAAGATGATGTTACAGTTAGTATGAAACTCTTTCAATAGTTGTCCTAAACAGGAAAGGTTCAAAGATTTAGGGGTTCTGTGTAATTTATCAAGATGAGATCTTTGATTTTTTTTTTAAAAATATTTATTGACTTGTTGTGTGTGCGGTAGGCCAATTTTTAAATAAAAACAAGTATACTATAACTCACAATCTATGAAACACAACATTTTGGTTTTTCTATGTGTTATATCTAGTCCATAATTAATCTTTTGTTTTTTCTTATAAACATTTAACTTAATTCATTTTGGACCATTCTTTTCTGGGAATAAGTGCAGTCCTCCAATTGTACATATTCAAACCCACACATGTTACTAAGTATGCTGAAACCATTTATACTAAGGCCACTCACTTGAAACTTAAGTTTTTATTCAAGTAAACTACAAATTTCATCACCCAACTTTTTTTACTTCTATTTTGGTCACTCAAATTTAATTTTTTTAATTTAATCACGGAACTTTCGATTTGCTCTTATTTTTGTCAGGCCATTAAATACTTAACGACATTATGATTAGACATTTATCTTTTAAAAATTATGAAATGACCCTAAAATTTTATTTTTGAAAAAAAAACTTGTTTCGGGATTCCCTTTAATTTCTCAACGATAGAACATTTTCTTCCAAATCCTAACAGTCGGGAGGTGAAAAAAAGGAAACCAACAATATATCTTAATTCCATGTTTGATCGAACGATATATATTATAGATCAAATTAGTTTGGGGTCCTGCATATTTTAAGTTTTCGGTTGAATTTTGCGAGTTTTATACTGATTTTGGGAAAAGCTATACAGATAGTGGTAGGGGAAGATGGCAGAAAATAGTTATTTCAGCGTCAATGTAACAGAGGAATAAAATTATAAAACTTTGATTTTGAGGGAAATAAGATAAAATCATAAATAGAAAGAAAAAAAAATGAGAAAATAACGTAGATGACATGCTTTTGTCATGCCAATAAAAAGCAGTCCAAAGTTCGAGGGTCGAAAATAAAAACAAAAGTGCATGTCAAAAATTAGTGAACTTGAGTTATGAGTGAGAATAAAGTTGAGTAATAAAATTTATAATTTATATTTTTTATTCAGATATACACGTGGATTTTATTTAACTAAGTGCAGGTCGAAATACGTTTAGCAGGTTCATCGAGGGATCTTCTACTAAACAACCTGCACTAGATGACTTTACAACGGCATCAAATCAGCAGGCAAAACTAATAAAATGGCAGAATTTACTTATTTTGTTAATACCTTATTACATTTTTGTATGTGAGACAAGTTCAAATGATATCACCAATCGAAGTATTTCAAATGATATCCATTCAGCAATTAAATAAAGGAATATATATTATTATCAGGTGTAAGCATTAAATAAAGTAATTTATTTAAAAAAAAACACAATAATATTAGTCAACATTGAAAGTAAAAGCCAAATATTTGATGAATATTTTTCTGATGTGTCAGCCAATATTTCATGTATATATTAATACACATTTTAGCCTTTCAAGATTGTTTCTGAGATTCATCTAAACATGTTTATTCACCTTACCTTGAGTTCTATCCATCTACCAATGCCAAATGAGATTAGAAAAGAAGAGGTAGAAGCGGAGCTTCTGCAATGGGCAGCGCCGCAATCGAAAGCCTCTTTATAATCTAGATTTGGCCTGCTCCACCGGTGCACTCTGCAATTGTACGAACAGTTCAATCATCAGAAAGAGAAGGAATTACGGTTTGCATCGTCAACTATACGGAAAAATTGGAGGTATAGTTTACTAATAAATCATTATGGTAATACTCCGGTGAAATCGGAGAATGATTTTGGTGAATGACTTCAGTGCCATACAACAAGGATGGGAAATGACAGAATTTTGTTGAAATCGGTAAAATCTTCATTAACAAAGATTTAACCGTTACAACAGAACACAAACTGTCCCGGTCCTTTATGACGCTTAGCTATGTAGATACATAAGAGTTACCCGGTTTCCCTAGTCGAAGACATGAAAAGAAACACTGTGACAAAATTATGGCAAGAATATTGATGTGTCACGAACAACCACCATTCCAATAATGTAGCAAAATCTATACATTTTAAGGTTTGCTTACCAGTGAAGCACCCTTGGCAGCCCTTTCAGCCAAGAAGGCACAAGGCTTGAAGAACTCTCCATACATTTTCGACCACTCTTCCAGTCTAGAATAAATGTACTTAGATCCAAAAGAGTCGGCCCAAAACATGATTCCTCCCCTGGGAAATGTTAAAAGCAATTTAGTTTGTTGAGAAATCGGATAATACCAGAAGGATTAGTGGAAACCTAGACAAGGTTACGAACCTGTAAGGTGGAAATCCCATTCCCATAACAGCAGCAATGTCAAGGTCTGCTGCTTTCACTGCAATACCTTCAGCAAAAACTCGGCAGGCCTCATTCACCACCGGAAAGAATATCATCTCCACAATGTCCGTGTCGGATAATTTCACAAACTGCATACAGGTGTAATCCCAGAAATATGAGATTTTGATTTACTGTTTTTTTTAACCGAATATTAAGTTGCTCACACATAACAGCACTCGGTGTCATCATAGCACCGAGCTAAGTAAATAGGAGTGACACCATAAGCAGCAGTGTTGAAGACAAACGGACCTTAGGATCAACAGCTACACCTGAGATGCTCCTCGACTGCTCGATGTACTTTTTCAGTTGGGGGTCAGGTCTAGCTTTTCGTTTATTATCGTACAAGTAAAACCCTTTACCAGTAGCTTCACCTGAAACAGTGAGTGGATTATGATAAAAAGATAAGCCTGAAGATGAAATTTTGTTTGTTAGCCAAAGCCCAAGAATGAAAATCATACCGGATCTCTTATCCTCTTGCATAATCGGGACAAGCATTGATTTATAGGTTCGCTCAGGGAAGTTCTCAATGAACTGCATACCAGTTGCAACTCAAACACCGAAACCAACCAGGTCAACTAATCTGCAAAAGTAAGAAACTTACTAAGAGCAGTTCACCAATACATTGAACTTCATAGGAACAACTTTAAGAATAAAATACCGAGCCATATATTTTCCTCGAGAATTAGGTACCTGAATGGGCCCATTGGCATTCCAAACTTGCTAATTACTCGGTCAATCCAGTAAACATCAGTTCCCCGTTCAACAAGGAAAAGACCAGCTTGTGTATATGGGAAGAACATCCTATTGACAGCAAAACCTGTGCAATTGCCTACAACAATTGGAGTCTTCTTTATTTTCCTTCCAACATCAAGCACGTCAACAACTATTTGGGGAGATGTTTGCTTGGTACGAACAATTTCCAATAGCGGCATGACATGAGCCGGACTGCATCGGATAGATATGTCAACAAATGAGCCATCCAGGTGTGGAAGCAGCACAAGGGAACAAACAAACAGCAAGAGTTGCATAAAAAATAATACCTAAAGAAATGAGCCCCAACAATCCGATCCTGGGATTTGGTCCTCTGGCCGATCAAATTCAGATCAATAGTGGAAGTGTTACTTGCAAGTATGCAATGTGGTGGGCAGTATTTCTCGAGATCAGCAAAAATTTGTTGCTTCAATGAAACATTCTCAATCACAGCCTGTTACAAGGATTAAAAACAAAATGATGAATATCAAAACCCCAGATAAAATACAGTAGGGAAGGCAAGATTATAACACAAATTCTTAGCTACCTCTATGACCATGTCGACATCTCTAAAGCTTTCATAGTCAAGAACACCAGTAAGCAGAGAGATCGTTTTTTCAAACTTTTACCGACTCATTTTCCCTTTCTTAACTCGGCTTTGCAGATTGGCTGCACAAATAGAATTGGATCTCACAAACCAAGCAAATGTCTCAAACAAAATTAAGTGAAAATTGGTATTGGAAAAGAAAATAAATAACCCAGTAATGCTCACCTTTGACTCTACCAATTCCAGCCTCCAAGAACTTCTCATTCACTTCTTTTAGGATTACCGGATAATTGCTAAGGACCAATGCCGTTGCTATCCCGGAGCCCATTAAACCTCCACCAAGTACAGCAACTTTCTTCACCTGTCTCGGCACCAGTCCCCTGTCTGTAACCCCGGGAACCTGCTCATTGCTACGAGGTCAGTGTCTGTAAAATGTTAAAGCAGAAAAGATAGCAAGGTTAGGGGTAGCATATGGGTCACCTTTTACAAAGGGCACAAGCAAATTAATAGTTTGAAGAGTATAATGTAAAATAATTTCAGACTCGGTATATTAAATATCAAATCATTTCTATCAATGATACATTGTAAGACACAAGTTTGTGCTTTGAGAAGATAAACTACATAAGAAGCATATCAATTAATCAAAGCACTATAAACATCAATGATGAGAGATACAGATAGTTGTAATCAAAATTTGTTTTGGAATCCAGGATAACCGGCATGAAAATAGAAAAAGACTAGTCATAGCTACCAAATTAAGGAGCTGAAAGATATAAATCTAAAATCGACAAGTTTTTATTTCAGAATCTATTAATTGTGTGTATGAAGGGTGAAAAAAGAAAAATCTGCGCAACCTTTGATGTGCCACGCATAGCAAGGAAGACATGGATCAAGCTTTTGCAGGTGTCGGATTTCAGAAGTTCTTGGAAAGCTTCTGCTTCCTGCCAAAATCAAATGTGCCGTTTTAAAGTTTACTTTTAGCTGTAAATAAAGAGGTAAAATGAAAATGTATTCAAACAATAATGAGGATAAGTAAAGACCTTCCACAGCCCTGCCCTAGGACCACCAACTATACCCTCTTCAATAACATCAATACAACCCAAGGGGTATTTGAGATTTGGAGCTCGCTTCCGAGCCTGCTCTCTAGCAAAGCTAAGTATTTCCCTTGCTTCTCCAAGGGCCTCTATCTTATCAGTTTTATAGAGAGTAGCAACCCATGGTTTTCTTCGTTCCAAAATATCTAGTGCCAACCGACGTGCAGTGTCTACCAACTCATGAGATGAAACGACCGCATCAACAAATCCCAAATCAAAAGCTTCTTCACCTTTAACAAGCTTTGATGTCTATATAAGGGAAAGAAGGGAAGAAGAAAATGCACGGTTAATGAACAGAGAATTTAATATAGTAACCACATCAAATCATAACAATGCCTGAGTAAAGCAAAAGAGCTGATCCTACAACATACCAACTGTGGATTGTAACGTTGTAATTAGAGTGTATTTCTAAGTAACTAGTAGTTTATATTTACTAGAAGTCTTCTTTAAATTAGAAATAAAATCTTATTTGTCTTCTTTAAATTAGAGATAAAGTCTTAATTAAATTAGAGATAGAAGTATAGTTTTAGCTACACTAAAACTCTGTAATTGCCTATTTAAAGGCTCACCTTATACACATTTGAATAAGAATAATAAGAGAAAATATAGAGAAACACATTGTTCTCTGTTGAAAATACTATTTTTGTTCTATCGTAAAACTCTAGCTTTTCATATTTTATTGTTCATTGTTCACCGCCGTTCATCTTCTCCGGCCACCATGGCTCCTTTCTCACATGGTATCATAGCCACAGATGATCCTGACGTCGGTTCTCTTCCGCTGCCGCAGAAGGTCATGAAACTATTTTTCTTCCGCTACTGACAAATCATCGGATTTGTCCGGTGAAGAATGCCTAATTACTTCCTCTAATATTCACCCCCATTCAATCGCAAGATGCCTGGTAGTGTTTTTTTAATGGTTCTATCTTAGCCATCCATTGTAAAAGATAAGGAAAGGTTATAGTTTAGCCTTAAAAACTATTCAGTTCTATCTTAGTCATCCATTGTAAAAGACAGGGAAATGAATTTACATCAAAGATCCAAGCTGAATTTTTAGTATGTGTAACTACAAGCTTGAGGGGGAGTGTAGATTCCTGTCATCACAGCCTACATCTTTCGCATCAGAAATCCAGTTAGGAAGTGCATGCTGGAGCATCCAATGGAGAATCCTGATATTCCAACTGATGCATCAATCAAATCAAAGACTCTCAAGAAAGGGGAGCATTTTTTCTCTAAGGAACAGCACATGAAGCTTGAGTTGTTGTAAAAAAAATCAGCAAAGGTAAAATTGCTGGGTTTTTTTTCTTCTTTTTTGCACAAGGCATCGCATCCAAGATCCAAGCTGGTTCTCTACTACGTTTACTCACCAGCTTGAGGGGGAGTGTGGATTGTAACCTTGTAATTAGAGTTTATTTCTAAGTAACTAGTAGTTTAGATTTACTATAAGTCTTTTTTAAATTAGAAATAAAATCTTATTTGTCTTCTTTAAATTAGAGATAAAGTCTTATTTAAATTAGAGATAAAAGTATAGTTTTAGCTATACTAAAACTCTGTAATTGCTTATTTAAAGGCTCACCTTATACACATTTGAATAAGAATAATAAGAGAAAATATAGAAAAACATATTGTTCTATGTTGAAAATACTATTTTTGTTCTATCGTTAAACTCTAGCTTTTCATATTTTATTGTTCATTGTTCACCGGCGTTCATCTTCTCCGGCCACCATGGCTCCTTTCTCACACCAACATCATCTCAAGGGATTTCATGAGACCAACGAGTCGTGGAAGTCGCTATGTACCTGAGCCCGTTTAGGAGCACAAAGCAGAGTATAAATAAAGCCAATAAAGCAATATGTCAAACTGGCATACAATAAACAGGAATCACAGTACCACATACGAACTATCGTTAGTTACTTCAATATCCAATAGTTTCATATATGATTATATGCATATAGAAATAGCTCGCATAAACAAGTGAAAGAGTCATACCTCCGAACCCAGGAATGATCCCACTGAAGTTCAGGCAGGCCTAATTGTGCAATAGGAGTCGATATCCTTGCATGACATGTCTGAAAGGGAGACATTATAATGATATATTCTTTCCATCAAAAAATATTTATCTAAATAAGTAAAATAAAGACGTACCATTGCAATCTCTAGACCCCCACCTAAGGCAAGGCCATCAATGGCAGCAACTGAGGGTTTTTTTGCAGTTGAAGTACAAAGCATCTAGAATCAACATGGATCCATATTCCATACAATTTGATATGATTTCCAGTTTAAAAATAATTATAAACAAGTGATTACCTTCTAAAGTGTCGGTGAAAATCTCAACTGATACATAGCCAAGCTTCGGCTGCTCCACTGGAAAATACAACTAACCCATCAATGTCAAACCAATGCAATATGATATTGTTATATGTATATCTAAAGCACAATTACGCATGCCTTTTCCTGATTGAACTCCACCAAAAGATGTGATATCAAAACCACCAGAAAATTTTCCATTTGAACCTGCTCAAAAGACAAAAGGCATTAGCATCTCGATAACCAATTCCAGTCTTTCTAGAAAGCGGTAGCTGATATGATATATTTACACAGCTTTTCATTTAATTTTAATGGTGATCTCCATGAACTTACCTGTGACAACAATCGCCTTCACATCATCTCTTTGCAAGGCCTCATCATAATTCTCTTTTAAACTTAGCAACACTGTGAGGAGGGCACACAAAGGCAAGAGAGATCAATTGCATACCTTCTGACTTATACAAAATCACTAAAATGTAATTAGGGGGAGGGGGGAAGAAGATAACTATACTTTTCAGGTAACCATATAACCTCTGGGAAGCCACTAAATTTGGGTCAAATATACCAAGAAAAAAGCAGAACAGTGCAATTATAGACCTAAATTTGCCTTTAAACACTAATCATGCTTAACACTTCCTTTTTTCAACTTCATCTATTCCATTTTCTCTAATTCAACCTATAAATGAACCATGTTTTCAGTAGCATGGAGTGAATTAATCACAAACCCACCAACAAAAAAGACTGTAAGAGAATTCCAGTTCAACATCAGCTGTGTAAGTATAGGACCTCTGCTTCCCAATCTTTGCAAGAAAAATGAAAACAAATACATATGTTTTCCTTGATCCTAAATAAAACCCAATACAATTGTTTTGCTAATAAAACAGAAAATTAAAACTTTTTTCAACAATTTTCATAAAAACTTCATTGGAGTCATAAATAACAAAGAAATCCCAAACTCCACAACTCAAAACTTAATCAAAAGGCATGAAAAACGAAAAGGGTAATTGCTAAAAAAAAGAATGGATCAGGAAAAAGAGTACCGTCAAGTGAGAGAGAATTGACAGGCGGATTGATGATTGTGATGATTGCAACCCCATCAGCTCCAACTTCCATCGTTGTTCTTCCATTGTTCTTGCTCCCCTTATCACTCTTTCTTAAGCTCAAATTGGATTTTTAATCAAAATTTGCAGTAAAAAAACAAGCAAAATAATGGGTCTTGAAACTTTTGTTAGGACCTTTTAAATTTTAATCAGCTGCTGCCTTCTCTACATTCACTCCAGATGGAATTGTATTTAACTAAAAAAACTTTTGTTTAAAAAATTTGATTTTTCGCAATGTTAAATATTTATAAATTGGAGTAAAAAATTCTTATAAAAACTAAAATTTTTAGTTTTTAGGTAAAAATTACTTTTTGGGTAAAATTATTTTTTAGCCTTAATTGTTTAAAAGTATTATATTAAAATATTATTATATATAAAATTATTAAAAATATTAAGAATTTAATATTTTAAATAAAAATTAATAATAAAAAATTAATAATATTAAATATAAAAATGATTAATATATTAAATTAATATTTAATTATAGTACAATAATATAAAAATACATAGTTTAGAGGCTAATTTTTTATTATTCCAAAAATTTATTTTAATTACTTAGAAATATTTAAAGTTTATATTTTACATACAAAAAATTACTAATTAATTATCAAGATTTTTATATTTTTATTATAATTAAGGTTGATTTATTTCATATATAATAATGTTAATAAATTTTATGATAATTAATTTAAACATTATTTACGTTTACTTATTTTTACTTTACAATATCATGTTTAAAATAAATATTTTATCTTTTTAAAAATACTTTTTGACAGTTATGTAAAAGTTAGATTAATTTAAGAGTCATATTTTGATACACAAATTGTTTGGAAAAAATATTAAACAACCTTTTTTAAAATATAAATTTTATATTATTAAACCTAAAACTCTAAAATCTAAACTCTAACCTTAAACTTTCAACTTTAACCCTAAATTATAAATCCTACGATCTAAACTCATAAACTTTTTTTTGAACATATAAACTTATAAACTTTAAATTCTAAATCTAACAAATTTGTATAAACTAAAGAGTGTATCAAAATCCTCGATTAAAATATCATCCGAACAACAGCCTCTTGTAACTTGTAAGGATCTAATACAATAATTTTAATAACCGAGCTTTTTAAATTCATAAAAGAAACTAAAATATCAAAATATAGGATATAATTTAGGTATACTTGATAAACCGAAAAAAAATAATTTTTGAAAAGTTAGATGTAGAATTTTAGAACACAAGAAATAAGTAGTTCGAATAGAAAAGAAAATATTATTCTCACTAAAATTATATAGTGAACATGAGTTTTATTTAAAAAAGAACGGATATTATAATGAGACCCCATAATAATGCTAAAAGAATTTTTTGAATTTAAATTACAAAATTAAAAATTAAGTAAATTAGAATATGTTATAATTTTTTTGGCACATCAATCAAACAACTTTATAGATAAATAAAAGTAAAACAAGAACACAACCTATTAGAGGTTTTAAGACATCCAAAAAACAACAAAAAACGGTAAATCTAAAGAGATAAAAGATAAGTGTTGCACCTGTTAGATCAAACACTTCATCTTTGCACCATAGAAAATCTTTACGGTCCATTGTATGAAAGGTATTTGGGGAGTTGTCAAAACACGAACTAGATAAAATCTCCAAAATCGGCAATCATCTTTCATGCATATTCCCAAAGTGACGATCCGCTACAAATAACATCGATAAACAACCCAAAAGGGAATCAAACTATCCATGACCACTGACAAACACGAATCAAGAACAAGCATTGTGAGAGTCACCGTACGAACACCAAACACCCACAAATGTAATCATAGAAACATACTATAAGGTAGAGATGTGTCATAAGACGAAGAAAAGCGCATCAAAATGTGCCAAAAAAATAAAATAAATAAAATCAAATATATAAAAAAATAAGAATCATCAACCGTCGACGACCAATAATAAAATTAATATTACCGTTGCTTAGGCAAAAAAAAAAGCTAAATTATAGAGAGCAGTGAAAGGAGAATAAAATTTTCTGACCTAACTCAAAAATTCATTTATTAGGTTTCTTTTTCTTTTATTTTGCAATATGCCCCTAATTTTTAAATTAAAATTGATTTCTTAACAATTAGACTCTAACCATCATTTATTACTATTTTAATACAAAGAATAAATCTTAAATACATATTTGATCAACCAAAGAGGATAGGCGTCTTGGAGTAGAAGTGCGAGGTGTCAATATTCTACTGGCTATCTTTTAGGCAAAGACATTGGAATGCAATGTAGGGGAAATTATCCCGACGAAAGATATGTCAGTTGTAGGTGTATTTTGATATTTCCAAAGTTTTACACATTACGACGTCGCTTTCTATCTCGATCTCGCTTTGAGTTGGATCAAATTATGTTATAATTTGAATCGTGAGTCCCAAGTTACTTGTATTTTATGTTTAACTAGATTTTACCTCGTCGGTTCAAAAAATTATTCTATTTATAATTTTAGTTAGAATAATGGAAAATTTGTGTATAAATTTATTAATTTCACATTTCCTGCTTTGTTTTTAAAAAATACATTGAAAATATAAAATATAAAAATGTTATTCTTCTTAGACTTAATAGTAAGAAAGGTGCCCAACCTATACCCGTTTTATCAGTTTAGTGTCTAACGTTTTTTTGCGCCACTTTAGTGCCTAACGTTTTCAACGTTACTCAAATAGGTGCCCAACCGTTACTATTCGTTAATTTGCACCGTTAACTTCCGTTAAGTGCCATGTGTCAGCTTTTTAAAATTATAAAATTATATTTAAAAATAAATAAAAATTAATACATCTGAAAAACCCAAAATTATCCTAAAAATTTCAAATAATCCCAAAATATTCCCCAGATCCCTAACCCCCAAAATCCGGCACTATCATCGGCATTGGTCGCATTTTCGACGACGAAATGAAGCACTTTCCCATCGTCGAACGACCCACACATTGTTCATCATCTGTTGTGCCCGTTCGTCGTGAATTATTCGAATGAACAATTCGATGATTTTGACGTTTCACATGACATCGATCGATTTTCGGCGACAAGGTGATAGGGTAAATAGTCGCAATGGTCCGACGAAGGATGGGATGGCCGACGGCGTGACAATCGGCGGCGAAATCATCTCAAATCGGGATTTGGGGTTTGGGTGTTAGGTATTTTAATTTTTAGGGCTATTTTGTGATAATTTTGGGTTTTTTCAGTTATTAATTTTTATTTATTTTAAAATATAATTTTAGAATTTTAAGAAGCTGACACGTGACACTTAACGGAAGTTAACAGTAAAAATTAACGGACAATAACGGCTGGGCACCTATTTGAGTAACGTTAGAAACGTTAAGCACCAAAGGGGCTTAAAAAACGTTAGGCACTAAACTGGAAAAAAAACTAGTATAGGTTGGGCACCTTTCTGACTATTAAGCATTCTTATTATTTTATAAATTAATATTTTGTATTAAGTAGAGAAATATTTATATTATCAAGGGAAATGTAGGGATTCGAACACATACAAGATGAGACAATATAAACATCCTTCGTCACTCGACCAATTAGTAGATCTCTATAATAATTAAACTCAATGAATGGTTCTCACTAATATGAGTTGATTTATTCTGCTCAGTGATCCGTGTTTGAGCAATGTTATCTCTAAGAATGGAATATAAATATGAATAGCATAAGACGTTAAAAATAATCATTTTATAATTAAATTGCTATCTGATTAACTCATGACACCTACTCAATCATATCTTTAATTTATAATATATATATATAATTATCATGCCATGTTTTATAGAGAAATTGTTCCATGTACCTCCTCTCCACGTAAGTAATGGTCGGGTCTGAAGGTATAAGGGACTAGGGAGGCATAACCTCTAAAATTTTAAAAAATTAGAATTTGACCTCTATTTTTTAAAAAAAAATTGCCCTCTCAAGCTTTTTAAAAAATCATATTAAACTTAAAAATTTTGAATATTTTTAATGAAATCTTCTCTCATGCCTTTTAAAAGTTTTTATTAAATATCTCAAAATTATTAAAAAATTAATTCCCCTCAAGATTTTTAAAAATTCATATTAAGCTTAAAAAGTTTGAATATTTTTAATCAAATCTTCTCTCATAATTTTTAAAAGTTCTTATTAAATATATCATAATTATTAAAAATTTTAGTTAAACCCTCAAAAATTTTGAAAATTTTAGTTTAAGCCACCAATTTTTTTATAAAAAATTTAAGTTGTCCCAAGCTCTTACCTCAAGTTTCGCCACTGATAATGATCTCAACCACTGAAAGCTATCATTGTCACCATTTTTCTCCATATCATCGGCCCACTCAAATTGAAATTTTCAAATATTTTTTTTAAATGATGTGGAAAAAACATGAGTGTAAATTTATCCGATAAAAATGACATGAAAAATAACAATGATGTGAGTGGACTTTAATGGTTGAGACCATTATTGACGTTGCAAGAATTCATAAAATAATTTTTCTATTTTACAGTAATGTCATATTTTAAAATATTTAAAAACTTGCATACATAGACGAAGCTGCTATATAGTTGGAAGGGTTGTAGCCCCTCAACCCCACCAAACTATTCTACGATTAGTTAATATAATAAAATTAAAATTTTATGAGATAATTGAATTTAATAAGTGGTCTCAATAGAAAAGCGAATGATGTTCGTCTTAAGAGACTCGAGTTTAATTACTCTGTCTACGAAGGTGTTTATACATTATCAAAATGTTAAGAATATTTATGAACATAAACTACCTTGAAATCATCTTTAGACTATTAAAAAGGAAATTATGAGATAATTGTATTTTTTTCTTTTTTTCTAAAAAGATATGTTACCCCTTAAATTGATAGTCTGACTTTTACATAGGTAATGTTTGCATTCGTTTTTTTGAGCCAAAATGAGAGGATTAAATTATTTTTAGAGGTTTGATTAGTTAAATTCGCTAATTTAGATATTTGGTAAACAGATGATTGTAACAACGGATTGAGATGGAACCTCAAATTAAAAATGCTCATTTTAGGAGCTTTTTGGGTTAGAGAATTGTATATAAGAGTTGTAAAGACTTTTTGTCCTTGATAATTACAAAAAAAATTCTCTAAATAACCTAAATTTGAATTACTAATAAAATTAAAAAAAGTAATTTCATAAATAAGATATATCTAAATTTAATAATCAATAAAATTATATTAAAAAGATAATTTCATAAATAAAAAATTAACATATACACTCTTCAAATATGCTTAGTAATGTTATATTAAAAATAATATAATTAATATTAATATATACAAAATATTGATAATTACTAATAAATTATTCAAACAAGTATTATATATAATCATGTCCTTATATGTCATTTTGCTTGTTCAAATAATCAAATGGCTAATCAGTTAATTTTATCAAACGCTTCTATATAATCAACTTATGTAGTTCGTTAGTCAAATTAGCTAATGCAATCAGCTATCAGCTAATGTTATCTAATATCAGTTATTTGCTAATTGCCAAACATGGTCATACTATATTTGTACTTATTTTTTTGGTTTAGCCATTGGATTCCGATCCACTGGCCGACTAATCAAGATCAGGTTTTGCAAAGGCCTATTATGGGGCGATCCTCCTAACCCAATTTTCTTCATTCATAATGTCAGGATTCGAACCTCTGACCTTGCTTAAGAGATTTAATACCTCATCTCACTAGACCAATTGATTGTTGGTATATTTATACTTATTTTGATCGTACTTTATTATCTTTTTTTTTATTAAATAGAGATATTACTTCTCATACCATAATTCAAACTCATACAAAATAAGTTAATATGAGCATCTTTAGTCACTAGGTCGATTTGTGGATCTATGTACTTTATCATCTTCAATTACTATCATAAACACAGTAATTAAGCAAATCCGAAATCTATGGGATGAGAAATGTGTGAATGTCTTTCACATGAACCAAACCAATAGTCGACCGACGTTGTAACTTACCGTCTACTTAACATAACTGATGCTGTCATTGCGGACATGAAAATCAAAATAGCGACTAAAAAATGTTGAATTTACATTATTAATCACTAAATTATATTCAAGGCTTTTATTATGTATCAATTACGAAACGTTCCATTCTACTTATTCACATTTTCTACTTGTAACGTTTTGTTATTCACCCGTTAATTATCGTCAAGGGCGTTTAGCTAGCGTTATTTAAGTCTATGATATAATCATATATTTTATTACTCCATCTGTTCCAATAAAGTTATCATAATTTAAATTGTCCCACTTATACAAACGAACCCTACCTCTCTGCGTCGCCTCCCATGATCTCAAAATTCCCTGAGATTTCTGTTGAACCCTGTAACCTAGACAAGAAACGTAGGCAGGACGAGGATCTGCCTGATAAAGGTGGCGATACACCGCCGGTCGCGACCGCTAAGGCTTTAGCCAACAATGCTAATAAGCAGGCCACTCCGCCTTCTACATATAAGGACACGCTCATGGCATGCTTCGCCTGATGATGAGGAGATATTTGATGAAGAGGATATCGAGTTAGTCGAGGGTGATGTCACCCGGGGCATGTCTGATGGTTTAATCACGATCGATGTGTCAGAAAAGGGTTCATGATTTGGCTATCAAGAGCCTTGAACGAACAATTGTGATCAAGATGTTGGGAAGATGGATTGGCTACACAACCCATAGGAATAAACTTTATGATATTTGGAAACCTTCCTATGCTTTCAAGTTGATGAATATCGAGAATGATTACTTTTCGGTTACATTCCGAACTCATGCGGACTATCTCCATGTTTTAGCCGATGGCCCTTGGATGATCTTTGGGCACTATATCACGATTGAACCTTGGACAGAGGATTTTACCACTTCCTAACCCTACCTGAGCAAAATCATTACCTGGGTACGCTTGCCAGGGCTTTATGTAACGTTATATAAGCCTAGTCTTATCACAGAGTTGGGAGAATGTATCAGACGGGTGCTCAAACTCGACTACCAAATGGAAAGCGACAGACGAGTGCGGTTTGCCAGAATGGTTGTGACTATCGATCTTAACAAGCCCCTGATCTCGAAGATTGTTGTCAATGGGATCGTCTAACTTGTGGAATACGAGTCACTCCCAACAATTTACTTTAATTGTGGGAAGTATGGGCATGTGAATGACAACTGCCCCGATCTTAATGTTACACCCATCAATGAGGACCCGAAGACTCCTCAGGACCCTGCGCCGGCCTCATCTGAGAACTCCATGTTTGGACCTTGGATGGTCATTGAGAAACGCTAGCGTTGCCAGCAAAAGGTCACAGCTAATCAGTGCAATGTTGCCAGTGTGGTGATTACTAAATATAGGTTCAACCCTATTTTGGAGGAGTCTATTGATGATATTATTAATCCTCCCCAAGTGGATATTTCCTAGGCTACCATGTCGGCTAAGCGTGCCCTCACTCCTATTTCGTAACCGAAAACCAACCAAAAGTCTAAGGGAAAGGTGCCTGCCACCTCCAAGTAAGCTATGACTATCTATGTTCGTAAACCTCTTCAGGTTACGCTATCTGACTTTTTTGTGGCCTCTCAAAATAACCATAAAGCAGGTAGCTCCAAGGCTCCCGCTCTGAGCAAAGACGTCTCGAAACTTGACAAGAACCGTCACTCAGCTGTAGTGTTATCTAAAAATCCGGACCCTAACATACCGCCGATAGTTTTTGACCTATCTTTACACCCCACAGGGAAGCCTCTGGACTCCCTAAGGCCAGATGCTGCTCTATCAAATATTGATACGAGTGGTGTATCGAGCGTCCTACAACGAACAATGCTTGAAGATGGTGCTTCTTTGGGCGTGTCTAATAAGCACGCTACTGCTATGCTTGAATGATCTGGGTACACTTTTTTTTCTCTTCCATTTTTTTACCATGAATATTAAAATCTTTTATTGGAATGTTCAGGGGTGTGGTCACCCTAAATTTGTATCCACGACTAAACAATTTTTTCGAGATTTTAGACTAGACCTGGTTGTTTTTGTTGAGTCATGCATCAGTGGTTGTAAAGCGGATAACATCATCGCAGCGATTAGTTTTCCCAACTCTGATCATGTTAAAGCTTTAGGGTTCTCCAAGGGTATATGGCTAGCATGGTATGACTCCAATCGTATTGATATTCTATATAATCATTTTTAGTTCGTACATTGTGTCATCACCGGTGTTAGGGACATGAATTCTTCTCTTGCTTCTGTGGTTTATACTAGTCCGAATGCTACGAAGCGCAAGGCTCTATGGTCCTTATTGAAAAGCTTTTCCCCTTCCATTTGGTGTCCATGGATCCTCTTTGGGGACTTTGATGCTAATCTCTCTGATTCTGACAGAATAGGTTGTGCGAGTACTGCCAAACCCAATAAAGCTTTCCAGGATTTTATTTTTGAACACGGCCTATGTGATATGGGATTCTCTGTACTAGATTTTACTTGGTCTCATCGTCTGCCGCAAGTGAGGCTTGATAAATATCTTTACAACTCTTACTGGGATGAATTATACCTTGAATTGTCTGTCCATCATCTGCTCCGAATGAAGTCGGATCATAGGCCTATATTACTTGAAGTGGGAGATAGCGTTCGGTCCCATAATCCTCATCATTTCTGCTATTTTTCTGGGTGGCTATCCCATGATGATTTCCTTCGTATGGTGACTGATAATTGGGTTCCCTCATCCAACATTCTAGAAACTCTTGTAAATTTCACTAAGGCGGCCGATGTATGGAACAATACTATTTTCGTGTATATTGTTGCCAAGAAACGTATCATCATGTCTCGGTTACAGGGCAGACAGAAGGCCTTATGTACAAGACGCTGCCATTTTCTCACTATTTTGTAAGCATTGTTACTACTGGAGTTAGAATGATTGCTTGACCAGGAAGAATTATTGTGGCGTCAAAAGTCTCGTTCGGAATGGGTATCACTTGAAGACCGTAATACCTATTACTTTCATCGAAGAGTTGTTAGTCGTAAGCAACAAAATCAAATCCGAGCTTTAAAGTTGGCTAATAGGGAATGGTCAATCGAGGACTCCATCTTGAAATCAAGGGTTGTCCAATTTTTTAAGCATATTTTTGCGAATAATTGTACCTTAAACGTTGTCTTTCTGATCAAAGGTCATTTTCCCATACTGCCATCGTGCATGCTTGAGTCCCTCGATGATGTCCCTACGCCACATGAAAATTTTGAAGCATTGTTGGACATGGCCCCTCTCACGTCACCTATTTGGGATGGCCTGCACGCTAAATTCTTTCAAAAGCAGTGGCAGACAATTGGATCGTCTATCTATGAATATATTCAGAGTATTCTTCGTAGTGCCGACATAGACCCCGAGATAAATAGAACTATAATCGTCCTTATTCTAAAGTCACTTACACTGGAATCTTTTTCGAATTTTTGCCCAATCAGCCTTTGTACAGTCTTATACAAACTACTTACAAAGATTATAGTCCGTCGACTGAAGCCACTCTTTCTACTCCTTATTAGCCAAAACCAGACGAGTTTTATTTATGGTTTGAACATCACAGAAAACATTATTGTAAATCAAGAGGCAATTCATTCCATGCGTTTATCTAAAAGCAAGAATGGTTGGATGGCCATTAAAGTTGACCTCAAAAAAGCTTTTAATAGATTAAGATGGGATTTTATCTCAGACTCGCTAATTGAAACATGGTTCCCTTCTAGAATAAGGCGAATCATCATGAATTACGTTACTACATCAGGTTTTCAAGTGCAATGGAATGTCACCCTTATCGACCTATTCAATCCAAAATGAGGGATTCAACGGGGAAATCGGCTCTCCACTTATTTATTTGTGCTAGCCATAGAACGTTTGGGTCATTGCATTTCAGACGCCGTGAATTTAAGGACATGGAATGCATATCGATTCACAAAGGATGTGACACATCTGTCTCATCTATTTTTTGCGGATGATCTCTTATTATTTGGCAAGGCCGATCCCTAGTAGGCCATTGTAATCAACACCATCCTTGACACTTTTGGAGTCTATTTTGGCCACCCGGTTAATAAACCTAAGTCTCAAATATGGTTATCACCAAGAACCGATCCTGATCTTCGACATGTGATTAGTGGCATTATGGGTTTTCAAGTAGTCGAATTCTTGGCAAATACTTGGGAACTCTAATGTTTAACAAGCGTATAAAGTGCTTGAATTTTGACTTCTTCATAGATAAATTACGTGCGAAATTGAATGGTTGGGTCTCCAGATCCTTGTCTATGGCTAAACGCATCACATTGACTCAACTCGTCCTATCAGCTATTCCCATATATTTTATGCAATCTATAATGCTTCTGAAAGGCGTTTGTCACGAGATCAATGGTATTATCCGGCAATTTATTTGGGGTTCAACTTCGACAAGTCCCAAAGTCTTGCTTGTTAACCGGGAGACTCTTTGTCAACCTTTAGACCGTGGAGGTCTCGACATTCGACAAACCCATGTTCATAACATGGCCTTCATCATAAAGATCGGTTATCACCTGGTTACTAGCCCCAATGTTCTGTGGGTACGATTTCTACTTGAGAAATATAAGGTGATCGATCCATTCCCCATCTCCATCACTTGGTCATCTTATAGCCCACTCTAGAGGGCTCTTTCGAACCATTGGGAATCCTTGCGTTCTAACATGGTATGGTTCTTAGGTAATAGCGCGACAGCCGATCTCTTGAATGATGTGTGTGTTCCAGCTCTTGGTCCCTTTCAAAATCACTTAATTGTTGTATTCAATGACTCCCATCCTCCCTCGTTCACGAGCCTTCTTGACAGCCGGGGTTTTTAGGATATTGCTAAGCTTATTGAGGTATTTACGGTAGACGAGATCCATCTTATCCTTAGTATCAAGCCTCTGGACCCATCTAACTCTCTTGACTCATGTTTTTCGATATAGACCGCTAAGCATGACTTTGAGATACATTCGAGTCTTGAAACCCGACTGATCCTATTTGGTCCCATATCTAGAGCTTAAAAATGCCCTAACGGATTTGCCTTTTCCTTTGGTTATCTTGCAAACAAAAGATTATGACTAACATGGAAAGGTGTAAGCGTTTTCTTGCATCTAATCCCAGTTGCCCCGTTTTCCATACCTCCGATAAATCGGTCTTACATGTGCTCTGGGATTGTGCCACTACGCGGCAGTTGTGGGCGAAGATTATACCCTATTGTTTATCGCGTACGTTCTTCAATCTGCCCTATATGAATGGTTGCGACAGAACATATGCTCTAATGTGTTGATTCATAAGTGGAATGTGCCATGGAACCTTGTTTTCACGTCCTTCATTTGGCAAACTTGGAAGAACCGCAATGATGCTATCTTTTTCTAAGCCAGTTGCTCGCCGGACTCTGTTCTTTCTAGGAGTAATATTTGGGCTTGCTATTACCATGATGATTGGTTGTCTAGAGCCCATACTTCTATGGCCTCCCCGCGTCCGCCCTACTAGAGATGTCCTGGTCCAGGTTGGTTACACTTGAATGTGGATGGCTTGATCTCGCCTGTTTTTGGAGAGGCTTCAATTGGCGGGCTTCTTCATGATCACATGGGCAATTGGATCTTTGGTTTCACCCAGTTCATTGGCAAGTCTGATATTCTACAGACGGAGCTCTGGGCTATCTTTATTGGTCTTCAATTGGCGTGGTCACATGGTGCCGAGATTCTTCAAGTTTAATCCGATAACAAACAAACAATTCAGCTTGTCCAAGACCCCTCTGCAAGCTCTGGCTCCTCGTCCCTTGTTCGTGCAATACACGATCTTTATAATAGGGGTTGGGTGATAGAATTCTGCTGGACACCGAGAAATGGTAACATGCCAGCCGACAAACTTGTCAAGTTAGCTGATTCAACATACTTTGACACGATGGTTCTCGAGTATCCTCCTGCTTCCCTACTTGCCACGGATGCTCTAGTCTCCTCCGAGTTGTAATCCCTTTAGGGCTTCTTTTAATTCAAAAAAAAATATCCCACTTAAATTGTTACTTTGAAAAACTTAACAACTTTTATAAGACATATACTTTTCTATCATTTTTTAGTTTCTAAAAAAACAAAAGTTAACTTTTCAAGAGTAAATTTGTCATTTAAATTATTTTACATCACACATCTTATATTAATTTTTACTTCCTAAAACTCCTTGAAAAGTCAACATGTGACAATAACAGTGGGACTAAGGGAGTATAAGATTACCTGCTTGGTTTGTATCGTAATCTCACATTGTGAATAGAGTGTAATATAGGGTGTAATCACAAAACCACCTCTTCTTTAAGTTATTTTAGAATACAAAACTCAACTAGTGGTCCCAATGGAAAAGCGCATGATGTTCATCCTAGGAGACTCGAGTTCAATCGCTTTGTCTGCAAGGTGTGTGTGCTTTGTTAAAAGGTTAAAAATATGTATGAACAAATACTACCTTATAACCATCTTTAGACTATTAAAAAAATACACACATAATTTTAAATTTTGGACTAATTTACCCTTTTTATTACTTTAATCAATTTAATTTTTTTCGGATCATAGTTGTATGAAAATATAGACTAAAAATATTAAAGGAGCTAAATCTGTTTAAAAAAAATTATATAACAAAGAAAAATCGGTAAAATGTGATTTTAGCTATCCTATAATATTATATTTTGGTTAAATAAATCAAATAAATAATGTAACATTCCTCATAATAATCTTATTTTAGATTCAATCTTATATTCTTTTAATCAAGCACAACCTTAATCGTTGAAAGAAGATGATGTTTGTTAAAAAAGCGAAGTTTTGATATAGCACATTAACTCAAAGTGTTGATATTTAATTTGACCTTGAATTATAACTAAAATATCAACTTAGTAATTTTAGAATTTTTAGAATAATTTCAAGAAAAATAATTTTTTAAAAAAACATCATAAAATCAAAAGGAAAAATCTAAATTCCATAATTTATTTTCTGAAATTATAAAAATATTTTCTAAATATTATAATTATGTAAAAATATTAAAAAGTCATAAAATTCTAAAAATATTGAAAATTTTAAAAGAATGTAAATGAGAATAACATGGTTATCATAATCCAATCTAATCCAATAATATTTTTATTTGTTTTTCATGTATTTTTTTCATCTCAAACTTTTTAGAATCGTATATGAGATTACACTATATATATATGAAGATTATTGAAATTATACTACGATGAGATTAGGATTTGTTCGTGACACATGATTGATGAAATCCAAAACAGAACGTATAAAAAAATAGAAAGAGAGGTAATCTAGCTAAAACATATTAAATGCCATAGTTTTATTTACTTCTAAAATTAGGTCTGCAACAATACTCCCTTGCTCAAAAAAAAATCGGTTGAACTAACTAATCATTGAGGAAGTGATCCAGGCCAATATCCCGATTGACCCAAGCTCAGTAACCAGATAAGGTCCAATATAAAATGTGCAGCCTGGCACAAATCAGGGCCCAATGTCCAAACCAAAACTAGATGGGGATCTAAGTAATTTTTGGGTCGACTCTTGGATACTCGAATCTAGGCCCACAATCCTAAACACATAGTGCAAGAAATTTTTTTTACATCTAGAGCTTTTGTTCCAACGGTCGTGAATCCAAAATTTACTTCCACCGCATATGACTTACTGGCAGAGCATAGAGCTCCTTCAATGAATCAGCTATTGCATGCAATGAAACCCTAGGCGGGTTTTGAATCTTGAGATTTGCGGCGTCGACACCCTAAGCCACCGCGAATTCTAAGCCACCGCGAATTATGGAGCATGATGCTCGTGTGAAGCGAAGCAACACTCTCAATCGAAGCACCACACATCACAATCATATTCTCACCATCTGGTATTTCATCAAACACATGCGTCACTCGTTCCCTTCAACTAGGGGTTCTGTTAATTCGGCATTGACCGAACTGAATTAATTAAAATTTAATTAAATGAAATATATTTTAACTGTCAACCAAATTGAGATTTGTTTGAAAATTATTAACCGAGTCAAGTAAAATTTGGTTAATTCAATCAATTTTTGAATTAACAAAGAGATAAGCATTATAATAATTACTCCTACAATATATAAAAGATTATACAAATATAATATGTCGGGTATTTTTTTTACCATAAACTTGAACCCGAAATTTAATATTTTTCATCCGACCCAAAACCAAATTATTTTAAATAAAAACTTGACCCTATAGGGTCGGGTCAAGTCCAGGTCAAATGCCCATCCCAAGTGTAACTCTCATCTTAAGGGTAAAATCTGGCGTAACCAAAGGGTGAGCGGGTGAACAGAGACGGAACCAAATGAGGGTGGGAGGGAAAATTGTCCTCTCCAACTTTGAATGGTTTAATTATTTTTAAGCCATTGATAGTTTTAAAACCTTTACAACCAAGTCCTTGCGCTTTCCAAAAAAATTTAATTCATTATATTTTTAAGACCCTTTAAGTTAAAATTAATAAAATTAAGCATTGGCTCCTATTTTTTTTTTCTAATTTAATCACTTTTTAAGACCCTCAATTTTAAAATTATTGAAAATAAACTTTAATTTCTTTGATTTTTATGATTTAATTACTTTTTAAAACCTTATTTATTTCAAAGTTAACTAACTTGCCTCCTCGTAATTTAATCCTGGCTCTGTTCCTAAGGGTGAGGCTTATTCACCAGAAACTTGGACGATGGAAAAAAGTTGCAGTCAATGACTTATAAGAAAAATCAAAGTATTTTTACTTTGTCATAACCCATTTTATCCGGGCCCAATAGCCTAATTAAAGCCCAATTAAATACACCCCAGACCCATGCCTAATTAAACCTAGACCCAAATACACTAACCCAAAAAACCCACCAGACCCAATATTAAAAAATTACCCAAATGCCTTAATCAATAACCCTAAATTTAACCTAAACTCCTAACCCACTTGCCGACCGCCGCCCTTTGACCATCCAATCTTCGCGCGCGTGACCGCCATGTGCGACGCCAATAGCCACTTGTGCCACCCCCACCGGCCACTTGCCTGGCCACCGCTCAAGCCGCCTGACACTGCTCAGATCTGCAAAAAAAAAGAGGAAAATATTAGATCCAACTTGCATGTAAAATTTGGGTATAAAAACCTATACGAAATCGAATGTAAGAGGAGGGGGAAGAAAAAAAATAGAAGTTCAAAATAAAAAAGCTTTCATATTATTCTCATTTCATTCGAATAAAAAAATATACAAAAACATTCGAACAGGGGAAGAAACTGAATAAAAGGTAAATAAATATACCTTTTTTATTTTTTGACTCAGATCTACGCGTTTAGGGGGTTGTTTGCAAAAATCTGACCTCAGATTCGGCAACGGTGCTTCGAGGGGAGCTGGAAAGTCGCGACCTTTGAAGTATCCGGCTGCTGGGGACAGCGATGGCCACTACCGACGATCAGCGGTCCACGACGGCGTGGGAGGCCGACAGTCAGGCTCGGCCGAGGAAAGGGGAGAGCATCTTGGGGAGAGAGTATTTTTTTAAAAATATGAAACAAAATGGGGTTAATCTTTTTTTAAAAAAATTGACTTATATACTAGGGTAAAAATAAGGGTAAATTACACACTTGATCCCTCTGGCCTTAACCCTTTTACACTAATGGTCTGTCGTATTGGATAATTACACCCTCAGTCCCTGAATTTTTTAAAATATTTTTGATTTAGTAACTGATTTTGATTTTAATCTGATTTCAGAGGGTAAATTACCTGGTAAGTCCCTCCGCCCCAAAAATGTTTTCGAAAAGGGTCATCCGCATGAGTAAATTGGCTCCTTAGTCCCTGGTAGTTTTGAAAGTTTTTTAGTTTCGTCCTTTTTTTAAGTTTCTATTTTTTTATTTTAGTCATTTTTGATTTTGATTTTGATTTATATTATTATGTTTATATTATTATTATTATTATTATATGTATGTATATATATTTTGTTTTCCTATTACTTATTATGTATTTTTTTACATTTATATATATGTATATTATTATTAATATTATCTTAATATTATGTATATACGTATATTATATAGTATTATGTATTAATGTATAGTATATTTTTATAGCAAATATAATATATTATTATTATGTATATAATATTATATAATGTACATCATATTTGTATATATTATATTTAGTATATATTATGTGTATATCATACAATATATTTTTTGTTTGTAAAGTTTTCTTTTATTACTTCATTGTTATTATTATTATTAATTACTTATTTATAGTTTAATACATATTATCGTATATTCGTATATATATATATTATATTCATTTGTTTTAACCAGTTTTAAATTTAAACTTTCATTACGGATTTTCGTGAAAACGTACCTCAAACGTAAGGGGTGCCGCTATCCGTTAATCCCTATTACAAAATATCTGTAACCCCCATGACCCGGCCTAGACGCCCAACCGAGCTAAGAAGGCTACATTAGGTTTGCCGTAGCAAACTGAAGAGATACAACCAAACCCGGTCCATTTTTTCTCTTTTTATCTTATCTAGATGTCGATTATTAACCCTACATGTTTGTGCAAACATTAGGTGCAACCCCAACTCAATCGGGCATCAATTTGACATCCAATTGATCACATTTGCAGCTTAGGGACCAAATTGCAAATACAGAGAATTATAAGATTAAAACTCATTTTTAAGTTAACAGTCTTTAATTAGTCAGGGTCCAAACTTTCATCTCAAATTTCAGCTCAATCCGATCATTCTACCATATATAATTGCATCGGCAAGAATTAGGGACTAAAATGCAAAGAAAGCAAAACTGCCCAAAAGTGGCATTAACAGAATAAACGGTCATCCGTATCGAAACGGGTAAGCCCATACTGATATGGTTTGAAACACTCCGTTTCGATACACCACCAAGCCGTATTGATACGCCTAACTGAAATACCAAACTTTTGAAATATTTTAAACCGTACCGATACAGTTTCTTAGGTGTTTCGATAAGCAGGTTCATGTTGCAAAAGTGAATTCCAAAGGCTAAAACGTATCGAAATACCCATACTCGTACCAGTACGCCAGGCCAAATTTTCCTAGGCGTATCGAAACGCATCTGACCCGTACCGATCCCACAAGCTTGAAATTGCCTAGCCGTACCGATACGGTCCCCGCGTATCAATACGCCTGAGCCTGTAATGTCACATTTGGCTGATTTTTCATCCCAAAAGCATACTTAAACCACTCCAACATGCTTTAAACACAATACTGACATGCCAACCATATCTCATGCTAGCTAACTTCACATATCTAACAACACCACAAGGATTCATGCATCAAATAGGAAATCTATAGGCATGCTTCCTAATATGCATCCAACCAACATATCAAAAAGTAAACCAGCACTAAAAACAAACCTTAAAGGCCATTTACAACCTAAGAGCAACTAAAGAAACATGCTCAAATAGGGAGTTTCACAAAACATCTCCCAAAACACAACAAGTACCCCATTGCCCTTATTCATTATAGTCTAAACCAAACATACTTTGGAAGCAAGTCTTGCCAAGATCCCCTTGCATCTTGCTGCCTTCCAAGACCTCAATTATCTGTATTGATGGACAACGAGAGCGTAAGCACACAAGGCTTAGTGAGAGTGCTCGAAAACAACACCATCAATGCATGTAAAACCATTTACATAACATCATCCTTTAAAACATCATTATGCCCCTTTTTAAACATGCACTTTATATCATTTAAACCAGCATATTAAACCATATGCTACATGTATCATTATTCAACAACAAGTTACATTGCTCCACTTAAGCATTCCCATGCATTACTACCAAATGCAAAAACATGTATAAATCACATTATACAATAAAAATATTTCAATGATACAATAACAATTATATTGGCTTTCAAGTGATCATTAACAAGTTCAATAACAAAAGAGTTCATCGGATACACAGATTCAACAAGTGTTAACCCAACACTTCAAGCCATCTCAACCGGAATAGCGATACAATCACAATCGCGGTACATTAACAACCGGGTACAATACAACCCACGGGGACATCCACCACAATCATCGATTAGACGCTTAATCCACTAACGAGAGTATTCGGTACTGTTTAACCCCTCTACCGTTAGGGTACTTGGATGGAGTATTCGTTGCGCCGTATAAACCCCTCAACATCCAATGCGACTTATTTACAGTGCACTCAATCCTATGGCTGGCCAACTATATCCGATAACAATTTTAAAACCATATTACTTGCCAATATAATTAACCAAATAACATTTACCTCAGTGTTTTTAACAAGCATTAAACCATGCCATTTCCAAAGCAACAACCATGCTTTAAAACACAAGTATAAACCACATACTTACAAGGATCACTTACCATGTGCACCCTTCAGCATTTCATGCTTAAAAATAGTATATCAAATACTTTAAAACATGCTTAAATAGTAGGTAACATGTAAATTAAAACAAGTGCATAAAACCATTTCAAACTAGCACGACCGAGAGAGAAAACCACTTTATACTTACTTCCGAGTCTAGGTAAACGTTTCAAGCTCTACCATAACTCCCAAAACTTTGTTCCCAAACATCAAAACGCTTTAAACCACATTTTCACTCACCGATACGCAAAACCTCGATTTGCCGACGTGAAATCAAGAATCCGAACCCTCCAACGCTTCTCCAAACACTTCCGGATCAACCTCCTTTGTTTTTACCACAAAACAATAGAGGATTAATGCAGTCCAAACACAACAACCATAATCCTTCTCAGATTCTCACAAAACCTCCACAATTAACCCTCCACAACAACCGAAAACATAACCAAAACACTTCGATTCAAAACCTAGCCAACATCTATCAAACTAACATCACTTTTAACACCAAAACACATCTAAAAATATATTCAAAACAACCTACCACCTCCAGCAACCTTACAACCATATAAACACCACAAAACCTCAAAACTAACAACCTAAACAAATAGAGATTCTTAAGTTTCGTGATTCCATTGATAAAAATCACTTATCAACATTATTAAACATCCAAAATATGAATCAAAGCAACCTTACTTACTGGAAATCAGATCCAATTCGCGAATCAACTCATTTTCCCCAAATAACTCAATTAAACATTGGAAAATCATCAAAATCATATTAGAAACACAAAAACAAGGATCAAATGCTTGGGAATTTCAATAAAGAACCATAAAATAGAGAAGATCTCGGACCTTACCCCTATTGTGAAGTTTCTCCCTCAATTGATTTGAGAAAAGCTAAGAAAACACAAGATTATTGTAAGATTTTGTATAAACAATCTCTATAAAACAATTTGAAACAATAAAATCAAGTTAGAAACCACCTCACCTCTGGATATTTGATGAAAAACTGAGTGTTTGGCTGAGGAGAGAATGGAGAGAAAAAGTTGAGAGAAAATGACGTGATTTTTGTTTAGAAAAGATAACTAACTTTTTAACAAAATCCTCTTTAATTACTAATTAAACCACATGTTAAAATAAGTCAAATCAAGGGAGAAATCATCAGAAACCAATTGGTAAAATAGCTCCTTAAAGATTCTAAGTATTTGACCCTTTTCATTTTAGTCACTAGAAAATCACAGTTTTCAAAACTTTCAATTTGGTCACCAACCAAAATGTCCATCTTCCAAAACCCATTTTTCAAAATTGATTCCACCATTATTAAATACAGAATTAATAATTAATTTTAAGCATTTTCCATAATTTTTCCAACACCAAAAATATACGATCCCAAAACTGACTCGAAACTCTACTCTGGTCCACTAGACCATCTAATAAACCCTCTAAAACACTAGGCCTTAAAACCGAGGCATTACAACTCTCCCCCACTTAAGAAATTTCGTCCTTAAAATTTACCTAGAGGAAACATGTGCGGAAACTGTTTCATCATATCCGACTTGCGTTCCCACGTGGCCTCCTCAACTCCGCGGTGCTTCCACAACACCTTATAACCAGCTCGACTGTTTTGCCACGCAGCACCTTACTGCTGGTATCAAGAATCTCTACTGGTTCTTCATCGTAAGATAGGTCTGGTCTCAACTCGATCTCCTCCACCGGTATGACATGCGATGGATCCGACCTATACCTCCGCAACACCGAAACGTGGAACACATCATGAATCTTTCCCAACTCCGGAGGTAACCTCGTATGGTCCGATGAACCTCAGACTAAGCTTCCCTTTCCTCCTAAAACGCAACACCTTTTTCCAAGGTGACACTTTCAAAAACACTTTATCACCCACAACGTACTCTATATCCCTACGCTTCAAATCCGCATGGGATTTATGGCGATCTACATCCGCTTTTAAGCGCTCACATATCAACTTTACCTTTTCGGTCGTGCCTTTCAAAACATTGGGCATAGACACAAACTTTTCCCCCGCTTTAGCCCAACATACGGGCGTACGACATTTCCTGCCATACAACGCCTCATAAGGTGCCATCTATATACTAGCATGATAACTGTTATTGTAAGCAAACTCCACCAAAGACAACTGTTTCTCCCACGTTCCCTGATACTCAATAACACAACTCCTTAGCATATCCTCGAGAACCTGAATCACGCGCTCCAATTGACCATCCGACTGACGGTGGTATAAGGTAATGAAACTCAACCAGGTTCCCAAAGTACGATGCAAACTCACCCAAAACCTTACGGTGAACCATGGACCCCTATTCGAAGCTATAGATTTTGGCACCCCGTGCAAACGTACTATTTCAGAGATATACAACTCAGTCAACCTGTCCAAGGTATACGTAGTATGCACTGTCACAAAATGGGCACACTTCGTAAACCGATCCACAATCACCCAAATGGAATCCTTTTTGGTCAGACAAAATCCATGGTGATTCTTTCCCACTTCTATTCCAGTATCCTCAACGGTTGCAACAACCTGGAAAGAAACTGATGCTCAGCCTTTACCCGCTGACAAACCATACACCGTACAACGAAATCAGCCACGTCCCTCTTCAATCCAAGCCAATAGTACTCCCCCTTCAACCCTCGATACATCTTAGTACTACCGGGATGCATAGAAAAAGGACTAGCATGTGCCTCAGTCAAAATAGTACACCTTAACTCCTCGTCCTCATGCACCACTATTCGACCTCTGAAACACAACACCCCATCATCATTGAAATGAAAATCTGTAGGATTTCCATCCCTGATATCTTCGACATGAGATACCAAACTCCCATCATACGATTGTTTCTCCTTAATCATCTATGACAAGGACGACTTCACTTGCAACTCAGCCAACAAACCCCCGTCATTCGTCACACTCAACCGAGTAAACATGGCTCTCAACTCCATATCCGTTTTCCTACTCAAAGTATTCACCCAACATTGGCTTCCCCCGGATGATACTCAATGGTCAGATCATAATCCTTAAGCAACTCCAACCATCTAAATTGCCTAAGATTCAGCTCCTTCTGCGACATAAGATATTTCAAACTCTTATGATCTGTATAAACCATACATTTCTCACCATAAAGATAATGCCTCCAGATCTTCAAGGCAAACACAACCACGACCAGCTCAAGATCGTGAGTAGGGTAGTTACGTTCATGCACCTTTAATTGCCTAGATGCATACGCCACTACCTTACCCTCATGCATTAACACACATCCAAGCCTAACATACGACGCATCACTATATATAACAAACTCCTTTTCCGATTCTAGTTGAGCTAAGATCGAAGCTCGCGTCAAGGCTTCCTTCAACCTTTCAAAAGCTCGCCGTCTATCCTTCATTCACTCAAACCGAACATTTTTCTGTAACAACTTTGTTAACGGAGCCGCCAAACTGGAGAACCCTTCCACAAACCTCCAGTAGTAACCCGCCAATCCAAGGAAACTCCTAACCTCCATCACAGAACTAGGCTCCTTCCAACTTATTACAGCCTCAACCTTATGCTGATCAACACAAATTCCTTCAACCGATACCCTATGTTCGAGAAACAAACCTCCTTAAGCCGGAACTCACATTTGCTTAACTTAGCATAAAGCTGATTAGCCAACAGCGTCTGAAGCACAATTCTCAAATGTCTATCATGATCATCCTCGGTACGAGAGTACACAAGGATATCATCGATAAACACAACCACAAACTGATCCAAAAACTCATGAAACATACGGTTCATCATGTCCATAAAAGCAGCTGGAGCATTGGTCAAACCAAACAGCATTACAAGAAACTCATAATGCCCGTACCTCGTACGAAAGGCTGTTTTGGGCACATCCATCTCTTTCACCTTTAAATGATAGTACTTCGACCTCAAATCTATCTTGGAAAACACCAAAGCTCCCATGAACTGATCAAACAGGTCATCTATCCACGGTAAGGGATACTTGTTCTTTATTGTCAACTTATTCAGCTGCCGGTAATCTATACATATCCGCAACGTACCATCTTTCTTCTTAACAAACAGCATCCTGCAACTGCGTTTTCAGCTCCTTTAATTCCTTCGGAGCCATATGGTACGAAGCAATGAATACTGGTACCGTATCCACAAAGACCTCGATGCCAAACTCTACCTCACGGTCAGGTGGCAACCCTGTAATTCCTTCGGAAAACACCCGAAAACTCACATACAGTGCGAACATCCTGCACTCTCAACTCTTTTGATCCAAGATTCATAACATAGTCTAAATAAGCATGACATCTCGAATTCAACATTCGTCTTGCTTCCAAAACCAAAACAACATTAGACAAAAACTTGGCATTCTCGCCAACAACCACCACCTCATAATCATCCGACAACCTCAAAGATATCTGTTTGGTCTCAAAATCCACCACAGCCTGATGTTCGGTCAACCAATCCATACCCAAAATCACATCAAGACCATAGAATGGTAACTCCATCAAGTCCACGACAAACACATGTCCCTGGACCATCAGCGGACACCTACGATACAACCTCATAACCACGACTGTCTCCCCAAGAGAACTAGTCATTCTAACACCCACATTAAGAATTTCAACAGATATATCAAGCAGCTCAGCATGCTCACTCAAAATGTATGAATGAGTATAACCAGAATCAACCAACGAATACAACGACAAAGACTGTAGGGTAAAAGTACCTGCAATCACATCGGTGTCATTGCGACCCTTACGGTGCGCATACACCCTAGCCGGTCCACCTCCCTCAGGTTGGATAGCAACAGTATGAGCTACAGTCATTTGTCCACCATCTCGACGTTGAAACAGTCCGTGGCAACGACCACAACCACGCTACAGAGCAACAACAAGTGTAGCACCCTGTCCATCTCGAGCCAACAACGGATAATTAAGCATCTGATGGTTGCCTGACCCAAAACTCCAACAAGCATTAGCCACCACAAGCGCAGGTACCTGATCCTCACTGGCTAAACGTGGGCAATCTCGCCTCAAATGATCTCGAGATCCATAAACCCAACAAGTGCTAAATGGTGCTCTAACCTGGGCACCCTACCCCTAGACTCTATGTCTCATAACACCTCCACCATGCCTCAGCTCCGGGCAAAACCTCCTATCACGGCGTCTCTTGGCCTAACCACTGCTATAACCTGAATCAACAGCTCTCTTACCCGAGCTAGAACCTCGCAATCCAGATGCCAAACCCAAATTCTGCTCTACATCCTTAGCTCGTGAAACCAACACATCAAAGTCGGTATACTCAGCAGCAAGCATGTATGTCTTAACATCCTGCACAAGCCCATATCTGAAACGATCACATCAAGTACGTTTGTCAGGAACCAACTCAGGTGCATACCGACTCAACCTTACGAACTGTACCTCATACTCTACAACAGACATATTGCCCTGCACCAAAGCCATAAACTCATATTTCTTCTCATCCTGATATCGGACTCCCAAAAACTTCTTCCGAAAAGCTTCACAGAAGAACTCTCAGGTCACATCATCTGTCGCCATACTAGATATTGTGGTAGTCCACCATGCATAAGCATCACCCTACAGGAGAGAAACAGCACAGCCCAGCTTACGAGCATCGATGCACCCCATCTGGCCTAGTATCCTCTCAGTACTGGCCAACCAACCCTTAGAAGCCTTAGGCGACAACCCTCGAAACTCAACTCCGCCCAAACTACAAAGGCGCTCAAGTGGCAAACCTTGCCCCTCAAATGGTGGTGCTGGTACACGAACACCCGCAACTGTTGCCTGAAACACACTGGTTATGGCCTGTATCAGCGGTGCCATATCACATATCCCTGGCCCAACCGGCATTTGTGGTACTTGCTCCACTCCCTCATGTAGATTAGGTGAGGGCGGTGGCAACCCTAACCGAGGTACAACTTCTCATTCATCATCCTGCCCAGCGGCAGCAGCAATCGCACTAGATCGCAACGTTCTCCTCGGTCCTATCGTGCTAAAATATATCTAAGGCATAATAATAATTTCAAAACAAAACCAGTCAGGCCAGTCTCAAGCAAGGATCCAAGACTTTCATTTCAAAAATTAAAAATTTCCAGACTATAATAATAAGGCAATGGGTACCCTAAAACATCCCCAGCATAGCATACAACAACCAACATTCATATATCAATCACCGTGCATATCAACCAGCGTACATACAACAATCACCGTGCAAATCAAACATGGTAACAGTACAAAAACCTCCTAAACGAACCTAACCTGGCTCTAATACCACCAAATGTAGCCCCCTTAACTCGGCCTAGACGCCCAACCGAACCAAGAAGGTTACATTAGGTTTGTCGTAGCAAACCGAAGAGATATAACCAAACCCGGTCCATTTTTTCTTTTTATCTTATCTAGATGCTGATTATTAACCCTACATGTTCGTGCAAACATTAGGTGCAACCCTAACTCAATCGGGCATCAATTTGACATCCAATTGATCATATTTGCAACTTAGGGACCAAATTGCAAATATAGAGAGTTTTAGGATTAAAACTCATTTTTAAGTTACCAATATTTAATTAGTCAGGTTCTAAACTTTCATCTCAATCCAATCATTCTACCATATATAATTGCACCGGCAAGAATTAGGGACTAAAATGCAAAGAAAGCAAAACTGCCCAAAAGTGACATTAACAGAATAAACGGTCATCCATATCGAAACGGGTAAGCCCATATTGATACAATTTGAAACACACTGTTTTGATACACCACCAAGCCGTATCTTTACACCAAACTGAAATACCAAACTTTTGAAATATTTTAAACCGTACCGATACGGTTTCTTAGGTGTTTCGATACGCAGGTTCAAGTTGCAAAAGTGAATTCCAGAGGCTAAAACTAGTACCAAAACGCCCATACCCGTATCGGTATGCCATGAAAAATTTGCCTAGGCGTATCAAAACGCATCAGACCCTTACCGATCCGACAAGCCTAAAATTGCCTAGCCGTACCGATATGGTCCCCCGCGTATCGGTACGCCTGGGCCTGTAATGTCAGATTTGGCTGATTTTTCATCCCAAAAGCATACTTAAACCACTCCAACTTGCTTTAAACACAATACTGATATGTCATACATATCTCATGCTAGCTAACTTCACATATCTAACAACACCACAAGGATTCATGCATCAAATAGGAAATCTATAGGCATGCTTCCTAATATACATCCAACCATATCAAAAAGTAAACCAGCACTAAAAATAAACCTTAAAGGCCATTTACAACCCAAGAGAAACTAAAGAAACATGCTCAAACAGGGAGTTCCACAAAACATCTCCCAAAACACAACAAGTACCCTATTGCCCTTATTCATTATAGTCTAAACCAAACATACTTTGGAAGCAAGTCTTGCCAAGATCCCCTTACTTCTTGCTGTCTTCCAAGGCCTTAATTACCTGCATTGATGGACAACGAGAGCGTAAGCACACAAGGCTTAGTGAGGAATGCTCGAAAACAACATCATCAATGCATTTAAAACCATTTACATAATATCATCCTTTAAAACATTATCATGCCCCTTTTTAAACATGCACTTTACATCATTTAAACCAGCATATTAAACCATATGCTACATGTATCATTATTCAATAGCAAGTTACATTGCTAACCCTCCATTAAGCCTTCCCATGCATTACTACCAAATGCAAAAACATGTATAAATCACATTATACAATAAAAACATTTCAATGATACAATAACAATTATATTGGCTTTCAAGTGATCATTAACAAGTTCAATAATAATTATATTGGCTTTTAAATATTTTAAGGGATAACAAATTTTAAATTAAATTCAAATTCTTAATTTCCCTCATTTAGACAATATGCAATCGACCAAGTACCAATTTTGGGTATGTGGGGGTGCTCACCCTCCCCCACGCGTAACTGACTCCCGAACCTGAACTTTTTGAATCTCTGGTTAACTTTTAACGGTGTCCAGCCTACTGAAGTGGCCGGTGGTGACTCCATTCCATTCAAAACCAAATATTTTTTGTAAGAACGCGTTAAGCCTTCCGACGGGGGCATGGCCGTTATTATAGCTGGCGACTTCGCTGGGGACATTTTTTAGAGAGTCGAGCCACAAGTCGATTATTTTTTGTCTTAACGAGTGGAAACTATAAATTCGGTTTGATTTATTTTGTGATCCCTTCATTTTATTTCTAAATTTTTTACAATTTTTTTAAAAATATCTATTTTCCTGGTTTTGCAGATCATAAGCTCTGCACCCGAGCTCCGTCCCTTTTAAGTGAGAGTGTGAAGCTACGCCTTTGAGAGGTATCACCACCGCGCAAGATAGTGGATCACTTCCAGATACATCGGTACCTTCGTCTCTGTGAGATCTTCATTTTTGCACAGACCTAGATAAATGTATCCTCCCGAATCGATGTCCTAGCGACAGTTCGAGTGCGCTTACTTTAGATCTAAACTACATATAGTGATCCGTATGAGCCAACCTTTTAAGCCATACGAAACTCTGCTCGTTTAGAGGTCACCCTTTTTATGCTTTGGTGCCTTTACTTGTTTTTTATGTACAATTTTTATCCATTTTAATTTCTATTTTATTAATTTATTAATTTGATTATTTTTATTCAATCTGACATCATTTCCTTGTTTTGATCGCATCATATTAAATTCATTCATTTTGCATTAATTGCATGACACCATCATTTTAATTTTTTGCATTTCACCAGCATGACGTACTAATTCATGACTGGTTTGTAATTTGAAAAAGATTCAACATCGGGAGAAAAATCTAGTACCCTAGATATCAATGCAATATCCAAAGTTGCGAATAAATCTCGTGAATTCAGAGGTTAAGCCACGTGAACCATTTTTGAATCAGTATCTTTGCATCTAGGACATGCACCTTGCATTTACATGTATACATTTTAAGATTTTAAAACTGACCCCTCGAGATGCCATGTGCCAACAATACCAGATAAGGAGAAAATTGATTGATCGAGGACTTTACCGAACCTATGCAAAAGCCCAGTCCATGGGTATTTTTTAAAGAATGACCATCGCGTATGCCGTGCCTCTACAAAGCACCATGTCCATGGGGCATTTCTAGGCAAGTTCTAAAAACGAGCCTCTAATGCTCAGTCAGACTTCTGTACCCTAAACGACTACATTAATTAAACGTCTATAGCATTTTGCCAAAGACGAAAGTAAAAAGCTGACATGAACCACCATAATAAATTCATAGACAACTGGGGGGCAACATAACGCGAACAGTGAAAACCCTTCAGGAAGATGTGAAAACATACACCAAACTTTAAATTTGCATCAAACGCATTCTTAGACCAAGATAAATTAACACAATTTTGGGGCATGTATCTGAAAGTGAGATGATTCAGAGAAGAATGACCAAAGCCGAGGAAGGTTGGGGGCATCTTAGCAAAACAAGACCGAGAACTCAATCCGACCATCATAGAGTCAGGGGCATCCCTTTGAAAGGCAAAAAAACCATTCACATCAAGTGCACGCATCATACACCTAAAGTTTGTCATGCATTTAGACTAAACACATACATTTAGACATAAAGTTGTATTCATCCATCATTCATTCATTTTAGGCTTGGACATATAAACAGGTCCAGAGAAGAGACCGAAGGACCTCGACCATGGGCGCAACGATGTGAAGACCAACCTTTAGCCTTGAGAGAGGCCACAGACGCTGAAGGCTCAAACATCCAGATAACAACGGCAAAATTTTGCACAATTAATAATTAATGTTTTTCTTCATTTTCAGGTCATGATTCTCGCCACAAAAATGGCAGAGCTTACTTTTTCCAATTTTTGCTTCCGTCAGTGGTGGTAGACCAATTTAATCCAGGTTTAGCCTCTATGTTGGTGTGATGTAGCTGGTCCATCATTTTGCATATCTCGTGTTACTGTTGATGGTGCAGTTAGACCAAACTTCATCCTCGGATATTATCTCTTTCTTACAGTTATAGCTCAAAAATAAAAAAAATCAAAAAATCACGAGGAAAAAATAAAAATTAGAAAAAATCAAGAAAAATAAAAAATCAATCAAAGCTTCATCCTCTGATCCTGCCCCTCCGTTGATAGGATGATTGGGTCCAAGTCATTGTTATTCAATCTGGTTCCTCCGTTGATGGCGTAGCCAGAACCAAGTTGCTCTTATCCGATCTTTTTCATCCATTGCTGGCGTGACAAGAATCCAAGTTGCTGTTACTCGATTTTGTCCTTCCGGTAATGGTGTGGCTGTGTTCAAGTTGTTGTTCATTCTTACTCTGTCTTTGAGGGCGTAGTAAGGTCCAAGTTGTTGTTCATCCCTGCTTCTCTATTGATGGTGTAGTAAGGTTTGAGTTGCTGTTATCCAGATTCTACTTTTCCGTTTATGGTGTGGCTGGGTTTAAGTTATTGTTCGTTCTTAGTCTGCCATTGAGGGTGTAGTAAGGTCTAAGTTGCTGTTTATTCCTCCTCTTTTGTTGATGGTGTAGTAAGGTTTGTGTTGCTGTTATCAGATTCTGCTTCTCCGTTGATGGTGTGGTAAAATCCAAGTTATTCGATCCCATCCCTTCGTTGATAGAATGGCTGGGTTCAAGTTGTTGTTTGTTCATACTCTACCGTTGGGAGCATAGTAAGGTCCAAGTTGATGTTCATTCATGCTTATCCGTTGATGGTGTAGTAAGGTTTGAGTTGCTGTCATCCAGATTCTGCTTCTCTGTTGATGGTGTGGTAGAATCCAAGTTATCCGATCCTATCCCTTCGTTGATGGTGTGACTGGGTTCAAGTTGTTTTTCGTTCTTACTCCATCCTTGAGGGCTTAGTAAGGTCCAAGTTGTTGTTCATCCATGCTTCATCGTTGATGGTGTAGTGAGGTTTGAGTTGCTGCTATCCAAATTTTGCTTCTCCGTTGATGGTGTGGTAGAATCTAAGTTATCTGACCCTATTCCTCCGTTGATAGTGTGGCTGGGTTCAAGTTGTTGTTCGTTCTTACTTCACCGTTGAGGGCGTAGTAAGGTCCAAGTTGCTATTTATTCTTGCTCCTCCGTTGATGGTGTAGTAAGGTTTGAGTTACTATCATCTAGATTTTGCTTCTCTGTTGATGGTGTGGTAGAATCTAAGTTATCTGATCCTGTCCCTTTGTTGATGGTGTGGCTGGGTCCAAGTTGTTGTTCGTTCTTACTCCGTCTTTGAGGGTACAGTAAGGTCTAAGTTACTGTTCATCCTTGCTTCTCCGTTGATGGTATAGTAAGGTTTGAGTTGCTGTTATCCAGATTTTGCCTCTCCATTCATGGTGTGGTAGAATCCAAGTTATTCGATCTTGTTCCTCCGTTGATGGTGTGGCTGGGTTTAAGTTATTGTTCGTTCTTACTCTTCCATTGAAGGCGTAATAAGGTCTAAGTTACTGTTTATTGTTGTTTCTCCGTTGATTGTGTAGTAAGGTTTGAGTTGCCGTTATTTGATTATGCTTCTCCATTGATGGTGCTGTAGAATCCAAGTTGCTGATATTTGATCATGTTCCTCCGTTGATGGTGTGGCTGGGTTTAAGTTGCTGTTTATTCTTACTCCGTCGTTGAGGGCGTAGTAAGACCTAAGTTGTTGTTACCTGGATTTTGTCATTCCGTTGATGGGATAACTAGACCAAATTCTGATATTATCTCTTCGTCAATAATGTAGCTGGATCAAAGTTATTTTGGCAAGTTCGACATAAATGTTGGCACAATATGCTTAAACACGGTAAAGTTTAAGATAATAGATAGTTCAAATGTTCATCGAAAATCCATTTTCACGAATGATCGAAGGAAAATAAATCATTTGAAAATTCTAATATCATGATTGGTACAAACTGATTGTACCCATGGGAATGGTACAACTAGCTCAAACCAAACGGATATCAGTAAAGACAACTCAAAACCGTTGATCTCGGTGCATTTGGAAAAAATGCAGAAGAAGTCTATGAGCCAAGCTATGGATCAAAATTTATTGACTTCCAATCCTGTCTCCTCTAACGGATTACCTTGAATTTTGTCTTCCCCAACGAACCCTCCATTTTGAAGATGTTACTTATAAGAGCGACAAAGAAGATCAAGAAAAGCCCGAGAAAGAAGCGACGGCCAGAGAAAAAAACCTTGATCGACTGGACAAAATGGTTACTCTTTTGTTTTTGCTCTATTCCTGTTGCACCGCATTGAACAAAGAGGGGCAGCTGTCATAACCCATTTTTTCCGGGCCCAATAGCCTAATTAAAGCCCAATTAAATACACCCCAGGCCTATGCCTAATTAAACTCAGACCCAAATACAATAAACCAAAAAACCCATTAGACCCAATATTAAAAATTACTCAAATGCCCTAATCAATAACCCTAATTTTAACCTAAACTCCTAACCCACTTGCCGGCCGCCGCCCCTTGACCATCCAATCTCCGCGCGTGTTGCCACCATGTGCGACGCCAGTGGCCACGCGTGCCACCCCCACCAGACACTTGCCTGGCCACCGCCCAAGCCGCCTGACACCGCTCAAATATGCAAAAAAATAGGAAAATGTTATATCCAACTTGCATGTAAAATTTGGGTATAAAACCCATACGAAATTGAATGTAAGTGGAAGAGGAAGAAAAAAATAGAAGTTCGATATAAAAAAAGCTTTCATATTATTCCCATTTCATTCGAACAAAAAAATATACAAAAGCACTTGAACAGGAGAAAACCCGAATTAAAAAGGTAAAGAAATATACTTTTTTTTATTTTTCAACTCAGATCTACTCGTTTAGGGGGTTGTTTGCAAAAATCCGACCTCGAATTCAGCATCGGTGCGTCGAGAGGAGCCGAAAAATCGCGACCTTTGAACTATTCGGCCGCCGAAGACGGCGGCGGCCACCACCGGCGATCGACGGTCCACGGCGGCGCAAGAGGCCGACAGCCAGGCTCGGTCGAGGGAATGGGAGAGCATCTTGGGGAGTGAGTTTATTTTTTTAAAATTTGAAACAAAATGGATTAATCTTTTCTAAATTTTTTGACTTATATACTAGGGTAAAAATAAGGGTAAATTACACACTTGATCCCTTCGCCCTTAACCCTTTTACACTAATGGTCTGCCACATTGGATAATTACACCCTCAGTCCTGAATTTTCTAAAATATTTTCGATTTAGTCATTGATTTCGATTTTAATCTAAATTTAGAGGGTAAATTACCAGGTAAGCCCATCCGCCCCAAAAATATTTTCGAAAAGGGTCTTCTGCATAGGTAAATTGGCTCCTCAGTCCCTGGTAGTTTTGAAAGTTTTTTAATTCCGTCCTCTTTTTGTTTTTTAAGTTTCTAATTTTTTATTTGTCATTTTTTGATTTTGATTTTGATTATTATTATTATTATTATATGTGTATACATATATATTTTGTTTTCCTATTACTTATTATGTATTTTTTTTACATTTATATATATGTATATTATTATTAATATTATCTTAATATTATGTATATGCGTATATTATATAGTATTATGCATTAATATATAGTATATTTCTATAGTAAATATAATATATTATTATTATGTATATAATATTATATAATGTTCATCATATTTGTATATATTATATTTAGTATATATTATGTGTATGGCATACAATATATTTTTGTTTGTAAAGTTTTCTTTTATTACTTCATTGTTATTATTATTAATTACTTATTTATATTTTAATACATATTATCGTATATTCGTATATATATATATTTTATATTCATTTGTTTTAATCGGTTTTAATTTTAAACCTTCATTAGGGATTTTCGTGAAAAAACGTACCTCGAACGTAAGGGGTGCCGCTTTTCGTTAATCCCTATTACAAAATATCATTTTAAATTATAATTTTCAAAATAGGTTCCTTTCGTTCGGAATCAAACGAAAATTATGCCCCGTGTGTAGGGGTGTAAAATTTTTTTCATACAAAAAAATTTTCTTTTAAATATTTTAAGGGATCACAAATTTTAAATTAAATTTGAATTCTTAATTCCCTCATTTAGACAATATGTAATCGACCATGTACCAATTTTGGGCGTTGTGGGGGTGCTCACCCTTCCCCACGCTTAACTGACTCCCGAACCCAAACTTTTTAAATCTCTGATTAACTTTTAACAGTGTCCGACCTACCGAAGTGGCCAGTGGCAACTCCATTCCATTCAAAACTAAATATTTTTCGTAAGAACGCGTCAAGCCTCCCACAGGTGGCGGCCGTTGTTACATACTTCTTACTCAAACAGGTGGCGGATGAGTGCTGAATTTAATGATAGCCTCAGATTGTCGAGTGGACGAGCCTCATCGGTTTGATTGAAACCTTTTCCCTGTGTTTTGAGTTTGCAATGATTTAGCAATAGAAGCTGCCCCTGCCTGTAATGGGTTGAGGGTGACAGGTTCCATTGTGGTGGGGGTTTGGAAATCTAACAAAGAAATTGAATGCTTGACCAACTCTGCTTTGATCGTTAAATCAATTATTATTCATGTTCGATTTCCCATCCAAAATTGATATATTAAAAAAAAACTAAGACAATAAAATTACAATCGATCATTACATTATAAAAATAGGCAAACATTACATTATCAACAACTTCTTTGGAAACTAAATCTTATTTCGCAAACTTAATCTGGTTTTTCGATGAAGGGCTAGTAGCCTTTTTGTTTAATCGAATATTGTGGCTTAGTGGCGCCCGTTTAAACAAATTCGAGACGATAACTCATGCGCAGTTCGTACCAGAATTGTATCTTGTTCTTACATTTCACTTAAGTTTGGCCATTGGCCTTTTGTAGTTCGTCAATGTGCTTAACTACCTATTTGGTATCTATAATCATTAATTTTATCCGAATTAATAATATATTTTTATTTTATTCAGTTATTTATTTTTATCACATTTATTATTATTATCATCATTATTATCATCATCATCATCATAAACTAAACCAAAAACAACAACAAAAAAACTAATTAATATTAAGTATATAAAGAGCCCAAATTAAATTAAAATATAATTCCTAATGATAAACCTAACTCTAATCCTCTTTTATTCTTGTGCGGCTAGATAGTAGCCGTCAGATAAATCTGATGGTCTAGATCGAGCCGAGGAATCAGCTCCCCTCACGAGCACATGGAGTTCACGCTCGGGACTCTTCAGCTCCTGCGTGGTCCGCACGTTCCTCACGACTCTCCAACTCCGCGCCACGCCAGCCAGGAAGACCACTATTAGCCATGTCGGCACTCTCTCTCTGGTCCTCTCCTCCTCTCCAGCCTCACATGCAAACCAAAAAACAAATATCAGAGGAATGATGGTAGATTGCAGATGAATACAAACAAAAAAGGACATGCAACAACCAGTAGGTTTATTTTTATTTTATTTTGTAACGATTTTGGATATATAAACCGAAACAAAAAATCATGTAATCGAGTCGGACAATCTCAATCAATACAAAAAAAGTCAAAATATTTCAGAGTTATATGCTCTTATTCTTTTTGTTTTTGAACCAAAAAATAAAATGGGTGGAATTTAGGGTTTATACCTGTCTCGGTCTCGGGCCCCCGCCATACAAGGCGGCTGAAGTTGTGCCGCCGATGAACGGCACTTCTACATCTTTGCCCCCCTGTCTTCTCCTTTCATTTTGACAGCAAGGGCTTTAAAATTTTGAATTTTCGAAAAGATTTTCAGAAGGATTTTCGAAATGGTGGTTTTGCTTCGGCTTTCTCGAGATTCTGGACAAATGAGGTTCTGTTTTGAGAATCCATGGACGAGTTCGTTGTTTTGAAGAAAAAATAAGTCATTTTGGTTCAGGTTTTAAGTTCGTCAGCGCCGTCGGCAGTGGTTGAGACAACAAAATATGTCGCTTTCTAAAAATAATGGCTGAGTTCATGAAGAGTTTATGAACTCAGATGAACAATCGTGAGTCTTGGGGAGATTTTTTGATCTGTTTTTTTGAGAGAAGAAAAAATGAAACCTGTGAGTTTTTTAGGTTTTATACCCATCCAAAAATTATTTATTTATCATTTTAGATCCCTTTGCCCTTTCAAAATCATTTTCACATTCCTTGTGATTTTTCAAATTTCTTGATTTCATCCTTTTGTTTTCAATTTCGATTTTAAATTCAGATTTTATTTCAATTCAGTCCAAAGAAAAAATGATTTATTTCAAACTTCTACATCTTTGTCCCCCTGTCTTCTCCTTTCATTTTGACAGCAAGGGCTTTAAAATTTTGAATTTTCGAAAAGATTTTCAGAAGGATTTTCGAAATGGTGGTTTTGCTTCGGCTTTCTCGAGATTCTGGACAAATGAGGTTCTGTTTTGAGAATCCATGGATGAGTTCGTTGTTTTGAAGAAAAAATAAGTCATTTTGATTCAGGTTTTAAGTTCGTCAGCGCCGTCGGCAGTGGTTGAGACAACAAAATATTTCGCTTTCTGAAAATAATGGCTGAGTTCATGAAGAGCTTATGAACTTAGATGAACAATCGTGAGTCTTTTGGGAGATTTTTTGATCTATTTTTTTGAGAGAAGAAAAAATGAAACCTGTGAGTTTTTTAGGTTTTATACCCTTCCAAAAATGATTTATTTATCATTTTAAATCCCTCTGCCCTTTCAAAATCGTTTTCACATTCCTTGTGATTTTTCAAATTTCTTGATTTCATCCTTTTGTTTTCAATTTTGATTTTAAATTCAGATTTTATTTCAATTCAGTCCAAAGACCGATGGTATATTCGCCATTATGCCCCTTGCCCTTTTCTTTTTCATTTATTCCGTATTATTTAATTTATGCTCTGTTTAATTAATGCCTTTTATTTTGTTCTTTTTTCATTTTGGCCCTTGCAAATGGTTGGTGTGTATCTGTAGTTGTTTTTACCGTATATAATATATTTTTATATAATATAATATTAAGTATAGCTCGTAGCCGTATTATATATATATATTGAATAGCGTATATTTTATATATATAGGTAGCCTTCTATTATATGTTATATAATATATATATCTATATATATATATTTTTAAAATACATACACCGCATAGTACATATATGTTTTATACAATACATAACGTATAATATATAATTTTGTACCGTGATATATATATATGTATTTATTTCTTGTATAGTATAGTATCTTTTAATATTCATGCATTTTCAAGTTCATGTTTGTTTATATTCATGCATTGTATTTGTTGTTAGCATATTATTTTGTTCATACATATATATCTTTTAAGCATATTTTCATTTTTTTGGTAAATACGATACGAACTTTAGGTACCAATTTTTGGGCGTGGTAGGGGTGTGAACTCTTCCCCATACGTAACCGACTTCCAAACCCCGATTTTTTATTTTTTTTAGTTATTTCGGTATCTGATCTACCTAATCCAAGTGACTTGTGACGACTCCCAAATTTTATTTTATTTTAAAACTTGACTTTTCAAAAGTTCCCAAAACCAAAATTTTTCAAGGAATTTCGGATTTTTCCAGTAGCTACAATACCTTCTCAAAAGACATAATTATAATGGTGACTTGTTCCATTTACATTTAGTTCATGGCATTGAGGTTGGACCTTTATTTGAACTGTATATCAGATGTATTATATGCTTTTGTGTCGAATATGAAAGTGGTTTGAGCTTGAAACTTTTGGTTTCGACTTCGAGGTCTCAAGCCCAAAACTAGATTCGAGAAAAGGGAAGATGTTATCATGTAAGTGGATCATGTATTACATTCATATAAGTGGCGGAGCCATAATTTTTATATAGTGAGGTCAGTATAAAGTATGAAGAATGAGGGATTCTCATACCATTACAGTAACTATTATTAACCCCGTACCTCAATAAATTAACTGGGGTCAATTCTAATATTTCCTATAACAAAATTTGAAAATTCTATAATAATTTTTTGAAAACTCTATACCCAACAAATTAAGTGGTGCCAATTGACCCCTCAAATGCTAATGTAGATCCGCCCATGATTCATATGCAACATGTAACAATACTATATTAGTAACTCAAGTAAATGTTTACTAACTTATTGTAAGTACGATGAGACGAACCACTTCGTTTATTTCTATTTGGATCAGCAAGCAATTTCGCTCTTCAAATCTGGTTAAATCATGTTTTTCTCTCGACGACGGAATGGTGATTACGACAATGGCAAGATGAGAGGGCTTCATGTCAAGACATTGATGGGATTAACAACTGTATGTATTAATCCAAATATGTTTGTAGGTGAATTTTGTGTCTGTTAGTATCAACATCTGTCCACACCAACACTCATGTCCTTAACCCGGATAAGCTGTTCAAGACCCATATAAGGACCAAGAGTCTGAAAGAGAGGACATACCTCATATTCTCACCACTCACTATCTCACTCCCTCACCATAATCACCAAAGAATGCTCTCGGACCACCACCTGAAACGTCCCTCTCCTCCATTCAGGAACATCGTCCAGCCAAGCTATCAACAGTGTCCTAAAATTCTTGGATATGTATGTCATCACATTTGGACTGGGTTGCTTAGTTTCAAAAGCTTGATTCCTATGTTGCTAGAAGTTTTCACATTTTTCACATATCTGTGCCCAACCTAAATAAAGATACTAGTGTTCACTATCCGACATATGAATACGAGGATAGGATGAAGTCAAGAATTTCTATTGGGAGATCGGGATAAATTTTGCAATCGTACGAAGTTATGACTTTTATTCTATATTCATACATTTTTTTGGATATTTTAGTGTGATTATATTATTGAAAATACACATAAGGGTGTTGTAGTCACTAGATTTTTAGTCATTTTTTAATTACTATATATTATTATTATTGTTATTATTTATTAGTGTATATTAATATTAGTATTGTTATATAGCACAACTATTCTTATTAGATATAAAACCCCAAAAAATAATAAAAAGAGTTCATTTTAAATTAAAAATCAGTCCATTAATATTAAATAGCAGTCCATATACAATAATGGCCCTTTTGACCCAAATAATAAAAACCCTAGTTGATGCACTCTATCTCCTTGCGCAGTCCTCTTTCAACCGTTAGATCTATACAGGATCCAACGGTCCTGATCGGTCAAGATGATAGGGCATGGATCCCACGCGCGCGTGTGAATCACACGCCCATCACCCCAAATTCCTTGGCTCCTCTATCGCCCAGGTTGCAAGCCCGCGCCGACTGTCGCTTGACGCAAGTCCCGCACGCATCCGCCGATGGCCACTACACCATCGCTCCCTCGCGCCTCGCTGCCGCTCCCCTGCCGTCCGCATTCCCTGCAAGCAAAAATGAAAGAAATCAGATATCCATGTGAATCTGATCGAATATGGAAACTAGTCCCAAGGGCATAACCAAATCAAAAGGGAAAAGAGGAATCAATCAAGAATTCCAGATTTTAGAGATTTCGTTTCAATTTTCTTTGTAAAATTGGTATGAAAATTTCTATATAAACCACCCTTTTCATTGTAATTTATACATCAGCTACGAATTATACTCGGATTTCTATTGAAATACAAGCAAGCAAGCAAGCATTTTCTTCTAGGTATTTTCTTCTAGGTCTTTTAAGTCGACTTAAATCCCATGTGTTGACCTGATTTAGGGAAGGATACATTTTTCAAAAAATCACAAATCTAATTCCTATTCTTTAATGTTCATTTATTTACGATTATTTATTTATTTTTATGTATTTGCATGCTTTTTTATTATATTGTTAATAAAATTTCATTGAAAAATTTTAAATAGTCTTTTAATTAAATCTTTAGGTTAAATGAGACCCATAGGATTAGGATCTTTAATTTGAGCCTTGGTTTAGTTAGAGCCTTTAAACTCAATCTCTTTAGCTTCAGTCTTTTCTTTAACGTAAATTTAATAATTAACGCTTAACCAAACTTGAACCCTGTAAATAAAATTCACCTAGACTTTTAGGTTAGATATTAATTGAGTTCAATAATTAACATAGAATAATAAACTTTAACCCCTAATTTGAATGGATCCGCTTCTTTGATGTAATGCTTAATAACGAGACATATAATTTACAATGCGGTGTCTCACCAAAAGAGGGTAACGAGTTAGCACCAGAAATGTTGGCAGTGATTATTGTTTATTTTCCAGATGGTGAGACTGTTAAAATGAGTTCACATTCGTAAATGGAAAATAAATTAAATTTCACATGAACTTGCAAATTCACAAAAAAAGACAACTTGTAATCTGCTAGGTACTAATTTTTGGGCGCTGTAGGGGTGCTCACCCTTCCCTACGCGTAACCGACTCCTGAACTCGTTTTGTGTTTTTGCAGACCAAATTTGTTGTTTCAATAAAACAAAATGTTTTATTAGAACAACCTATTTTTAGGTGATCCAATCACACCTCGAAAAAATATTGGTGGAGACTTCGTTGTTTTTGTTTACTATTTTTAAAAAGTTCGCGTCGAACCCTAGCCGCGACAGCTTGGCGACTCCGCTGGGGATTTTTTTTACAAAAAAAAGAGTCTAGTCACAAGTCGATTAAGCTTTGTCTTAATGTTGAAATTTGCTAAAGTTCGTATAAAATTTAATTTAATTATCCATTTATGAATATGATTTTATTTTATACATTTAAAATTTGGCATAATAAGCTCTATACCCGAGCTTCGTCCCGTTTGTTTAAGTAAGGGGAAAACGCTATTACTGTCGTGGGAATATTGATTCTCCGTATGGGCCTAGCAAGTACCTTAGGGGCTCATATGCCCTATGTCTTCGTGAGAATACTGATTCTCTGTATGAACATAGGAAAATGGGTCCCCTTGAGTTGAACTTGATTCATAAGAGCCTATAATGGGTGAGGATCAAGGGCCTTGTTACCCTAAGTAGTGGACAACGAGGACAACTCGAGGACCTTTTTAGAACCAAACCTTTATGTGCATCTAGAAGCCCACCTTAATAGAGCCATGTGAAAAACCTTAGAACTAGAGTTTGGTCAAAATTATTTTGTAAGAATAGTCCGTGGAGACATGCCAGAAATGTTAGAATGCGCTGCCCAGTTATTATTCATACAATGAAATTATTTTGGACCTTTTATGCCGTATTTCTGTTTATTTTCAAGAGTACTAACCATTTTCTCTTTTTTTTTGCATTGTTTTACATATTTGCTTCTTGCATCATCATTTCATAGTTAGAAGGGGTTGGTTCTCAAGTCCGAGGCTCAATTAGAAAATAGTTTTTTCCATGGATGGAAGGTACCTAAAGAAAGAGAAAGACAATGCGGATGTACGTCACTGGGTTGAGGCCAACCAGTAGGCAAATGGAGTTTGTTAGGTGATCACGTGATAGAAACATTTGAGTATGCTCACATCAATGTCAAACAGAATAACGTGCATAAGCTGTGAATGATATGGGACCACTTTGACTATGCAACCAAGCTGTTATTACAGTACGAAGATTTTGGTTCTTAAAGGAGATAAATCTGACAAAAGTGTCATGGCCCAAATTCAAGACATAGCCAAGCATGCGATGATGCTAGCTAAGGAAGCTACAACTCTTCGTTAGTATGTTAGGCTAGTAGTGGGACCAAGACTACTGTGGCTGATTGAAGAAGTAAAAGAGCTGGGAGCTCGGCCTGAGATGTACTCGTAGAACATGTCAAAAACTTTTGTAATAAAGATCTTTTTATCCAATAAAAGCTACTTCTAGAGCAACTATTTATGGAATCAATGCCCTTTGCTTGCATTCACACATTTAATTGCATTATGTTGTTTATGTTTGCATTAGTTTATGTTGTGATCATTGCATACATACACACATAATAAAATTATTAATTATGGCAAATTCCATTCAAGTAGCAAGATTTCGCACAAATATGGTACTCGAGCCATAACTACGAAGGACAGATTGACAACTCTAGAAATAAACCACAAGAATACCCAAGATAGGCTCGATAAAATGGAGAAAGACTTGAAGGAAAAAAATACACAAGCTCAAAGAAACATTATCAGCCAGATAGCGGCTATGTTAGGATTTAGAGACCCATAAAAAGGAAAGACGGTTGAGGACGTTGATATTGTGTCGCCCTAACCCGGGATAAACCATGAGACATTCCCATCGAATGAGAGATTCTAGATCCGTGTAGCAGGAACCTCAACCCATATTCTAGTAAAGTTCGAGATAAATCATGGGGAAAAGTAAGGCATTGAGGTTCGGGATCTCCATAAGGCAATCAACAGGGCCAGAGTGAATAAGAGGCTAGAAGATCGATGTGACAAGGTTAAGAGATCATCAAAGCCCTGTAAGGAGGAAACATTTATGGTGGAATAAACGCTAAGGATCTAAGCCTAGTGTTTAACTTGGTGGTTCCCCCAAAATTCAAAGACCCTAACTTCGAAAAGTATGACGAGACCACTTGCCCTTCGGCGTGCTTAACCATGTACTACCGAAAAATGTCACTATACTTGGAAGACGAGAAACTACTCATCTATTGTTTCCAAGACAATTTATCAGGGTCTGCTACCTAGTGGTATACCCAATTGATCCGGGTCAACATACGAACTTAGAGAGATTTGTCAAGAGTTTTTCTTGAACAATATAAGTATATGACCAATATGGTCCCAAATAGGATTGTACTATAGGATATAGAACAAAAACCCAACGACAGTTTCTGCCAGTATGCCCAGAGGTAGCGAGATGTGGCAATCTAAGTTCAGCCTGTAGTATTGGAAAATAAGGTTACTCCAATATTCGTGGAGACTTTAAATGGTTCTTTCTATGACCTTATGTTAAACCATGCCACCAAAAGTTTCACAGACATGGTCATGAATGAGGAGTTGATATTGGCAGCCATCAAAAGTGGGAGACTTGGGGAAGGAGAATATAGCGAGCACATATAACCTAAACTACTCCAACAATAGAATCTTGTCATGAAGTAGATGTGGACAAGCTTGCCTTCCTGGAATAATGCTTAACAACTGAACAATAGTAGATTTTCCTGGACAACGTTGGAATCATACTTAGAACCAACCCTTTTGTTTCTGCCCGTGAGTATTAAGGATCTTTTGTAAGGGCTTTTATATTTTTCTACTTGTTTTAAAGATGCATTTCTTTTGTTTTCTTAAGTGTCAAACATTTCTTTTTTCTTCTTTTTCTATTTTTCATCAATTTCTCTCCCAAAATACATCTTCTTTGCAGAGTCCCTATTATTGATTGTAAAAATGATTCTTGAATCTAATCTCGATATGGAAGGGCAATAAAGTGTGTTCAGAATTAATGGGGAGATCCCATATTGAGTGAACTTTCCTCTCAGACATTGTTGTTAAGGTCTTTGAATGAAGTGATAACTCTAAAACATCTACCAACTGAAGACTGCTTCTCTTTGATGACATATGTGTGTGAAATGACATTTGGTATTCCTTCATTTCCCTTCACGAACAAGAAAATGAAAAAATATCCATTACTGTCCCCTTTAAGCCTAATATTTTTCTTCTGATTGAACCTTAACCAAGGATCACTCCCTACATTAGAGGCAAAGAGGATGAAAGGCTATTTGCAAGCGAGAAAAAAAAACATATCAGATCAGGCTGAATGTCTTATATTTAAAATAAAAATGACAAAAAGAAAAAAAAAAGAAGGAAAAGAAAAAGAAGAAAGAAATGAAAACTAAAATATGAAAGAAAATTGAAACAAGAGAAAACCTATACGAAATCCTTCAAATGAGACATATGCTAGAAAAGGAAATGAACTCTAGGGTAAAAATCCAAAATGAGTAGTCTAGTGATCTAGAGAATAAAAGAGAAAAGATTTCATCAAGAAAGGTTGATTCCTGGTTTAATCACCCTTAAACATATATTTGGGCCTATATATCTTTTTTGTAACCCGAGCCTAGCCTACATTACAAGCCTTCAAAGACCATTTGGATCACACATGAATATCTAAGAAAATGAGTTTGTTTTCAGAACACATTCTGCCTAATTGAGTTAACCTTTCTTCAAGGATCTCTAAACTTTTAATGCCTGACTGAGATTAAAAAAGAGGGAAGATTGAAATTTGAGGAGTTGGTGAGTTAAAGAGAGCCATCTAAAAGCGGGACACTATCCTGTTGACGGATTCATGAATTGTTCATACTATGAATTTTGGGGCATCTAACTTTGCCCTTTTCCATGTTTGCCATGACTTTTTCCTTTAAATTCTCATATCTAGCCTTTTCTTGCATCTTACAAGTAGATTGGCATAAATTCATGAAAAACAAAGGATTTCTTAGTATTGATCCCAAACATAAGGGAACCAGGAGCAAATGTTCGCCATCGCATCATGAAATAATAAAGTAAAAAGATGACAATTGAACCTTAGATTGAATGGGGGCATCACCTTGCACGAGGAAGAAAAAACACATGTGTTGAAGAGTGTAAGGTCGACCATGTTGTCAAACAAGACCCGCACATGAGATGTAAAATCTTTAACACAAAAAAGGGACAGAGTTGTGCCTAGTAGGCAAAATTTTGGTAATTTATGTTGACCAAGGGTTCAGGGTTCCTTGACATTGATAGGCGCGAGAAGAAGAGATTAAAGTGCCAATATCATTTAAAGACATTTAAGGTGAATATTCCCCTACTAGAAATCTAAAAACTCATAAGAGGCGCTGAAGGTGTTTGATATTATTTTAAGAGACACCTGAATGGCAAAGCAGATTATTTTGATAAATGTCTGGATCAAATGTACAAAGATTAGATGTTTTGTATGAAGCAAAGAGGTACAAAGAATGAGAATGTCGAGACAGAGATAATGGAGATGACTGCTCGTTTGGATTAAATGAGTAAATGTGCAAAGATCAGATGAAACAAAGTCTTAAATAAAAAGAAAAAGATCATAAAAACATGATATGCATTCATATGCTAGGCATCCCTAAGAGCATGCTCATCATAATCACATCATTTGTTGAATTTTGACAGGATTTTAGAAGACTTTTCTAGCAAAAATGATAGTTGATTTCCATTCTATCTTTTGAAGAGAGAATTATTTGATTCATATCCTATGCCACTTCATTTTCAAGCAAGAGGGCATTAGTTGGTTCCACCCCCCTCACTTTTCCATCGTAAGCAATAGTTAACTCTGTTCTTCGGCATCATGTTCAGTTAAAGTGACTAGTTAGTTTCGTCCATATCACTTCTTAAGCAAAGTTTCTTTTCAAGCAAGAGGGCATTAGTTGGTTCCATCCCCATGCCTAATCGCTTTCCCGCCTGTCGTAAGCAATACTTGACTCTATTCCTATCACTTCGACATCGTATTCAATTAAAGTGATTAGTTGGTTCCATCCTTATCTCTTCTAAAGCAAAGTTTCTTTTCAAGCAAGAGGGCATTAGTTGGTTTCGTCCCCATGCCGCCTCGTTTTCTCATTGTAAGCAATAGTTGACTTTGTTCCTATCGTTTCGGCATCGTGTTCAATTAAAGTAATTAGTTGGTTCCGTCCCCATCAATTCTTGAGCAAAGTTTCTTTTAAAGCAAGATGACATTAGTTGGTTCCGTCCCCATGTTGCCTCTTTTCCTCGTCATAAGTAATAGTTGACTTCGTTCTTATCGCTTCAACATCGTGTTCAGTTAAAGTGATTAGTCGGTTCCGTCCTCATCAATTCTTGAGCAAAGTTTATTTTCAATCAAGAGGGAATTACTTGGTTCCGTCCCCATGACGCTTCGCTTTCCCGTCATAAGCAATAGTTGACTATGTTCCTATCGCTTCAGCATCATGTTCAATTGAAGTGATTAGTTGACTCTGTTCCTATCACTTCTAGAAAGAAATATCATTTCTTCCAAAGAGGGTATGAGTTGATTTCAATCCTACACCTCTTCACATGGAGTTAGTAGACGGACGACACCCTACTACTTCAGGATAGAGCTACGGTTACCGGTTTGTATATTTGACGGGTAAAATTAGTTCCTTTTGTTCTTTGCTATATCCTTATTTCACTAGAATGAGCAAAGAGGGGCAGCTGTAGCTAGATTTTTACCCATTTTTTAATTATTGTATATTATTATTATTATTTATTAGTGCATATTATTATTATTATTTATTAGTGCATATTATTATTATTATTATTGTTATATAGCACTAGTATTCTTATTAGATATAAAACCCAAAAAAGAGTAAAAAGAGTCCATTTCAAATTAAAAATCATTTCATTAATATTAAATAACAGTCTATATAAAATAATGACCCTTTTGGTCCAAATAATAAAAACCCTAGTTGATCACTCTATCTCCATGCGCAGCCCCCTTTCAACCGTTGGATCTATGCAGGATCCAACAATCCCAATCAGTCAAGAGGATATGGCATGGACCTCCTGCCCGCGTGTGAGTCACGCGCCCACCACCCAAACCCCTCAGCTCCTCTATTGCCTAGGTTGCAAGCCTGCGCCGACCGCCGCCAGTCCCGCACATATCTGCCGATGGCCACTGCACCATTGCTCCCTCGTGCCGCGCTGCCGCTCTCCTACTGTTTCAATCCATTCCCTACAAGCAAAAATAAAAGAAATCAAATCTATGTGAATTCAACCGAATATGGAAAAAGATGGAAACTACTCCCAAGAGCAGAATCTAATCAAAACTAAAATGGGAAAGATAAATTAATCAAGCATGGCAAGAATTCCGAATTTTAGAGATTTGGATTCCGATTTTCTTTGTAAAATTGGTATGAAAGTACCTATATAAACCACCCTTTTCATTGCAATTTACACATCAACTACGAATTATACTCAGATTTCTATTAGAATACAAGCAAGCAAACATTTTCTTCTAGGTATTTTCTACCTTTTTTATTTGCAATTTCGTGTCATAAAAAGAAAGGGAGATTTTGTTTACCTTGTTCGCATCTTGAACCGCCGCCACCAGAGTTCGAATGAAAGGGTGGCCGAATTTTGAAACTTTAAAAGGAGGGGGTGAGATTTGAATTTTTCTTTTTTTAAAAAAGGAAACGCTTTTGTTATTTTAAAATGTGGGTTTGTATTTGGTATTTAAAAATGATTTTTTTAATTTTCTACCATCGGCAGACGGCGGCCGACGTTGATGGAAGGCGGCTGACACGGCGGTTTGTTCCCGATATTCTTTATCCATGAAGAACACCAAAAACATTTGAGAGAAAAAACAAAAGGGCTATTTGATCCATTTTTTGAAGGGGAAATTATAAAGTGCGTTGTTAAAGTTGGGCTTTATACCCACGTGATTTAAAACAAAAAAGGGGAAATTACACTCATTAAACCCCCTCTTCCCCATTTATTTTTGTACCGCAAAGCACCATATTTTCAATTGTTTCAAAATGGTCCGATTTTTTTTATCAAATTCGGCTTCCAATTTTGACATTCCTCTAATTTAGTCATTGTTTCAAAACTAATTTAATTCCTTTTAGGTTTACTGCTAATTCAATCCACTTATTTACCACTTTAGTCAATAACCCTCATCTTTTTGAATTTATCTTACCTTTTTTTATTTTTTTACGTATCATAGTTATTTTAACTTTAATTTGTATTTTCTTTTAAGTTGACTTAAATACCATGTGTTGACCAGATTTAGGGAATGATGCACTTTTCAAAAAATCGCAAATCTAATCCCTCTTCTTTAATGTTCATTTATTTACGAGTATTTATTCATTTTTATGTATTTGTATGCTTTTATATTAGGGTAAAGTGCACAAATGGTCACTAAACTATCTCTAAAAATACAAAATGTTCATCAAACTTTCAAATGTTACATAATGAACATTAAACTTTAGTTTTTATTACAAAATGGTCATTGAGCCGTTAACTGTAGTTAATTGAGTGACATGACAATTACAAAATTTTGTATAATATAACATTTAATCCTCCATATTGACACATTTAATCAAGTTATTCCTAATTTAACCTTCATTATTGATCTCTAAATTGATTAAATGTGTTAATATTAAGGATTAAATATATTATTATACAATTTTTCGTAACTACCACGTCTTCCAGTTAACAACCCAATGGCCATTTTATAATAAAACTAAAGTTTAATGACCATTATGTAATTTTTGAAAGTTCGATAACCCTTTTGTATTTGTAGAGATATTTTAGTGACCATTTGTGTACTTTACCCTTTATGTTATCTTGTTAGTATAATTTAATTGGAAAATTTTAAATAGTCTTTTAATTAAATCTTTAGGTTAAATGAGACCCCTAGGATTAGGATCTTTAATTTGAGCCTTGGTTTAGTTAGAGCCTTTAAACTCAATCTCTTTAAATTCAATATTTTCTTTAATGTAAATTTAATAATCAACGCTTAACCAAACTTGAACCCTGTAAATAAAATTCACCTAAACTTTTAGGTTAGATATTAATTGAGTTTAATAATTAACATAGAATAATAAACTTTAACCCCTAATTTGAATGAATCTATTTCTTTTATGTAATGCTTCATAACGAGACATATAATTTGTAATACGGTGTCTCACCAAAAGGGCATAACGAGTTAGCGCCAGAAATGTTGGCAGTGATTATTGTTTATTTCCTGGATGGTGAGGCCGTTAAAATGAATTCATATTCGTAAATGGACAATAAATTAAATTTCACACGAACTTGCAAATTCCAACAAAAAGACAACTTGTAATCGGCTAGGTACCAATTTTTGGGAGTTGTGGGGGTGTTCACCCTTCCCCACGCGTAACTGACTCCCGAACCCGTTTTTGTGTTTTCGCAGACCAAAATTGTTGTTTTAATAGAACAAAATGTTTTTATTAAAATGACCCGTTTTAAGTGATCCAATCACACCTCAAAAAGAGATTAGTGGCAACTCCGTTATTTTTTTTACTATTTTTGAAAAGGTCGATCTAAGCCCTAGTTGTGACAGGTGTAAATGAACAAAGTGTTCGATGAATTGTTCATGAATCGTTTGTATAACGTTCGTTTATTAAGCAAAATAAAGGAGTATGAACAAAATTTTATTGTTCGTTTAATAAATGAACGAACACGAACAGAGGTGTGTTCTGTTCTTTTATGTTCACTAACAAACTCGTTTATCGGGCTCCTATTTTCCTTTTATTTTTTTACATTTTAAATATTGATGAAGATATGGACTAAATTGAACGTAATGTGAACTTTAGAGATTAAATCGTGAAGCCTAAAAAGCTTAAGAACTAGTGGTGTAATTTTATCATTTTAGCTATAAACAACGTACTGGTCAACGTTACATGAACATGTTCATAAACGTTAAATAAACTAACACAAACACACACTATGCACACTACGCTGCTCGAACTTGGGTTATTAGAAGAAACAATATCTTCATTTACTACTGGAACCACTAAATGAGTTATATCCTATACTCATACCTAAGTGTTTGGATCGAAATAATGTTAGATATGTAACTTTATCGGATGCTAACACCTAAATGCTCGGATCAAAGTAATCATTATACGATATACACATTCGAATATTCAAATTGAAATAACAAAAATAACACGTGTAAGGAATTTTTTTGCCATTTAAACAAACACCAATTTTTGTATGATTTTTTTCCATGAATAAGTTTAAAGCATTGATTACAATTAATTATGTTGTTATTTGTAATATATGATATATTAATTACTAATCATTAAATGAATATTAACAATATTAAAGGCTATTAACTTATTAATACGGTTACGTGTCGTTGAGAACATGTACCTGTCGCCCGTATTAAAAGTATAGATGTGTCCCATCAAAACAATGGGATCTCATTAATTATGCAATTAAAACCTGTTGCGAATAAAATAAAGAAGAGCAATAAAAAATAGATGAACAAGAACAAGATGAGAGACAAAGAGAGAGATTTGTATTATATTCTCAATGTAAGGTTATATACAATGCTTTCTCTAATCTCTATATTTATAGGTAAAGGAAGGAAACCCTAATTACAATGGGTATAAAACCCTAATAATAAAGTGTATTAAACTCTCCTTTAATACATGGATATTCACCATAAATAAATATTCATAACACTCCCCCTTGAATATCCATGAAGATAATGTGCCTCGTTAAAACCTTACTAAGATAAAAATCCTGTGGGAAAAAAATTTCTTAGTGAAGGAAAAAGAGTACACAAATCTTTTATACGCATAACATGTTGTCTCATTAAAAACCTTACCAGGAAAACCTATTGGGAAAAAACCTCGGTTAAGGAAAAAAGAGTGCAACGCGTATTTACCCATTCATGAAAACATCACATAAGGTCTTTGAATCTTCATAATTCAATCTTGAATATAATCTTCAAATGTTGAAGTAGATTATGCACTGGTGAATAGATCTTTCAAATTACTGCTTGAAAGGATTCATCAAATATTATTCTTCTAAAGATCATGAGGGACGAAACTTTGAAGTAATATGTTTCGCTTTTGTCACTTTTGATGTATTCACCTTTCAACTGAGATATAAATTGTATATTATCTCCACATAAGATAACTTGCATCTTATCTTGTGAAAGCAATTCACATATCTTCTAGATTTGTTTAGCCAAAAACATTTTTCGGCTTTGCCTCGTGCATAGCAATTATTTACATGATTTGAAAAGGCATCAAATTTTGAAAGATCTAAAGGTAATGGTCTCGTAGCACCTAGACAGTATTTCTGGACCAACTAAGGTTTGATGCTTCTAGGTCAATATATATGGAGCTTTTGGGCCAAGAATATCATCACCCTTTTCACGAGAGAGGAATGGATCTTTTTTTACATTAAGCGATCTAGCAACCATAGGATGTGCGTTATGCATGTAAAGTCTCTTTAAACATTTTCTGTGTATGTAAATTTATGCACAAGGATTCCATTGTTAAGGAGATCTCTTCATGAGTCTCAATGATATTCAAATCATCAACATACACAACAACAACGACAAATTTAGAGCTAAACCTCTTAATAAAAATGCTGAGGAAAATTGAATCATTCTTATAGCCTTTCACTAATAAGTATTCATTGAGGCGGTTATATAACATGCTCCCAAATTGTTTTAATCCATAAATAGATACGTTCAATTTGATTGAATAATATCCTCGAGAACTTGAAATAACTGCTTCTACAGTCTAAATCCTTCCGGAAGTTTCATGTAAATTTTATTATCAAGAGGCTTATACAAATAGGATGTAACAACATCCATTAGGCAGAAACTAATTGTTTCTTTTATTTGCCAGATTAATCAAAAATCTAAAAGTAATTGCATCCACCATCGAGGAGTATGTTTCCTCATAATCGATTCTAAGGTCTTTGTGAGAATCCTTGTGCAACCAAACGAGCTTATATCTCTTTATTTCCCCTTTTTCATTTCTATTTCTCACAAAGGCTCATTTATATATCACAAATACTTCCTTTTTTGAAAGAGATTTTAGTTTTGCATCAATTGCCTCTTTCCATTTTTGGCCAATTATTTCTTTATTTACATTGTCCAATTGACAATGGTTCATGATCCACATCAAAATCTAAAATTTCTAGTGCTATATTGCATCCAAATGATTATCGACGTCGATTTGATTTCGGTTCCACTTATTTCCAGACATGACATAATTTATTGAGATCTCTTTATTATCAGGTACTTGAGTCATGTATAATGTCTTTGTTGGAGACCTTTTAATCTCTTATAGAGATTTTCATAATTCGTTGATTCTTCGATCGGACCATCATAAAATATAGCCCATTTTCTTTTCCGAGGATTTTTATCTTTAGAACCTACTTGTCTACCATGCTTTAGGCATGAGTTAGACTCATTAGCATCTAGAGTTTGTCCTTTCGGGACATCAATTTTCAATTGGAGCATTCATAGCTGGTATATGCGACTTAGTCACTCTTTTAGGGTCAGTAAAAGCATTTGGCAATTTATTTGCTAAGTTTGTAAATAAATTATCCTTTGAACTTCTAGTTCACACTGTTGGATACGTGGATCAAAATAATAATTCATTCCAATTTATTTATTTACCCAGCCGTTTATCCTCTCCCCCTAATGTTGGGAAAACTGACTCATTAAAATGACAGCAAGCAAATCGAGCTGTAAATAAATTCTCCGTTAAAGGCTCGAGATATTTAATTATTGAAGGAGATTCAAATCCAATATGTATTCCCAACCTCCTTTAAGATGGGAAATATTTGGTTCCTGACCAAAAACCATATACCGCACACCCAAAAATTCTAAGATGGAGCAATCAGAACATATACCGCACACCAAAAAATTCTAAGATGGGAAATATTTGGTTCCTGACCAAAAACCATTTGTAATGGGGATAACTTATGATAACTTGTTGGTCTGATGCGAATTAGTGATGCTGCATGTAATATGACATGTCCCCAAGCAGAAATTGGAAATTTTGACTTCACCAATAACGTTCTTGCAATTAATTGAAGACGTTTAATAAATGACTCTGCAAGACCATTTTATGTATGAACATGAGCTACAAGATGTTCAACACTTATTCCAATTGATGTACAAAAATCATCAAAAGCTTGGGAAGTAAATTCACCAGCATTATCAAGACGAATTGTCTTTATAGGAGAATCTAAAAAATGTGCTCGTAATTTAATCAACTGAGCAAGTAACCTCGCAAACGACATATTGCGAGTTGATAATAATGATACATGTGACCACCTAGTTGATGCATTAATTTAATCTGTAAAAATATCTAGATGATCTGTAAGAATGGTGTATGGGCCCACATATATCACCCTGTATTCGTTCTAGAAAATTAATAGATTCACAATCTATCTTAGCTGGCGATGGTTGAATAATCAATTTGCTTTGAGAGCAAGCATCACATGAAAACATTACTTTGAAGAATCTGTCAGTTCTTCAATGAATAACCACATGAAGATTCAATAACTTTTGCATCAAAATTGAACCGGGATAGCCTAACCGGTCATGCCAAATAATAAAGTTATCAATAAACTTCTGGTTTACAATAGCATGAGCTTCAATTTTATACTAATTCTTGTGTAGTACAATCCGGATGACAGTGCATGTAATTTTTTTTCAAGATTTTCTTATTGCCTTGAGTTATACTCGTAATATGGAGATAATCAGCATCCTCTTGACTAATAATCTCAATATGATATATATTTCTTTAAAAATTCAATAAGCCTCTTTGCGACTTTGACGAGTATATTGCATTGTGAATATGAAATTGAGTTCCATTTGGCAATAGCATATTTATGCACCTCTCAATATGTGCTTTGTTCCATTCACTTCGAGGAATGAAAAATATGTGCTTTATACCATTCACTTCGGGAATAAAAATATTAAATATAGCACATCATATCAAATCGGTTATCTATCAAAGATAATCTCTTAAGAACTTATTGCTCTTCTGGAGCATTGATATTTTAGTACTTTGAGATATAGTACTCATATTTTTCCCTTGCATTTAAATGTAAAAATATTTCTTATGCTTTTGTATAGTATGAGTGCTTGCATTGTTTGCTAAGCATAAATTGTCACAATTTATTGCATATTTTATTCCGGAAGTAATCATATTCTTCAAAGGATAATAAATTAACATAAATAAATAATAAGTAAAACAAATTAACACAAAGCAAAATAAATAAAAGATTAATTATTCCCTTTAAGGATTATAAGGAAATAAAATAAATTGCGAATTATTCCCTCCAAGGGTTATGAGTAAATCAACAATATCCAGTTGAGTTGGACCAATAATGCCATAACTATTTTCGCCATTTTTGTAAAGAAAATTTGTTTATATTTTCTTTCCTTTATCATTCATGATTGTGGATAAAAGGTTCATAATACTCCGGCATATGGCAAGTACGAGATTAATGGTTTGTACCATTGCATAAAAAATTCACTTTCTTAATTTATTCTTGTCATCTTTATAAACCCACTTCTGGTGGTTATATGCATTCTTAAAATAATCATCTTGCCAATGTCTATGTTCATGGCCTCAATTGCGACCACAATTGCTAATGTGGCATTTATTCTTTTCGCTTAAAATGTCACATTCACTTCAGGGAATGAAGCGGAGCCCATAGGTCTTTAAAACCTTTTCACGATATTGTGTCTACAGGACAACATTAATTGTGTGAAAAGTGGAGTATGTTTTTTCTAACATATCCTCATCAGTAATATTTTTGACCACATAACTTCAATTGTAAAATAATTCGAAACATAGCAGAGTTATACTCGCTTACTGATTTAAAATCTTGCAATCTCAGATGCAACCAATCATATCGAGCTTTAGGGAGAATAATAGTTTTCTGGTGGTCATATCGTTCTTTTATATTATTTGAAAGAATAAGAGGATCTTTCACCGTTAAATATTCAGATTTCAACCCCTCATGAAGGTGACGGTGAAGAAGTATCATGGCTCTGGCCTTATTTTGAGCAGATTATGCATTCCTTCTTTAATAATGTTTCCCAGACCATCTGCATCTAGGTTATTTCGGCATCTAAGATCCATGATAAATAATTCTTTCCGAAAATATCAAGTGCCACAAACTCAATTTTTGCAATATTTGTCATTGATGTACTATAAAATACAAACAAACAAGTTAGATCAACTATAAATTAATATAATAATGAATCTGCACAAAAAAAATTCTTTTACATCATATCAATATTTTTAAAAAAACATATATATACAAACCAACAGAGAACAATGATTTAATCCTCGTACGCGGTATTGTTAAACCAGTTCACAAGGTCCTTTAGAAACCTCCTTTGAGACCAATAGCCTCGCAGAACGGGATGTCCAGCCAATATACTTGGATTAAACCAACAGAACATAGAACATATTAACTAATTAAAGAACACGCTTTAGGTGTTAAATAAAGAAGACCAAGAATAAAACCGATCCAATAATCTCATAGAATAAACACGATGCTTGCATTCACTTCAGGGAATGCCTTCCATAAAAATTCTTATCAAGATTAATTTTCGTAACCTAAACTTGAGAGAAGTTTATAGTCAAATTTTTTTGACGTAAAATTTTATTACTTTTGAGCAAATATAAAACAATAAAACTATTAAATAAAAAAATATTCAATAAAATAAACAAACTCAATAACATTATTACGCTCAATCCTATGACCAAGCCATAGACGAACACTTTTTCCCACTTACTTTGATTTCTGGGCGTGGGATTATTGTTATGGGCATGAGATTCTGCATTGAATGCTTCTACAGCTCAATCCTCGTAACACCGTTGCACTCACTGCCATGGCCAAGCTAACAGACGAATAGCTCACAGACTTTTCAAGTTAACTTGAATATATAGGATATGTAGTAACTAATATCAAATCGAAATCCTTTTGGAGAACCACTAATAAGAACCCCGATAATCGAGCGAGATCGTGCTGATAACGTGTTGTGAATAAAATAAAGAAGAGCGAGAACAAATAGACGAACAAGAACAAGAACAAGATGAGAGACAAAGAGAGAGATTTGTATTATATTCTCAATGTAGGGTTATATACAATGCTTTCTCTAATATCTGTATTTATAGGTAAAGGAATGAAACCCTAATTACAATGGGTATAAAACCCTAATAATAAAGTGCATTAAACTCTCCTTTAATATATGGATATTCACCATAAATAAATATTCATAACAAAACCCAATTAAAACTAAACTGAGTCAAACTCGACGACAGTTTAAACGCCATGCCATTTTGTGGCAAAAAGACCCCCAAAACTGCACTTTTGTTTCGTTGGGAAAATAACAAGCTTAGAAAAAATTATTATATGAGTCTAGCTCACTACGTCATTTATGATCTCATCTAATAATATTTTTATGTTATTTTTTAAGGTGAATCTTCACATCTTTCTTACATGTAAAGAAAAAGTGGGTAGTTATTTAAAAGTTAAAATGAGGTGAATGACCCTAATTGGCTGAGATCATGAATGACGTGGTGAGCCGGGGTCATATAATAATTTCTCCAAGCTCAGAACGTGAATAATTAATCTCTAAAATCACATATAAAATGTTTAATTTTTTTAATTTTAAACACTGAAATAAAATATATGAATAAATAAAAGAAATATATACTCATAATCAATCTAGTAAGATGAGATGTTAAGCTTTCTCATAAAATTAAAGGTGTGAATTTTAGTACCGTAAATAAAATAGATTAGATTAAAAAGATCACTTTTATAATAGATTTTTATAATACTAAATTTAGATTAATCTATTAATAAATAGAATATTAATGAATAATGAACCTTAATGGTAATTAGTAGTAGTAATTATTGCTTCATTACCTCCGCAATAATACCAAAACGCAGCTCAAATGTAGTAAAAGTTACAAGATTAAAATACTTGCATAAATAATGAAAACCCTAATGAGATCCAAAAATAGTGGTTCCGAAAACCCTAATAAAAACCCGAACGCAACGTCTGATATTGTGGCTAAGGCCGGAGTTGGCCTTACGGCTACAGAGGTCAATCCTCGTGGCGTCGTCCGGTTTGAGTTTCTGCCCATCCTCGAAAGGCCTGGGTCTCCAGTACCTGCAGAGGATCAACGTGAGACGAAAAAGGTTAAGAATAAAGAAGTTACGCCATGCATGAGCCTGGAATGGAGTCAATTCAATGATATGGTGGCTGACCAAGGAAAAGAGAGCACCTCTGAGATAATAGAGATGGACGAAGGTCCTAGAGTAGCAGTAACGACTGTTGGAGAGGCGGTGATGCCGGATTCAACTGTGAAACCCTCATATGCAGGTGCAGTTAAGGGTATACCATTACCGGGGGCAAAGGGATCTGGCAGAGTCCCTGAAGAAGAGATTGTGGTGACTACTGAAGATGTGAAGATTGACCATAGCAGAGTGGTGCCTTCCATACGGTTCTCTAAGAGGGTACACACACTCATCGATGATAGAATGAAAACCACAGTTGTGTTTAGACTCCTGGGCAAAACCATAAGCTTTAGTGCCCTGCATGCAAGGATAACGTCACTGTGGTCTCCTGTTGGTAATTTTCAGTTAATAGACTTAGATAACGATTACTTCCTAGTTAAATTTGCGCAAGAGAAAGACTATACAAAGGTGTTAACGGATGGACCTTGGACAATTTTCGGTAGTTACTTGACTGTACAGTCGTAGAGTCGTACCTTTTCTACGTTCGAGAAACATCCTCCTCAAGTCATGGCGTGGGTTCGATTACCGAGTCTGACTTTTTGGTACTATACAAAGGCCCTCTTTAGATGGACTGATGATTTGATTGGCAAAGTTATAAAAGTTAATTACAGTATGAAGGTTGGGGAACGAGGTCATTTTGCATGGTTGGCTGTGATCATTGATCTGAATAAACCTCTCTTGTTGAGCCTGAATATTGATGGTTTTAATCAGAAGCTTGAATATGAGGGGCTGAGTTTGATTTGTTATAAGTATGGTGTCTATGGTTTTGCTAAGGAATGGTGTGGTATTCAGCTGACACCGAAGGTTTCGGGGACTCCTCCTAAGGATACTGATAGTTCACGGAATGAATCGGAAAAGTTTGGACCATGGATGGTGGCAATGAATAGGAGTAGGCAGCCTCCCGGCAATAAGGGAACATCCATGGCAAATGGTTCTCGGTTCCAAATTCTACAGGAATTTAAAGAAGATGCCTCGACAGAGGTGAAGCCAGTTAATAGAGTAGGTGTAGGTAGGGTGACTAAGGAGGGTATTTATGCGAGGAAGAGTGCCGTTGGAAAAGCTACGAGGAAAGCTGTGGCATCACCACTTTTTAAAGAGAAATCAGGGCAATCGAATCTGAGCACTACACTTGTGGTTGGTTTTAGTAAACAAGAACGATATTTTTTCACAGTCTCGGGATACTCCGACTATTGATGGTAAGGTCGAAAATGAAGTGGCAGTTAGATCGGGTATAAAGGGTGGTAATCATATGAAACATTGATAGTTGAAGAAGTTAGATTCCTCAGGGTCAGTCGGGTAGTGCTGGAGGAAATAGGATAGGTCTCAAACCACGTCGTAAGAAGAATCAAGCAAATAAGGGATTTAGTGTTCATAGAAAGTCCAAATTCAAGATTCGAACTAAACATACCATCTCGGAATGGATGGCTGAATTAGTAGTTAAGCCCGGGAGGGGGCTGATGCCGACTAGGGTAGGAGACACTCCAGCAGATCTGGTGGTTGTTGGGGAGCAACAGCCGAATGACATGGCTGTGGGATACCAGGCCATGGACATGAGTGAGGGAATATAGCTAGGGGTAACTGCGAATGCTCTCGTGGTGGTTTTGCAGGTGGAGGTTGCTTCCAAGGCCTTGGTTGTGGATGGTGCACTCAATATGCAGTAAGGTACAATTATTTTGTTGTATTTTTAATGATTAATATATTATGTTAGAATGTATAGGGTTTTGCGAGCCCTGCCTTTAGAAGACATTTTAAGAATTTTGTTCGAATTAATGATCCTTAAATTACGGTGTTGGTCGAACCTCGTATTAGTGGCATTCGGGCGGATAGAATCCTGACCAGGCTTGGGTTCCCTAATTCTTATCAGGTAGAGGCACATGGATTTAGTGGGGAATGTAGCACCTCTGGAAGGACTCTATTTCGATTCACATAGACCAGATTTCTAATCAATTTATCCATTGTCGCGTGGTTATCATTGGATCTTCAAAACGGTTCTATTTTACAGCAATTTATGCTAGTCTAAAAGTGAATGTTCATCGATATTTGTGGGATTTTTTGGATAATCTCAACCCTAATAATGACATTGCATAGATTATGGGGGTGATTTTAACTCGACTTTAAGTAGAGATGATCGTAATGGGGACGTATGTGTTGGCTCGGGGGCAAATAGCCTTTTTTAGATTTTGTTTTTAATTTGGGACTTGTGGATACGAGGTTTTTGGGTTCCAGTTTTACTTGGAGCCATAGAAATTTGTATAAAAGGCTGGACAGATTCCTTGTCAACGAAGCATGGTGTTCACAGGTTTAGAATTTCACTGTTGTGCACCTGGAACAACTCAACTTGGATCGTAGGCCAATCTTAATAAAACCAATACCGGAGGCTAGTATTCTACGGGTTAGGCCTTTCTGATACCTTATGAGTTGGCAAGACCATCCAAAGTTTAGGGATTTCTTTTCATCGTGTTGGGATGATAGCCGTAGTATTGAGAAGAATATTCAAGAGTTTGTTGCGAGAGTAGGGGAATGGAATAAAAATACTTTTGGCCATATCATCCGTAACAAGAAAAGGCTCATGGCATGTATCAGTTGCATCGATCGAAAATTGGAAAACTGTAACTCAAGATCTTTGAGCAGGTTACGTGAGAACCTTATGGTGCAATTAGAGGCGGTGTTAGATCAGGAGGAATCACTTTGGTTCCAACATGTGAGATCGAAGTGGCTTTCGCAGGGCGATAGAAATACTAAATACTTTCATGCTTATACAATGAGCTAGCGAAGGCAGAATTTCATAGCTAGCCTTAAATTACCCTCGAGAGTTTAGAGTTTGGATCAAAGTGAGCTTCAGGATTTGGCGGTTAGTTATTTTCGTGATTTGTTTACCTCTTCAGGCGATGGATTGTCGGATTTCTTAGTGACTAGCCAGTTTTGTCAACTTCTTCATGAGAGTCAGTGGTTAGCTCGGCCTATTTCGGATCAAGAAATTTAGGATGTGGTGTTTTCTATGAATCCCTTTAAAGCCCCAGGTGTGGATGGGTTGCATGTTGCCTTATATCAGAGAAATTGGAATATTGTGGGGGATGGAGTTTGTGCAAAAATTAAACAAATTTTCAACTATACTCTTTGAATCAAACCCTGCTAGTGTTGATTCTGAAATTGGATAACCCATAGTGTATCTCGCAGTTTAGACCCATTAGCCTTTGTACTGTCTTATATAAGATGGTTACGAAGGTGATTGTTAATCGGTTAAAACCTTTTTTGCCATCTTGGATCTTGAATAATCAATAGTTTTGTGCATGAAAGGCTAATTACTGATAATATCATCATAGCACATGAGGTTATTCATTCGATGTATAGGAAGAAGGGTAAGGTGGGCTGGATGGCTATCAAAATTGATTTGGAGAAGGCGTATGACAGACTAGAGTAGAGTTTTATTCTGGATACGCTTGTTGAAATTGGCCTCCTAAATGAGCTACGTTGTCTGATCATGAGCTGTATTTCATCCGTGTCAATGCAAGTTCTGTGGAATGGTAATGCTTTGCCTTTCTTTTTTCCATCTAGGGGTATCTGGCATGGCGATCCTCAATCACCTTATATTTTTGTGTTGTGAATGGAAAGGCTAGCTCATGACATTGCCTCTAAAATCAAGTTGGGTCATTGGAAACTCGTTCACCTTTCCTAGAATGGTCCTAGTTTATCTTATATGTTTTTTGTTGATGACCTAGTTTTATTCGCGGAAGCATCGATGCATCATGTTGTGGTCTTACATAAGGTTCTTGATAGCTTTTGTGCTAGTTTGAGACATAAGGTGAGCGCGTATAAAACTCAATTTTCTTCTATAATAATGTGTCCAGTGGAGATAGGGAATCATTTTGCCAAGCTCTAGGGTATATAGATGTAAATGATTTGGGCATGTACATTGTCATTGTGAGAAAGGGGCCATGGTGGCCGAAGATGCAATGAATAATGGTGGTTTGTGTGTGATCGGTGGTTAGGGATTTGTTGTTTGAAGAATATGAACATGATATTTTCTAGAGAGAACAATGTGTTTCTCTGTATTTTCTTATTATTCTTAATTGTCAAATGCATACATAGTAAGCCCTTAAATAGGCTAATATAGAGTTTTAATATAACTAAAATATACTTTTATCTTTAATTTAAATAATACTTATTCCTAATTTAAATAAGACTTCTAGTAAATCTAAACTACTGATTAGGAATAAACTCTAACTACACGAAAATAAAAACTCTTAACATTCCTCGTTAACTTAAACTCCGCTCAAGCTCTAACACTTCTCGGATAACTTACATTCCCCCTCAAGCTAGTGAGCAAACGTAGTACAGCACCAGCTTGGATCTTGGATGTGATGCCCTACACATATTTCTTCTGTTGTTTCTTAGAGAAAAATGATCCCCAGTTCTCGGGAGTCTTTGATTTAAAGAGTGAGGACAAAACTATGATGTTCTTGCGCAGCAATTGTTGATATCATTCAACTTATGGTACGCTAAAGATGGTTGATGCATCAGTTGGAATATCAAGACTACTCCACATGATGTTCCAGCATGCAGTTCCTGACTAAAAGGTCTGCTCCACTAGAGTTCCAGCTTGGATCTTTGATGTAGAATCCCTTAAAAATATTATCTAGTTTTTAAGTTTAAACTAGAACCTCTTCTCCTATCTTTTATGATGGATGGCTAAGATAGAACCAAATAGTTTTTAAGGCTAAACTATAACCTTTTCATCTATCTTTTTGATTGGCTAAGATAGAACCATTAAATAGAAAACAAAACAACAAAAGTAAACGAGTAGAAATTTCACCAGAGGTGTAAGATTCCAACAAGGGAGAAGCCAAGGAACGAGTGTGGCCTAATGACAGCAGCGAAAAAGAAAAATGATGTGCATCTGAAAAATCAGATCGTCATCGATCTGTTTCAAATTAGAGATGGCAATAGTGGTGACAGCATCAAAACCGTTGTTGGCTCATGATACCATGTGAGAAAGGGGCCATTGTAATGCCCTGGTTTTAGAGCTTAGCGGTTTGGTGGTTTATTAGACGGTCTAGTGGACCGGAGTAGAGATTCGAGTCGGTTTTAGGATCGTATATTTTTGGTGTTGGAAAAATTATGGAAAATGCTCTAAAATCATTATTAATTATGTATTTAATAATGGTGATATCGATTTTATAAAACGAGTTTTGGAAGATGGACATTTTGGTTAGTGACCAAAATAAAAGTTTTGAAAACTGTGATTTCCTAGTGACTAAAATGAAAAGGGTCAAATACTTAGAATCTTTAAGGAGATATTTTACCAATTGGTTTCTGATGATTTCTCCCTTAATTTGACTTATTTTAACATGTGTTTTAATTAGTATTAAAGAGAATTTTGTTAAAAAGTTAGTTATTACTTTCCAAAAACAAAAATCCCGTCATTTTCTCTCAACTTTTTCTCTCCATTCTCTCCTCAGCCAAACACTCAGGTTTTCATCAAATTTCCAGAGGTGGGTGGTTTCTAACTTGATTATATTGTTTCAAATTGTTTTATAAAGATTGTTTACACAAAATCTTACAATAATCTTGTGTTTTCGTAGCTTTTCACAAATCAATTGAGGGAGAAACTTCACAATAGGGGTAAGGTCCGAGATCTCCTCTATTGTATGGTTCTTTACTGAAATTGCCAAGCATTTGATCCTTGTTTTTGTGTTTCTAATATGATTTTGATGACTTTCTAATGTTTAATTGAGTTATTTGGGGAAAGTAAGTTGATTCACGAATTGGATCTGATTTCCAGTAATTAAGGATGCTTTGATTTATATTTTGCATGTTTAATAATGTTGATAAGTGAATTTTATCAATGGAATCCCGAAACTTAAGAATCTCTATTTGTTTAGGTTGTTATTTCTATGGTTGTAAGGTTGCTGGTGGTGGTAGGTTGTTTTGGATATGTTTTTAGATGTGTTTTGATGTTGAAAATGATGTTGTGTTGATATATGTTGGTTGGGTTGTGTATCGAAGTGTTTTGGTTATGTTTTCAGTTGTTGTGGAGGGTTAGTTGTGAAGGTTTTGTGGTAATCCGAGAAGGATTGTGGTTGCTGTGTTTAGAATGCATTATGATGCATTAATCCTCTGTTGTTTTGTGGTAAAAACAGGGGAGGTTGATCTGGAAGTGATTGGAGAAGCGTTTGAGGCTTCGGATACTTGATTTCGCGTCGGTGAATCGAGGTTTCGCGTATCAGTGAGTGAAAACGTGGTTTAAAGCGTTTTGATATTTTGGGAACGGAGTTTTGGGAGTTAAGGTAAAGCTTGAAATGCTTACCTAGACTCAGAAGTAAGTATAAAGTGGTTTTACTCTCTCGGTCGTGCTTGTTCGAATGATTTTATGCATTTGGTTTAATGTCCATGTACCTACTGTTTAAGCATGTTTTGTTGAAGGATGCACATGGTAAGTGATCCTTGTAAGTATGGTTTATACTTGTGTTTTAAAGCATGGTTGTTGCTTTGGAAATGGCATGGTTTAATGCTTGTTAAAAAAACAGTAAGGTAAATGTTATTTGGTTAATTATATTGGCAAGTGTTGTGGTTTTAAAATTCTTATCAGATATAGTTGGACGGCCATAGGATTGAGTGCACTGTAAATAAGTCGCCTTGGATGTTGAGGGGTTTATACGGCGTACCGAATACTCCATCCAAGTACCCTAACGGTTGATGGGTTATAAGGTACCGAAAACTCCTGTTAGTGGGTAAGCATCTAACCGATGAAAGGGGTTGGTGTCCCCATGGGTTGAAAGTGTGCCCGGTTGTTAATGTACTGCGATTGTGATTGTATCGCTATTCTGGTTGAGATGGCTTGAAGCGTTGGGTTAACACTTGTTGAATCCGTGTATTCGATGAACTCTTTTGTTATTGGACTTGTCTAATGATCACTTGTAAGCCAATATAATTGTTAATGTATCATTGAAATGTTTTATGTTGTATAATGTGATTTATACATGTTTCTCCTTGAGCTTTGTATTTGGTAGTAATGCATGGGAAGGCTTAAGTAGAGGGTTAGCAATGTGACTTGCTGTTGGTTAATGATACATGTAGCATATGGTTTAATATGTTGGTTTTAATGATATAAAGTGCATGTTTTAAAAGGGCATGATGTTTTAAAGGATGATGTAAAGTAAATGGTTTTAAATGCATTGATGGTATTTTGTTTTGAGCATTCCTCGCTAAGCCTTGTGTGCTTACGCTCTCTTTGTCCATCAATGCAGAGGATTAAAGTCTCGGAAGGCAGCAAGAAGCAAGGGGATCTTGGCAAGACTTGTTTCCAAAGTATGTTAGAGACTAAACTATAATTAATAAGGACAATGAGGTACTTGTTGTGTTTTGGGAGATATTTTGTGGAACTCCCTGTTTGAGCATGTTTCATTAGTTTCTCTTAAGTTGTAAATGGCCTTAAACGTTTGGTTTTGGTGCTGGTTTATCTTTTGATATGTTGGTTGGTTGCATAATAGGGAGCATACCTATAGATCATCTTTTGAATCATGATGCTATGTTGTGATGTTGATCTTGTGAAGCCTGAATGCTTGTAATATGCTTGGCCTGTTGATGTTGTGTTATAAGCATGTAGGAATGGTTTGGGAATGCTTTTGGGGTGAAAAACCAGCAAGATATGACATTGTAGGTCCAGGCGTACTGATACGCTGGGGATCGTATTAGTACGTCTAGACATCATTCCGTATGGGGGGATCGGTACACGTATGTGTGTTGTTGCGCGTAATAAGTGCTCCTCAATTGTGCAAGTGTACACGTCGCAAGTTATAGTATAAAAGATATCGTCTCCACAAGGATTGGTGCCACTTCAAGAATCTAATCTCTTGGACTGTAAAAAGTAAAAGAACACAAGTAGAAGATTGTAGGAGTTTAACTAACAACTAAACTAGAAAGTAAATAAGTAAAAGAAGATGTAATCAAATGAGAGAGAATAGGCCAGGTTATCGTGAGTTGAGGAGTGATAGCCAATTGGATCGTCTTGGTAAAAGAGTGCAAGGGCAACTCAGTTGTCGTGGCAACTTGCACAGCGGGGTTGCCTTGGCAACTAATCGACGATTGGCTGGGCAACTGTTTGGGCGGCTGGGCAGCAACTTCAAGGTTCGGCGAAGCGTTCTTCAATGGTTTCTTCTTATCCCTAAGTCGAAACTCTAGCTATTTGTGCATGCCTTGATAATACATCTCTGCGTGAATCAAGGGTGAACAACAACCAATCTTGCGCTCCTCTTAGCCTTTGAAATCCTTAACTTATTCCTAAGCTGGATTAATCTTCACCATCAATAGATTGAATAAAGACCATACTTATTCGTTTCTTGAATCTAACTCTCCCGATATTAGATAAATAGATGAAGTTACGAGATCCTCTCTCAATTCACTCGCAAACAAGAATAAAAACCAAGAATGAGTAAACCTTGAATTGAAAGTGCAAACTCTTATTACCTAAACAAAATCCAATTGTTTCTTACAACCACAAAACACAATAACCTTAGCCAAATAGATTTAGTTCATGGCTAGGTTCCAAAGAAACACAAAACAAAGAATTCCTAACATAAACCTAATTGAACAAAGAAGAAAAAGATGAAGAATGGTTGAAGCCTTGTCGAAATCTCTCCCTCATTCTCTTGTCGAAATCTCTCACTTGCTCTTGTCGAAATCTCCCACTTGCTATCTATGGAGTTGACGGCTTGGTCCTCAATTTATAGGGCTAGGTCAAAGTCTTCTTTGAGGAGGAAGTTAAGTTGGAATTAAATACTTTTAAAGAATATAATTCTTTATTATATTTAAATTCCTTCTAGATCTTCTCTTATCTTCTTGGGATTTAATTTCTTTTCAACCTCTTCATGGAAATCAAACTCCTTTGGGATTTAACTTTGCTCCATGTCATCTTGGGTTTATCTAGTCATCAATTTTGACTGCCATATCATCTTATCCCTTATCGACAATTGCCCTGGCAACTAGCTCGACATCTCCTTCATACATTGCCCTGGCAACTGCATCGGCATCTCCTTCATGCACTGCCCTGGCAACTGGTTCCAGCCTTGCTTTGGCAAGTGATTCTGTACACACACAAAAATACACCAAAGCAGTACCGTTTTCCACAAAATTAAGCAAAAATATGAAATCAAGCTTGTCCACCAAGGAAACAATGCAAATATGCATGAATGGCTAATAATGCAACTAATATGAGACTAAGTCTAGCAATAATATGAATAAAAAGGGTGAATAAAATAGTACTTTTAGACACTTAACATGTGTATCGGTACGCCTAGGCAATTTTAGCCTGGCGTACTGATACGGGTAAGAGAGTATCGGTACACGTTCTAGCCTCTAGAATTTCACTTTTTCAACCCAAACCCGCGTGCTGATACCCACGTAAGCATATCGGTACGGATGTTTGAAAATTCAAAAGTTAGGTAAGTTTGTTGTTACGTATCGGTAGGGCCGTAATGTATCGGTACGGTGCGTTTTCATGCGTATCGGTACAGTAACGCCAATACCGATACTCGAGGCTGATTTATGTTACTGTCAGCTGGGAGTCTTGCATTCTTTGTATTTTAGTCTCTGAATCTTGCCAATGCAATTGTATGTGATAGAATGATTGGATTGAGTCGAAATTTGAGATGAAAGTTTGGAACCTAACTAATTAAAAGTTAACTTAAAAGTGAGCTTTAATCCTAAAATTTTCTATATTTGCAATTTGGTCCCTAAATTGCAAATGTGATCAATTGGATGTCATATTTATGCTCGATTGAGTTGGGGTTGCACCTAATGTCCGCATGAACATGTAGGGTTAATAATTAGCATCTAGATAAGATGAAAAAAATGGACCGGGTTTTGTTGTATCTCTTCGGTTTGCTACGGCAAGCCTAATGTATCCTTCTTGGTTTGGTTGGGCGTCTAGGCCGGGTCAAGGGGGTTACATCCATGGTGGCCGAAGATGCAATGAATAATTGTGGTTTGTATGTGATCGGTGGTTAGGGATTTGTTGTTTGAAGAAGATGAACATGATATTTTCCAGAGAGAACAATGTGTTTCTTTGTATTTTCTTATTATTCTTAATTGTCAAATGTATACAGTGTAAGCCCTTAAATAGGCCGATATAGAGTTTTAATATAACTAAAACTATACTTTTATCTTTAATTTAAATAATACTTATTCCTAATTTAAATAAGACTTCTAATAAATCTAAACTACTGATTAGGAATAAACTCTAATTACACATTAAATAAAAATTCTTAACATTCCTCATCAACTTGCACTCCCCTCAAGCTCTAACACTTCTCGGATAACTTACAGTCGCTCCCATTATTCATGGCAAGGTGAAAAAAGCAACGCATGGTTACATTGTCCAGAAGATCCAAAGCAAGTTGACAGGGTAGAAGAAGAAGAATCTTTCCTTTGTAGGCCGAGTTACTTTGGTTAAGTCTGTTCTATCTGCTATTTTGAGCTATACTATGCAGTCCATTCTCCTAACAAAAAAGGTATGTACTAAGATTGAAGGTTTAATTTGTCGGTTTCTTTGGGGTAGGACGACAAAAAGGCGAGGTATTCATTTGATACAGTGGTTGAATGTTTGTCAACCGTCTACTGTGGGTGGTCTTGGTATTCAGCCAGTTTATGCCTTTCTTATGAAGGTTGTCTTTGGCCTATTGACTCATCTAGATCAGCTCTGGGTCTAGGTGCTACGATCAAAGTATAACTGGTCTGAACCAGTTATATTTTCAATCAATTGCCATGGAGCTTCACAGTTATGGCTGGGGCTATCAAAAGTTTGGGCAGGCGTGCATAATAATCTTCTATAAAATCTCAGAAATGGCTTGAACGTGCAGTTTTGGTTAGATCTTTGTGTGGGCTGTCTCGGTTCATTGATTGAGCATGTGTTTGACATAAACCTGGTACGTATTGTAGCTCCCTCTACTGCTGATGTGGTCGACATATGAGGAGATTGGAACTGGATTGAGTTTGACAAGGCTTTACTACTAACATCCTACTGCACATTGCAGCAATAAAGCCACCACTATGCTCTATAGGTGAGTGTGTTCTAGAATGGAAATGGGATCCATTGCGAGTGTTGTAACCCCCTTAGCTCGACCTAGCCAAAACCAAACTAGAAGGATCATATTAGGTTTGCCAAAGCAAACCCGAGCTAATAACCTAAATTGAGCCCTTTTTTCTTTTATCTTGTATAGATGCATCAAATTATTATCCTAGAGTAGAGATGCTTCAGTGGAAATGTTACATCGAGATCAGATTTCAAAATAGAATTTAATTGCTCAAATATGTACATCGAGGACCAAAATGCAATTTCTGCAAATTACAAGGTCTTTATTCAAATCATGATTACCATTCCTTTACTAATCCAATTTCATGCCCATATGTTTATTTTCAGCTTAACACAATTATCCAAGCTCATTCAAGTGCATACATAACATTCATGGACTAATTTGCAAGATTTCTAAACTTCAGCAAACTGTTATGCACAAAATCAACAGGGCGTACCACTACAGGCAAGCTATATCGATACAATTTAACGAACAAAATAGCTACTCATACGCTACACGTATAACCTTATCGATATAGTGTGTTGACCAACTCGTACCAATACGACCTTGACCTCGTACCGATCCCCCCTTTGATTTCTTAAAAACTCAAAATTCCAATGACCAAAATGCGTACCGATACAGTACACCGCGTATCGATACGACTCTTTAAAAATGAAGGGATCGTACCAATAGTCAAACCCTGTATCAACACCAGTACAAATATTCCTTAAGGACTAAGGATACTGTGGCTAGACGTACCGATACCCTTTGTCATTTTTCAATGTTTTGAGCCTCTCCATACCATGCGTACCGATCTTTAGGTACCCGTACCGGTACGTAGAGGTTTGTTGTAACACCCCAAATTTCGTTAAACAGTATTAAGGTCATTTGGTACCAAGTTAGTAGCTTAAAAGCTAACTTAGTGACAAAAAATGGAAAAGCTAGGATTTCTTTAATTAGGAGCTTTAAAAAGAGGAATTTTTGAGGTTTAAAGGCATCATGAGATAGAGGATAAGTAGATTAGGGTACATGCAAAATTTGGTTGAAATATGATAAAACTAGAATGAGAATTGAAGGTTAAAGTTTAGTGACCAAAATGATAATTTTCAAAAGTTGGTTACTAAATCATAAAGAAAGGAAAAGTTAAAATCTATAATAAAGGATTTGCTCAATAACTAATTTTATCCTGTAGATGGATAAATTCGGTCAATGAGTAAAATCTGATATAGGTCCCAAGAATTAAAAATGTAGTATAATGTATCGAATTTTGATCGAACCCTATTATTAAGTGTGCTCAGACCAGGGAAAACACTAGGATGAGTGACCTTCGGGAAGGTTCCATAAAAGTGTTTCTGATCGATATTTTGGACCCAGTAAGAGTAGAGGATATTTGTATGGGAATATAGAATTTTTGGAATAAATCCAATAGCTCGGTAAAGGTAAAATCGCAGTAGAAGTATTTAGTGAATATTGGGAAATCAGACCAAATTAAAATTTTAGAGACTGTTCCATAAGTCATGAAAAATCGTAAAATAATATTTATAGAATAGTGGTCGGTTGAGAAGGAACTAATTTAGTTAGATTGTAATGGAATGACAATTTTGAAATAAACTAGTAAATAAAGACTAGTTGGAGGGCAAATTGGTCATTTGGCAAGGATGGCATTTTGAAATACTTATGAAATGTTGGGGACGTTTTTGGAAGATGAAATATGCATGGATTTAATCTTGGACCTTGATTTTAGATGAGATTAAATTAGCAATTGGATTTAAAGGTTAAGTTGGTAAATTCACTATTTAAATGAATTTAGAATTCATTTAATTTTACAAGTGGCAAGTTTAGTAAAAAAATGAAGGAAATTTGTTCATCTTTTCCTTGTGCAAACCGTGAGTTTCCAAGAGAAATAAAAAAGGAAAACAAAATTTTTCAAGGCAATTTTTGGAAGGTTTAAGTAAGATTCAAGGTATAGTTATTTAGGAAAAATTGATCTATGTTCAATTCTCTACATTTTGATAGTAATTTTACATATGGTTATGAAGAAGAGTTCATGTTCTTGAAGGGAGAGAAAATAGGGTTTGAAGAATTAAGTTAGGATTAAGCTTGTTTTTGATGAATTACATGTTGTTAACTTGTAATTTAGCTTGAATCCTACTCTAATCCCAAAACCCTAAATTGGTCATCAAACTAGGGTTAGGGTTTAGGGATTCATTTGTGAAATTAAGGATGTTTATGAAAGATTAAGGCTTGTACATGCTTGATTTAGTGATTGGATTAAAGAATTATGTTGAATTGCTTTAAGTGACCAAAACAAAAATTAAGTAAAGTTAGGGGCTGGTCTGTTATGGTTGGAAATGATATGTACTTGGATTGAATTGATGAATAGCATGCTTAAATTGCTTAAATTTAAGAGTTGGGAGCTTGTATCTTTAAGTGACCATTTCGGCCAAGTAAAAAAAATTATGGACCAAATCTGATTTTTATGAATTTGATGTGTACTTATATTGTTAATGATGTTAGAGACATGAAAATGAAGTTAGAATGCTAAACCGACGATTAATCACGTTAGTGACCATTTTGACAAATTGTCAAACTTGAATGGTCTATTCAGCAAAGAGGATATGTAGAAGGAGTAAATCTGATTTTTAGTTAAAATGATGGAATTAAGGTAGTAATGTTGATTGGAAGACTAATTTGCAAAAAGTTAAGAAGCTTGAATCCTTATATTGGAAATTTGGTGACCATTTTGACAAATTAAGAGAAATTGCAGCAGTAAAGGTTTAAGCTTATTTTGATGAAGGATGTAAAGAGAACATATGAATACAAGCTTTATTCTAGTCATTTGAAGTAAAGTGATGAGACTAAATTGACAAGTAGAGAAATAAGGAGCAGTTGGTGTAAATTAGAAGTTATTTATGGGAAGTTATGTTGAAATTTGAATTATGGCAGTAAGTTTAAAAATTCGCCAAAATTCTACAAAAATGGTTAGATGATGAATTTTATACCGTTGTAAAGATTTGTTAGTCTAGTTTTGTTTCCAATAAAGGAGTTTTCTGCTTGGACAATATGTAACGTGAATTTAGTGATTTTCATAATTTTTATATATTTTATTAATTTATATGGCTTATACAGTTAGAACTGTTATCGAATCTAGTTTCTCCAATATAAAGAAATTAAGATCCAGTATGTATTCTACCCTGTATAAATAAATCTTTGAAGGTAGTGCAGGTTGTTAAAAAATGGAATTTGAAACATTTTGTATTTAAATGTTAGTTAGCAAGCTCAGAAGAATTATTGGAAGTTCAAATTGGTCACTAAGGACCATAATGAGATTTTGAACATTACAAGGAAGAAAGGAAAATATTTGGAAATTTTATACTCGAATGATTATATTAGACATCTGTTTAAGGTATTGTTAGATTTGAATCTAACAAATATTTTATTTTATTCATGTGATTAATGAAGTCAAGTCCAAATCAAAGAAGGTTCGAGATACTATGAAAGAAAGGATCAAACTAGGACTTAGTGAGACATCGTGTTAAGTGGCCAAGGTGAGTGCATTTTTACTTATTTTATATATGTGATATGATATAAACTGCAATTGGGACTCGCTTGCCATTTTGCAGGAATTGTATTGCACTGTTATATGACAGAGGAATGACTTTGATAAGTCAGTTTTATACGATTCTATATTTTTATATAATATACATATTATTTTGTTTATTTATGTTATTTCTATACATTGAAATGTTTTACTTTAAATTATGGTTGCCTCACTAAGTGAATACTTAGCGTGTGTTGTTTCACACATAGGTTATTGAAAACTTACCAGAAGAGAAGTCAAGCATGTTGATCAAGTTGCAATCTGCCAAACATCAGTAAGACATTCTAATTTATGATATTTTCTAGTGGGCATGTATCAATTTATTCGTTAGTTGTTTTAAAGGTATAAGTTTGATTAATAGTCAGATAAATATGAATTATTCGTATGGTTAAAGCATTACCAGTGATGATATTTAATCGGGTAAAATTTTATTTATCGTATATCGCGTAACAGTTTTAAATTCAAGAAAGGGCCTAGGCAATGTACCTAGTTTTCACCCTGAGTTACATACTTATTTAATAACCGACTAACATGTTTATAAAACAATCCATGTCAAAACTAGCAATTTGCAAATAGGCTATGAATACTTCGAAAGTCGAGAAAGAGTTATTTTATAAACTAATTTTATGTCAGATGTTTAAAAAAATTATTACAAGTCTAGAACTCTGTTAAATAATATTGTGACATCCTTAATGTGTATTCGTACTACGAGTATATGTTAAGGGTGATACCCAATTTCACTCTACAACAACCGAAATCAACAACACAACAATATCAATTCACATAAATCCTCAATATCCATTACCCAATTTCACTCTACAACAACCGAAATCAACATCAAACATCTTCCAAACTTAACCCAGCCAAAACCTAACAGTTTAACCCATCAATTAACATCTAAAAATAAAACAACATTATCCTTACACCTCCAGTATTCATTAAACCTCTACAACACCTCAAAAACTCACAACTAACAACCTAGAAAATTAGAGATTCACATAGTTTTGGGATTCGAATGTTAAAGCCCACTTATTAACATTAATAAACATCAAAATTTCCCACTTATTAACATTAATAAACATCAAAATTATGATTAGAATCAATCAAGAACTCAGTAAAACAGAGCCTATACAAAAATCCATCATTCCAACCAATTAAACCTTGATTTAACCAATTTTCCACAATTAAATCATCAAATCAAGTTAGAAAACATATGTAAAGGATCAATAACTTGGGAATTTCAATAAAGAACCTTGTATTAGAGGAGAACGCAGCTCACATCTAAATTTGGCTTTCCTTTTATTTGGATGAATTCTCTTGAGAAAACAAGATCAAGTCAAATAGGTTTTGTTAGAAAACTATTGAAGATCCATTTGAAATCAAAAGAATGTTGAAATCAAGTATTTACCTGAGAAAATTGAATTGGATAAGAGTGTTTGGCTAGAGATAATTTGAGAGAAAAGATTTTGATGAAAAGTTAGTTACGTAAAATATCTTTAAATCTAACTAAGAAATTAATCTTCCCAAACCTTTTTTATCTCTTTAGTAGCCTTTTTAAAATATCCAATTAAAAGAGAAAAGTCTGATATTAGACTTTGGCCAAATAGTTCCTAAAAGATTCTAAGTTTTGACCCTTTTACAAAACAATCACTAAAAACAGTTTTAAAACTTTACATTTTGGTCACTAACCAAAATGTCACTTTTTAAAACCTCTTTTTATAAAATTGATTTTACCAAAATCATTTACATATTCAATAATGACTTTAGAACATTTTCCATATTTTTTTCTTACCCAAAAATATTTATTTTGAATTAAATCCTGAAATTGATTTGAATCCTCTAATTCGATCCATCAGATCTTCTAAACCACCTAGAAAACTCCTAGGCCCAAAACTAGGGTGTTACAACTCTCCCGCCCTTAAGAAATTTTGTCCTCGAAATTTACCTGATGGAACAAATGCGAAAATTGATCAACCATGTCCGACTTACTCTCCCACGTGGCCTCCTCAGCACTACGATGTCGCCACAACACCTTAAAAAGCTCAATCGTTTTGCCACAAAGAACTTTACTACTGGAGTCAAGGGTCTCCACTGGTTCCTTATCATAAGACAAATCCGGTCGCAACTCAACATCATCAACTGGCATCACTTGCGACGGATCCGAATGATACCTTCGCAACACATCATGAATCTTCTCCAACTCAAGAGGAAAACTCAACCGATAAGCCACAGGACCCATACGTTCCAACACCTCATACGATCTAATAAACCTCAGACTCAACTTCCCTTTTCTCTCAAAACCCAACACCTTCTTCTAAGGTGAGACTTTCAAGAAAACCTTTTCACCAACCACGTACTCAACCTCTCTACGCTTCAAATCCGCGTAGGATTTTTGCCTATCCGAGGCCGCTTTCAAACGATCACAAATAAGCTTCACTTTCTCATCTGTGTCTTTCAACACATCAAGTATGGAAACTTACTTTTCCCCAACCTCAGCCCAACAAAAAGGTGTACGACACCTCCTACCATACAAGGCTTCATATGGTTCTATCTTTATACTTGCCTGATAACTATTATTGTACGCAAACTCTAACAAAGGCAAATGTCTTTCCTAAATTCCTTGGAACTCAATGATACAACATTTCAACATATCCTCCAAAATCTGAATTACACACTCAGGCTGACCATCCGTCTGAGGATGATACGAAGTACTGAAATTTAAGCGAGTACCCAAAGCTCGATGCAAACACTCCCAAAACCTTGCTGTAAACCGTAGATCCCTATCTGAAATAATTAACTTAGGTACCCTGTGCAACCTCACAATTTTAGCAACATAAAGATCCACCAACTTATCCAAAGTATACGTCATATGCACTGGCAGAAAATGTGCACACTTCATAAACCTATCAACAACCGCCCAAATAGAATCCTTTTTAGTCGGTGTCAAAGGCAACCTCGACACAAAATACATGGTGATCATCTCCTATTTCCACCTCGAGATTCTGAACGGTTGCAACAACCCAGAAGGGAACTGATGTTCAGTTTTTGCACGTTGACATACCATACATCAAACAAAAAAATCAGCCACATCCTTTTTCAAACCCACCCAATAGTACTCTTCCTTTAAATCCCGATACATCTTGGTACTACCAGGATGCATAGCAAAAGGGCTAGCATGTGCCTTGGTCAAAATTATCCGCTTCAACTCCACATCACTAGGCACCACTATCCGATCTTTAAAACATAACACCCTATTACCATTAAAGTAAAAATCTGTAGGATTTCCATCCATGATGTCCTTGACATGCGGTACCAACTGTAACCACCCGCATTTTTGAGTCAACAATGGGCGTTAACCCGGGGCTTGGACCGACGTGTTGGGTCAGATGTTCAGGTTATGTAGGCCTTGTGGTTGGGCTTCTTGGGCTCCCATGTGTTGTTGGGCTTGTTTAGGGGTGTTGGGCTTGGCCTAGGATGAGTTTAAAGAAAGGTATTATGGTAAAATTATAATTGGAGTTGGGATGTGTTGTATCTCTATTGCAAGGTGATGCTTACAATTGGTGGATAATTGTAACTGTGGCCATGGAACCCAGTGATGTGGATTGGGTGTTTTCCAAGATATCTTTAAGAAAAGGTATCTGAGAGCTAGATACTTAGATGAAAAGTAATGTGAGTTATGGTTTTGGTTCAAGGTAGTATATTTGTGGTTGAGTTTGAGGTACAGTTTGTTCGATCGAGTCAATATGCTCCTGAGCTGGTACCGGATGAGAGGCATCGCTGTGATTGATTTCATTGTGGATTGGTATTGGATGATAAGACATGCTAGTTGGCTTATGACTACACTATTTTTGACGTGTTGGTTATATGGGTAAGGTGCATTGAGCAGAATAGGGTTTATCAGTTCGTTTGGGGGGTTTGGCTTGGGCAAGAGAGTTGCGGACTTTGGTTACGGTGGTTGTTAGTTTAAGAAGCAACGGGATAAAGGTTTCATCATAAGTTGAGATGAGGCAGAGATAGTGCTGGGCAAGGATCGCAGGGTCAATGTATTTAATACCTGTTGGGTTGTAGATCGTGTGATCACAAAAGGAGAGGTTGCCTACGTGTGATTCACGGGGTATAGACTCCTTCGCATTTGTTGTGGTGCTGAAGGTATGAGGAGCAAAGAGCGTCCTCAAGTACGTACTCACCATCAGACCATCAGACGCTACGGCGCTGTAGAAACTACGGTGTCAGACTCGTATACCATAAGTTTACATGAGAATATTTGGTATAGTTAGATATCCATAGGGTCTTAGAAGCTGCATCAAAGCACTACGGTGCAAGAAAGACTCTACGGAGTCAACTCAAACACTACGGTGTTAAAAGGCACAAAATGCGCTAGGATGAAGAGCAAAGAGCGTCCTCGAGTACATACTTATCTCAGTCACTTTGGCGAGGTAGACGCTACAGTGTCGTAGACACTACGGTGTCGTGATGACTCGCGTACCATGGCATCACATGATTTTGTACTTTGGGCTATGATAAAGAAAATGATATGCAAATGGCTGCATAACGAAAGTATGACTATGATAAAAGAAATGATATGCAAATGATTGCATAACGAAAGTTGGCTATGTGGATATGGTATGTAAATGATTACGTGATAAAGCATGACTACTTGACGATCATGAACCATTGATATCATGATTCTATGATAGATTTGCAGATGATATGAATCATATTGAGAGCATGTATATGTTAAAGAAATTATTGTGTATGTGAATACCTAATGAACATAGAACAATGATGGCATGATTTTATACTTTGGCTATAATACTTGAAAAGCATTATGGCCAGTAGTTAAGCTAAAAAGTTTAATGAACATAAGATGAGTAAGACAGATGGAATCCTATGATTACAATAATATAATGGTTAAAAGAGCTATATATGATTAAAATGTTATTAACTGCAATTGGAAATCGTTTGCCAATCTGCAGGTTTGAGTTAATTATAATCATTGGTTTGTATTGTTATGGTTATACCACACTAAGTTATATTTAACGTGTGTTTTGTGACACACGTAGGTACTTTGGACTAGATAGCAGAGGAGGAGCTACACATCAATGGATAATGCTAGCTGATATTATCAGTAAGTATCACCACATCATAGTCTAGTGGGGCATGTATAGATATTAAATAGGTAACCATTCTGAATGATCTAGCATTATGACTTAGTTTGAAGAATTAAAAATAATTAGAAAAGATGTTTTAAACGGTTTTTAACTTAGTTGGTTGTTTATCGTGTAGTGATTTAAAAACTGAGAAATGGCCAACCACTAAACTACTTTGTTGAGGTTTTCAAAAAAATTAAAATTACAAGTCAGAAAATCAGTTAGTAACATCTTTAATGTGTATTCGGATGTCGAATATACGTTGAGGGTATTACATTTATTGGTATCAGAGCAAAGGTTTAGTCGATTCTAGAGGTTAAACCGAGTCCAATATGATTTTAGTAAAGTATACATTCCCCTATGATGTGATACTACTGATATATTGTTTGTATACTTTGGTGTAGCTCCTTAATAGTATGAATGAGACTTTAATGGTTATAGGAAAAATAAGATATTAGATTTCGTCAATTGACAAATTTTTAAGGGATGAGAAAACACCCGTAGTGGATACAACACAGTGAAATAAACTTGTTAGTTAATTTCTATTCAGAATGAGTTATCTGTATAATAGAGAATTGGTATAGTGATTATAAGAAAATAGAGAATATTCTGATTGTAAGGAAATTTTCAAATGTGATTTTGGATGAATTACTAGGATTACCTCCAGATTAAGAGGTACAATTTGATGTTGATGTTTAATTCGAGAATAAAAAAGGTATTGATAGCACCTTATAGAATGACACCAATCAAGTCAGAGAAACTGAAAGCTCAGATGCAAGAACTATTAGACTGGAGTTATAATCGATTAAGTGAGTTACTATGAGGTACTCCAATATTATTCATAAAGAAAAAAATCCATTATCAAAGATTTAGGGATTTGATTAATCAGCTACGGGGTGGAGCTGTATTCCCAAAGGATTAACCTTTAATTGAATTACTATCAGTTAAAAGTTAAGAAAGAAAATATATTGAAAACGGTACCTAGGACTAGTTATGAACAATACAAGTTATTAGTGGTGCCATTTGGATTTACAAATGCCCCGCCTCATATAAGGATTTGATGAATAAGGTGTTTTAACCCTACTTGGATCAGTATATGGTGGTGTTTATAGATGATATAATAGTGTATTCTAATATTGAAGTTGATCATGATCGACATCTTCGAGTGGTATTACAGACATTAAGAGATAAGTAGTTTTATGTGAAGTTTACTAAATGTGAATTTTGGTTATTCAAAGTGGCCCTACTCGAACATGTCGTACCTATTGATAAAATAAAAGTTAAATAAAAGAAACCAAAGGAAGTTGAATTACAACCCAATATATATGGCGTATGAAGAAAAATTGATGAAAATCTTAGCCTATGGAATTAAAAGGAATAAAGAATAAGAAAATTCCATTGGTCAAAGTCCTTTGGAAGAACCATAAAGTGGATAAGGTAACTTGGAAGACAAAGAAGAAAATGAGAAAACAGTACCCGAAACTATTTAAAATAGGTACGTTTTGAAAATTCGAGGACGAATTTTCTTAAGGGGGAGAATTGTAATACCCCAAAATTCACAGTACTGTTTAAGTGTCATTTAGTACTAAGATAAGGGCTTAAAAGCTTACTTAGTGACTAAAATGACAAAAATATAAAAGTTAGGATTTTCTCAATTATGGACTATAGAAAAGAAATTTCTGAGGCTTTAAGGTGTCATGTGATAGAAGAACGAGTAAAATAGGATACTCATAAATTTTGGTTAAAATCCAAGGGAAATTGGAATGGAAATTCAAGTTTAAAGTTTAGTGACCAAAATGATAAGTTTTAAAACCTGGGTGATAGAAGTGGAAATATAAAAAGTTGAAGGACCAAAGTTGTAATTTTCCAAAAGTTAGGTGTTTTATTTTATAAATAGATAGAGAATCTATAGGTGTGGATCGAATGAGGAATTACTGGTTTGATCCGATATTTCGATTATTGGGAAAATCGTAGTCAAAACTTAAGTAGAATTTGGATACCCAGATCGAACTAAAAAATTATGAAATTTTACCATATGATAGAGGAAGGTTATAAAAGTCATTTCCAAGTGTTGACGAATTTATCAGTAATCATTTTATCCTATACATGGATTAAACAGATTATGGAGAAAAATATGATATAGATTCCAGAAATAAAAATATAGAATAAGATATCGAATTTTGATCAAACTGCAAAGTTAAGCATGCTCAAAACATAGGATGGGTGACCTATTGGGAAGGTCTTGTTTTAGTACTTGAGATTGATAAAAAGGAATCAGTTCGAGTTAATATTATGTGTATGAATATCTGGTAAAGGATTATTAAGAGAATTTTATCCAATAAAGATTTCGGGTAAAATTTTCAGTATATTAGACCAAGTCAAAATTTTAAGTTTGACTCTATAAATATGGAGATAAGGAATTTTTAGAATTTAATTGATAAACCCGATGAAGGGGAGATCGCAGTAGAAGTAGTAAGTGAATATCGAGAAATTGGATCGAATCAAAATTTCAGAGACTATTCCATAAGTCTTGGAAAATTTATAAAATATTATTTTATGAATAAATTATTAATTGGTTGATTGTGATCTAACTAGAATAGTTAGATTTTTTTACAAAATGGTAAAATTTGTGATTTAAGTGACAAGTTTTGGTAATTTGGTCACAACGGTAATTTTGAAATATTTTGAAAGTACCATGGGCAATATGGTAATTTCCCATGTGAAAGCATTACTCTAGTTTGGTTAGAGTTGAATGGAATTTAGTTAGGATTGAACTAGAATGGAAACTTGTAAATTATGATTTAGTTGGAGGTTAATTTTGGAATAAGGATTAAATTGAATAAAAAATTCCATTTAATATATACATGTGGCATAAATTAAGAAAATATGAAAAAAAAGTGTTCATCTTCCCTTCTTCACTTTCGAATTTACATGGGGAAAGAGAGAGAAACTATACAAAATTTTTCTTGGCAATTTTGAAGGCTTTAAAGCAAAATTCAAGGTATGATCCTTTAGAATAATTTGTTCTACATTCAATTCTCTACATTTTGGTAGCAATATTGCATGGTGTTGTGAAGAACCACTTGAATTATTGATGAGAAAGAATTAGGGAATTGATGTGCTAAGTTAAAATTAGGACTTGGATTACATGAATTCAATGTTGTTTTGATGAAATTAAGCTTGGATTGTGTCTAATTTCATGTTTGAAGACATAAACCCTAACCCTAGAATTTTGGGTTTCATTGGGGTTTTGAAATTAAGGATGAATATGGAAGATTTATGTTTCTACAAGCTTAATTTTGATTTTAGAATGGAAAATTCTCAACTTATCTTCTAAGTGACTATTTTGGCAGGTTTGGTAAATTAGGGAAGCTTGAATATGATATTAGAACTAAAATAAATTCCTTGCAAATTTTAGATACCTAATTTACCAAGTAGAAAGAATTTGGGGATTTAATTGTTAATTATTGAAATGAAGATTATATGTTGGAAAATTTATTTTGAGCATATTAGAATATTGTTTAAATGAAAAACAACATTAGAAAAGTTTAGTGACCATTTCGGCTAAAGGTCAAAATAAAAGGAAAATTTTGAGAAAAATGATAAAAATGATGGATTGAAAAACTAGTACAAGTTTCCCAACTTTTGTGTAGAATTAGTGACTAAAATGTCATTTTAGCAAAAGTTAGTGGAAATGTTAGAATTATGGAGAAATTGTGATTTGGGCTTGAATAATTTGAAAAAGCTGCAAAATGGTCACTAGGGACCAATTCGGCAATCTTAAAAGTTAGAGGACTAAATCTAAATTTGTATGGAATTGGTGTGTATTTATGTTGTTAAGGATGTTGGAGATGTGAAATTGATATTAGAATGCTAAACCGATGTTAAATTGAATTAGTAACCATTTTGACAATTTGTCAAAGTTAAGGGACCAATTCAGAAATGAGATTTTGGATAAGGACTAAATCTAATTTTTTAGCTGTAATGATAGAATTAAGGTGGTAATGTTGAATTGAGGACTAATTTGCAAAGTTAAGAAATTTGGATCCTTACCTTTGCATTATTAGTGACCATTCGATAAAGAAGGAAAATTAGAGGAAACAATTGTGAATAGTTATTTGATGAAAAAGGTGATAAGTTGGTGGTTTAAAGCAAATAATGGGACTAAATTGACAAGTAGAGAAGTAAGGAGAAGTTAGTATAAAAGTTGAAGTTAATTATGGAAGTTGTTATGGTAGTAAGTTTGAAAATTCACCATAAATTCTACAAAAATGGTTAGATGGTGAATTTTATACCGATGTAAAGATTTACTCGTCTAGTTTCGTGTCCAACAAACGGAAACTGATTCCGAGTTTTGAGTCAAAAGATATGAATTTTTAAGTGACAAAAGGTCAGAAAATAGAGCACCAGGCTGTTCTGAATCTCAACATTGTAATCGACTTAGAAAATTTGCCATAAATCGTATGAGTTGAATTTGGGATAATAATTTATATGGTTGAAAAGCTTATTGAATCTATTTTCTTCCAGATCAAACGGAATCGAATTCCGAGTTGTAGATTTTTTATAGAAATATTTCTTTGAAGGTAGTGCAATCTGCTAGAAAATGAGAATTTATACATTTTGTATCTAAGGTTAATTAGTAAACTTGAAAAGAGTTAATGGACGTTCTAAATGGTTATTAAGGACCAAAATGAGTTTTGGACAGTATAAGGAAGGAAAGAGGAAATTTGTATATTCGAATGATTAGATTTGATAGTATGTTTGAAAAATTGTTAGATTTGAATCTAACAAATGTTGTTTATATTCATGTGATTAATAAAGTTTGGATCCGAATCAAAAGAAAGTTCGAGGTACCATGAAAGAAAGGATCGAATAGAGCATAGCGAGGCAAGCTAATAAATGGCTCAGGTGAGTGTATTTTATTTATTTATTATATATATGTGAGATGAATGAATGCATTTTTATCTATATATATAATGTGAAGAAGACTTGCAATAAATAACTTTGATAATAATGAAAATGTATGTTGATCAAAGTTATGTAAATGGTATGAAGTATTAAGTGGCATATATGATACATGGATATGGAATAATGATTTATCTAAGTTAAATCGGATTTCAGATTTTGGTATGAAATGCCCATTATTGAATTATGGTTGATAGTTTTGATAAATTGGATACTGTAGATGAAATATGAGATGTGAATTTGCCCTATTATATGAACAATGATGATTGATCTATAAGGAAATAAATTGCCCAAGTACTAGTGTGAAGTCTAGGTATAATTAGATATCCAAAAAGAGTCATAGCAGCTGCGAACCAGTACTACGGTGCTGAGATAAAGTAGGCACTACGGTGCTGAAGGTAAAGTAGGCACTACGGTGCTGAAGGTAAAGTATGCACTACGGTGCTTAAGGTAAAGTAGGCACTACTGTGCTGAAGGTATAAGGAGCAAAGAGCGTCATTGAGTACGTACTCACCATCAGACGCTACGGAGTTGTAGACACTATGGTGTCGGACTCGTATACCATAAGTTCACATGAGAATATTTGGTATAGCTGGATATCCATAGGGTCTTAGCAGCTGCATCAAAGCACTACGGTGCAAGAAAGACTCTACGGAGTCAGGAAAGACTCTACGGAGTCAGTTCAAACACTACGGTGTTAAAAGGCACAAAATATGCTAGGATGAGGAGCAAAGAGCGTCCTCGAGTACGTACTCATTTCAGTCGCTTTGGCGAGGTAGACGCTACAGCGTCGTAGACACTATGGTGTCGTGATGACTCGCGTACCATGGCATCACATGATTTTATACTTTGGGCTATGACAAAGAAAATGACATGGAAATGGCTGCATAACGAAAGTATGACTATGATAAAAGAAATGATATGCAAATGATTCCATAACGAAAGTATGGCCATGTGGATATGGTATGTAAATGATTACGTGATAAAGCATGACTACTTGACGATCATGAACCATTGATATCATGATTCTATGATAGAGTTGACAGATGATATGAATCATATTGAGAGCATGTATATGTTAAAGAAATTATTGTGCGTGTGAATACCTAATGAACATAGAACAATGGTGGCATGATTTTATACTTTGGCTATAATACTTGAAAAGCATTATGGCCAGTAGTTAAGCTAAAAAGTTTAATGTACATAAGATGGGTAGGACAGATGGAATCCTATGATTACAATAATATAATGGTTAAAAGAGCTATATATGATTAAAATGTTATTAACTGCAATTGGAAATCATTTGCCAATCTGCAGGGTTGAGCTAATTATAATCATTGGTTTGTATTGTTATGGTTATACCGCACTAAGTTATATTTAACGTGTGTTTTGTGTCACACGTAGTTACTTTGGACTAGATAGCAAAGGAGGAGCTACACATCAATGGATCAAGCTAACTGATATTATCAGTAGGTATCACCACATCCTAATCTAGTGGGGCATGTATAGATATTAAATAGGTAACCATTCTGAATGATCTAGCATTATGACTTAGTTTGAAGAATTAAAAATAATTAGAAAATATGCTTTAAACGGTTTTTAACTTAGTTGGTTGTTTATGGTGTAGTGATTATGAAAACTGAGAAAGGGCCTACCACTAAACTATTTTGTTGAGGTTTTAAAAAAAATAAAATTACAAGTCAGAAAATCAGTTAGTAACATCTTTAATGTGTATTCGGATGTCGAATATGCGTTGAGGGTGTTACATAAGGTAGTGGATGTAGACTTTGGTTAGAAAGTCGAACCACTATAAATCCTTGTGTCAATTTTTAAATTCCAATTGCTTCCACCACTACCACTCAAAAATCAATTCACTCATTCTTGGCTATCTCGGTTGATTGTTCAAGCCTCTCAGCAATATACTTTCCTTTTATTAAGTTCTTACACAAATAATTTAATACTAATGTTATAGTATAGTATTATATATGAATATATGCATGCACAATGTATAAATTAATTGTGGTTTATTATATAACTATATATTAAAAAATACAAAAAAAGTCCAAATCCATAAACTTCTATAATAATTATTATATTCGTCACTAAATCAAATATACTAATAACTAACTATAAAGGGTAATTATTTCATGCACAAGTGCCTATGGAAATTATTAGTATATGGAAATTATTAGTATTTAATGTTTACTAATAACTAACTATAAAAGAATAACTAGCTTTGTTTAGTCTTTAATGTTTTATTTTAAGTCAAAATTAATTCTTCGTATATGGAAATTATTAGTAAACTATCAATTAACGATTTGAAATAACTTTAGAAACCGATATGACATTGCACATTGACATAACAATGTCATATAAACTAATAAATTGACTTGACGGAGTGACATGTCAACCAAAAATAATTTTATAAAAATATTTTTCTGACGTTTTGTTCTATCAAGTTATCTCAAGACGTTTACCGTTAGTTGATTAATAATTTTCATCTACGAAGATATTTTTTTAACGAGTGTTAGAATGTTTAAAAAAGAAGAATAAAAACTAAATTGACTATTCAATTAAACCTTAGGGCATTTTTTATTGACATTATACCTAATTAATTTGAACAGGAGATTTAGCGTAGATGATAACCTATGACTAGCCTTGAATAATTTCACTTCAATTATATTCAATAACTACCCACTAATTAGGTTTCCGAAAGCGCTTTCATGGGTCCAAAATAAAAACAAATAAGAACATCAATAAGAAGCCGTTGGTACATTGCAAATTATGAGGGCAGACAACCTCATCTTCTAAATCTCCCATATGTGTGGCTAAATTTTGGACCTAACATAATAGTCTCATTATTGAAGGGACTGAAAGTACAATTGGAAAATTTCTTATAATATTAACCTAGCATCTACTTATTCTGCTAATTAAGGATTCAAACTATGATTGTTAATTAAGAATCTGACCTAAAAATGTCCAAGTTTGAATCTGAAAAAAAATACAAATTGATTTGAACCCAAAAGGGCCCAAATCCGAACACAAACTCGAACCTGGAAGGTGATTCAAAAAAACTGAACCCGAGATTGATTCGAACCTTAACCAAAATTTAATGTTAAAAATAAAATAATCAATTATAGTGGCTAGTGATATAAATTTATTATGTTAGGTTTTTTAAATATATTTAATATTTAAATGATAATTTAATCATAAAAAACTGTTTAGAACATATATTAAATAATATTTTAAAAAATGATTTATTTAACAAATTAATGTTATATCACTTTAATGTTAACACATAACAGCAATAACAATAATTTTAATACAAATATAATTAAAATACTAAATTTAAAATTTACGAAAGAAGTTTATTGAAATTAATAAATTAGTATCACTGGATAGATTTTTTTGCCTAGTATGAGCGAAAACCCTAGTATGAGCAACACCGAGGGGCCATTAATTATAATGGAGGATCACGGGTTGGTTTTAGAACTAAGTCGGAAGCTCCAAACTATTTTAGTTAAAGCTGTTTCCCAGTCGGTGGTTCTCGCCCCAGGGGCCATTACACCGAGGCAGTCGACTCGGCGACATGGGCTTCCATTAATGGTTGAGTTAAAATCAACATCGGCGGTACTCAGAAGGAACAGAATGGTCGAGCGACTTGCGGAGGAATGATTCGAGATTCTACCGGAAACTGGTTACTTCAATTTTTAAAGTTTATAGGAGTATGTTCCAATGTGAAAGCTGAACTATGGGGTGTTTATGCTAGACTAAAATGTGCATGGAACATGGATTTAGCTGTATCATGGTGGAGATGGATAGTTTGGAAGCCTTAGGCATTGTTCAAGCCAATTCGTCACGACAAGGAGTTCCTGGTATTGCTTGCACATCTTTGTGTGGTCGTAGCTGGTTGATGTCGTTTCAGCATATTCATCGGGATGGCAACAAGGTCGCATGCCAAATGACGAGATTAGCTAGGTCGGATGTTCTTGACGTCAGTTTTTATCAGGTACCATCACTCGCTTTGTAGGTGTAAGAGCTTATTTTTATCCGGGTACCATAAAACCATTTACATCCAACCGGGTAACCCAACTCAAACAAATAACCAAACCCATTACCCTAATTAAACCTGGTAGCCCATTTGACCCAAATCCAACACCCATAACCCAACCCAAATAAAAGCTCTAAAACTAAAAACCCAAATAACCCCTTACCCTAATGACAGCCGCCGCCAGTGCCTCCGTCGCCGCCTCTGCTCACCCACCGTCGTCGGCCACCCCTTTTCGAACCAAAACCCTAAATCAACCAAAATAAACCCCAAACCAATAACCCTAAAATCTATTAACCCTGAACTAATCCCTAAATTAACAAACCCAAAAAAATAATAAAAATCAAAACACTAATCTATCAGCCCTAGCTCTAGCCTGCCGAATCCTCTGCCGCCACCCCTATTTCCAGCTCAAATCCGGCTTATCAAATCTGAAATGATGAAAGTGGACAAGTTGTTATATTTTAATGCTAAAATTGGGTTATAAAAACCATAAAACCGACTGTAAAGGAGGGGCTGAAAAATCGAAAAAAACAGAGAGTAAAAGGGGATCTGGGATTTCTGAAAAATTGTAAAAAAAATTGAGAAATATTTCGAAATCAAAACAAAAATTTTACGGTATTTTCTCATTTTTTTTGCATGTTCTCTTCATTCGAATCAAAGTTTTTTAAAACCGAACAAAAGGAGAAGTTTCGATCATACCTGTGTCTGGTGAGAGGGTCGCCGTCGTTGTACGACAGCCGCCGTGAGGCCAAGGGCCGAGGAACGGCCGTGACGTGGACGAGAGGCGGCGCCGCTCTGATGAGGATTAAGAGAAAAAGTGAGGATGAAAATATTTTTAGGGTTTCTAAATTTGGTTCGAAATGAAAAAAATAAACAACCCCTTTTAATTTAACCGGCTTGGGCAAAATAACGTCGCATAGGACCAGAAAAAAACGGTGTCGTTTTGCACCTGACCGGACGCGGTGACCGGGTAACCCGGGGAGGATCCGCGTCTTTTTTAAACGGTCCAATTACAGATATTGTCCCTTCCTTTCTTACCCGTTTACAGTTTTGTCTAGGGTATAATTACGCTTTCAGTCCTCCAGTGTTTTATGCGTGTTTATTATCATCTTTTTTTGTTTCTTTTTGCAGCATTCAATTTTCATTTCAGTTCAATTTAGTCCATATGCTTTAGTATTTATTTTCCAACATTATATTTCTGTCTATTTACGTTTATTTCCTTATTTTTTCATATGTTTCATTTTAATCCTGCAATGTGTATTATTTTATGCTATGTAATTTCATGTTAATACATTTAGTCTTTAATGTACATTAATTTAATCCATGCATCATCATCATTATTATTATAGTATTATCATTATTACTATATAAAGTGCATTATTTTGTACATGTTACATATTAATATGATATATAAAATATACGTACATATGTATGAGTTTTTATCTACGATCCCCTTTTATGTATCATAGTTTTCATATATTTTTTTACATTTTTATATTATATACAAACTTTATGTATATTAGTAATATTTTACTTAATTGTAATATATATATATATATAATAATAAACTCTTTGTTTTTGTAAAATATATATACGCATATATATATAACTACTAATTTGATATATGTAGGTATATTTTCAATAAATAATGCATATATGTATTTACTTTAAATATTATATTTTAAGTATATATATATATATATAAAAACAATAAATACCTTTTTATAAAAAACTATTAACTACATATATATTTTTTTAATAAATAAGAATATTAAAAATATTTTACCACAAGTAATATATTTTTTAAGTATATAAGTACATATAGATGCTATATTACAAATTACATCATGATAATTAGAGAAGTTAGAAGATTAAGGTAATATTTTTTATTTAGGGAATTCGAGAATTAGTGTCCCGGGCGTAAAGGGATGTGACCTTCTCAATATCCCTAAATAAAAGAATATCCTTATCATTTTAGGATAAAGTATTTAAGGGAATTTTCTTTTATTTAGAACATTGAGAAATCATTTCCCGGGCGTAAAGGGATGTGAATTTCTCGGTTATTCTAAATAACAGAACGTTTCTTTAAATATTTAGAACATTCTCATGCATTTAAGAATCATATTTTAAATTTTATTCAAATTTGTAATTTCAACACTAAGACATTAAATAATCGACTAGGTACCAATTTTTGGGCGGTGTGGGGGTACTAATCCTTCCCCATCCGTAATCGGCTTCCAAACCCGAATTTTTTAATCTCTGGTTTTATTTTGGTGTCCGATCTACTATTTTTGAAATGATCGGTGGCGACTCCACATTTTTAATCTTAAAAGTGGGCGGGGTTTTCGAACAAACAAAAGAAATTTTAAAACCCGAAATAAAAAGAGAGTGTCGGACGGATTTGGGTGATTACAGCTGGCGACTCCGTTGGGGACCGTTTTAAAATAAAAATAGAGTTAAGCCACAAGTCGAATATCTTTAGTCTTAGTGTTAGAAATTTACGAATTCGATTTTAATTTAAGATGCATTTCTGTCTTTAGTTAATAGGACATGCATTTTATTTATTTATTTATTTGTAAATATATCTGTCTTATTTGTACTGCTTAGTGTAAATGAACATAGACATAGAGTGTCAAAAGGTTTGAAAGTTTCTCCTCACACACCGTGCACTTGCATTACATTTCATGAGCTTTCGACCCGAGCTCCGTCCTATTTTAAGTGGAAGTGTGATACCGCCTTCGTGTGGGTTACCACTGTATGGGTTAGTGAATCGCTTTCGGGATATATTTCTTATGTTTTCGTATGGGTTTCCTCCGTATAGGCATAAGGGGTGTATCCCCTGAATTAAACTTGGTTCGTTTGAAGCCTATAATGGGTGAGGATCAGGGGCCTTGCTACCTTTAGTAAGGGACAGCGAGAATAATTCGGGTACCCTTCCTTATAACTGAACCACATGTAAAGGGCCATATGAGCCTTGCTTTAGAAACAGAACTCGTTAAAAGCTTAAAGGAGAAACGCTTTTAACCTTTTGTCTACTCTTTAGATTTATTTCTTGAATAATATGTCGGGTAGGATCTTTCTTTCTGTAAATAATCATATGCCGGGTAGGATTTTTCTTTCTGTAAATAGTATTATACCGGGTAGAAATCATGTCGGGTAGGATTTTTCATTCTGTACTGAGTAGATACCATGCCGGGTAGGATATTTCTTTTTGCAATTAAAAGCATCCCTGGTAGAAATCACGCCGGGGGGACTGTTTATTATGCCGGGTAAAAAATCATGCTTGGGTAGGTTGTACAAATTTACTATTCAGTATTTACATACTTATTCTTGTTTTCATCTTTATTACATGTGTACTGACCAATTTTTTGTTTTCTATGTTTTTTGTCTTTTTTGCATTGCATATGCATGACATAAAAAGGTGTTGGTTCACGAGTGATCTATTATTAAAGAAGGCTTTCATAACGAAAAGGTCAAGTGATCAGATAGACAAGACCAAAAATATGGGACAGTACCTTAAAGAGATGCCAGAAGAGGAGATGGGAAGTCTTCTTTTCGAGATTCACACGTCAGACGTACCAGATCATGCCTACACCAATACCGAGATTAGCGAGGTACAAGAGTTGAAAAGACAAATGGTCGAAATGATGAGTATGCTGACCACTATGGTAAAAAAGAAAAAGTATGATGTATAAGGAGAGAAGGACGAACTGAATGAAAGCCAAATCATGATGGCCGTCGATCAGGACCTTACACCCGAACAAAATGATTCTGGTAAACCCAAGACACGTGAAGACGCAAAAGCTTCAATTTCAAAGAGAGCGGGGGTAAGCCAGAGAAAGGCTAGAGAAGAAAAAGATAAGAAGAAGGTATTTCAAATTCTGATGACCTACACAGATCTGCTCCTGATGCTGGTCAAGAAGGGTCTTGTGACTCCAGTCCAATCCAAGCTGAAAGAGCCCATTTTCCTGAAGGTATGACGATGAGGGTAGATGTAATTATCACATAGGAGGTACGGTCATAATACCAAAAATTGCGGAGCTCTAAGGAACAAAGTCATAAGCCTTGTCGAAGAAGGGCTACTAAGTTTTGAAGAAGGATTCTTCAAAGCTTCCAAAAGCCTAACCATTGCTAGTGCACCAGATCATACGAAGAGGAGCCAATTTCTAACATTCGTAATCTAGTACCCCAGGCAGAGTTCAAATTCTAGTGGCCAGCTTTCTAAGTCATCGTCAGCCGGCGTCTAGAAGCCAAGAACCAATGGTACCTTCGATCCTATACACATCTCGTATAGAGATCTATATCTGCAATTGTTGGAGGCACGATTGGTAGTCCCATGTCACATCACACCTCTACAACCTCCTACCCTAAATGGTATAACACCAAAGCTCATTGTGAGTATCATGCTAGAATTAGGGGGTATTCAATTGAAATATGTACCGTCTTCAAGCGTCGAGCTCAGAACTTCTTAGAGTGCAACATGTGGAAATTTGAGAAAAAAATCAATCTTGTTCAACTATCGTTCACTCATCAGTTATGAAGCCGAAAGAGTCCAAAATTGAAGAAGATGAAAAGAGCCATTCGAAGTATGCTGCTCAAGCTAGTGGGTCAGAGAAAGAGATGGATTGTATGAAAAATGAACTGAAGAACTTGCAAGGCAGCTATGAAGAGCTTCGTTTGACCTTTAAGAGAGTGACACTCCCGATCAACATAAAGAATGAATTAAAGACCTAAAAAGAGATGCCAAATTTTGGAAAAAGAATTCTAAGGCCAACGAGGAATGAGCTAATACCTTGTCTGGTAATCTACAAGCAAGGAAAATTCAATGTCGCGCCCTTAAGAAAGATCTAAGAAGCAGTCAAGCCAAGATTGAGACCTTGGACATGTGTATACGTTTGCGCGGAGACATCATTGCTGAATTAATGATAGTCAAGCTGAAGTTCAAAGGCTAATGAAGCAAGTGAATGAGCGTAACGACATTATAAGGATGTACAAAGATCTTGTTGATGGTCTCAGGAAAGCCTGGAAAGAAAATAATGAGAAATAGAATCTTCAGCCTCAAGAGTCTTTAGAGAAGATAAAGGGAAAAAATAGCCACATGAAGGACATTATTGCTAAGCACGAAGAGTGGCCCGACAGGTGGCGGACTTGGCTGATACTGCAACAGAATTGAGTCAAAACGATAAACTCCCAGAATAAAATGAGAAGTTCGCTAGGCTCTTGGAGAAGTTACAGAAGCTAGGCTTAGGGCCCGACATTATATGTAACTCTAATGTCTAATGTAACATGACCTTTTATAAAAGTTGTTCTAAGATGGTCACTCCAGAATCAACCTCTTTTCTGCATTCATATTTACATTCAACATTGCATCTTTACTGCATTTTGCACTTGCAGCAACATAACATGTTCATCACATACATTGCATTTGTATTCATAGACCAATTTTGGTAATTTACCCTAGGACGTCCAACCTTAGGCCCAATTAAACCCATCATTTTAGGATTGGATCCTTCTAAATAGAGTGTAAAAAAGAGGTCCCCTAGAAAGAATTCGAGATAAATAAGGCAAGCTTTTTGGCCTGGTTGTAGTTTCAGAACGCGGGAAGTTTGTCTTTTTCATGCACTAGTGAGTTTAGTTTCCTTCAAAAAAATGATAAGGAGCTTTTGCCAAAACTATTATTTACATGTTTTAATAAAATAAACTTTATTTTGCATTCCATTTGACAAACAATTCATATTCTTTGATTCTTTAAACATTTCGTTCATTGATATGAGTTGATTTTTTGTTTTCCCAAACATACATATCATTTGTTATCAGGTCCTTGAATTTCAATTGCAAGAGTACCTTTTATTCAAATTCAATGATCAAGTTCGACAGCCTATGTCCAAGAGAAAGCAAATGTTGCAATGTGAACATCTTCTATTCCACTTAGGCAGACAGAAAAAACAAAATGAGTGTTCAGGAAGTGGGCAGATCCCATCGAGTGAATTCCCCTCTCAGGCATTTATTGTTTAAGGTCCTTGAATCGAGTGTTGACCCTAAACTCCTACCCTCTGAAGACTATTTAGATGTTCGTATGTGAGAAGATGAATGTCATTCCTCCAATTTCTTTCACAAATAAAAAAATCCATTTGTGCCCTCTTTAGCCTGATCGTTTCTTTTTTTATATAACCCAAACCAAGGATCACTCCCACACTAGGGCAAAGAAGGTGAAATTTTGTCTGCAAATAAAAGCCACCCGATCTTGATCAGCTACACAGATAACACCTCAATTAGGGTAAGAAGTGAGATCAGACACATTCAATGGTCAGTGAAACATTAGAAGAGGCCAGTGAAAGAAAAGTTTATGCTCAAAGAAGCTGATCAAATCAAGTTGAAAATTGCCAACAAGAAGGCTAAAAAAATCAAGGGAGAAAACGTTAAGTCAAAAAGTGCAATAAAAGAAAAGGCAAGAGCTTTGGAGGATTGGTTATTCTCAAGCAGAGGCAAGAATCAGTGTTTGGTCAGGATTGCAAAATATTCCACGGTTGCATTTTTCTAAACGTTGAAGGAAATGAACTCTAGGGTGAAAACCCCAAAAAAGGGCAGTCTAGAGCGATCCAAATAATGAAAAAAAGAGCATTTCATCAAAGAACATCCACATTGCAAGTGCAGAAGTGAGAGTTAGCCAAGAAGAAATGATCATTGGTTTCATTACCCTTAAACACTTGTTTGGGCCTGTATATCCTTTTTTTCATGCCCATGAGCCACAGCCTACATTACAAGCCTATAAAGACCATTCTGATCATATATGGATGTCTGAGTTTTGTCTTCAGACTATATTCCGCCCATAAAGGTTAACCTTTCTTCAAGGAATGTCAAACTTCAAGTGCCTGATCGACACCAAATGAGGGAAGGATGGGGCATGGTGATTAGTGAGATCAAGGAGAGCCACTTAAATGGGGTAGAAATTAGGTACGGGAAATGTTCCTCCCAGAAGCCTAATAGCCCAGAAAGGACTTCACATGTGCTTGTGTCACTGCAACCCTTGCTATCCTCTAAACATATGCTTCATTCGGGTTGTTCATTGTCAATTATAAGAAAAAATACTTTTTGCACTTGATATTTGAGTGCACAATTTTGATTTTTAAAATTTCACATTTTTAGAAATTTTAATTATTTCTTCTAAACTTTGCACAATTGGCATACAAAAAACTCATTTTCATAAGTTTTTTGCATTTAAAATTTTCTCACCCTAAATGTCCAAAATGAGGCAAGCTCGGCATGTTGGGTCGAAGAATAGGAACATTAGTGGGGCATTTTTATCCACAAACAATGCACAATTAGAAGAGTGAGACTCACAGAACTCATGATTCAGGAAAAGAAAACACTCAAAGTGGACCCTCGCCCGAAGAGGTGATTTCCAAAAGAGACAATCAAACCTGAAAGAGGTCGAGTAATCGTTTGACAGGATTGGCCTTATCAGTCAACAGAAGAGAACTTGGAGCATAATGCTAAGAGGCCTGATATGACTAACTAGAGTTAGAGGCATTCCTTTTAAAGTCAAGCCATAGTCAATTGCATATCATTCGTCTATGCATCAAGCATTTAGGTTAATTGCATACATACACCATAAAAATAGGGTGCATTCATTAACAAGTGCATATACACTGTCATATATAAAAATAGGAATGAATCAGATACGGCGAATCCTCAAATCAAGAAAGGAAGCCGAACCATAAGGAGATTGATCCTTCAATGAGAAGAAGAAAATAACATCAAGGCAAAAACCTAAAAGAGTTCTTTGAAAATACCTTTTTGGAAATATCCAAGGCACGAACCGAAAAGGAAGCCTTAGGTAGTCAGAGATAAAAAAAATGAAAATTTCAATGAGTTTTAGCATCCTTGACAAAAAGGAATAGGGAAAAAGTGATATGGCATCCTTGAGACGAAAAAGCATATCACTGTCAGCAAGTTCTAGCATCTTTTACATGAGCGAGTGGAGCAGTTTATTTATGACAAGTTCCAAGTATCTTTGACACAAAGAGGTAAGGCATAAAAAAAAGAAAAAAAAAGAAGAAAGAGAGAACAACAAAAGAAAATAAAAGAGAAAGAGAAAAAAATCAAAAAAGGAAAAATGATAAAAAAGAAGAAAAAAAGAAGAAACAAAAAAGAAAAATGAAAGAAAAAACAACAAGGTGAAAACCTGAACGGGTGCCTTGAAAATAGATTTTTTTCAAAATATCTCAGGCACGAACCCAAAAAGAGGCATGAGACATTCAAAAGTTCATCATATTTATTTCATCCCCCTGAAGTAGCAGCTGAATGAGAACCAAGACGAGTTCATATCCCTGAAAAGGTAGTGGAATGGACCTGGTATAAAGCTTGTTTCCTTGGAGGAGCAGTGAAACAAAACTTTATCACATCTATCTCATATCCCTGGAGTGGCAGCGGAATGAGAACCAAGGCGAGTTCATATCCTTGAAGAGGCAGTGGAATAGACCTGGTATAACGCTTGTTTCCCTGAAGGAGCAGTGGAACAAAACTTCATCACAATTGTCTCATCTCCCTGAAGTGGAAGCGGAATGAGAACCAAGATGAGTTCATATCCCTGAAGAGGCAGTGGAATGGACCCGGTATAAAGCTTGTTTCTCTGGAGGATGAGTGGAACAAAACTTCATCACGCTTATCTCATATCCTTGGAGTGGTAGCAGAATGAGAATCAAGACGAGTTCATATCCCTGAAGAGGCAGTGGAATGGACACGGTATAAAGCTTGTTTCTTTGGAGGAGCAGTGGAACAAAACTTTATCACACCTATCTCATATCCCTAGAATGGCAGCGGAATGAGAACCAAGATGAGTTCATATCCCTGAAGAGGTAGTGGAATGGATCTGGTATAAAGCTTGTTTCCCTGAAAGAGAAGTGGAACAAAACTCCATCACATTTATCTCATATCCCTGAAGTGGTAGCGGAATGAGAACCAAGACTAGTTTATCTCTCTAGAGCTGCAGCGGAGCAAACTTCATATGTAATAAAAATATTTTGTTTAAAAAAGGAGAAAAAAGAAAAAAAGAAAAAATAAAAGAAAAAAGAAAAAGAAAAAATAAAAGAAAAAATAAAAGAAAAAAATCAAAAAAAGAATAAAGAGAAAAGTAAAAAATCAAGGTGAAAACCCAATCGGGTGCCTTGAAAAGGTCTTTTTCAAACATCTCTAAGGTACGAGCCCATAAAGAGGCCTTAGACATTCGAAATGAAAATATGTTAGTCTCGTCTCCCTAGAGTGGCAGCGGAATGAGTACCAACACAAATCTGTGGAACAGAGGAACTACAACCTCATACCTTATCTCCTTGAACTTCTAATGGAGCAGGTCACCCATCCAATAGAAGAGGAACTACAACCTCAGATTTTTACTCCTTCCAATGGAGCAGATCACCCGACCTTATCTTCGTGAACTTCTAATGGAGCAAGTCACCCATCCAATAGAAGAGGAACTACAACCTCAGATCTTTACTCCTTCCACTGGAGCAGATCACCCGACCCTATCTCCTTGAACTATATATGGAGCAGGACATCCAATAGAAGGGGAACTACAACCTCAGATCTTTACTCCTTCCAATGGAGCAGATCACCCGACCCTATCTCCTTGAACTACCAATAGAGCAGGACATCCAATAGAAGAGGAACTACAACCTCAGATCTTTACTCATTCCAATGGAGCAGATCACCCGACCCTATCTCCTTGAACTACCAATGGAGCGGGACATCCAATAGAGAGGAACTACAACTTCAGATCTTTACTCTTTCCAATAGAGCAGATCACCCGACCCTATCTCCTTGAAGTTCCAATGGAGCGAGTCACCCATTCAACAGAAGATGAAGCTAAAAAAAAACAACAAAACAAAACAAAAAAGAACAAAAAAAGAAAAAAAAAGAAAAAAGAAAAAAAGGAAAAAAAGAGAGAAAGTGGGGAGCAAGAAAGTATCTGTTTTCGACCAAGCATCATTTTACTTTGGTAAGTCTCAACAAAGAAAGCAGAGGAGCAGATTGATCGAAGAACTCAAAATCCTTAAAGCGCGAAGACTTACCAGAGACTGAAGACCGAAGCCAGCACCGAAAAAGAGAAGATGAAGTTGAACTCATTTTGTTTCCCCCAACAGACGACCCCCTATTTTAAAGATTCAGCTTCCCCAAGAGTGACAGGGTAGATCAATCAAGAAAGAAAACTTGCGTTGAGAAGAAAAAAGATCTACCGAAGAACGAAGACATGCATCAAGAGGAGAGGCTCAGCCAGACCGGATGAAATTAGCTCTTTTAGTCTTTACTCCGTTGCCGTTGCACAATAATGAGCAAAGAGGGGCAGCTGTAAGAGCTTATTTTTATCTGGGTACCATAAAACCATTTACATCCAATTGGGTACCCCGACCCAAACAAATAACCAAACCCATTACCCTAATTAAACCTGGTAGCCTATTTGACCCAAATCCAACACCCATAACGCGACCCAAATAAAAACCCTAATAACCCGTTTACCCTAATGACAGCCGCCGCCAGTGCTGCCGCCGCCAGTGCCTCCGTCGCTGCCTCTACTCACCCACCGTCACCGGCCACCCATTTTCGAACCAAAACCCTAAATCAACCAAAATAAACCCCAAACCAATAACCCTAAAAATCTATTAACCCTAAACTAATACCTAAATTAACAAACCCAAAAAAATAATAAAAAACAAAACCCTAATCTATCAGCCCTAGCTCTAGCATGTCGAACCCTCTGCCGCCACCCCTATTTCCAGTTCAAATCCGGCTTCTATCAAATCTGAAATGATGAAAGTGGACAAGTTGTTATATTTTAATGCTAAAATTGGGTTATAAAAACCCATAAAACCGAGTGTAAAGGGGGGCTAAAAAATAAAAAAATAGATAGTAAAAGGGGACCTGGGATTTCTGAAAAATTGTAAAAAAAATAGAGGAGAAATATTTCGAAATCAAAACAAAAATTTTAAGGTATTTTCTCGTTTTTTTTTTTGCATGTTCTTTTCATTCGAATCAAAGTTTTTAAAACTGAACAAAAGGGGAAGTTTCGATCATACCTGTGTCTGGTGAGAGAGTCGCCGTCGTTGTACGACCGCCGCCGTAAGGCCAAGGGCCGAGGAACGGCTGTGACATAGAGGAGAGGCGGCGCCGCTCTGATGAGGATTGAGAGAAAAAATGAGGATGAAAATATTTTTAGGGTTTCTAAATTTGGTTTGAAATGAAAAAATAAACAACCCTTTTGATTTAACCGGCTTGGGCAAAACAACGTCGCATAGGGCCAGTATAAAACGGCGTCGTTTTGCACTTGACCCGACGCGGTGACCCGGTAACCCGGAGAGGATCCGCGTCTTTTTTAAATGGTCAAATTATAGATATGCTCCCTTCCTTTCTTACCCGTTTACAGTTTTGTCCAGGGGATAATTACGTTTTTAGTCCTCCAGTTTTTTATGCGTGTTTATTATCATCTTTTTTGTTTCTTTTTGCAGCATTCAATTTTCATTTCAGTTCAATTTAGTCCATATGGTTTAGTATTTATTTTCCAGCATTATATTTCTGTCTATTTACGTTTATTTCCTTATGTTTTTCATGTGTTTCATTTTAATCTTGAAATGTGTATTATTTTATGCTATGTAATTTCATGTTAATACATTTAGTCTTTAATGTTTTTTTTGGGGTGTTTTATGTACATTAATTTAATCCATGCATCATTATTATTATAGTATTATCATTATTACTATATAAAGTGCATTATTTTGTACATGTTACATATTAATATGATATATAAAATATACGTACATATGTACGAGTTTTTATGTACGATCCCCTTTTTATGTATCATAGTTTTCATATATTTTTTATATTTTTATATTATATATAAACTTTATGTATATTTGTAATATTTTACTTAATTGTAATATATATATAAATAATAAACTCTTTGTTTTTGTAAAGTATATATATACACACATATATATAACTACTAATTTGATATATGTAGGTATATTTTCAATAAATAATGCATATATGTATTTACTTTAAATATTATATTTTAAGTATATATATATATAAACAATAAATACCTTTTTATAAAAAACTATTAACTACATATATAATTTTTTTAATAAATAAGAATATTAAAAATATTTTACCACAAGTAATATATTTTTAAGTATATAAGTACATATACATGCTATATTACAAATCACATCATGATAATTAGAGAAATTAGAAGATTAAGGTAATATTCTTTTATTTAGGGAATTCGAGAATTAGTGTCCCGGGTGTAAAGGGATGCGACCTTCTCGATATCCCTAAATAAAATAAAATCCTTACCATTTTAGGATAAAGTATTTAAGGGGATTTTCTTTTATTTAGAACATTGAGAAATCATTTCCCGGACGTAAAGGGATGTGAATTTATCGGTTATTCTAAATAACGGAACGTTTCTTTAAATATTTAGAACATTCTCATGCATTTAAGAATCATATTTTAAATTTTATTCGAATTCGTAATTTTCAACACTAAGACATTAAATAATCGACTAGGTACCAATTTTTGGGCGGTGTGGGGGTGCTAATCCTTCCCCATCCGTAACCGACTCCCGGGCCCGAATTTTTTAATCTCTGGTTTTATTTTGGTGTCTGGTCTACCATTTTTGAAATGATCGGTAGCGACTCCACATTTTTAATCTTAAAATCGGGCGGAGTTTTTCTAACAAACAAAAGAAATTTTAAAACCCGAAATAAAAAGAGAGTGCCGGGCGGATTTGGGTGATTACAGTAGGCTTGTTTGGTATGTTTTTTCTTGTAGGTTTTTTTGTAATTATTTCTATGTGTACTCTTTTTCTTCAACTAAAATATTAATAAATTAATTATTATAAGTAAAAAAAATCTGATCCCAACCAGAATCTAAACTCAAATAAAAAATAAACCTAAAAAGTCCGAAAAAAAATCTGAACTCAAAAAATCACAAACCTAAAATAACTTGTGAGAAGAATACGTTCGGCATATTTGGGAAATGAAATAAATCGAGGTTGCAGAATAACCCATTAGGCACTTTTGGGACTATCAGGCACCTTATGGGAAGCTCAACTGAGAGAGGGCTTTTTAGTGTTGCTTGTAAGCCCATTCAACCCACTTCCAGTCTGCTTGAAGACATAACAACTTTGGACAAGATATTGAATTATTCTTACCATTTTTTCAAAAGGTTGGCAGTACCGTTCCCGTATATTTATACTTATTTAATCCGGGTTCGATCCTTAAAGATGATATTATTGGGAGAGAAGGCAACGAATCCTGAATATAGACCATGAAATGGACATTTACTTTAACATGTATATATATATATATATATATATATATATATATATATATATTCAATACACTCGCGGTGGAAACTTTTAGTTTTCACAAGCGCCTTAGTTTTAGGGTTTATGGACTTAGTTTAGGGTAAGGGTTTAGGTGTAGGGATTTAGAATTTAGGGGCAATTGTTAGAATTTAGGGTTTAGGGTTATGATTTAGGGTTTAGAGGTTAAGGTTTAAGTTTTAGTGTAATATGTTGAGGATTTATGTTTTAACCTATAAACCCTAAATTCTAACCCTAAACCCTAAAGGATATTTACGATCCCTAAATTCTAAACTACTAAACCTAAACTCCTAAACTCTACGCCCTAAATTGAGTCCCTAAACCTTAAAATTAAGGCGCTTGTAGAAACTTTTAATTTTCACCGCTAGTATATATATATTAAATTAGCTGTTTTTTATTAACGAAATGAGAATTCAAGTACATCATAAAGTTCATAAAAAAATAAACAGAACACCACCAAACTCATTTCATAGAGGGTTACATAACAAACCCTCATAAAGAGCTAAAGAACCAGCTATCTCAAAACTAGTAACCTCGGAGTGCATTAAAAAATGCAGATCTAAAAAACCTCCGAAGACGAACCTGAAAGTCTATCCCATCTGAAACGTGCAATAGGCAAACATGTAGAAACTCAGAAACCTAGTCTGTGCCATTCAACTTCTCCCAATCCAAAGCAGCAGCTGAAGTTGTACCTGGAGGAGCTTCCTCGATCCAAAATCTAGGAAAACGATGGTCTCTACCTTCACGGGCAAGAGTATGAGCAGCGTTGTTGCCTTCAAGATGGACGAAATTAAAGACAACATTCTCCAACTCCTTAGATGCTTCTCTAATATCATAGATGACCGGGCTAATGACAGAGCTATCTAAGGTCGAAGCGGAAACCCTCTTTATAACCTAAGTTGCACAGATACGGATACGGGGACGGGACAAAAAACGGCACTTTTCAAAATTATAGGGTACGAGTACGGTAAGGGTACGACAAATATAAAATAAATATATATATAATCATTAAAATTCATAATACGATAAGGACTAAAATTATAATTGTATTAAATAATAATTATAATTGTAGTTATTTAAATTCACTTCTAATGATTTTTAAATTATTTTCTAACACTTAGATTAGAAGATTACTAAAATTAAATGACTAAATTGAACAAAAATTTAACTTTACATTCTAAATTAAGAAAAAATCAATGGCTAAAATTAAAACATGACATGGCTGAAATGGATATTTACCCATCTCTATTTAAAGCTTGAGTGAAGAAGCGTTAAAACAAATTGAAACATATTACAAATACAATACACATTCATAAGATACATAAAGCAAGGAGAGAAAACAGTCTATAAATAAGTGCTTAGCCACTGGAACAATGAAGCAATTTAGTCTTAGCCTTTTGGTTGAGATCAAGTGTACGTGGGCCATTTGCCACATGTAATTTAGTAGTTTTTTACTTGTGCGATTTTGAGTTTAGTTGGGTATAATTTGAACTTTTTAAGTTCAAAATTATCCTTGAGCTTTTTAAGTTCGGATTAGTTTAATGGTTTTTAAATCCTTGCTTGTAAAGAAGATGGGGATTTTATTTTTTATTTTTTTAAATAAATTTATTTGGGGATGTCCCTAATCAATGTTGACTGTCCCCAGTAAAGTTTGACCGTCCCCGATAAAGTTGGGACGTCCCCGGGACGGCCTTAAGGAGGCGTCCTCGTGCTTCATAGTTTATAATTGTTAAAGAGTCCCCTTCAATCACCACCCTTCTAAAGCCCAACTCCTTGGCAAAGATAACCGCTTGAAGACATGCGAGCGCTTCAGCCACAAAGGCTTCTGCAACATGCCAATGAGGGATAGCACGGGATGCCATAATAAGCCCATCACTGTTGCGACATATGATCCCCGAGATAGATTCCTTAGAATGCACATCAAATGCCGAGTCAAAGTTACACTTAGCAACATTCGTTGCAGGAGCAATCCATCTACTGTGACGTGCTATAGATCTAGTACATGTTGGTGTATTGAGTGAATCATTCTCACGAATAAAAGCTTGAATGAAGGAAAGCGAGTCATGAATTGAAGCCATTATCCTTTCATGAACTATCCTATTACGGGAGTACCAAACAGCCCAGAAAGTAACCAACATTACAACCTTCTGCTTATCATTTAGATTGCTACAAGCCACCCCTAACCATTCCTTCCACTCCATTTCTGCAGAAGATAAAGGGAGATGAACATCCTGCCTATCAAACAGTTCTCGAATAAAGCAACAATCCCTCATTATATGATCAATAGTCTCACTAGATAAAAGACAGAAAGGGAAAACATTATTCACATTCAGCCTTCGAGACTGCAAATTAGCATAGGTTGGCACAAAGTTGTTCGCAATCCTCTACATGGTAATCTTTATTTTAGAAGGTACATTAGCAGCCCACATCTCATTATAGAATCTTGAAAGAAGTAAAGAGTGAGAAGGAGGATTTATACCAGATGGAGAAGTAAGATCATTACATATGAGCCGATATCCACTTTTCACAGAATATATCCCCGAGCCATCTGGACGCCAAGTAATCGCATCACACAGACCAGATTTAGATAAAGGGATAGAGCATACTTTCCTCGCCTGAGCCTCATCGAAAATAGCAGACAGAACATTCGCTTCCAAGTAGCACTATTAGAATCTATGAGGTCTGACACTGTAGAGTAGCTTGTATTAATAGGACAGTTTTTAATTCTCCCATCTCCAGGTCCTGGCAACCAAGGATCGTTCCAAATATTCACCATTTGCCCAGTTCCAATGCGCCATCCATATCCCTTCTCTATTAAGGCTCTTGCACTCCATATACTCCTCCAGATATATGATGGATTGGAACCCAAGTTTGATGAAAGAAAATCTGTTCTAGGATAATAGCGAGCTTTAAGAACCTTTTCGAGGAAGCTGTGAGGGTGAGTGATTAACCTCCAACATTGTTTCGCTAATAATGCCACGTTGAACTGGGAGAGATCGCGAAACCCAAGTCCCTCACAAGCTTTGGGACGTGCCAGGTGAGACCATGTGCACCAGTGGATTCCTCTTCCCGTACCATTATTCCTCCACCAGAATTTTGCCATAACTTGCTCCATCACTCGACACAGAGAGGAGGGCAGCAGAAAGCACTGCATTGCGTAGATGGGAATGGCTTGGAGGACACTTTTAATTAAGACCTCCTTTCCTCCCATAGATAAGAATGTTACACACCAGTTGTCTGTCTTTTTATTGAAACGATCTAAGTAGAAATTGAAGGAGTCCCTCTTGTTCCTTCCAACCATTGATGGCAACCCCAAATATCTCTCTGGATTAGACGAAATGCGAACTCCCAACAAGGATCCAACTTGATTTTTTAGGAAGGATCAACATTAGTGCTAAAGAAAATCAGAGACTTTTCAAAATTTACTCTTTGACCTGAGGCATTACCATAAAGATTGATCATATCCTTCATATTACTGGCACTTTGAATTGTTGCTTCCCCAAATATAATGCTGTCATCAGCAAATAGCAAATGGCCAACTTTCAACCTTTGTCTTCCAATAGTAGCTCTCTTAATAGATTTCCTGGCATTAGCATCATTCAAGAGAATCGACAAACCTTCAGCACAAACAAGAAAAAGGTATGGACTCAAAGGATCTCCTTGCCTTAATCCTCGAGAAGGCTAAAAATGACAACCATTACCACCATTAAGGCAAACAGAATAAGTCACTGTATGGACACAGTTCATGACCAGGTTTACCCATCTATCAGCAAAGTCAAGCTTCAACAACATTCCCTCTAAAAATGACCACTCAACTCTATCATAAGCCTTGCTTAAGTCGGCTTTTAAAGCAAAGAAACCCTGCTTGCCCACTCGTCTCTTCTGCATAGCATTAAGGACCTCATAAGCTATGATAATGTTATCTGAAATTTGCCGACCAGGAATGAAAGCTCCTTGAGCTTTGTCAATGCAACCATCTAGGACCGGAGAAAACCTGCAAGCCAAGACCTTTGCAATGATCTTATACACAACATTACATAGGCTTATCGGCCTGAATTGTGTGACATTTTCAGGTTGATCCACCTTAGGGATAAGCACAATTTGCATAGTATTGATCGATTCCAAATTCAATTCCCCATTCAGAACAGATAAACAATAAGCTGAGACATCTTCACCAATCACATGCCAATATTTCTGAAAGAAAAGGGTCGGGAACCCATCAACACCCGTAGCCTTCAATGGAGCCATGCCCTTGACTGCTTGCCACACTTCTTCAGCTGTAAATGGAGAGAGCATCCTATCATTCATGGCATTAGAAACTCTCGGGTGCATTTTATCAAAAATTGGGGATGCATCACAAGGCAAAAAAGACTTAAATAGCTCCTTAAAATAGTCACTAGCCAAGGCCAGCATGTCGCGATCACCTGTTATCCAATCTCCAGTATCATTGAATAGACCTTTTACAGAATTCTTCTTCTTACGGTACGATGCATGGCTATGGAAAAAAGGGGTGTTTTTATCCCCATGCTGAAGCCAGTTGGATCGAGCTCTTTGCTCCCAATACAGCTCCTCCTTATCTGCTTTCAAGTTCAAGCCAAGTTTTACCTCTATTAATTCCTGAAGAACATCCTCGTCCGGATCAGCCATCGACAGCTCACGTAGTCTATTCTGCATGGTTTTTTTACGCGCAGCTAGCTTCTTTTTATTACTATGACCCCAAGATGCCAAAGAGCCGCCTAGACTATGGAGCCTATCTGGAATTGACTCTGTTGAATTATCCCAACAATTCTTGATAACTTGCTCAACTTCATCCTCTAAAATCCAATTGGCATCGAATCGGAATTGGCCATACGTGCTCGAGTCACGCTGGGATCTATGACCATCAGAATCAATAAGTAGTGGGCAATGGTCAGAGATTGAATGTGTCAAGTGAGTAACAGAATGTCCTGGATGCATGTTCCACCAACTTGGGTTACCTACTGCCCTATCAAGACGCTCACGGACATTATTTTCTGGCAAACGTCCTCTCTCCCACGTATACCAGGGTCCTTTAAATCCCAAATCACATAGCTCACAATCATTCAAAGCATCTCGAAAGCCAGCCATGTTTCGCTCTTGACGTAGCCTGCCTCCTTGTTTTTCAAACGAATACACTATTTCGTTGAAATCACTAGCCACTAACCATGGGAGGAACTGATCTGAGCCCAATTGACGCATCAAGTTCTATGATTCTTGACGACCTTGCTCAATTGGATTGCCATAGAAGCCTGTGAACCTCCATATTACATCGTTGCTTTCTTTAATCACCACATCAATGTGGAAGCGGGAATAACTTTTCAGCGTGACATCTAAATCAGGATTCAACCTAACGACAATCCACCTCTATAACCGACAGCGCCAAACAAGAAACCACATTTTCGACGAACACTTTCCATTCTCCTCGCATTAAGCTTTGTTTCCATTAGAAACAAAACCTGGTGATGGCAACCTCTCAATGTATTCTTGAGACGGTTAACCGCCCGTGGCTTCCCCAACCCACGGACGTTCCAGCAAACCAACTTCATGGCTTCCGGCTGCCCTGCATTGCAGAGCTAGTCGATATCTCATTAACATTTTCAGGTGCAGCAGAATCTTTCAATCCCGAAACTAATGACACCTCACTCACAACACGTTGCCTCTTCTTCCCATCCACAACTGCCATTGGATTATCTTCAGCATCAAAACCCAACTCCATATGGCCACACGCTAACGGCCCATTATCAAAATTATTATGGCCCACGCTAAAATTGCCACGTGGCGACTTTGGCAGATTACTCACATTAGAAAGTTGTCCACGTACAGATACTGCCCATGCACGTTCTTAGCAGCTTGAATGTCCGCTAACGAGGCTCCAGTAACCTCCTCTCGTAGCCATCTGCTTGGCGCCGGCGGTCCCCTTCTGATCGGAGCACGGATGGATAGATCCCACCGAAACACCACCTCCTTCGGGTCCAAAGATAGACGCAGCGGGCAATAACTTTCTCCATGGCCAAGCTTCCCACATATAAAGCAAAATAATGTGATCTTCTCATACTGGAAATGAACATAAACACTTCTATCCTTTCCCAATAAAATCTTCTTCTTACGCTTCAAAGGAAGAGTAACATTAACAAAGACCTTGAATCTCATATACTGTTTTCTTCCTGAGACCACCAATTTCGAGTCATACTCAATAAATCGACCACTAAAATTACCAAACTGTCGTGCCATTTGCTCAGACATCAGCCCTGGTGGAAGATCATGTATTTGTACCCAAAAATAGCATTTTCCAGTGGCACCTGTAATGGATCTTCTCCTTTAGCCATCCTATGTAAGATAAGCAAATGATTGTTGAAAAACCAAGGGCAGCCCTCCAAAACTCGAAGCAAGTCAACCTCATGATAAAAGCGAAAGCAAATCCTTTCTCACCGATATCTGTAATTGAAATACCCCCTAACGGATGCCACACATCTGCCAAAGTATTACGCATCGATAAAAAATGCACAACACTTGAGGTTAGAAATGTACCCACCAGACAAAGTGCATATTCTTCTGCAACCTCTTCAATTTCATGTGGAAGCTCAATAGCCTCATCCTCCCCATCATCAATAGTCAATGAAGCCAGATCAGTATCCATTTCAAAACCAAAAGTAGTCTCCAATAAAGAACCCAGGAAAACAGGGATGAAACAGCGTGCAAAACTGCAGACAAAGAGCGTGCAAAACTGCAGACTAATATTGATTTTTGACCTCAATCAAATTATTGTATTCTTGAATATAAAGTTATATATATATATATTTGAATGTAAACATAGTACATATTATTTGAATACTGAATCTAAAGTGCAATGACACTTTTTTTAACAAGAAGTGCAATGGCACATGATATCAAGTCTTCAATCAATATTAATTATATATTACATCCCTAAAACCTATTCCTTTTCAACTTTTCTCTGTATCAAAATCTTTGAAGGACCCTTGTACTTCTTAGACATAAAAAATACATAAATAATGTTATTTCAATCTTATTGTTTTTGATAAAATATTTCTCAATTTCTTCAAAGAAACTCTTTTGCATGAGTAATTTCTTTAGATTTTGTGCCCCAAAGGCTTCTAGAATGTTATGTTTCATGATCGTTAGACTCATACGTTTTGAATGATCCCATATCTTAAAATTTCTTTTATCATCAGAGGTGTTTATCGTAGTGAGATGTGCAACTTGTGTAACAACTCGGATTTCGGGTTGATAATTCAGATCTTGAATAAATTTTAGGCCTAAAGTGAAAACAAGGGAAGAGATTCATCTATAGGAATTAATTTTACCAAATGTGATTATAGATACTTACGCAAGCAACCATTTCTAACCAATAGATTTGGATAAGTTTTCCATCTCAAATTTAGGCCATCGAATGAAATAAATTATATGAATTTTAAGATTTATTTTAATCGAAAAAGACTTATTATATATAATTGGAAGAAAGAAAAGATAAATCAAAAAGTTCATCTTCGTCTCCATGACTGTCCAGTGTGAGAAAAGAAAAAATATGGGTCAAGTTTTCATTTTTTCTCAAATTCACTTAGATTTTAGCTTGGTTTGTTAAATATGAAACTCTTTCATTTAAACATAATATTAATGGGTCAAATTCTCATTTTCTCTCACAGAGGTGGATGGCAAATTTGAGGGAATGAAGGTAAGAGTTTAAATTTTGTTATTCAAATTCTTCCTCATTAGTTGAATTTTGGGTAAGTTTGTGAGATGAGAAATTGTTTATCACACCATTCTCTACAAAATGAGTATATTGTTAAAAGTTATTGGTTGAGTTTAAGTAAAGCCTAAATTTCATGGAAACCCTAGAGTGAAAAAGCTTGAGTTAAGATATAAAAAATATTTGAAGGTGAATTGTGAAAGAAAATAAATATTTGAGTTGAGTTTTAGTTAAACCCTAAAATGTTTCAATGAGGTTCTTGAGAGAACTTATTGTGAGTTTTAAAAGGATTTAATTTTAAGAGGGATTCAAGCTTTGTTTGATTAACTAAATTCGTTTAGTTACTATTTTAATCATTTAGAAGGATAATAATTCATTTTTGCACTTGGTTGATTTGTGCAAGAGTTACGAAGAAGCTTTACTTTCAATGGAAGAAAATGAAAAGTTGAAGGAAGCCTATCTAAAGTAACATTTTGAGATTTTACCTAAGGTTAATACATTTTCCAAATTTGAAGTGCTTCTTGATTGTCATAAATATGATTGTCTTGCATGAAAGCATTGTGTTTGTTGGGTGAATAAGATGTTTGGTTTGAGAGATGATGAAACGATGATCTTGATGTTACGAGAGTAATTAAATGACCATAATATGTTTAATAATACATTAGTAGAATTTAGAAAACATTGGGATCAAATGTGGTCCTTAGAGACGATTTTAGGTTAAAATTTATAATTTAGGAAGTCACTTTTGGACTCTTGTACCGGTACTGCACTCAAGTAGTACTGATATAAAAGCTTTGGCTATTGGTACGAAAGGTCTGGTACTGGTATTGGTCGATTTATTTGAAACATCAAAGCTCAAGTTGTTACTTGGTACCAATACTGATGTGAGTATCAATGCCCACGAGACCTAAAGGTATGCAAAAATATTCGATCTGAATAATTTGATTCGTTTTTTTGATGATTCGACTCGAAATTTTAAATACCCAATCTTATTTTTATTTTCGGATAATTTAGATCGGATATTCGGTAAAAATTTTGGATAATCAAATCAGATATGGATCAAGCAAATCCTGATTTCGGATTATCCAAAAATCCAAAAAATTATCTTTATCTCCTTAGCCCAATTTTGACATGAAACCTTCTCCAAAGCCCAAATCGCAACCTGCAACCTGCAGGCCCTGCACAAATTCTCCACAGTTCACACTTTACAGCCTCTCATACTTGGTCTCTCTCAACTCTCACGACAATTTTTTCCCCAAATCTCATCCTCTGATTTAGAAGAACTTACCCTAGCCTTTGCTCTTACTCCGATCTACTATTGGGTTGCTCACTTCACTGCTTAGTGCTCACGTGATCAAGATTTCCTCTTTTCATCTTTTGTTCCTCCTCCCTCAAGTGTCGGTTTATGGTGAACCAAAATTCACAGCCACCTCCATTCCAGTCTCGGGTAAGTTCATAAGAATTTAAGTCTCTCTTTTTTGTATGTGAAGATGTGAGAGGATGCCCCAAACCTCAAATTTTTAAGCTCAACTTTATTTTATTTGTGTCTGTATATTTATTTGCATAAATCTACTGTGACAATTGCTAACTTTTTGGTCTTCAATCTTCACATTAATAGGTACTGTAGAGTGTGTAATGTGTATGGTTTGCGCTAAAGGAAAACTTGGTTGGGTGCTAAAATCTTTTAGGTGAAAATGAAATTGAAGCTTTTAATTCCCCTCCTCAAAATCAAATTCATTTAAAATTATTTCAAAAATATAATTGGTTTTGTCTTAATCCAACTAATAGAATAGTCATATAAATGTATTCAATTAAAAGGAAAGAAAAGCTCATAAATGCAAGTGAAATAAAATTTCACTGGTCCTTTATAATACAAGTGGAAAAGATAAATCATGTAGTTATAGCTACGTTAGCGTTTGAATATTTGGTGTGATATTTTCAGCAGCATGTAAAATAGATAAGTCATGTAGGTATATGCCTGCTTGGTAATGGACGTGCTTAATCATATAGATATTATTGCTAATTGATTGATTCCATTATGAGAATCTGGGGGGCACTGAAGCTGTAAAGAATTTGCATATTTAAATAAATTGAACATAGTTTTGAATCTGAACATATAGTGTTTGAATATTGACAGTATTGAATCTGAACATAGTTCAGTTTGCTTATAGAGATGACATCTATTCTTTTGCCTTCCATTCTTTAGTTTTAAAGGGCGCAAAGGGTCCTGGAAGTCGAGGCACTAGACGCGGACGCTAACTTTTCGTAGGCGTTATAAATTAATTTTGTAGCATATTTTGTATTCAGATCAATATGATAATCATTTCATATATGTTTAATGATCAAATTATTCTATGTGCTTTTTAAAATAATGTGTATATGAGACAAACTAGTGTAGTAATCAAAACCATGTGATTTTGTTATTAGTCTTTTCATATAATTTTATTCCGTTAAATTTTGTTATTACTCCTTGTATGTATAAATTTATTCCATAAATTTTAATTTGATCAATATTAGTCATGCAGTTTTTAAAGTTTAAAATTTCAATCCATAACACAAATTGACTTATCTCACTGCTACTGTTTTGAGTTATAATCAAACTTTTAAAAATAAAAAATAAAAATAAACTGATACCAGTTTGCCAATATTCTTTTAAAGTATGGTTTGTCCAGTAAAGCTACAGGAATAAGTACAAAAAATACAAAAATAAATACAAAAAATAAAATAAAATAATTAATTAAAGAAGATGTGGGTGGAGACGTGGCCGGAAGCCTGGAATTGCAAACCAAAATTTAAGCACGTGGACTGGAAAATAGGTGAAAAACTGAACTAGAGAAGAAAGAAATCGAAGCATACCTGCAAATCAAAACCCAAGCTACTGCTGTGGGTGATAAACTGAAGAAGAGAGAGGGAAAGAAGGGTCAACAGACCGAAAAGAAAGTTGAAAAAAAAAATAAAGTTTAGGTATACAGTATACCTGGATTGGAGGCTTGATTGTTGAAGATGTAGAGAGGTTGTCGTCGATTTTAGGGTTTGTTTTTGATTTTGTTCAATTTGGGGAAGGGTTGAGATAAAAATTATAATTTAGGGGTATCTTTAGTTTCGGGAAATGGGCGTTTTAAAAACCCATGTGGGTTTTATCTTAATCTCCTTAAGCGCCAAAGGCGCGGCGCCTTGCGCCTTAGCAGAAGCATGTAGCCTAGCACGCCCACCAACGCCCAACGTTCACCGTTTCGCCTTTGCAGGTGGAGGTATTTTTTCGGTCGCCTCACTTTGCCTAGCGCCTTAGACGCGCCTAGGCGTGCTTTTTCAAACTAAGCTTCCATTCAAAGTTGCGTGTGACTTTTTACTTTAGCGTTGTGGTAAGTAGTCATGAATTCATTAGTTAATAATGGATGATTATAGTATCAGTATTGGTAATTTTCTTTGACTTAAACTTTGACTCAAATTATATATATAAAGCTATAAACCTCTGTTGCATATGTATATTTATAGGACCTTTTGCACCACGCTTTAAACCTCTGTTGCATTTTTTGTTTAGCTTGCTTGTCTTGGAAGGTTAGTTTAGCTTTAATTTACATTTTTTGTTGCTTATTTAATATTTAAACATAAATGCATGTTTTAATTTTATTTTATTTTATGTGTTGTAGGCATAAAGAATCTAACTTTGAAGCACCCGAACATCATAATTGATGAAACAATTAATGCTTTAGATGATTTCTAAAGTTTGGATTTTGAATTCTTTTATTTTATTGTGTTGGTTTTATTGTATTGTTCAGACTCTTTTAGACTTCTGATATTTATTTTGAACTGCTTGAAAACTTATAGTATGTTTATTTTGAACCTCTTGAGTATTGGGCTCAAGTACTAGAATACTTTATTGTGCTGGTTTTACTATGTAGTTGAAATTCTTATAAACTTGTATGTTTATTTTAAAATTCTTGAATATTGACTTGAATTAGGAGGTTTATTTTGCCTTTATTTTTTTTGATTGAAAGAGGGGAAATTACTGTGAGTATCATTAAAAAACTTCTCTAGCCCTAGTTGGAAGAAAAAAGAGTACTTATAGTAATAATACAATCCAAAAGACAACCAACCATACTAATTATACTTCACTATCCATCCGTAAGAACTCAATAACATAACTCGGCGGGTCAACAAGCTCATGGGTACCAAATGGTGCCTTTATTTTTAAACAAGTTTCAATTTCTCTCTTATTGACTACATTTTTAGAACTATTATAGTTTATGGATTCTGTAGATCTAAAATATATTTATTTTTAAACAAGCAGTTTGCTTGTGAAAATGACACGTTCATGAAATTTATGGAGTATAAAGTAACATGTACGGATCGGACAATACCCGATCCAAAAACTTGGGTATCCAAAAATTTGGATATTCGGTTTTTTTGAATCAGATACAGATCGTTATATTAGTGATCTGAAATTTCAGATATCCAAATTTTCAGATCGGATCCTATATTCGAATTTAAGCACCCCTAACGAGACTAGTATCGGTACTCAATGGGAGGTACAACCAATAATGCTTTTAAATAAAAAAAAATACCGGATGCATTTTGAGCACTTATATTGGTGGTGAGTATCGATACCCTTAGAAACGAGTATCGATACTCATATAGGAGTATCAATACTAACTGTGACTATTGGTAATAAGGAGCAATGTAGAGTTTTACACGAGAATTGTTAATGATATAAAATACACACTCGAGCATAATTAATATTGTAACGACCCAGATTTCGGGTTAGCATATCGGGTCTTAGACCCGAGTATTGGGCCTTAGGTTGAGGGCCCAATTAAGCAATTGGATCTGGGCTTTATGGTAAAAGATGGTGGGGTTTTATTAATTAATTGGTAGAATAAAAAGAAAATAAAAGAAAAAGAAGAAAAGAAGAAAAATGAAATAGTTTGAATTTTAAATAGATGTTGAGGACCTGAGTATTGGGCCGCTGCACGTGGACGTGGCCCTGCTTCAGGGGACCGAGTCACCTGAGTAGACTCGGCCCAACTCGACCAAGTCAAGCCGAGCTGACTCAGCCCGAGCCAATTCGAGCCACCTCCATCGTCGTTAACCATCATTGCACCGTTACTGCCGTCGACCGCCATCGTGTCACCACTGTTGTTGACTGTAGCCACCTGTCGTTGACCTGTGACAATTGACCATCACCATTGACCGTTGACCTCTATAGTTGACCATTGACCTCTATAGTTGACCAACGTTAACTTTTTTAAGAGACCCTACCTTAGGGTTTCTCGACGTTCTGGATCCAATCACGCAGTTCATTTTTGCCAAATTTGAACTTAGTAAGCTGTTTTTACGTGTTTGGCCTTTTGCTTGGTATAGAAGATGCATATAATTTAAGTGTTTTCATATTTGTTGATATGCGATGATTATTCGAGTTGGATATTGATCAAGTAGAGTGTTCTGGATGCTTGGATGAGGATTTTATTGATATCGGCTTAAGGTTAGTACACCTAGAACTCCAAAATGCTTCATGAGCATCATAAGTGTAATTGTCTTGCATGTTAGTGGTTGCAAAATAGGAAATGAGTAATTAGCATGCGTCGATACTGGTATTACAAGGCTTGGTAGTTATTGAGATACTTGATGAGTTTGAGAATGTTTGAGTTTGTTATGGGCTTAAAGATCGTATTTTGAGAACGTTCGAGTATATTATGAGCTTTAGAGACTGTGTAGGATTGTTTGAATGCTCGTGTGATTATCTGATAATTTGGTTGGTTGATTGATAAATGATGATGCCTTTTATGCTAGCTTGAATAAGCGGATAGGTTCGACTAAAATGACAGTTAAGAGATAATATCGATAAATAATTAATTTAATGGGCAAAAGTCAGTAATTAATATTAATGACTTAAATTCGTTAGTCACACACTTAAACGAATTTCATAAGCTTTAGGGATTGATTAAAGAATAGTAAACATCATGAGAATTAGGTGAATGTTAATAATTGAATTATACCCTGATAAATTGAATAATATGGATTGCTTGAGATAATGAATGAGATAAATTATACACTTATCCATAATGACTTAACAACTTGGTAAAGGTTGGGTGATTGCTTGTAATAGTAACCTTAGGGATCCTGGACGGATCATATGTGGTTGTTCCATGTGTGGGTACTTGGTTGGTTACAAGTTTTTGTTTGGTGGGATCCGAATACCCAGTGAGTAAGTGTTGCAACACATAAAGGTCACTCGATGTAAGATTTTGAGTGATGAGATAAAGGTCATCCGATGTGAGATTCTGGGTGATGATATTTGCTCGACGTGAGATTCTGAGCCCCCATCGATGCGAGATTTCAAGCGAAAACTTAATGTGAGATTCTGAGTGATGAGATGAAGGTCATCTGATGTAAGGTTTTAGGTGATGATATTTGCTCGATGTGAGATTCTGAGCCCCGCTTGATGTGAGATTCCAAGCAAAGACTTGATGTAAGATTCTGAGTATACCGCTTGATGTGAGATTTTGAGCAGCTTGATGTAAAATTCTGGGCATGAATGGATTTCCCAATGTCGGGTGATATTGGGCATCACTCTTGGTTTGTTTTATTAATGTGCTTGTGATATTGTGATGTTGCATTTATGTTGGATATGTGTTTAGGCGATTATGGTAGCGCCTCATGTTTATTTATCTCTTCTTATTGCTTGTACTAGCTTGTATGCTTACGTTTATGATTAGTATGATGTATAGTAGAGTATATGTGTACCATTGAGCTTTGTAAGCTCAGCGTTCAAAATTATTGCTTCCATGCGTAGGTTGCACGTTGGATCGTAAGACCGAGAAGCACTATCAGATCGAGACTCTAGCACTTGGTGATTTTTAGAGTACGATATTTGAGTTTAGTGGGCTATATGTTCATAGGACCTTACATGTTGGAGTCTGTATTTATCACTTAAAATTGGATTATTTAAATTGTATATTCAAATGTTTTAAATTTAAATTAGAGCTCATTTGTAATATTTTATTTATTTATATGTATTTGTTCTAATCGTTGGCTTTAAATGTTTTTGCGAATTACTCGTTGGGCTGATCTAGTTTGAAAAATTTTATGGTTTTGGGTTTGGGCTTGAGGCTCAAATGTGGCATCCGGGTTGATATTATTACATTTAGTGGTATTAGAGCTTAGGTTTAGCCATTTCTAGGAAAACCACATGGTGGTATAGGTATTTTAGTAAGGTGTCTAGTGAATACAAGCCCCTAAACTAAGTTTGTAATCCTTAAGACTGAAATTCTGATAATGCATCCATTGTTACAACGACAAGATGATTATGATCGTGGTTAAGAAGGCTGAGTTAAGTGTTGAGCCGTTCATGGCAGATATCCCAAGAGTAGGGTCATCTCAGATTGTTGAGATGCAAGTTAGTCGAATAATATTGGAGTCGAGAATGTGTCCTCATTATGTCACCTGAATGGTGTCTTTGTTGTGCGTTATAATCACCCCAAAGTCTTCAGATTCGTTGTGAGAGTTCGCGGCAAAGGATCTTTATCGTTACGCTTGGATTACGGTTGCGTTGTGGGTATAGATAATCCGCCCTCGAAATCGAGTTGTAAGTTCATGTTGGTTGGAGGACCCTTTTATATGTTTAAAAATAAATCTGTGTTGATACTTGGAGAGTATCATTGTCATTCTTAGAGGCATTCCTAAGGGATAGTGGATCAGGACCCATTAGTTCATCAGAGTATGGTCGAATTTAGACGTTCTACAGGTTTGAGGGAGAGCTACCTTCTTGAGAGTTGTTGTACCATGGGAATTGTTCCGGACGATCAAGTATGGTGCTGGTCAGTGATATCGAGAGTGAGTTCGAGGCTTCGAGACCTCGATAGAACCCAACCTTTAGAGATAAAAATGTTGGATCATCGCCCTTTATCGTGATCTTCGTAGTGTTTGTTTAGAGGATGGCAACGGGGTTGTGTGATAGGTTAGACCAAATTTATAGGTGTTAATGTGTGCAATTTGATCTTGAGAGCTTTTATACTGCCAGAGTGTTTGTTTATGCTTCATGGAGGAGTCGTTATGATCTCTTACTATTAAGAACATAAGTAGACATTGAGGTAAGACCGAGTTGGATATCGGTGCGATCGCCATTGTCAGAGGGTATCGACCTAGTTGAGTAGCCAGAGATTCAATTTCGAAGAAACAACTTGAATAAGGTCCTTTTCGTCTAAGTGCTTCGCTCAGGGGAGAGTCGGACTTATTCGCTAGTAATAAGTTGGTTCGTAGAGGTGTTGCTCAAATCGTTGATAGTTTGTTTAGTGATAATGGAATGCCGTTACCCGTCTCTTAAGGTGAATGACTCGTTTAACTGAATGTGAAGTGTCTGTGTGTTTATCTGAGATTAGTATGAAAGTGTGATGTTTATTGTTAATATGTCGAGGTTAGAAAATTACAAAATGGATTTTAGAATGAAGATTTCTCTCTTTAAGTGTGTCGTGATAGCGGGTAATGTTTGCGGTGACGTTGAGGTGTTTCAGTGAAGATAGGGTGGGAGCTACTATGTTGTCTCTTGAATATAAGTTTTGATGTTTTGCATGACAAGTGAAAAGGTGTAGGAATACAAAAATATTAGTGTTGAAAATATAATTACCTCATTGACCGTGCGTGTGGGAAAGGTTAATTATTGTGCAATCAGTTAAGAAAGCAAGGGTTTGAGACTTCGTAAACGCTTTTGATTGTATCTCAGTTTCCTTAGAGCGAGGTGAGAAACATCGGTGGAAACCCGAGCTACGTGAAGCCGTTTGTTGTGACAGTGGGGTGGACCTAATCAGAGCCGAAAGAGATTTTAAGGTATTCGAAGATGTTTTGTTGTACCTTTAGGGCTGTATTTTTGTGCTAGAAGGGGAAGGTTATGTTTTCCCCAATAGTGTGAAGGTTGTGGCACTTGATCTTTAAGGAAATTTGAGGTTTCGACGATGACATGGTGTAATCACTCAATTTTGTCTAGGTTATATAATATTGTATATTATATTATTATTAGGGTTGTTATTAATGTTAATATTATGTATGTATGATTGTATGAAAGTTGCATGTATGTATGTACTTGTACGCTGGTGTATTAATATTTATGTATAATGAAAAAAATATTACATGTATATATTATGTATGAATGTATGTGGATACGTATGCATGTACTTATATCTATATATTGTATGTGTCATTGTTATTAGTATTGTAATATGATGTGTGAGCATGTATGTATATTAATGTTATGAATATATGTATTCGTATATGTATGTATAATTATGTGTGTATTATATATGTTTACTTGTATGTATATGTTTATATATATATATATATTTAGTATTATTATTATTATTATCATTATTAGAAATAGTATATATTAGATAATATATATTAAAAGACATATTAATAATAATATAAAAGCCTAATGTTTATTAATTATCAAGTCTATTTACAAATCCAAAAATAAACATAGGCCGTTTGGCCCAGCCTAAAAATAATAAAACCCTAATTTGATAACACCCTATTATCTTATGCGCAACCCACTCTTGGCCGTTGGATCGGATCTAATCCAACGATTCAGATAAAGCAAAGGTGATTGGCCAGCTTCCCCACGCGCGAGTGAACACACCGCCGAGACCGTTCAACTCCTTCATGCTCCCACACACCAGTGTCGCTTCATCTTTTTTGTCCATGTGGCATCACCGCCGGAGATTACGCTGCCACCGTACGACCACCGTCCTCTCCCAACCACCATACAGAGCAAAAATATTAGAAAAAGAAGGGTGTTAGTCCCAAAGTCATCCACAGTATAATCTTTTATTGTTTGCCAATTCTTGTAAACAAAAATCAGATATAAAATGATGTAAAAGGCAATCAATGTACTCAGATTATCAAGCAATGAATAAAAAAATCCTCACTTTTAAGGTAAAATAACAGATCTCATTTTTTTCTTTGGATCAAAAGTAAAAATCAAGAAAATAAAAAGATTTTAGGGGGTTACCTGAGTCTGAGGTCGTCGTTGCATGCGACGGCCGACGCTTGATCTCCCATTTGCCGGTGACAAGCCCTAAGTTATAGAGCCGAAAAGGGGTGAACCGGTGAATATGGGGATCTTATTTTTCTAAAAACAAGTCTGATTTAAAATCTTGATTTCGGTTTTGTTTAAAAAAAGGGTTAGGTTTATTCCAGATTTCGACACCGGCGCACGACTGGAATTTGGAAATTTCCAGGCGGCACGCGGCGACGGTGATGGGTGTTCATCTTTAATTTTTTTAGAGTGTTTTGGGGTTTTTTTGTGAGATAAGGGTTAAAATGAATGTTTTAAAAATATTATTTATACCTAACCTCTCTTTAATAATAGTTTATTACATAATAAACCCTTCCGTCCTTTTAAAATTCGCATGGGATAATTAGCTCCATGGTCCCTAAATGTTTTTCTAAAATTTGCAATTGCGTCCTTATTTTTATATCAGTTTTTAATGGGCAAATTACTTCATAAATCCCTCCGCCCTTTTTTGTTTTTCAGTTTTGGCCTGCCGCATGGAATATTTGCTTATAAAGTCCTCCTAAGTTTAGGTCAGTTTGCAATTTCAACACCAATCCTGCTTTATTATTTTAAAAGGGAAAATTTCAGCTTTAATCCTTTTTCTTTTTACTGTTTTTCAACAAGCCCTTTTATCATTTTTTTAAAACTATTTTTATGGATTAATTATCTTTTGATCCTGTTCTTTTAATTTCAGTTAATTTTAGTCTTTAATTTACACTTTTGTTATTGTCCATATATTTAGTGTTTTTATTATGTTTTTTTTGTTATATTTGTGTTTGTATTTTTATTGTATTCGATACATGTTATTTGTGTTTTTATGTTTAATATATCATTGTTTATATATTTATTTAATTGTTCGATATTGTTGTTTATTTTTGTTATTTAATATATATATTACTGTATATTTATCTTTTCGTGTATATATGTACATATTATGTACTATGTTATTGTTTATATATGTTATGCTTATTACATGTACTATATATATTATATTTAGTATGTATACTATATCGTATTATTTTTGTATTATTTCATATATATATATGTTATGTACATACTAACTAATATTATACATTACGTATTATATTATATGTTACATATATCATATTATTTACATTATGTGTATATGTTATAAATATTATATTATTTTTTTATATTAATGTATAGTAAATATTATATGTCATATATATTATATTTATACATGTATGGATGATTTATTTTTAATTATGTATTTACTTTTTTCATATATGCACATGTGTTTTCTTATTTAATATTTGTTACCTTTTATTAATTCATGTATGTATAATTTATTCATGTTTATATTTTGTCGCGTATATTTTTAGGCCTTTTATCTCGGTATTCTAGTGGGAGTGTCATCCCGGTCTCCGGGTGTCATCTCCTTTAGTACCGTGGATCGAGGCAAATTTTAATATTCGAATTAAGCTTTTAGGAATTAATAATTAAATTAAATCAATTTTTATTTTTATTTATAAATACTATACGAATCTATTAGGTACCAATTTTAGGCGGCGTAGGGGTGCTAACCCTTCCCCATACGTAACTAACTCCCGAACCCAAATTTTTTAAAAATCTCTGGTTTTATTTTTACGATGTCCGGTCTACCAAAGTGGCTGGTGGCGACTCCATTTTTAAAATACGAGTTTTTTCTAAAAATTCCCCTTTTTAAATAATTTTCCAATAAAAGCGGGAATACTTCAAATATGATTTTTATAATTTTTTGTAGTGGCTTCGCTAAAAAATAGTCGCTACAAATGGGACGAAGTATGTAAGAACTGTTGATAGTATAGCCGATCGCCACCTAAGTAAAATGAGCTAAATACGTAGTTGGCTTGTTATCAGTTGAGAGTTAAATATTGAGTTCCTCAGAGTTGTTAGGATACTTTGGTATTCATTGGTGGAAATTAAATAGATGACCGTAGATCTTGTACAGGATTCGTGAGTACACAGTTTCATTGAGTAATGATATAGTCCTTGGTATGTACCGTTTGATAAGTTTTGAGCAAAGGTGTGAGCTACATAAAAAGTCTGCATAGTTTAGTTGCAAGATGGGTTGTATGACACAGTGGTGTGTTCATGTCACCTTTCAGTATGAGATTCGAGGTTGATGAAACATTATTCTTTGGTGGGTTTTTATTACGATGACAGATTTTAATGGTAGTAAAGAGGATGTATTCTCCAAACACATTATGGTTCGAATCGTAAGTCCCTTACGAGAACCGAGTTGGAGAGAGCTATGTTAGTTGCCAATATGGATTACCATGCCAAGTTTAACGTGAATGCTTGAGCCGGGTTGAGGTATCGTTTGTTTTCAAAAAATTTGCGCCCGGCAAGCGATGTTTTAGGAAGGAAATGTCGTTAGAGTTAGGGTCTCCATTAGGGAGTTGCCACGAGAAGAGTTGTTTCGTTTTGGATGCAACGGCTGTTTAACATCATGTTTTTTTTATCGTGTATTGTTGTAGGAAAATTTGTGTGCAACAATCTCTTGGGTTGTACAGTGTAAGTTAAATTTCTTTGATGAAGTATCTATGTGACGTTTTGTCAAGGCACCGTTGAGTTTTGACCCGTCATTTGTAATGTATCAAGCGAGGATGGAATCCTTCTATGAAAAAGAATCAGTTGAGGTTTTGTTTGTACCATTAGAAGACAAAGGTCGTGTTGAGTGTTGTGAGAGATCAGAGTAGCACGACGGGAAATCTTGAGGACGTCAAAGAGTTGTAATGGGCTTGGTATCTTTACGGTTATCGATGCAAATTTCAAGGACGAAATTTCTTTTAAGGAGGGGATAATTGTAAAGACCCAGATTTTGGGTTAGCGAATCAGGTCTTGGACCTGAGTATTGGACCTTAGGTTGAGGGCCCAATTAAGAAATTGGATTTGGGCTTTATGATAAAAGATGGTGGGGTTTTATTAATTAATTGGTAGAATAAAAAGGAAATAAAAAAGAAGAAAAAAAGAAAAAAAATGGAATAGTTTGAATTTTAAATAGGTAGGTGGATGGTTGAAAAGAAATAAAGTGATGATGGAGGAGGGAGAAAAGGAAAAAGATGAGAATGGTGGGAGTGAAAGAAAATGAGAGAAAAGTTTGGAGTAAAAATTTCAAACTTCGATCTACGGAGATCCAGCCGTTTGATCGCGACACCACCACAACCATTGTGTTTATCTCACCGAGGTGAGTTTGCCGGTACCAACGACACCACCATCGGAGTCGTCGTTGGAGGAAGAAAGAGAGATGAAGTTTTGGGTTGTTCAATTCAAGGGGTTAGAGGGTTTAAATCGAAAAACTGAGTCCACCACTGTGTTCAGAAGGGTCAAGAAAGTCAGAATAGCAGTTCGTCGTCACTGACCGGCCACCGAAGCCACCCTCACGCGCCCCCACACGCTGTCGCTACACGTGGGCATGGCCTTGTTTCAGGTGATTGAGTCATCCGAGTAGACTCGGCCCAACTCAGCTGAGTCAGGCAGTGCTAACTCAGCCCGAGCCAAGCCGAGCCGCCACCAGCCAAACCGAGCTGCCGCTGACCACTACCACGCCACTTTTATGCCGTTGTTACTGTTGACTATTGTTAGCCATCGTTGACCATCGTCGTTGACTGTTGACCGGCGTTGACTTTTTTAGAAGACCATTTCCTAGGGTTTCTCGACATTCCAAATCCAATGACGCAGTCTGTTTTGCCAAATTCGAATCTACTAAGCTATTTTTACATGTTTGACCTTCCACTTTGTGTAAGAGATGCATAAAATTTAAGTGTTTTCATATTTGTTGATATGCGAAGATTATTCGAGCTGGATATTGGATCAACTAGATTGTTTATGACGCTTGGATGAGGATTTTAGCAGTATCGGCTTAAGGTTAGTACCTCAAACTCCAAAATACTTTATGAGCATCATAAGTGTAATTGACTTACATGTTAGTGATTGCAAAATAGGAGATGAGTAAGAAGCATGCGTCGGTACTAGTATTATGAGGCTTGGTAGTTATTGGGATACTTGATGAGTTTGAGAATATTCAAGTTTGTTATGGGCTTAGAGACCATATTTTGAGAACGTTCAAGTATATTATGAGCTTTAGAGACTGTGTAGGGTTGTTTGAATACTCATGCAATTATCTGATGATTTGGTTGATTGATTGATAAATGATGATGCTTTATATGCTAGCTTGAATAAGCGGATAGGCTCGACTAAAATGAAAGTTAAGAGATAATACCGGTAAATAATTGATTTAATGGGCAAAAAGCCGGTAATTAATATTAATGACTTAAACGCGTTAGGCATACATTTAAACAACTTTCATAAGCTTTAGGGATCAATTAAAGAATAGTAAACATCATGACTCGAGGAATTGGGTGAATGTTAATAATTAAATTATACCATGATAAATGAAATGATATGGATTGCTTGAGACACTGAATGAGATAATACACTTCTCCATAATGAATTAACAAATTGGTAAAGCTTGGGTGATTGCTTGTAATAGTAACCTTAGGGATCATGGATGGATTGTATGTGGTTGTGCCATGTATGGGCACTTGGTTGGTTATGAGTCTTTGTTTGGTGGGATCTGAATACCTAGTGAGTAAGTGTTGCAACACATGAATGCCACTCGATGTGAGATTCCAAGTGATGAGATGAAGGCCATCCGATGTGAGATTCCAGGTGATGATATTTGCTCGATGTGAGATTTCGAGCCCCACTTGATGCGAGATTTCAAGTAAAGACTCGATTTGTGATTCTGAGTGATGAGACAAAAGCCATCCGATGTGAGATTTCAGGTGATGATATTTGCTCGATGTGAGATTCTGAGCCCCACTCGATGTGAGATTCTGAGCGAAGACTCGATGTGAGATTTCAAGTACATCACTCGATGTGAGATTCTGAGCAGCTCGATTTGACATTTTGAGCATTAGTGGATTTCTCAGTGTCGGGTGATATTGGGTGTCACTCTTGGTTTGTTTTATTGATGTGCTTGTGATATTGTGATGTTGCATTTATGCTGGATATGTGTTTAGACGATTATGGTAGCGCCTCATGCTTATTTATCTTTTCTTATTGATCGTACTAGCTTGCATGCTTACGTTTATGATTAGCATGAAGTATAGTAGAGTAGATGTGTACCACTGAGCTTTGTAAGCTCCGCGCTCAGAATTGTTGTTTCCGTGTGTAGGTTGCGCGTTGGATCGTAGGATCGAGGAACACTATCAGATCGAGACTCTGGTACTTGGTGATCTTCAGAGTACGATATTTGAGTTTAGTGGGCTATGTGTTCATAGGACCTTGCATGTTAGAGTCTGTATTTATCACTTGAAATTGAATTATTTAAATTGTATATTCAAATGTGTTCATTGGAGCTCATTTGTACTCCTTCCGTCCCATTTATTTTGTCCATTGTTGATTTTTTCATACAGTTTTAAGAAGAAAAAAGTTTGTGTAAGAATGTGTAAGAAATATGATGTAAAATAATTGAAACGAAAATTTTATCCTTGAAAAGTTTAATTTTATTTTGTTGGGAAACTAAAAAAAGGGTATAAAGGGAAATGTACCTTATAAAAGTTGTTGATTTTTTCAATGAGATATTTTAAGTGGGACAATTGCAAAACACAAAAGGGACATATTGAGTGGGACAGAGGGAGTAATATTTTATTTATTTATATGTATTTATTCTAATCATTTGTTTTAAATGTTTTTGCGAATTACTCGTTGGGCTGATCCAGTTTGAAAAACTTTATAGTTTTGAGTTTATTTAAGCTTAAGGCTCAAATGTGACATCCGGGTCGATGGTGTTACAAGTATAGATTATAGAGACTTGGTTGAGCTGAGATAGTGAGCTAGTTAGCAAGGATCCGAATACCCAATTGTGTACCATAGTACTTGTGAAATGATGTATACCTGGTAACTTAGTGAACTCGGGTAATATTTATCGTACCCGATGACTTTGTGAACCCAGGTAACATCTATCGTACCTGATGTCTTTGTGAGCTTGGGTATAATTATGTTGTGAGATATTCGATGACTAGGTGATTCTGTATAATGTTGTGAGGTATTCGATGAATAAGTAATCTCGAATACTGTTGCGAGATACTTGATGACTAGATAATCTAAGTACGTTTGCGATACGCCTGATGACTTTGTCATCCTAAGCTTCATTTATTTATAGTATATTGTAATGTGATGATTAAGATTGATTTTTTTTAACAATGAGAAAATCAAACTAGCTTAAAACAAGCCTAAGCGAGGCCTTCCAAATCATCATGTAATGCCAATATGATGAATTCAATGTAGGTAAAACTATGGTAGTCAGCATGTGTAGATAGACGTGAAACCATAGATTGCTATATTCATGTCATATTATTCGTTGTCTATCTTGCATGCTTACGTTTATAAAATGCATGAAGTATAGTAGAGTAGAAATGTATCGCTGAGCTTAATTAATCGTGAGCTCGAAAAGCACTATCAATACGGGATTTCAGCAAGACGCCTTTTTATCAAAGTACAATTTGTAATTTCTATACTATTTAAATTGTTTTATTAAACGATGATTTTGGAACCGGAGCTCTATATTTTGTAAATTTTAATATTCAATTTATGAAATAAACGCTATGACTATATTATGATAGAAACATTTTAAATAATTTAACTAAAATGAGTTTTGAAATGTTTATGGCTTGGGTTAGTGATCCAGTTTGATGCTTTGGATCTTCGAGTCAGATTGGAGTTTTACAAATTATTTTTCCTTTAATGCAAGGTCTATTTTCATGCAGCCAAACACTAATAAAAATGCATTTTCCATTCCTTGACATTAGTCTCATTAAACATGTGTATGTAATTGGTATTAATGGATATTATGACTACAAAATAATTGCTATTTTAAAATAAAGGTTGATTCCATCTCAACATATCAAACACAACCTTGCTTTTTATATATATTTTTTTATCATCTCAATCAAATACACTAATAAAAAGAAATATATATTTTTCTCCATTTTTCCTCCTAATTTTTCATATTTATTGTTTTCTTTCCTCCCCGACCTTAGTGAACTACTCTCAATGAAAGAAAACACCCTTTTATTCCATCCCACTGGAGAAGACAAGCCCAAATAGGGACCAGTATCAATAGGATTGGACAACCCTAAAGCTGGCATATTTTAAACTAAATTAAGACAATAAAACAATATTTTCAACTCAACAGAAAACATCCTTTTATGTCATAGATTATTCTAATTATATTATTTATGAGATTAATTAATAAAAAATATTTTTTATTATATTATCAATTATTAAATAATATCTGTTTATACATATTCTTAACTTTTTGACAATACCCATATATTTTATAAACAAAACGATTTAAACTCATATTTTTTAAAATAAATATCATTTATTAACACACTTGTTAAATTCATATAATTATTTTATTAGGATAACATAACGAAAATGACTGGCAATTTTTCCAACTCAACCGATTTGAAAATGTTATGATTAGATCAAACGCTGACTGCTAATTAAGAAGCCACTCCCACTCTCTTTTTTTGCAAATTTCTGATCCGAAAAGGAAAACATGGCGGCGGAAGCATCTTTACAGAATCCCCTCAAACTCGGGACTAAAATTGTCGCCGTTGGCCGCAACTATGTCGAGCACGCCAAAGAACTAGGCAACGCTGTCCCCAAGGTATCTAATTCCCGTTTATTACCGTATTCAAAGAGCAAACTTTGATCTGTTTCCAGTGTTTGGTTAAAAGAAAATTGAAGTCATAAATTTCTTCTCCAGGAGCCAGTATTGTTTTTAAAGCCGACATCATCGTATTTGGAAAACGGGGGGACAATTGAGGTTCCACACCCTTTGAATTCTTTACATCATGAAGTTGAGCTTGCTGTTGTGATCGGACAAAAGGCTCGGGATGTGCCTATAAACACTGCCATGGATTATGTAGGAGGTATTGTCGAATCTTTTCCATTTGTGATCGGACAATTGAGGTATTGTCTGGCTCTAGTTTAGAGTTTAGACCCTTCAAGTCCATAAGTGTTCTTTTCATTTTTTCTCGTACAACTGTGGATCTGCTTTCACTGAACCCTGTTTGGTTGCTTATTTCTGGGGTTGAATGTAAAGCTTTTGAGCTGAAAAGCTCAAGATAAAAGTGGGTTTAAGATTTAAAAGACCTCCCTTTCTGCAAAAAATATGATCATGGAAAAAAGTAATTTGCTTTCCATCCTCCTCAAAACCCAATTTTCATATAAGATTACTTATTTGGTATTAGTTTAGTTTAATTTAGAAGCTATATAGAGAGAGATAGGATCTAGTTATACAATGTAAAACTTCTTAGTTTTACACTGATTTTGGACCATTGGATGAGTCTAAATTGATGAAAAAGTTGAAAATGTAAAGATTCTTAAAGGAAAAAAGGGGAAGTGGATAATCTCAGCCATAAACTTATGGTTCAAAATCAGTGTAAAACTTTTTAGTTTTTACACGGTGTAAGTGGATCTTTATCCCATATATATATGTGCGTGTGTATATGGCTTGGATGTGAAGAATTTGATGCTGCCATGTGATCACTTTGATTTTGAAATGACCATTTTTGTGTGCTTCAGGCTATGCTTTAGCACTGGATATGACTGCAAGGGAAATTCAATCGGTTGCAAAGGTACAAATTTTATTCATGTCAGATCTCTTCTAAAGCATGATTCCTTCAAATGAGAATTTGGTTTGCATTTGGATGTTCTCCGGCTTCATCTTTAGTTGCTATTTTACTGTTTTCGTTAATGTGTTAACAAATGAAGATGGGATCAACACATTTGATGAAGCGTGTTGCTATTAGACATAATCATTTGACCTTGAGGAAAATCGAAAAGTTGATATTCATTCTTTGATAAAGAGCTTTTAAAATGATTTTTCTTCTCTCTGTGAAACACGACACATTCCCATTCGGATGATTGTAGCATCATTGATCTTAACTACATGTTCATTTTTACTTTCTGAGAACAAGAATTATATTGCCCTCTGGGGAAACACAACAAAAATTCCCTTTCAGATGATTGTACATCACGGATCTTAACTACATGTTCAACTTTACTTCCTGAGAACAAGAATTTTATTTGTAAATTGTCATAAGCTCTTTCTTTTTATAATGATTCCACTTATCTTATTATTTTAGTCAATGATATTCCTTATTGTTACATTTATCAGTCTGCAGGTCTTCCATGGACAGTTGCTAAAGGGCAGGACACCTTTACACCTATCAGTTCTGTTGTAAGAAATAAACCTGAAATATTTTCTCTCTTTCCTTTGAAGTACATTTCCCAAATTAGTTTTGAAGATCTTTTAATATTTAACACATGCTGCTTGTGAGTAATCATTATTAAATTCCTACGAGAGGAGTAAACAAGCTTACTTTTTATGCAAATTTCATGCGTTTCTTCTTTTAGTTGGTGAATAACTCAAATCAGGCATGCGCAGAAGCGGATAACATAGCATTTACTGACCTTTAGCATTATCTTAGGCATAGTCTTTGTGATAGGGGACCAAGAGGAATAGATTTTCTTTCAGTTGTTCTATCAAGTTATTTATCATTTACAATCTGCTTACTTGAAATTTCTTCTGCAGCTTCCTAAATCTATGGTGCCTGATCCTGACAACTTGGAACTGTGGTTAAAGGTTTATAATTAATATATTAGTATTCTGTACTTCTGTGTTTTTCATGTACTTTTGCAATTCTTCAACTTATATTTTCTTTATTCCAACTTGTAAAGGTTAGATGCATTTCTTTCATCACAGGTAGATGGAGAAATACGACAGAAGGGTTCCACCAATGATATGATTTTTAAGATTCCTTGCCTCATCAGCCACATAAGTAACGTTATGACACTTTTTGAAGGAGATGTCATATTAACAGGTTACAAAGCATTCCCTCCTGACTCTATTCAGATGGTTAAATTGCGTTTTCTTGTCTCTCAGTCGACTTTAATTTCTCTACTACGTTTGTGTATAGTGTGGCATGGGGTGACTTGCTGGTTTGCTCTAGTTTCGTTATAAATTCTAGCATACCCCATCTTCTTTGCTCCATTTTCATTTTAATTTCTGATTCGAAAGCTTAGTTATTGTATAGTATTTCATTAACAAAGAGGGATGTCTTCGATCGAAGTCTTAATTAGCTGTCTTTTGATTTAATATTAACAGGCACCCCACAAGGTGTTGGCCCTGTAACGGTAGGACAAAAGATAACTGCTGGGATAACAGGCCTTGTGGATGTTCACTTTGACGTTGGAAGACGGCAAAAGCCTGGAAACAGTTGAGGATAGTGCATCTATGCTGCTGCTGCTGCAACCAGAGCTTGTTGAAGTAACACCCTTTGAATTTCGGATGCGACTGCAGCGGGAATAAATGGCTAATTCTACCATTAGAGTTAATCAAGAAGTTGAACAACTAGAAAGAAAACATAAATATAACCATGTACCTGAACATTGAGTATCATATTACGAGTAGTCAATCGATAATAGTACTATGAATCTTGTTTTTATGAACTTGGCTTTCTGCAACTTGGAATATCTAAGACTTTCTCCTGTCCAGTGAATACATCAAAGATATTTTATTCGGACTTGTGTATGAGTGTTGATATTGACACAGGTATTGTCATTTCACATACTTGGAGTGCTTGGACAGTTATATTCCCATACTCTTGTCACCGGACACAAATATCGGACATGAATACTTCGAAAGAAATGAAAAGTCGAAGCAGCATTAATTACTTTAGAGATAAACATGTGCAATGTCAAAGTTTATTCATGTCTAAAAGTAGTAAATGCAAACAAAGATTTCATATAGCAAATTAGAACTTCTTCAAGAAGTCATGTATATGTTTATTGATCTCATCAGGTTTTTCTTCATGAAGAAAATGTGCTACTCCTTCCATGACAAACACTTCCTCCAGAAGTGGAACATATTTCTTGAAACCTCCTTTGTGTACATAGTCCTTGGTTCCCGGAGCATTATAGGTCAGATCCAGGTCGCCGACGATGAACTTAACCGGCACTTTTACTTTACTCCCGGTCCACGGTGCTCTAAGTTCCCAGTTTCTACAAGAAAAGATATATAAACATCATAAGCAAATTCAGAACAGAATAGGATAAAACTCGGGTATGCATTGATTAAAGTCGATGTGGAAAAACATATTTTCGAGTTTATAGCTCGGTAATAGTTTAATCCTCCGGTGAAGCCTTTCTTCTCTTATTGGCTGGTGTAATACTTCAACTCTTCCTCTGATAACCATGAGGGCAAGCTTACTGGAGTGTCTGGCTGTCCAAAGTATTTTCCCTTTGGTAAAAAAAGGGGACCTGGTGTACGGTATGTAAAGAAGCCCTTCAGAATTCTCTCATATCCTATCTGTTTGAACTCGGCCTCGACGACTCCGGGCTCCTACAGAAGTATTCATATTCGATATTCGTATTTAAAAAATTCTGGACATGTACAGATCATTAGAAACTCATTGAGCAGATCATTAGTTAATCTAATGTTGGAACAGTAACAATGGGATTAAAATATTTTGGTGCAGATAACTACCAAATTGGAATGTGCACTTTAATCTGATTAAAATAAGACTTCAAACAGTAGACCCAACATAAAAAATAAAGAAGATCAAAGTATGAATAAAATATGATTAGTTGAATGAATAAAATATGATTAGTTGAATGCTTCATGCAAGCTTCTACATTTACGAGACCATAAAAAAGTCTGAAACCTAGAGTTTCGAACTTCTTTTTCTTTCTTAGATCTAAGGGTGATAATTAATTACTATTAATTAATTAATTAAAACTTAATGGAAAAGAACCTGAAATCTGCAAATGTAATAATCTTCACCGAAGACAGCTCTGAGAGTTTCAAGAGGTTTCCTGTCAGGGTTCCTAGGATTGAACACAACACTCAAGTTAACCAAAGCCTTAACCCTGTCCAGTCTAAACATGCACAGCCACCAAGCGATGAGCGCACCCCAGTCGTGTCCGACGGTAAAAACCTGCTCCTGGTCGGCGGCTACGGCATCCAAGAGAGCAATGAGATCCCCTACCACGTTCAGACTGGTGTAGCTGGAGGCATCATCGGGTGCCTCGGTTTCCCCGTATCCACGCAGGTCAGGAGCCAAAGCTCTGTAGCCCAGCGAGGCGAAAGCATTGATTTGATGGCGCCATGAATACCAAAGCTCCGGGCATCCATGGAGGAAAAGAATGACCGGCCCTTTCCCTTTCTCGGCAACGTGCATGTTTATGCCATTGGCTTTGATTATCCTATGCTCTATCCCCTCCATTTGTGGATTGCTTGAATAGGGTTTCGAAGCTAAATTGTTAAAGTACTGAAATGGGAAACAAGTGGCTGTGGGGTTAACGCTTGGCCTACACAAAAATGCACGCTTTGTTGTGGAGTGGTAGGATTTGGTGTTAATTAAGTCTAGAGAATGAGCGTAAAGACGCCTAAACTAGCTATGGCCTTGGTATATCTCATCTTATAAAGCGAGGAAGAACAAGGGTTCCTGGGTTGAAAGAGAGCCCCTAGGTGTAGGTGAGGACCCTGAGAGTAAACGCCTATGGAGATAAATAAAAGGGATGGAAACAAAATTATTATGATATATTCATTGTAGTGGCCATGACTGTCTAAGTTGGGTCAAATTATGATATTCCTCCACAGGATTTAAGCTCTCTGTTTTTGTTTTGAGTAAAGTACAAGGTTGGTCATTTAAGTTCTAGTTTTATTCACTTTTGATAATCGGTTTTAAAAGGTTACATTTCGATCAATTATGAAATAGTATGTTGTCATATTTCCAAGTAATATCATTGGGTTATTGGTTTAATTTTTTTTGGTTTTATCCTACTAGTCCCGACTTCGAATCCCATCAATCCACTTTTATTCTCTTCGATTTACAGCAACAAAGAATCTTTAAGTAAATATTTTATCAACATATGTTTTATGAGAGGGGTTGGCCCAACGGTTTGAGCTTTGACCCTTCATAGTGCTGGTTTGTGATCAAATCCCACTACGACTGTTTCTGCATTTTATTTTAATGTTTGTTTTGTTTTGATGGGCGGGTTAAAGTTATTAATATAAATTAAAATTAGGATTAAATTTATTAAATGTCTAAGTAAGGAGGATTAAATGTGTAATTATTAAAATTTATCTGTCACATCATTATTTCAGTCAAAAGTTAACGACCAGTGGTATGATTGAAACTATTTCAGAAGTTAGGTGGTCTAATTGACAAAATCTATAATTCAATGGTCAAAATAGAATTAAACCTATAGTTGGGTTGTCATGGATGTAGTTAACCCTAAAATTTTCCATTTAGTTAACTTTAAAAAAGAAAATATTCAAATCAAAAGAAGTTGTGTTTAAATATTTTTAAAATAATAAATTAGTGAAAATAATAATAATTTTTTTGGTTGCCCTCCTATACACAAGTCCTCAAACTCGAGACATGCTTAAGCGATACCAAGCTATTAACCATTTGGACCGACCCCATTACCAGTGAAAATAATTATTTTGATAATTATACTTCCATCTTTTAAATGATATAAAAAAATTTCGGTTTTGAGTTTTATTAAATAAAAAATACATTAACTTAATTGAAGGAAGTTTTTATTGTTAATGATTTAGATTAATGCATAATATTAATAACACCGTGGAGATTAAATTGTGTCAAAAAAATTTAATTTAACCATTAAATTGTAATCATAAATACATTTACAATTTAATGAATGTTATTTCGATAAGCTATATTAAATATCATACTGTACCCATTAATCAATATTATGCAAAATCATAATTTAATTAAACTAGTTTACTTTATAAAGGCTTCCTTTGTCATTAGGATGGTAAACGAGCGTTGGGGACAAACAATCATTGTAAAAAGTTAGGAAATTTAACTATTATCAAACGTTCGTTTAAAAATTAAAAATAATAAATAATTTTTTGTTAACGACTAAATTGAAAATTATTTGACAAAAAAATAAAAAACAAACGGACGTTGAAAACGTTAGCAGCAACAAGAGACGCAGCCTTAAGAACACGTGAAAAACCAGCCAACGTGATGCATGAAAGTAAAAAGGAAAAGCTGAAAAGGACGGTCCAATAATTGTGTGGCTTTAGAGTGGATCATAGTTTAACTTAACAGACTAACAGCAAAGCAAGGAATTTATATTCAAATAAATTATCATAAAGAAATAGGAAAGTAAAAAAGCACACGCCAACAGTACTTGCCCCCATCACCACAAGAACAAAGAAAAAAAGGTTTTCAATTTGTCATCTAGTTCGAACAATCATAATTACAAATAAAACATAAAATTAATAATAAAATAATAATAATTTAAATCGAAATAAAATTTAGAGATAATTAACACATAATTTGAACTATATAAGAATCGAATCTTAATGTTAAAAACCTCTGATTTTGACGACTTTACCAAAACTTTATCTGCTAATATTGCTTTTTAAAAAAATAAAAATAAACCTCACTTGTGTTTCATGATAAGATATTCTTTGGTTGTGATGTACGTTTTACCTTTACAAGATAAGCAAGGAATTTACGATAAAGATGTTATTATTCGTACTATCCCATTCACATGCAACTACAAGCTTTGTGAGTGGGGAATATTAATTGTGCAGGCTTTAATATTTATTTGCTTGGAGAGAAACCCTGGGAAATAAGGTGGCTTTGGGGGTTTCCTTTTGGGTTGCATTCTTGGCAGCATTGCCTTTAATTTCAAGCCCAAGTTTATTTATTTTTGGATCCGGTCATTCTTAATACTATACTATTAGTCCTGAGTTGGGTCGAATGTTTTTCACTCGACCCATTCGATCATTCTTAATACAATACAAATTTTGGATCTGGGTTGGATTGGGTTAGGATTTTTTTGGTAAAAAATTGAGGTCCGGATAGGGTTCAGGTTTAGGGTAAAAATATTCGGCCTAACCCAGGGCTAATAGTATAATTTCCCCCTAATATTTGCAATAATGCCCTATATTTATATTTTTTACAATTAAATCATTAAAATTGAATTCTTTATAGATCATATAGGGTTGGATCGGGTTCAGGTTGATGTATATAATTTTAGGTTGGATTTTTTTAAGGATGATATCGAATTTAGAATAATTATATTTTTGGGTCGGTCAAAAACCTGACTCAACCCGACCCGTTCCCATCCTTACAAAAAATTACATTATATAAATATAATATAATTAAAATGTTATATGAAATATGATATAACACAGAAAGTAATACGTAAATGATATAAAATGAGCATCTTTTCATATATATATATATATATATAATTTTTTGTTTTAGAGCACCAACAGTTATACATGTGACCTGTTGGTCAAAAACGTATACCACCAATGAAAGTGCTTAGGCGAAACCATAATATCAAGGTGGTCACATGAGAATCCGAGAAAGTTATGGCAAAGAAATACATGTACTTGTTTGAGAAAGATAGATTTCGAGGATGATATTTTTGAAAAGTGGAGGAGAGTTATCACATCCAAAAACTGAAACTAGGATATAGAAAGTAAAATATAAATAAAGGTTGAATTTGGTAACATTCAAATGAGGTGTAATTCTGCATTCTGATCTTGACAGTTCTACGAGTAATTCCGCATTCTGACAGTTCTCTATTTGAGAGTGATAATTTTACATCCTGAAGTGTACAAGTGTTTCACGGTTTTAAAAAACCCGATCTGTTTGGTGATTAGCGAATGAATGGTAGTTAGGAACTTACTAGTCAACGTTTGCATCATGCATAAGGAGGTTATGATGGTGAATGAGAGATTTTGATACGAAGTGTAAAAAACGTTACTTTTTTAAATTTGGTGAGTAAAAATAAACACTTAATTTTCCCCTGATAGTGCTGTGGGTTCTTTATTTTGTGAAGTAGGGTGAGTGGTTTTTTATTTCACCCAATAGGGATGATTGTGAAGTTTTTTAAATTGCTTGAAATCGTCGGGAAGGAAAGATGACTTCATTTTCCATGCATGTATACAACTCGCGTCCCTCGATGAAATTTGATATGAAGTCATCCAAATTTCATGACGACTTTTAAAAGTTCGGTTTGAAAACATAACTGACTCCCACAAAATAACGTTCAAACATCCCTATTTCGTGAAAAAAAATTAACCACTCTATTTCATTAAATAAAAAAATTCCGTAAAAAAACAAGTGACCAATACTACAGTTTACCAGATAATAATAACAATAATAATTGGGTTGATTTATCGTTACCTTTAAAATGTGGTATATATAATTTGGTGATAGTATATATAATTTGTAAATTTAAGCATAGACATCTTTTCATCACTTGAAATACACCCATATTTTCGTCGTAATTTTCTGAATTAGTCTGCTGGTAATTTATTAATTAAAATAAATTAAAACAATTTCGTACTCGGTTATCTTGATGTCTGCTACTCCTAATTAAACTTACATATATTCATGCAAGTAAAAGTTCCTAAATAAAGCTGTTGGTTCATCTTCATCTGTTGATGGTCTACAATCCTTTAATCATGCGAGGAGAGTAGGGCACCCCAGCCTTGGGGATAAATTCTCGACCACGTATGAACTCCTCAACCGTGTATCTCTTCATATGCTCTACACTGAAACGCTTGATACCTCTCCATTTGACCCTACCGGCCTGAACCGAACCGGGTCCCCTATTTTTAAACTCGGCGTACACCGAGGTGTCGAGAGCGAAGTCTCCGTCCCATGGAAACCATCCCTTGGGGTCGATTACATTGTCGATATAAGATTGCATGATGATGGTTCTGGAGAACTCCTTCCACGGCCGACCGAGGTACGCCTTGTTCTTGTTCTTCACCGCTTTGTACTCATTCGTGCCGGAGATGGTGCAGTTATGGAGAACAATGGCGGTGACCTCGCGGCGTTCACTCCTTCCTTGTGCGGTGACGAAGCAATCTTGTTTAGGCAATGGCTTCTTTATGATGATTTTGCAGTTCTGCAAGACCGCAGCCGCGTCGCCGAAGATGAAGTCGATGGTTCCTCGTATGGTGCACTGCATGTAGAACTGGCGATGACTGTGGACGTAAAGGGTGTTTCGATAGCCGTCGATTTTGCAATTGTAGAAGACGGACTGATCGCTTTGGACTCGAAGTGCCACAGCTTGGCGCTTCTTGGCTCCAGCAGTGTTCCTGATTTGAATGTCCTTGGCTATAAATCTTTTACCAATAACAGCTGTAAGATTCGAACGCTAACACTTTATTAGTTCCTTGGAAAATGGAAATGCCTTCTTCAACATATAACTCGACTCGTTCTTAACCCGATTTCGCTAACCTTATTAAAAGAGTATCGAAGACATGCATATAGTATTAGTACGTACCAACTGTTGCAGTCCTGTATGTGGAAGTTCCATCACGGTAGTTTTTGCTACCGGTGATGACGGTCTTTTTCGGACCATCGCCGACGAGTATCACATTGCGCATATCCTTGTTGATGATCAGTCGCTCTTTGTAAACGCCAGCCTTAATGTAAATAACAAACGGCTCTGAACTACCCCTGGGGACTTGTTTCAATGCCGCTTTGATGGTGCTATAGTTGCCACTTTTATCCTTTGCAACGACTAGATGAGGTTCAACGTCGGATGGGGTTTTATTGGCAAGGAGCTTGCGCTGGGTTGAGCTGACCCATGGCGGTAACTCTTCTAGTTGAGATAATAGCCGCCGTGAGAAGCCAGAAGTATTCATTTGGCTCATGTTGGGAAGGTCGAGTTTCTTGAGAGCTAAATCCAACTCATAAACCATGGCTAAAGCATTGCTACTAAGCTCCCGGGTGGTCTTCAAAAGTTCCCTCATTTTGTTCCCTGCTTCACCTCTCGTCTTAACGAATCCGTCCAGGCAAGTTTCCTGGTGCGTGATGGTAGCGGCGAGCCAAATCTTGAGGTTTTCGATGTATTCATCGAATCTGTTCATCACTAATTTCCTCATCTGGTCGTAAGCGTCATTGAGATCGTCAATGGCGTACTGCATCAGCACCTTGCAATTCGCAAGAGCCTGACTAGCCCTGGGTTTGTCCTTAACATCCTCCTTCAACGCGTCCGAGCGGGCGATTACGCCCTCGATCTCGGTTATGGCAACCTTGAAACCAGTCCTTATAAGCACCTTGGAATCAGTGGTGTTAGCTTTCTCCAGACTTCTCTCGCATGTTTGTTCGTAATCAGTGGGTTGGCAAAGGTCTTTGATCGCCTTGGCCGAACTCTGTACCTCGCAGTGACCACCGTCGTCGCTCTTCTCATCTTGGGTGACACCAACCGTCACCGCCACCACCAACACAACCAGAAGAAGGGAACAAATACCGATAATCGTGACGTTATTATTTTCCTCCATTTCGAAACAGCCGATGTACGTAATTATATAAAATCTTCACGTAATCGAAGGTTCACTTCTTGTTTTTCCTCCGATTTACAACCGAGCTGCTGGGGCAGTTTCTGAAGATGCCCCTTGGGCTCAGGTTCTGAATAAGCTCTCCTCTAATGGAGAATTTATACAAAAAGTCAGAGGAAGAACATGAACCATTAAGTAAATAGTTAATTTCTGTTAATGGAACGGTATGAAGGAGAGAGGTTGTGTTATATTTTATACAACCCATCTTCCAAAAGTTATGGTGCCTATATCATTTTCCCTGCTAAAATCTAGGGTTTTCACTTGTAAATGATGGGGGCAGATGAAATGGCCGTTGAGGGTTACATTTTCATGCAATTTGAAGCCTCTTGCCAAAGTGTATAAAACCTCAGTCGGTTATTTTAGTTAACAACTTTTAATGGATTTCGACTTCCAATTTTAGTATTTTTGCAACGTATTTTCCTAAAGATGAAAAAACCTTAAACTGGGATAATTATTTTTTGGGAAAATTCCACAAATCATTACTGAATATTCTTTTCACTCCTATTTTGGTCACTCAACTTTCAAAATTTTTAATTTGCTCACTAAACTTTAAACATTAAACCTTTTTTTGTCACTCCAACGTTAAATAGTTAACAATGCTATGGCATGGCACATAAAACCAAAACGATGTCGTTTTGAAAAAGCTTAATTTAAATAAAAAACATCATTTTGTATCCCTATAAAACTTTTTTTTTCATTTTCTCTTTTCTTCTTCCCTCTCATTCCTTCTTCCTTTCTTTTTCTTTCTCTATATGCCCAAATTTCAACCACCACTCAGGCACTTGGCCGACCATCGCGACAGTCGTCATGAACGACGGGTGATGAGTCTCAAAATTTTCTTCTAAGTTCGTTTCACAATCTTAAATTTGAACTCGATCTCCGTTTAACAAAAAAAAATTCCCTAAACATCTATAAATTATTCTCCATTTTTGTTTTCCAATTTGTTGTTCAACAATTTTGATTTTGATTTTTTATAAATAGTTTGATTTTTTTGTTTTACTTGCTGCAATTTATTTTGGTTTTGAGAAGGTAAGGATGAGATAGTGAAGTTTGTTTGGGGTTTTGGGAAGTTAAGGGATAGAGATGTTTGTTTGGGGATTCTGTGTTGTTAATGCTCAATTGTAACGTTTATTTTATGGCTATTTAATTATATTATAAATAGAATTAAATTGTATTGTGGAAATAACGATTTTGCCGTCACTATTTAGCCTATAAATAGTGCGCAATTTCACTCATTTTAATACATTCAAAAAAGCAAATGCCATTTGCTTTGAAACACTATTTGGTTTTCATAAACCTTTCCTAAGTGTTATTTTGAGTTAAGAGAAGAGCAGTACCATCAAAGTCCACTCCATCTTTCAGGTGTACGAAATTTGGAGAGCCGTGCTAACCTCAGGGGGCCATTCGTCTATTGTAGCGATTACACACATCGGGGCGAATTCGCTTCTAAAGCAGTGGTTAATACCACGACACAATTTGGTTTAATTTTGTTATTTCATTATTTTTCAGTTAGTGCTAACACCTCGTTTTAAAACAGTTTATTTTTCCAACAATTTAGAAGCGAATTATTGATGCTTTTGAAACAATCCGTTCTTTCATTGTTGGTTTTATGCTCACAAAACTCGAGATGATCTTTGATCTAAGAGAACGTTGTTTCAAGATAAGGTATCGCTATTTCTGAATAAAGTTTTTGATATTTTTCGAAATGATGCCTGAAGAAATGCAAGTTTGTTCGGTGCACTCTAAAATCTGTTCGGTTGAACTTGAGTCTATCCGATCATATGCTATAATGATTCTTTAAACATTTAATAATAATTATTAAATGCTTTAGTAATTTATAGCTGCACGTTGCATTGTTAATATTAAAATCATTAAAGTGTGAATAAAGCGTTGAAAGCGGTTCAAATTTGGTGATTAATGCTCCATGAAATGTCTTAGTGGAGGGGCAATTAGTGGTCTACAGAGGTTATCATTCTTTCATTCTTTTAAACTTATAATTAAGATTATATTTATGAGTGAATTATATATTATTTATAATACTTTATAATGTGTTATAAAGTACAATTTATTTGCCCAGATTAGGAGAATTATTGCACCATTTTTTTGTTAAATTTTGAAATCGTCGAGATAATTAGGAAGACATGTTTTCTATTATGTCTTTTGCTTAATTAGTTTCCATGACTAAAATAATAATCTTGGCGTATTTTCTGAGATTGAGAAATTGGAAATATTAATGGCATAAGAATTTTAAAGTATGGAATAAAGGGCCCATGAGTGGTTTTTGTGTATAACCTAGTTGTGGCTACGAATCTGTCGATTTCAGAATAATTTTGCTGATAATAAATGGTTGTCAGTTACACTAATTAGTGTTAATGTTTGTTGTACTAATATTCTTTTTGAGAAATGCATGTTTATAAAGATAGCAAAACAATTGCTATGTTGGAGAAAGAAATCGACAAACACGGGAATGATTCTCCAAATCAAGTATTCTAATCGAGGAGCTATCAAGATTCTTGTATGAATCCCATAATTTATTGAAAATAAAAGGGAGTCTCAAAGATAAGAGTTTCAATTACTATCGGTAAATTATTTTTAAGAAAATTTTATTACTATTAGTAAATTATTTCTCAAAGGCTAACCTTATGAAATCTTCTCTGATTTTATAATTAACAAGATTTTTAAAGAGAGTTAATTCATATGGAGTATCTATTGTGGAAAAATTCCAGATCATGATGAGAAGATTAATCTTACAGGCATGGTGAAAATGAACAAAGTCTACTTGAAATTATGGTTCTACCAATGAGGTCAGATTATTTAAACTTGTTGCATGTTAATTCATGCTTTTATATACATGAATTAGTTTAGATGAGCCTTTAAAGTTAGTCTTTAAATCTTAGTGGATATATTATGGACTGAGATAAACCACTAGTATAAGGTTTAAGACTAAGACAAAGGTAGTAGTGAGCCCAAAATGTGTATGCTTAGTAAGATATTATTATGAGTAAAAGTATCAAGCATAATTCTTTAAGAGACCTTAATTAAAGAAAGAGAAAGCTCATAAATGACTTATCAGAAAGTGTTATGAAAATGCATGTCTAGGATTGGTTCTATGAAAGACTTGAAATTTAAGCGTGCCTAGTGCACCACCTCTCTTTCATGGTAGCCTACATGGTGCACTGTTCTTTAGTGTGCTCACTTTTATAAAAATACTATGACAAATAAGATCTCTTTAAACTTAGTGCAGAAGTTAAAAGAGTTGAGATTAATTTGGTTGAGTATAATACTAAATTTAGTCATAGTAAATAAAATATGTGATGGTCTCTTTAGGGCTAATATATTGAATAATATGAATGAGAATATGATAGTCATTAGTGCTACTAAAAGATTACTTGTAGCGATTAAATCTCTTTGAGTTCTTTTCCTAAGTAGAGGAAAGAAAAGAGATAATCTATCTCCGGAGTTGTTTTGAAATCTCTTGTAATAAACTTGAGATAATTCTTCTGTTGTTAGGAAAAGTTAAAAAACTTCTCATAAACTTTTTTATAATTTTCTTAAACACTTATTATGAAGAATTAGGAAAACTGAAATTCCTTTTGAATGAGAAAAAGTCATGAATGACTGTTGATGAGATATAAAGAATTTCATAATCGTTTGAGATTATGCTTACTAATCTTAGTGATTAGTAAATTCTCAAAACCTTGAGAATATAATCATGTGTAAACAAGATTTGTATTTGTTAAAACATAGTTTTATGGTTAAAACTCATAACAAACTTTACTCTAGTATGATTGGGTATTTGTTTACACGTTGTTCAAGACACTTATGGATTTATTTCTATCTTAAAAATTTTTGAAATGTGGGGTGTCTAAAAATAATGATTAAAGTCAGAGAGGAACCTAGTTGATCCGCTTACCAAAGGTTAAAGTCGGAAGTTGGTTCTGGATTCGTTGAGGGGATGGTTTGAAAGCCCATTGGTTGAGGAATTCATGGCGGATACCTAACTTAGTTATCTAAGTTCAATGTGGTCAAACAAAACCATGAAGAGTACTCATAGTGTACATTTATTTCTACCTATCCCTATGACGAATAATGTACATGCTAGGTTGATTTTTATTACTCTTAATAAATTCATAGCCCAAGATTTGGGTGGTCTTAATGAGAAAGACTTGATGAATTTACCGATTTTGGATGAATATCTACCCTTAATAAGTTCATAACCTAGTGTTGAGTGGGTGGTCCTAACGCGAAGGACTAGATGAACTTGTCACTAGAAAGGATGAGTTTTCTTAAAATCTTAATGAATTCAATCCAAAGAGTTTGGGTGATCCAAAATGAGAAGGGCTCATTGAATTCACCATTTAAAGAGGTTGAGTATTTATTCTTAATGATTTCTTATCCCAGAGTTTGGGTGGTTCATTTGATATGAACTTGAAGAAATTCACCTTATTTATTTGTGAGGATTAGTTGTTGTAAAAGCTCTTAATTATTTCATAGCCTAGATTTGGGTGGTTTATGTTTAGGTAAACCTGATGAAATAACCTATGTAAGTGAGAAGGACTAGCCACCTTCTATGAAAAACGTTGGGTCGTTTTTCTAGTACACTTACTAGAATCCTGAGGAAAAAGGGATATATATACATTTGTATATACACTTTGTAGACACATCGAGGACTTCGATGGATGAAGGGGTTAGTTGTATGTTATGAGTTCACCCTAATCTTAGAAAGTTCAAGATTCATTCACTTATCTAAGAGAAGAATTACTCATCATCACTATGTTCTAGTTCCAGATATGTTCACTAGGGCTTAAGCAACTAATCTCGCTATTGCTCTTCTCGTGTTTTAACTTCAATGCTCTCATTTTTACGAAGGATATTCTTTCGCATTAGTGGGGAAATGTTGTTAATGCTCAATTGTAACGTTTATTTTATGGCTAGTTAATTCTATTATAAATAGAATTAAATTGTATTGTGGAAATAATGAGTTTGCCCTCACTATTTAGCCTATAAATAGTGGGCAATTTCACTCATTTTAACACATTCAAAAAGCAAATGTCATTTGCTTTGAAACACTCTTTGGTTTTCATAATCCTTTCCTGAATGTTATTTTGAGTTGAGAGAAGAGCAATACCATCAAAGTCCACTCTATCTTTCGGGTGTATAAAATTTGGAGAGCCGTGCTAACCTCAAGGGGTCATTCGTCCATTGTAGCGATTACACACATTGGGGCGAATTCGCTTCTAAGGCAGTGGTTAATACCACGACGCATTTTGGTTTGATTTTGTTATTTTATTATTTTTCCAGTCAGTGCTAACGCCTCGTTTTGCAGCAGTCTATTTTTCCATCATTTTGGAAGGTGAGGGTTTAAGGAGGGGAGATGGTGAAGCTTTGGGGAGGGGAGGGTGATGACGGTGAGATTTGGAGTTTTGGTAGAATTTAAAGATTTTATTTTAAATCCTACATGTCAATCAAATATTAATAAAAAATCTCGTCACTATATTAATAAAATAAGCCAAGTCATTAGGTTGTTAATGAGAAAATGGATGAGTGACAAAAAATGTTCAATGTTTAAAGTTTAGTGAACAAAGTGAAAATTTTGAAAGTAATGACCCAAATAGGAGTGACTAGAAAGTTCAGTGATGATTTATGTAATTTACCCTTATTTTCTAGATATAAATCATATGATTGTTAATTATCCATTTTAATCTTTTTAAGGGATACGTGTAAGTTTAAATCTAATATCATTAAGGACTTAAGTAGCATAAGTATTTTATTTATGTCACGTGTAGTTAATAATTCGCTTGGTCATAAGGAAAATGAATCGTTTGCCATGAAATCTAAACAATAAAATGATTTCAAAGAGACACACTTTAATTTGAATTATTTTTCGTTTTATATTCGTTTGTTAAGCTTAAGTAATAACAAAAAATTTGTTCATTTAATTAAATGAATGGATTTGAATAGAGAAGCATTCAATTCATGAATACTCATGAACATCACATTTATTAGTTACTATATTGCTCATTTATTAGTTTGTTTAACGAACTGGCTTATCAGTTGGTTTATGCTTATTCATTTATAATATAATTATCAACAATATTCGATTATTTTATGTAAAAAATAAGAAATATAGTTTATTACTGTTGATAAAATTTTAATTATTTACGAATATTAAACAAATGTATTTTTAAACATTAAATGAACAAATATAAATATGTAAAATCTTAAATAAATGAATACAAACACAATTTTAAATTTATTAATAAACAAAATATATATAAACATATATATTACTAGTACAAGTCCGATTCATTTATAGTCCAACCTTTTCAATAAAATGTTGAAATTCCCTAACGAAGCCATTTACAACTTACTTAAAACATTATAGATGACCAAAGCGCAACAATTGATCCCCAAGCTAGGTAGCATTATATAACCCAAGTGGCGGGGACTTTGAGGCATATTTTTAATAGATAAAGACATAGATTTGCTGTTGCCGATTTTGGGCAACACCAAACAGGGAGGTGGAGATGATGGTCGGAAAAAGGAGTGGGGTCGATGATGAGTAGTTCACTCATCGTGAGACCTGAGAGCCATAGAGGACCATGGTTGGTCATTGAGTCAAGCGATTCACCTCTGGTTGACTAGGGGCCAAGAGCCGCGATCGGTGTAGAGCCGGTGGTCGGAGCCATTTGGAAGAGGAGAAAGTCATGGGCGATGATAGCCCTTTCAGTGAGTGGAAGGTCGTAAAGTCGTCCCCTCTGTCTTTGGTCTTGGAGGTATTTATAACCCATTGGCACTGTAGGCCGAGTGATGACTAATGAGACCGTGCCAAACCTATTAGTGGCTATTGAAGAGCTGTCAGGTTGTAGCTTGGCTGTCAGGCTGTGAGCTTAGTCAGACTTGATGATTGTCTTGTCACGGTGCATTGATCGAGTGTAGGAGTTTCCGGAGGCTGAGGGGTCCGGATGCATAAGAGCGTCCGAGATCCGTGATACGTGCGACATAGCGCGATGATGTTAGTGCGGAGGTTATGAGCTCCGGGGGCTTTGCCGCGGGGCTTCAAAGATCTCAGAAGTGAGCCTTCTAGGGGAATACCAGAGTGCAATATGGGGGCGATCTTTTCAGAGGTAGGGTTTTTTCGGGAAAGCTTGGCGAAGGCACAACACCAATCTCCCTCTTTATTCGAATGAGTGCCATAAAATGACATGAACTAAGACCTTGCTGATTCATTGGTTTTGAAGCAAGATATATTGGGGAGAAGACGTCTCATTGTTGTGTTTTTGGAAAAGATCTTGTCATTTTTGTAGGAGTCTGTTGAATGGTGCTTCCACAAGCAATGGTCGAAGGAGCCACGGTGGGTCATCCTTGTCGGTTTGAGCTATGGTTGGGCAGAGGTATGTTGGTGGTTCTAGGCGATTCACCCTCTGTAAATCAGGGGTAGAGAGCTGCAAGGCAGACAACTTGAGTGGTGGTGTCGTGGTTCAAGAAAGGCCTCTTTTGAAGGGAGTGCTCCCCTTTGGTAAGTGTTCGAGGTTTCCTTAAGGAAGAACTCTAAGGCTTCATTGGAAAAAATTCTCAAGTTTCCTTGAAAAGAAGATCTTAAGGAGGAATGTGTCCATATATTGATTTGGGTCACGGACCATAACCGAGTGAAGGGCTTAACCACGGGGTATCATTAGGGGAGCGGGTGAAAATGTGGCTCGACTCTAAAAGATTATCTGAGGAGTAAATGAATTGCTCGGACCTGGGGCAATCATCAAGGGAGTGGGTGAATGATTCAGCTCTAAAAAACTATCGAGGGAGTAAACTAGTGACTCAACCCATTAAAAGAGGGGTTAATGAGTGGTTTAACTCCGAGAAACCATCGAAGAAGTAGATGGGGTAGTGACTCAACCCTGGAAAGCCAGTAGGGAAGTGAGTAAATGATTCAACTCATAAAATCATCGTCAGAGGAGTGTTTTTTTTATCTCGCCTTAGGAGATGGACGCATCTTTGTGTGTTTCTGTCTCCCTTATAACAAGGTGGAGGCTATCTTTGTTCAACCCTTGATAATTATTTTAATGTTCTTCTCGTGAACGATTATATGTTGATCAAAGATAACTTGGCGCTCTGGGGGGATACTATATTTATGAGTTGAGTGAAGATGGTTTGGCGCTTTTGGAGGAAAAATTATGGACTTAGCTGAGGTAACCTCAACTCTCTTTGGCAGAGCTTACTCCCGATGCCCTTTAAACGTCAAGTAGGCAGAGTCATACTGGGCGCCCTCGGGGAGATAATGTATAAACGGGTGGAGCCTTGCTCGATGCCCATCGGAGAAGTGACATATATTAGGAGAGGCTTTGCTCAGCCTCCACTAGGGAAACAAATATCGTATGGGTGAAGACTTGCTCGACTCCCTTTAAACATTAAGTGGGCGGGGCCTCGCCCTATGCCTATTAGAGAAATAAACATATTATGGGTGGAACCTTATTCGATGCCCTTTAGGTATCAAGTGGGCGAAGCCTTGCTCGATGCCCTTGGAGAAATAATATAATGTAATGGGCGGAGCCTTGGTCGAATCTTGTTGACGAGATAAATATCTAATAGATGAAGCCTTACTCGGTGTCCTTGGAGGATTAAATACCATATACTGGATAGAGCCTTGCTCGACGCCCTTGGAGAAACAAATTTTATGTGGGTAGAGCCTTGTTCGGTCCTTGTTGGGGAAACGATGTCTAAATGGGATGAGCCTCGCTCAGCGCCCTTGGAGCATTAAATATAAAAAAAGGCGAAGCCTTACTTGATTCACTTGGACCAATAACACATATTGGGCAGAGCCTTGCTCATTGCCCTTGGAGAAATAAATACATATTGGGCAGAGCCTGGCTCGATGACCTTGAAGAATTATATATATATACAAGGGGTGAAGACCTGTTCGTCGTCTTTTGTTGAATTAGATATATAACGGGTGGTGACATCTCTATGTGGGGATGCCTCATACCCTTGGAGAGTTTATTATGTGCGGGGTTGAGGCCTATTGCACCATTTTATTATTTGAGCGATGTAAAGTGGAGTCTTTTCTCAACATTCTTATACAATCGAGCATTGTGGTGGGAGCTTATCCTTTTATGCTCTCAAAGGGTTTCTCCTGAGAAGCACATAGGTATTCTATTTGAGGGGACCCACGTGTTTGTAGAAACAATGTATATAGGCATCTCCCTTGGGAGACATCTTATACCCTTGGAGAGTCGCATATTTTTCTTGAGTATGGGCATCTCATCTCTCATGTAGCATTGTACCTTCAGAGAAACAGTCGATAAGCTGGACAAATGAACATACATATCTCAATGTCCTGGTAAAAACGAGGCCCCATCAGAACTGAATAGACGTATGCATTATTTTTTTTTGTAGAAACAGTTCAGTGTTGGGCAAGGCCAATCTCGTCGCCCTCGTAGGAGTAAATGAAAATATGATGAAGTTATCTCGACCCTTTGCAGAAATAAATATGTGATGGGCGGAGGTCATCTTAACGCCCTTGTAGAAAATCATATAATGGGCGAAAATTTTCTCAACATCCTTGGAGAATCAAGCACTAATGAGTAGAGCAATCTTGACACTCTTATAGATTCAACTGCTAATATTGTAGGTAATTTTGTAGAATTGATTGCAGCTCTGGATGTGTTGAAATTCGTAGGATCGGTTGACTTTGTAGAATTAGTAACAGCTCTTAAGGTATCAATTTTGTAGAATCAATCAGAGTGTCTGATATTGTTGAATTAGCCTAAGCTATAAGTGAGCGGAGGCACTTTGTCCTACCCTGTAAGGTGAGAATGCTGGGACTACGCATGCTTGGTTGCACTTACTAGTGCTATTATTCATCTATTCGTCTATATATGAATTTGCTTAATTATTCTATCATCTACCATTCGAATAAGCGTGTAGACACTTAGATATTTGTGGACTAGAGTGGTTCAAATATTGCTTTGGGACTGTACTAAGCTTCTGGGTTGTTCGAACAATAGAGGGTGTTCTTTGTACATGAAGGTTTAGAGCAGAGAATATTTGTGCCAGGGGCATTTAATGGAGAAAATCATTAGAGTAGAGTCTATTAGTTGTACAAGTCTTACTTTCTATTTCACTTGTAGGGTCCTTAGGCATACACACATTAATAGCGCGAAGAAAGAGGTTACCCTTTAACTTATTTGTTGTTACATGTTTTTCGGAGAATATATGGCCCAGAGGTATTGGGGGTCCTAAAACCACCTATAATGGCGGATACTATCTACACGCGATATAAAAGAGAGGGGGAGATTTTAGGCTTTTAGTGCCTCTCGTGCATCACAAGCCCGACTACTCGTAGATCTCTCAACGACCGAGTGGATCTTTGTGGCCCTATTGATGCTCTTCTTTCCCTACACCAGGTACACCTTTATTGAGCTTAAAGGCTGACGTTCATCTCGACCTTTGCCTCGTATACTTACAAAGTGATCTACGGGTGGGCGTGTATGAGGTACCATAGCTTGCTTTTGCTGGCGGCAGTGCTGGGGCTGATTTGTGGGATTGGCCAAGGGGAACAGCTTATTAAGCTTGCCTCTCCCTCTTAGTCTGTGTGGTGCCAAACTTTTTACAAAACGAAGAGGTCTCACAAATGCTTCTCTTATCATTTGCATCATGCTTGGTGAGGGGTTGTCGTCCTATCAGTTTCATAGTGTCGACCTCGAATGTTGCCGATAAGAGTGTTGATCTATCTTTTTCATTGTTTTCTCCTTCGTCTTCATATGCACTATCATCGTCAAAAGTTGAGGGTGGTGAGAGTGTCATCAAGAGGACTGAGGAGGTTGTCAAGAGCAGGAAAATCATCATGACTAATTCTCTTATTTCACGCTTATCTCACCAATTGTTGATGCCGATTTTGGGCGACACTAAACATGGAGGTGGAGATGGTGGTAAAAAAGAGTATGGTCGATGATGAGTAGTTCACTATTGTGAGATGAGTCGAGAGACACAAAGGACCATGGTTAGTCATTGAGTCAGATGATTCACCCTTGGTTGACTTAGGGCTGAGAGCCATGATCGGTGTAGAGCCGGTGGTCGAAGCCATTTGGAAGAGAAGAAAGTGATAGGCGATGATAGCCCTTTTAGAGAGTGAAAGGTTATAGAGTTATCCCCTCTATCTTTGGTCTTGGGGGTATTTATATTCTTTTGGCGCTGTAGGTCGAGTGATGGATGATGAGATCGTGCCAGGCCTAGCGATGGTTATTGATGGTCTGGCAGGTTGTAGCTCAATTTTCAGGTTGCGAGCTCAGTCAGACTTGATGGATATCTTGTCTCGGCGCATTGATCGAGTGTAAGAGTCTTCAGAGGCTGATGGTTCTGAAGGAATAGAAGTGTTCGAGCTCCATGATACGTGGGGCATAGCTTAGGGATGATGGTTGTCGACTTTGCCAACGCTTAGCAAAAGATTGAGAATTCGGTGTAAATATGCAAGAAATAATGCCAAGAGTGAGTCTATTATATACAAGTATACACGATAAGCAAGTAATACAGTAGTGAGCCGAGTATCGTATCCACAAGGATTGACCAAGAATTTAAGTGTTCAATGGTTTACTTGTTAAAGGGATCAAGAAGGTTGAAATTGATTTGGATTTTTGATTTAGAAAATAGCTAAGACAATGTAGTAAAAGTAAAAATAGTTCGGCAAATAAAAGTATTCAAATGGATGATGAGCATTGGCAAGGGATGCTTAGATTTTATACTAGTTACGCCAGTTATTAATAATGTCCTGCCTTGGATTTATTTTCAAGCAGGTTACAAGAATAGAATTACCTTTGTCGATGGCAATACTCTAAGTTAACCACGATAAAATCCTATATGTCTATAGTGCAACTTTTTATAAATTAACTTGATTAAGTTTCAATATATACACCTAAGGGGTAGATTCACTTCCGAAGTAAGCTCATCCACTTGAACATCCTCTGTCGAAGTTGCTCTCCTTAGTACCTGACAACTGATCGTTACCCCTTAAGTCTATTAAGATATTAAGGCATAATAAGCATACAATGCCAACTTTCGTATGACAAAGAATTTAAGAAAATGAAGTGCTAGCAGGATAGAAAATAATGCTAAGGCATTCAAATTAATAAAAACCAAAAACAAATTGAGTGTTAATTGAAAACATCCCCATCCAACTATAAAAGCTTAGTTCATGGTTGGGGGATCCATCCACAAAATATCGTATCTTAACATCACCATTCAAATAAAAATTAAACTAAGAGAATAGGAAAAGAAGGAAGTCTGTCGATGTACCTCGGCAAAATTGTTTTGGTTTCTGTTAGGATATTTGTTTTGATATAATAATTGAAAAATAGTTTTGGACTAAATTGAAAAGGTTTCAAAAATGTTTTTTAAGTCCAAATAACTTGAAAATAAGTTTGAGAAGTTTTTGAGAGGTTTTGGAAATGTTTTAAACGTTTTGAAGTAGCCAAACTAAAGTTTTCAACATGACTGTACCGATATGGTATACCCCGTATCGATATAGATAAGGGTTTTAGCTACAGTAATTTTCTAAAACCAAAAAACTGTACCGGTACAGGCTTTGTCGTACCAATATGATAAGGGCCGTACTGATATGCTTATACGCGTACCGGAACCATATGCTTTAAATCCTAACGTCTATTTTCCAAAACCCCCAACGGCTAGTTTCCTACAGATTAAAAAGCACCTGTACTGATACAGAATAGTGGCATACCGATACGGGAAGGTATAGTGAATAGCTCAACGGCTATTTTCCAAGAAGGGCGTACTGATACGGCTATCGATACAGACAGCTCCGGAACTGCATTTATTGCGGGAAATAAAGCCTCTAACGGCTCCAATTCAATCCTAACAGTCTCCAATGGCTAGGAATTCATTTAGGAGTATAAAAGGGACATTCAAGCTTCAGCAATAACTAATGAACCTATTGTTAACAACATTATGATGCAAAAATTGTCTTAGTGCTTAAATTTCTCATTCTTGTATAGACAACACTTGTGAGCTTAAATTGTCAACGTATGCTCAAGTGTTTTAGGTTTTGGGTGAGAGCTTTAGATTGCAAACATCAGCCTTGTAGAGGGATTTCAGTTTGCTTAAAAATTCTCTTATTAGAGAGGTTTCCCAAAGCTCGGTTTGTGAGCTTTGGATGCTAGACTTGGTGAGTGAGTCTAGGTTGTAAAATGTTGCCTCCTAAGCCTAGAAAAGGGGAAGAATTCTTAGTGAATTATTGAAATCTTTAGTAGGAAGCTAAGGTAATGTATGTAGGCTTGGTTTAGGTAGCTGAACCACTCTAAAATCATTGTGTAAATTTTCTATATTTTTCTTCCCACAACCATCACCCAAAATTCATCTTCTCCACCACTTGGAAACAAAAACGGTTGAAGGAAATCGAGCCCAACAATTGGTATCAGAGCTATGTTCAATCGAGAAGGCTTAACCACCTATTGAGGCGATCCCGGCTAGCTCGATCATCTATCTATCAATCGGTGTTCATGGCACAATCAATAGACAAGCCACCATTCTTCAACGGTGATCATTATGCCTATTGGAAGAATAGAATGATGTTCTTCCTCAAGGCCATCGACTATCGTCTTTGGGACATTGTTGAAGATGGACCGTTCGTTCTACAACGAAGAAGGCAAGGTTGGAGTGCGGATGACAAGAAGAAGATAGAGCTAAACGCAAAGGCCTTGCACATTCTTTTGTGTGCATTAAGTCCGAATGAATTTGCTAATGTTTCTTTTTGTGAAGATGCCAAGAAGGTTTGGGACAAGCTTGAAGTAATCCATGAAGGTACAAATGAGGTGAAAGAGACAAAGATTGGTCTACTCAACCTCAACTACGAAAACTTTAAGATGGATCTGGATAATGACATCAAGAGTATGTTCAACCGTTTCTCAACAATCGTCAATGAGCTAAAAGGATTTGGAGAGGAGATTTCAGAAGATAAACTCGTTCAAAATTTGATTTACTCGTTTCCCGAATTATGGGAGAGCAAGAAGACGGCCATCATTGAGGCCAAGAACTTAAAGCAGCTTAAGCTTGATGAGATAATTGGGCCTCTTCTTACCAATAAGTTGATGTCCAAGCCATTAAGAGAGGAGAAGGAGAATAAGATCAAAGAGCTTGGAATCAATGATCTAAACATAGTAGCTCATAAATCCTCCACAAGCCATCAAGAAGATTCAAGTGAGGAGGAAAGTGAAGACAAAGAGATGGTCTATATCTTCATGGAGTTCAACCCATTCATGAAGAACGACATGAAGAAATCTTCAAAACATGAATCGAAGAAGAAGATGAAGGATCCCCCCAAGTGCTCCAAATGCAAGAAGACGAGGCACACCAATACGATTGCCCTCGCTTCAACTAAAAGGGATCATCTTCAAAGAAAACATATGTGGCTACATGGAGTGATGAAGACTCCACCGATGAAGATGAGATAGCCCACCTATGCTTGATGGCCCTCCAAGAGGGTGAGGTAACTTCTAACTCATCTTGTTCAAATTCAAATGCATATACATTTGATGAGTTACAAGAAGCCTATGACGAATTGGTTTTTGAGTTTAAGGCTTCATTTTCAAAAAATAAAAAGATGATTTCAAAATTGAAAACTGAAAATGATTTGCTTTTGAAAACCAATTTGAAATTTGAAGCAAAAATAAAAGATTTTGAACTTAAAGTTTTAAATTTACAAAATTTGCTTCAAAGTTTAGAAAAAGATCATAAAAAAGAAGTAAATGATCTTAAGAAAGAAAATAATTTGATTTCCAAAGAGCTTGAAAAGAAAAACAATTTGGGAAAATCAATTTTTTATCAAAGACAATCTAGTGCCCCTAGATTTTATAATGGTAAATGCTTTAGAAGTATTTGGGTCCTAAAAGGACTAATTACTTCAACTAAAAATGATGAAATTGAAAAATGGATTCCTAAGGGGACTAAAATTTTTGCCACTAATGTCTATGGATCCAAAGCAATTTGGATACCAAAAATTACTTGATTGTCTTTTTGTAGGTGTGCTTGAGCCATTGGTAATCAAAGTCAAACTTATGGAAGCTCTTGACACACAAAAAAGAACACTTGAAGAAGGAAGGCTTCACATCCTTCCTTTGGTTCAAGTGTGGTAAAATTAGTTGAATTTTGTTTATTTTAATTTGTTTTATTTATTTTAATTCAACTAGTTTATCATAATTGTTGGACTAATATTTGAATGATGCTTGAGTAAGGGGAGCCAATTTTAAAACAAAACTTATTTTTGTCATTTTTTTTAAATCTCTATTGTTATTGGTCTTTAAAGTTTAAACCATTTTTGATATAACAAAAAGGGGGAGAATGTTTTGAAAAATTGAATTTTCAAATGAATAAGGGGGAGCTTATAAGATTTTCATCATTTAATCTCTTATTCAAATCTTATTTTTACTAAGGGGAGAATCTCAAAAACAATTTTTCAAGTTGGTTTTATTATATCAAAAAGGGAGAGATTGTTAGGATATTTGTTTTGATATAATAATTGAAAAATAGTTTTGGACTAAATTGAAAAGATTTCAAAAATGTTTTTAAGTCCAAACAACTTGAAAATAAGTTTGAGAAGTTTTTGAGAGGTTTTGGAAATATTTTAAATGATTGAAGTAGCCAAACTAAAGTTTTCAACATGACCGTACCGATACGGTATACCCCGTACCAATACAGATAAGGGTTTTAGCTACAGTAATTTTCCAAAACTGAAAAATCATACCGGTACAGGCTTTGCCGTACCTATACGATAAGGGTCGTATTGATACGCTTATACGCGTACCGAAACCATATTCTTTAAATCCTAATGGCTATTTTCAAAAACCCCCCCAACGGCTAATTCCCTGCAGATTACAAAGCACCCGTACTGATACGAAATAGTGGCGTACCGATACGGAAAGGCAGTGAAGAGCTCAACAGCTATTTTCCAAGACGGGCGTACCGATACGGCTACATGTGTATTGATACGAACAACTCTAGAACTGTATTTATTGCTGGAAATAATGCCTCCAACGGCTCTAATTCAATCCCAACGGTCTCCAACAGCTAGGAATTCAATTGGGAGTATAAAAGGGATATTTAAGCTTCAACAACAACTAATGAACCTATTGTTAACAATATTATGATGCAAAAATTGTCTTAGTGCTTAAATTTCCCATTCTTGTATAGACAACACTTTTGAGCTTAAATTGTCAATGTATGCTCAAGTGTTTTAGGTTTTGGGTGAGAGCTTTAGAGTGCAAACATCAACCTTTTAGAGGGATTTCAGTTTGCTTAGAATTTCTCTTGTTAGAGAGGTTTCCCAAAGCTTGGTTTGTGAGCTTTGGATGCTAGACTTGGTAAGCGAGTCTAGGTTGTAAAAGGTTGCCTCCTAAGCCTAGAAAAGGGGAAGAATTCTTAGTGAATTGTTAAAATCCTTAGTAGGGAGCTAAGGTAGTGGATGTAGGCTTGGTTTAGGTAGCCGAACCACTCTAAAATCATCGTGTAAATTTTCTATCTTTTTCTTCCCACAACCATCACCCAAAATACATCTTTTCCACCACTTGGCAACATAAACGGTTGAAGGAAATTGAGCCCAACAGCTTCCAAAACCTTCTAGTAAGTAAAATACGACCCTAGTTTTATCCTCAGATATCCAATGTATTAATGCCAAACATATCAATAATTTCAAGTGCAACAATATAACTCTAGTCTAAGGTCATGAAGTGTGGGCAATATACATAAAGTTTACTTAACTCCCTTAGTCAACTTTACTACCCAAACTCAAGATTATACATATTTTTTATTTATTTCCAAGGGTTTCTTTAAGCTGACATTTAATTAGGGTTCACGTCATGTTATTGTTTGGCGCGAGACATAAGAGGGAGCAAACCACGAATACCCACGTTAATCCATATTACATCACTAAGTTAACCCATTACACTCATACCCTTAAAGTTTTGTTGACTTAAGAACTAAGAGGGAGCAAACCTCAAAGACCCAAGTTACTTATTGTCTCTAAGACATATGAGTGTTCTAAAATATTTCAGCCTTTGGCAAAACACTGTTGCCTTATTCTTTCTTTTTTACCCTGGCAGTTTTTTATTTATTTAGAGTTTAGATTCAAGAGTCCTAAGTCTGATTTGGGAACTAGATGCATACAACGTGTCAAGTGAGACTAAAGTTCCCTAAATTAGAGATCAATTGCCAAGCAACTTGGCATTACTAATCTGTTGGCATACATTATATAAAATCCAATCTCTTCATCAGACTGATAATTTTAGAATAAATTCTAATAAACTAGCAGTGTTGGAAAAATTATTGGCACAAAATTGACGAAGCAACAAAATTAGTGGTTTGGTATGCATGTTTTAACCTACATGGCAAACTAATGTAAATAAAATGCAAACTAAGATATAAACATGTATAGATGTCATGACAATTAATTTGAGGTAACACACACCCAAACTAAAGGTATGCATTGTCCTCAATGCATGAAAATGTGTATATATATAGATGAAATAAAATGAAATTTATGAACAAATGAACAAAATGAGTGTAAGGAGTTTTTAAGGGGAAGACGACTCCCCTTCGAAGTTTTTTGGGCGTGATACACGGGCCCTTCTCTTGATAAAGCTCCCTCGGTTGGGGGTTGCATACTTCTTGCGCTTGAGGCTGAGCTTTGATGCGGTTGTGGAGGCTCTAATGTCATGACAAACTTTCTTGACAATCCTCGCTGGTTCAGAGGTGATGGGGGCGTTAGTGGCAGCAGATGAGGTAGGTACAACAAGCGTTGCGGCAGCTTTGGCTTGGATTCCTTCTTCTTCTGATTCAGGCGGCATGTTTATTCTTGCGAACTCAACTTTGACAGGGGAAACTGGTACAATGGCATATGATTGGGTTGGAGTATAGACAGAATGAGGACTGGCTGGCATATCATCGCTGGTAAAGAGGTTAGTGGGGAACTCAAGAAAGGCTGGTAAAGTATGTGCGGACATTCCTTCAAGAGTTTTCTTGAGGGCACAGTCCTAAGCATGAGTATATTGCCAGAGCCTGGTGTTCTGCTCCTCTGCTTTCTCCAGCTTTTGAAGAATGAGCTCCTGGCATTGGTAGATTTGAAAAAGTAATGCCACTGAACCAGCTGGCATAAGAGTCTCAGGTTTTGCCTTGGGCACCTTAGCCTTGGACACTGGCTCTACAGCCTTTTCTTTGCCCTTCTCCTTGGACTCTGTGGTAGTTGGTTGCCTTTATAAGGTAAGGGTGAAGTTGTTCCTTTGCTCTTCTAGATATTTTCCGAATTATGCTGTGGCACACTATGTTGTATACAAATAGTAGAGGTTAGGGAGGGAAAAACCAAACTACCACTACCCTTACCAGTACATTTATAGGCCTCATCCACAATGAGACGATCGATGTTGATCTTGTGTCTTATGATGATCGAATACAATAAGGCCATCTTCTTCTCTAAGACAGTCTCATTATGGGTGGTTGGCATAAGATTTGCTTTCAAGAAGTGGTTCTACCCCCTTGGTTGTGACTTCAGTGCCAGTCACTTCACCATCCGGTGACCTTTTGATGACACATTCCATTTGGTGCCAGGCTCACATAAATCTTTCAACAGCATTTGCCTCTTGGCAACATCCAACGATTCAACAAACTCAGAGTGTTCTTCCTCTTCACTATCCAATTTAAACATATTATTAATATACCCATCATCGAATCTAACGCGCGTACCTTACAGAAACAAGAAAGTCTGGTCTTTGGTCGTGAGGTGGGCATAAAACTCTCGAAAAATATTGGAATGGATTTCCCCAGTTTATTGGCAAAATATCTCCCGCTTGTGCTTTTTGACCACCGCGACGAAATCTGGTGAACAATCCAAGTTGGGTTCGTTTTTTGAACTCGAAGCCTTTTTCATAGCAAAATGTTTTTGCAGCAAAGTTTGCTTCATACTTCTTTTGGATTTCTTCATTAAAGAAGATCTTGAACGGTGTCAAAGAAGATGCCATGGAAAATTATTTGAGGTAATCAGAAAAATTTAGGGGAAAAGAAGAGTTTGATTCTTATTTTCTTGTTCGTGAGAGAAGATGAAGAGAGAGTGTAAAATTTTAGCCAAGGTAAGGTTGAGGTTTAAGTAGAGGGAAAAGAAACAATTGAGTGTTTTAATGGGGATGTTTAAATTGGTCGATTCAAATGGGGATAATGATGAAGAAGTTCCAGTTAGGCGTGTTTAGGGAAGAAGGATAATGATAGGTCAAAGGGTAAGTAGATAAGACGGTGTGGGAAAGGGTTTTAGGGTAAAAATATTGGGTTGAAATTTGAATTTCAATTTTTACCCTAGACAGCTAGGTTTAAATCTTGCACTTAGCCAGAATTTTCAATCTTCTTGGGCCTAACTCGCTTAAGTCTAATTGATGCGCAATGTTTTAACTCTTAATGGTAGCCCTTGCCTTGGCATTCTGCCTGGCAACAAATCCTGCACTTACTAAAAGAAATCATTTCAAAACAGAAAAAGAAGATAAAAATGAAATAACATAAAGAAAATAATAATTGAATCAAATACTGAAAAATCAAAGAAAAATATCTAACCTACTATGTACATACATCAAACGATGATGGTGGGGTTCATTGAATTTCTACCAGGAGAATAGTCTCATTGGCATTCTTTTGATTACCTTCCAGATAATGTTTCAACCTTTGGCCATTTACCTTAAAAGTTGTTTCAGTCTTCAAATCCTTGATGTCAACTAATCTATGAGCTTTTAGTTTGACAACGTCAAAGAGGTCCGGCCATATAGAATTAAGCTTCCCTAAAAATAGCTTTAACCTAGAGTTAAACAACATAACTCTTTGGTTGGCTTCAAATTGCCTTGATAATATTTTGTTGTCATGCCACCTTTTTGTTCTCTCATTGTAAAGTTTGGCATTATTGTAGGCTTGCGTTCTGAATTCCTCTAATTCATTCAAGTCTAATAAACGCTTCGTACAAGCAGCCCTCCATTCCACATTAAGCTTTTTGGTTGCCCAATAAGCTCAATGTTCCAACTCCACTAGCAAGTGACATGCCTTCCTAAAAACAAGTCTGTAATGAAAAGTTCCCAACAGAGTCTTAAAAGCTATTTTGTAAGCATAAATGCAGTATTCTAGTCTCAAGGACTAGTCCTTCCTTTTTGGGTTCACAGTCTTCTCCAAAATGTTCTTAATCTCCTTATTTGAGATCTTCGCTTGGCCATTCATTTGGGGATGGTAAGTTGTGGCAATTCTTTTCTAGATTCTATACATGTACAGAGCTTTAGAAATTAAATTACATTTAAATTGTGTACCTTCATCATTTATGATAGCTCTGGGGGCACCGAACCTAGTAAAAATATGCTTGTACAGGAACTTGACAACATCTTTCGCATCGTTTGTTGGTAAAGCAATAACTTAAACCCATTTTTAAATGTAATCAACGACCACAAGGATATATAGGTTATCAAATGATGGGGGGAAATAGACCCATGAAGTCTATTCATCACACGTCAAACAACTATACTGGCATAATGTTCTGGAGTGGCAATTGATGTCTGCTAGAGATGTTACTCATCCGCTAGCATCGATCAAATACCTTGGCAAATAATGGGTATCCTTGAACAGCGTAGGCCAAAAGAATCCTGATTACAGTAGTTTGGCCACGGTTTTCATCCCAGCAAAGTGGCCTCCATACGATGTTGCGTGGCATAATTATAGTATGTTGTGTTGTTCATCTTCTGGAACACACTAATGTATAGCACACTACTTGAACAAAATTGGCTCGTCTCAATAATATTATTGAACATCTCGTAGAAATCATTTTGTAGCAATACTTGCCAAATCCAATGGAGAAATATTGCTTACCAGGTAGTTGACTATGTCAACGTACCATGACATAGAATCGACTGCACGTAAATACTCATCGGGGAATTCATCCCTTATGGCAGCAGCTCTACCATCCTCAGGGTGATGCTCTAGTCATGATAGGTGGTCAGCTACCAAGTTCTCACTCCCCTTCTTGTCTTGAATTTCGAGATCAAATTCTTATAGTAAGAGTGTCCATCGGATTAGTCTAGGCTGGCATCCTTCTTTCCCAAGAGATATTTTAATGCCGAATGGTCTGTGTACACCACAACTTTATTACCTACCAAGTAAGATCTAAACTTGTCAAATACAAACACAACCAGAAAAAACTCTTTCTCGATTGTGATGTAGTTTAACTGGGCTTCATTTAACGTCTGTCTGGCATTATAGATGGTATGGAAAATTTTTCCATGCCTCTGTCCTAACACAACTCCAACAGCATAGTCGCTGGCATCACACATGAGCTTGAATGACTTATTCCAATTTGGTGCCACGACTATCATGGCATTAATTAACCTTTCTTTGATTTCTTAAAATGCTTTTAAACAAATATCATCAAATGTAAAAGCGGTATTTTGTTCCAAAAGCAGGCTTAAAAGTTTAGAAAATTTTGAGAAATCTTTAATAAAACGATGATAAAAACCGATATGTCCCCAAAAACTCTTGATACCTTTTACGCTTGTAGGAGGTGGCAATTGTTTGATTACCTCTTCTTTCGCTTTGTCTACTTCCAAGCCTTTCTTGATCACTTTATGTCTGAGAACTATGCCTTTCTTCACCTTGAAGTGGCAATTTTCACAGTTCAGGACCAGGCTAGTCTCAATAGTCTCTGTAAAACAAGTTCCAAACTCTGAAGGCATTCCTCAAAATTTTTGTCAAACACCGAAAAGTCATCCACGAAAACTTCTAGATAAGCATATTTAAGGTGGTTTGGTAAAGGTTTTAGCTCTAATTCTGGTGGCTCCTCAATAGATGGTTTGGGTGCCTTAATTTCTCTGCCAGCCAACTCTAGTGGCTCTGGCTGTCCAAAATAACTCACAACTGTATTCTTCAAGGTTGGTCCTTCAAGTTATTCACTCATCTCAACTTCATCATCTATTTCTTTAGCATCATTATCTGGGTTTTGAAAAATTTCTGCAATGTCCACATTGAAAATAGACTTCATCATCTCGTCAGCTTAATATTCTTCATCTGCGTATTTAAGAGCTTGAAACACATTAAATGTAACATGTTGGTCATTCATGCGCATTGTAAGTTCACCTTTGTGAACATCAATTAAGGCCCCAACTGTGACAAAGAATGGTCTACCCAATATAATTAGGACATTAACATCAACCTCATAATCTAAAATGATAAAATCAGCTGAAAATATAAATTTGTCTACCTTCACCAACACATCCTCAATCTTACCCTTAGGATGTGCAAAAGATCGGTCTGCCAAATGAAGTGTTACTGTGGTAGGCCTTGCTTCAATTCCAACCTTTCTAAAAACTGACATTGGCATCAAATTGATGCTGGCTCCCAGGTGACACAGTGCCTTACCCATGAATCTATTGCCAATGGTATAAGGAATAGTGAAACTTCCCTAATCTTTTAGCTTTGGTGGCAATCAATTGAGTATCATTTCACTGCATCCCTCAGTAAAAGCTACAGTCTTGAAATCACGCAATTTTCTCTTTTTGGACAAGATGTCCTTCATAAATTTGACATAGTTGGACATTTGCTCGAGAGCTTCCACTAATGGTATATTTATTTACATTATAAGAAGCGCTTAAACCGCTGGTCTTGCTTGTGCTTCTGGAGCCTTTATAGAAAAAGGTAGAGATGGATAGGCGTATGTTGGCTCTGTGGGCTTTGCCAAGGTTTTAGTGGCATCTAAATGAGGTTTGGCATTGCTCGTACTTGCTTCTTTCTTCTCTGCTTGTTTTGTCTCATCTAATAGTACCTTCTCTTAATTCTGAAAATTAATTGGCTGCTTGATAGGTGTGTTAGCCTCTTCGAAGAGTTACTACTTTGCATTGTTCATTGACCTTATGCTGAGCATCTTTAGATAAGGGGATAAAGCTTGAATTATCTCTTTTTAAAAGAGTGATGCATAGATAAGGATAAGAAGATAAGTTTTTTGAATTATATCCTTATTTTTAGATAAGGGGATAAAGCTTGAATTATCTCTACAGCCAAAGATAAAGAGATAAACCACATTTTTTGAATTTCAAATGGAGTTTATCCCATCGTATAAAGAGTGATCGCAGCATCAAGCAACAAGAGTCGATTGGGAGAGTGAGATCAGATTGAAAGGGGGATTCATGCACAAACCTTAGCATGGATTGGAGGAGTTCATATTCTTCATTTCTCTTTATCTTGTATTGTGCGATTCACTCATGTCTGGGTTTTATTCATTTATTTTTTTTCTTTTTACCCAACCATGAACTAGATTAGCTTGGCTTGGGTTATTGGGTTTTATGATGTGTAGAGATGAATGATTGATTTTGGTTTTTAATTCAATAAAGTTTAGTGTTTATCTATTCTTAATTCCGCTTTAAAGAAAATTAGGATTGGAACTTGAATACATTCATTTATCTAGGCTTGAGAGAGCTAGATTCACGAAATGAGTGGATACTATTTCCATTTAAACAGCCGTTGGTGGAAACTAATTCGCCTTAGGAATAAGGAACAAATTTTAGCCGCTAAGAAGAGTGAAAAAGATTGATGTTGTTCACCCAAGGTTAATGTAGGAATGTATCACCAAGGTTTGCACAATCATCAGTTCTTCATTTAGGGGTAACACGAAGGCATTGAAGAACACTCGATTGAACATTGAAAGGGCAATTCACTTGACACAACAATTGGCTTGCCTCGACAATTTACTTTGCTTAGCAGTTGACTTCTCTCAGTTATTTTTAATTGACACGACAATCACTTGCCACAACAAAAGATTTGCAACATCAATTACTAGCCATAGCAATTTATCCGGCAATCATTCCACTACTCACAATAACCCGACCTATTCTCTCAAATTGATTATATTTTTTATTTACTCTAATTATTTAGTTTACTTTACTTGTTATTTATCACCATCTATCACCTTCAATACTCTTTCATTTCAATGCGAGAAGGTAAGAATCAAAGCCTCACCAATCTCTGTGGAGATGATCTTAATCTATACTATTACTTGCGACGTGTTCACTTGCACCGTTTGTGTTGCATCGAAATCACACAACAATTTTTGGACGCCATTGTCAGGGATTGGCAATAACGACTTTGTTTTAAATTTCTTGCACCTTTGTTTTTTATTTATTTCTTTTATTGTTTTCAAGGGGCTACCATTTGTGGTTTTGCGTTTGTGTATGACCAGAGCAAGACCGACAACATAAGACTACCCACTTGAACCTGAGATTGAACGAGTTTTTCGTGGAAGGAGATAGCTAAGTGCAATAATGGCATATCATGTTGTTCTAGTCGGCAATTTGAATGCCAATGGCAGTCAAAATGCCCTCGGCAATTAGAATGTTGCAGTAGAAGGCGGTGCAATTCTAGTAAAGCAACCTACTCATGTACGTAATAGACCCATTCGAGATCACTTGCTTCCAAACCTTGGTGATCTCGATCCAGGAATTGTCACTCTTGAGATTCAAGCCGCAAAGTTTGAATTGAAGCGGTGATGTTTATCATGCTCAATTCAATCGCAAAGTTTAGAAGCTCAACAACTGAAGATGCTAGACAACATATAAAGTCTTTCTTAGAAGTTTGTGATTCTTTTAGACAACATGGAGTCTATGAAGATGTCCTGAGGCTAAAATTATTCTCCTATTCACTAAGAGATAGGGCAAGATCATTGTTGAACAATATACCATCCAGATCTTTTGAATCTTGGACAGATCTATGCCAGAGTTTCCTTGTCAAATTTAATTTTACAAATATGACTGATAAATTGCGGAATGACATTACTTCTTTTCGTCAAGCAGATAATGAATCCATGTACGAGGCTTGAGATCAGTATAAAGAGCTTCTATGCAAATGTCTCATGCATGAATTTAGAGATTGGCCGCGAGTAGTGATGTTTCGCAATAGATTCAATGCACCGACCAGGATGGTACTAGATGCCTTGGCAAAAGGCACACTCTTAAAAAAATCACCTGATGGTCGAGTTAGTAGATTCATTTTGTGATTCTTGTAATGATAACAGTGATTCTTCTGAATGTTCGTAAAACCCAGGGTTGATTTTTTATGTTGAAAACGACAATTGAAATAGCAATCTGTATTCTAACACATACAATCCAGCATGGTGGCAGCACCCCAAATTCTCATGGAGTAATCAGAACAACTTCAACAATTAGACTCGCCAGAACATAGAAGCATCATGATTCTGTCAGAACATGTCATGGCAACAGTCGCCACAACAACAATTGTCTCTAGCTAGTTCTTTGGAAACCACTTTAAATGCTTTTATGCTTAAAACTGAATCTTAAATGGTTGAGACTAGTAATTTCATGAAAAAGATAGACTCTTTTATTAATAGGACTGAGATGACGCTGCAGAGTCAAGGAGCAATGCTGGAATCTTGGAGACCTAAGTTGGGCAATTTGCCCATACTGAGGTTGTACGGGGATCAAGCCATGAACAGTGTAAGACGATCACCACCCGAAGTGGACCAAAGGTGAGTGATGATTCTATCCAAACTGAAGAGAGAAGTAAGCCAACAAAGAAGCTGTTTATTCATAAAGATGTACCTCACGATAATGCCATGACAATTGTAGATGAACCTTCAGCAGTTACCACGACAAGTCCAAATACTGCGACAAGTTCATCCAAGAATACCAAACTAGATGAGATGAGTAAAGGCAAGGAGATCAGACTGCAACCACCATTCCTACAGAGGCAGAAGAGGCAGAAGCATGAATTCTAGTTCAAGAAGTTTCTTGACATTCTGAAACAATTTCACATTAACTTGCCATTGGTTAAGGCAATTGAGCAGATGCCCAATTATTCTAAGTTCCTTAAAGATATTATCTCTAAGCGAACACGAGGTTTGAAACAATTGCCTTGACAGAATGATACATGTCAATGTTGCATAACCAATTGCCACCTAAACTAAAAGATCCAGGCAGTTTCACAATACCATGTGCCATTAGTAATCATTATGTCGGGAAAGCACTATGCGACCTTGGAGCAAGCATAAATCTTATGCCAAAATCTATTTTTTAATGGTTTGGCATAGGGAAGGCGAGGCCTACCACAGTCATGCTACAGCTTGCGGATAGATCCTACGTTCATCCAGAGGGAAAATTGAAAATATTTTGGTAAAAGTGGATAAATTTATTTTTCATGCTGATTTTGTTGTTTTGGATTGTAAAGAAGAGGAGTTCGCTCCCATTATTCTTGAAAGACCGTTCTTGGCAATAGGAAGAACCTTGATCGATATTGAGAAAGGAAAGCTCACAATGCGGGTAAATGAGCAACAAGTTACGCTCAATGTTTTTAAAACCCTCAAGCATGCCGATGATCCAGAGGAATGGCAAGCTATTATAGCCACAACAGAATTCAACTTCGATGTGGAGGAGTATTTCCACTTTAATTTTATTGCCAAGCCCGAAGAAATTGAGGAGCCAGAATCAGACACTGAGGCACAACTATAAGCAAATTGGGTTGTGAATCGACCAGGTAAAAATTTTGAATCTCTTGATTACTCAAGTAAGGAATTTACACTCCCTAAACCTTCTATTGAACAACCACTACCTCTTGAGTTGAATTCATTGCCAGAGCAATTGCAATATGTTTATTTGGTGAAGGATAACACGTTACTTGTGATAATTTCTTTTAAGTTATAGCCGAAACAAGAAAAAGATACAACAAAGCCTAAGCACTATTAGGGTCTTGAGTTCAGTCAATGGCTCACTAGATTTATAGGAAATAGGTATTTTGATTTCCTAAGATGGTTTTTCAATGTCACCATGACAAAACATGTTTCCCTGTTGTACAATCGAGAGTTTGGAGAACTTAAAGGAAAGAAGTTCTTTGGTTTCCTATGTTGGTTATTCAAGGAAAAAATGCCATAGCAATTCTAAGAGAGGTACCATAGTCAGACTAAGACTATAAATTAAACGCTATAGGGAGGCAACCCTAATCTTTTATTTTTGTTAGTTTGCAGTTAATTTCATATTAGTATTTTTAGATTTGAATGGTCTAATAGTGTCATCGTTTTTAGCAGAAATTACTAAGGGAAAAGAAAATCGCCAAAAGCACCTACAGTGACAAAGAAGACCACTGTTACCAGACCTACCCCGACAAGTGCACTTGCCGTGGCAATTCCCCAGGTGCCAGCAGATTTAATTTCTCCCTTGTTACAATGATTTGATCGATTAGAGGTGAGGCATCAAAGGATTTGTGTTATATGAAGGATCATGTTATTTCCCTTGAGAATTCCATTTTGGATATAAGACAACCACGCCCTTTTTGGTGTTTCCTGGTGAGTTACTTGCCCTGACAACTGATGCTGAGCCGGCTACAAGTGACATTGTCGCGGCAACCACTACACCGCGCAAAGGTAAGGAACCAGTTCATGAACCGAAACATACTAAATCTTGTCATGATTTTTTAGATTCCGAAGTCACCATATCTGTACCGTTGAAGTCCCCACCTCTGGATGTGCCATCAAAGAAAGCATTGAAGCGTGAGGCTTCGCCATAAGAGGAAACCGAGAAAGAGGGTGAGCCAGTTGAGGAGGTCGAGGAAATTGAGGTTTATGACCCTGCACCAGCTTCAAGATAACAACCACAATGAGGCAGCAAATGCCTCAAGCATACGGCCAAGAGGAAACTACTACTTTGAGGTGACAACCTCTCTATTTAGTTTATTTACATTTTGTGTTTATTTTATTTTGTTTTGTTTTACATACATTAAGGACAATGTTTCTCTCGAGTTTGGGGGGTTTGTTTTTGTTTGTCTCATGTTCATTTGCAGTCATTTTGTCGGTCTCATGTTAGTTTGTATGTCTCACTTGCCATGACAATTACCTGATAAAACTATTGAAACCTAATATGATATCCTATGATGAGTTTTGCCACTACACTTAGAAGAGAAAACCTTAGATTTTATGATTGGCATGAAATTTACTTGAAATTTTGCTATGATGCTGCTTAGATTGACACTGTTGTGACTTGTTGATTGCGGGAGACCTAGTAAACTTTAGGTTATTAAAAATGAGAAAAATGTTCTAGAGGTATCTATCTGGCTCTAGCCGAAAAAAATAAAAATAATAATGATAATTGATTACTAAAGGTACCCATCTGGCTCTAGTATTAGAATATTGAAAATTGCTGGAGGTGCCCATCTGGTTCTAGCTGAAAAATAGAAGAAAAGAAAAACTTGCTAGAGGTGCCTAACTGGTCTAGCTGAATAATAATTGCCTTGGCAATCTAATAAAAAAGGTTTGCTTGGAATCTTGTTGATTGACTTGTACACAACTCCTTACACACATTTTCACTAGCATTGTAGTTTATTTTTAGTACCTTTCTGTGTTTTCCAACGATCGAGGGATAATCAATTCTTTGTTGCCATGGTTTTGATGATTGAGGTCAGGCTTGAAGCATGTTTTCAGTGGTGAATGCCTTAGCAGGTAATTGTTAGTGTCTGCATAGGAGAAAAGATGGAAAATAAATAAAATGTTTTAAAATGAGAAATGGGATACAAAATCCCTTAGCCCATGCTTCGACGTCATTCGGCCATACTCTCCCAATTAAAGTGAGAGTAGATTTTTTGGAACAATTAGTTAATTACCCTTATAGCCATCCAACTTTTCACTCTTCTTACATAAGCTTTTAAACATTATAATGTCCTTATAAAAAAAGTCCAAAATTCACCCAAATTAACTTTAACAAATCTCAATCTCTAAATAAATTTATCTATCATTAATTTGGGTTAACGATCGAACGTTGACTCGAGAATTTGGGTCGTTACAATAATAGTCTACTCAAGATATCAAGAAGTATTAGATGGACTATACAAGTATGACTGTTCATGATTTGTGTCCAATCTAGATATAAAGGACAAAAGGATGTAATACATGAAAAGAGTTAATCACGAAGAGGTTATGTCAAATCATGATTTTCTGTAACTTAGGTGACAATGACATATTGCTAGATGTCACTCATTGTTTATAATATTAGAATTGTTCTAAATTTACTACTAACGTTACAAGAACCTACAGGGTTACAACCACGGTTAAAATGGGCATATATGAAACGAATTATATATGTATAAATTTATTGTACATGAATTTAGTTAAATTAATATATATAATTTAACTGTTGGATAAATATTAAAAGAAAATAATTATAATAATTATGACTTTTTTAATACATAAATAATATAATTTAATTTAAATTAATATATACTAAAAGTTGAATTGAGATTATATATATTAATATATATATATTGAAATCCTGGTTAAGTTGAATTGGGATTATATATTAATATAGATATATATTAAAAACCTAATTAAGTTGAATTGGGATTATATATATTTAATGTATATATATATATATTTATTGAAATCCTAATTAAGTTGAATTGAGATTATGTATATATAGCAGTCATTAATGTTTTTTGGAAAAACCCTCTAAATAGTGTAGAGAGTTTTATATGCTTGTTTCAACTGGGTGAATTAAATAGAGGTCGAAGCGTTATCGTTGTGGCTTAGGAATCGACATCGTGGAATCGTGATTGAATATCTATCTTTTTCAAATTAAGAATTCTATATTTAAACATGTAATTCTTTACCTTTATTCACCCTGATTTGTTCCTTGTAAATAGATCTCTGGTGGTGACCGTCAGATAATATTTTCACTGGGCCATGAGGGGTATCAGCGTGACCCAACATCTACCACAATAACAAAAAGCAACGAAGACAACGGATCCCCTTGCGAAGATCTCGTCCCATTTAAAATTCTCGAGTTGCCGAGCCATTAAATAAAATGGATAGCCTAGCCGAACTCACACATCCAGGCATCCACGAACACCATGTTGGATCAAACCCCATTTGAACTAAAACATTTTCCAAAAGTTCCCAACACACACAATCGTATGCCTTCGCGAAATCCAGCTTCGTAATAAAACCTCCTCTCAAATTATATTTATGCATCGAGTAAATTACCTCATTAGCCAATAAAATACCATTTACTATCTGCCTTCCTCGCACAAACGTCGTTTTCACATCACTAATTACCGAATCCACAACCTTATGTAGATGATGCGCCAACACCTTTGCCAAAATCTTATACATCGAGTTCAACAGACATATTGGACGAAAATTTGCCAACATCATCGGATCATCTTTCTTTGGCAACAACACAATGAATGTGGAGTTCGAGCCTTTAGGTAGCCTGCCCGATTCATGAAACTCATCCATAAAATGCAACACATCCCCCTTTACAAACTCCCAACTTCTTTTGAAGAATTCAAAATTAAACTCGTCTGGACCTGAAGCCTTCGAACCATCACTACCCCATACTGCATTACGATTTTCATCCTCAGAAAAAGGAACCACTATAGATGAAGATAACTCACTTGAAATCTGTAGAAAATTACCCCGACACCTCTCATCCCCCTTTTTGAGTGCCTTGATCAAAATGCTTCCGAAATTCATGGAACACATGACCTCGAAGCCTCCATGTATCTGTCTCCTACTTCCAATTAATACATAAGCCCGTAATGCCATTTCTCAATGCACGCATTTTTGCGGACTTGTGAAAAAAGCGTTGTATTTCTGTCACCTAATTTTAACCATGTCGCATGCGACTTTTACCGCCACACTCTCTCCTTTCGCCGAATAGCACGCCATAAAGCCTGCATCCATCTTCTACGCCACACCATCATCTCCTCGAACACGCCCCATTTGCCACCTCAGAATCAACCCTATCCGTTTTTGTTGTAGCACTTTAACTGCCTTATCAATGTCCCCAAATTCACTTCTATTCCAATTACGTAAAAATTTCTTTAAAGACTGCAATTTGACCATAATGTTATCTCCCACAGCCCCTTGCGTCATAGAATTTAACTCAAAGTCTGCTTCCACGTTAACAGGGATTCAAGAGTTAGAATTTTGCCCACCTTTTGCCACGTCATCCTAAGAATTCGACTCCCCCTCTAACTCCTCAATCCGATCCCCTGCAGCACCCCCACTGTAACACTTCTCTTCCACCTCCTTAGATTGTTCTAATTCCCATCGCATAATATCCATCCTCTCTTGATTTTCCAACCTCTCTAGATTCTCCACCCCAGCCATTTCGTCCAAACTCTCCATCGAACCCTCAAACGATACCCCCGCTCTCAAGTCACGGCAATAATTTATTTCCCATAATTGATTATCCTGCCAATTTGTTTGCACCTCGCTTGATTCTGACATAATTGTATTACCCTCATCGCTCTCCCTATTTAGTCAACTCTATTCCATCTCTCGCGCAGATCCGACATTATCCTTCTGATTTCTGAGAAGCATTGTCACTACTTGAATCATTCTCCTCACTCATACTCCCCATCACTTGAGTTTGTACAATTTCTGCTTCCTCTACTCTAATCTTAAAAACCTTTCCATCAACTACCAACTCCATCACTTCATCTATTCTCTCAAACATTTTAGTCTTAATCAATACCCGACTTCGCTCAAATAACCAAGGTTTCTCTGTCGCCTCATCAATTCTTACAAATTTTCCCCATATACTCGCAACGTACCTGAAAGATTCGACGGACCAAGCATGTATCAGCAATCCGCTTATCCATAACCAAACACTACGTGAACCAATTTCAATTGCAGACGACCACTCCTTCACTCGATCAAACCACTGCTTTAAAGTATCATTATCCAAGATTCTCCTTCTATTGTCCATCTCTGCAAATATTCGCAGCACCATATCCCCCGAAATCCTTATAATTTCCAGTCCCTTTAAATTCGCTACACACATTTCTGTCGCTACATCCATCAGCCTTCCGGACCTCTTACAACACCCCGCCGCACAACACCTCAACTCCTCAATTTTATTCTCATCAATTGACCCGCACACTTTTCTTCATTGCCCTGATTTCCTATCTTCCATGTCCTCCACCGTCTCCAGAATCCTATCCTTCTAATCTTGAGATAAAACACCACTTTTGCGCCGCCAAAATACAGACCTATCCTCCCTCTGTGCCAATGCCATGCTGATCTTTGAGCCGTATAACCTGAATCTGTTCAACCATTCTATTACTCTTATCACATCCTTCCATGAACCCATGATGAAAAAACCAAATCGAACGTTATCTTTCGCTCGCTTGGTCAAGATAAACACATCCAAAACTTTCCCATGGCGATCAAACCATTGTCATACTCCTTGCCAATGTAAGTTTTTCGATAAATTCCTCACAAACAGAGTCCGAACCCGTCAATGCTCACCCTCGACCGCCGCCTCTCTATTCATTGGAGAAAATTATATATGTTGTGGATGTTGAAGAGAGCTCATCCCACATTGGGTGGAAAAACAAAGTTTGCTTGGTTTATAAAGGAACCTTAGAAGCCTTTTTTGTTAAAGACTGAAGGCTTAGGCCCTCACACGTGCCCTACCGTTGGCATGGCTTGTGCTTGTATTAACACTTGTTTTTGACACATCATACGTGTTATTTTTCGAAAAAATTTGAAAGAATTTTTTTTGTAAAATATTGAACACTTGAAAATTATTTTCTCCGAATGGTTTGAAATTCTGAACATTAATGCAGTAATTAAGGGAATAATTACGAGAATGTTTAACGGATATTTATGTGATGTCTAACGAGTAAAAGTACTAGCTATTTTTTGGATGTTGTTTATCCAATATAGCTAATTATTTGGCATATTTTATAAGCTGTCTTAATAGCTACCCATTAAACAATTTTTAGTGTTCAAAACATGTATGAATCTGGATTGTTTCACGTTCAGATTTAGTTATCACAACAATAGCTATTTTTAAGGAGCTTTTAATTTTGATTTAAATGTGCTTAATTACAAGGTTTTACTCGATTTTAATTTAAAAGTGTTTTTACATTTTTAACCTTATTTTTCAATTATAAATAAGAGCTTTCTCAGCTCATTTTCAATCATCCAAAAAAACGAAAACTATCTCCTAAATGTTTTCCACTACCTCTGAGTTTTTACTGAGTTGTTTACTGAGTTTCTGATCAAAGAAGAGCAATACCACCGATCTACAATCTGAAGTTTGCGTGTACAAACTTTCAGAGAGTTCGTGCTAACCTCGGGGGACGATCCGCCTGTAGCAGCAATTACACCTGTTGGGGCGAATCTGTTTCTAAGGCAGTGGTGTTTACCACGACACGGTTCAAGTTTTATTTCGGTTATTTTATTTTATTTCCAGTCAGTGCTAATGCCCTGGTTTTGCAGTATTATTTCCAACAATTTAGAAATAGATTCCTTACTGCAAAATGATGAATCAATCGAGCAAGCTTGTTCCGGACCTTTCCAAGCTCGATGCACTTGACGGGTTCAACTACCAAAGGTGGTCCCAAAGAATTATGATATTCTTTGAACAACTGGACCTGGTCTACGTGCTGATCAATCCAGAGCCATCACAACCAATTTCTTATGTTGTTGATGCAATCATCACCAACGAAGACCTCGTAGCCGTTCAAGTGTTGAACGAGAAATTTCAGAAGGATAACAAGACGGTTTGAGGCTATCTACTGAGTCACATGGCGAACAAATTGTTTGATATGTTTCACAAAGAGAAAAGCACCAAACTGATTTGGGATACTCTTGAGAAGAAGTACGGAGCTGACGACACAAGAATCAAAAAGTATATGGTCAGCAAATGGCTAAAATTCCAGATGACGAATAAAAAGTCGATCATGGATCAAGTTCATGACTACGAGAAGCTGGTGTCTGACATCAATTCTGATGGAATAAAAATGTGCGAGGTGTTGCAAGCCAACATCCTGATCGAAAAGTTGCCCAAGTCCTGGTTTGACTACTGTAATTCTCTCAAACACAAAAGAAGGATATTACGATTGTAGAATTGGTGGCATATGAAGATAGAGGAGGCAAACCGGTTGAAAGATAAGGTTTCCAACTCTAGTTAATATTCTTTAAGAGCTAATGTGGTTGAATCTGGTGGTGCCTCAGGTTCTAAATCTAAACCAAACAAAAAGGCAAATCAGAAAAGAAAACCAAACCCAAGAAAGCTACCAACTTCAAGAAGCTAGGAAAAGACAAGACCCAGGGAAAAGTAGTCAATTGCTATATATGTGGGCAACCTGGACACAAAGCCTACCAGTGTCAACAACAGTCATATCGTCAGAACCAACCACAACTCAACGTTGTAGAAAATACCAATAAAGTCATTGCAGCGGTGGTTTCAGAAGTGAATCTAGTGGAAAACAACACTGAGTGGGCCGTAGACACTGGTGCTTCAAGACATTTCTGCGCCAAAAGGGAACTGTTTGCTGAGTTCGAAACTATAGACAAAAGAGAGAAACTTTACATGAAAAACTCCAGCAGCTCAGACGTGCTAGGCAAAGGGAAAGTTTTGCTCAAGCTGACCTAGGGTAAAACTTTAGCTTTAAGCAATGTCTTGTATGTACCCGCCTTGAGAAGAAATTTGATTAGTGGTGGATTATTTAATAAGGCGGGCGTTAAACTAGTTTTCAAAGCAGATAAACTGATACTTCCCTAAAATGGAGATTATATAGGGAAAGGTTTTTTACAAAATGGTTTATTTGTAATCGAAACCCAATTTAATGAGAATAATGATGCCACTACTTCTGCTTATACTGTTAAGATTCTTGATATGTGGTGTGCTAGATTAGGACATATGAACCTACAATCACTTAAGAAACTAATAAAAATAAAGTTAATACCTAATCTAGAAGATAATAGCTTTAACAAATGTGAATTTTGTGTAGAAGCTAAGAATACTAAACCTACTTTAAAGACAACCACTAAACGTTGATCTAAACTTCTAGAACTTATACATACTGATCTAGCAGAATTTAGAAACTATGAAAGTAAGGGAGGAAAACACTACTACATCACCTTTGTAGATGACTACTCTAGATATACAAAGGTTTATCTCCTTAGAACTAAAGACGAAGCTAAGAACTTCTTCCTTATTTATAAGGCAAAAGTTGAGAATCAGCTTGATAGGAGGATAAAACTTGTTAGATCTGATAAGGGTGGTGAATATGGGTCTAATTTTCTTAAAGAGGTGTGTGAGAAGAATGACATAATACATGAGACATCTGCTCCATGTTTTCCTTAACAAAATGGCATTGCCGAGAGGAAAAATAAAACTTTAAAAGAGATGATAAACTCTTTGTTAATAACTTTCGGGTTATCTGATAACATGTGAGGGGAAGCCATTCTATCGGCCAATCATATATTGAACCAAGTGTCTCATAAAAAATTAGACTGTACTCCATATGAATTATGGAAAGGTTATGCACCAAATCTACAATACCTGAAAGTGTGGGGGTGTCTGGCAAAAATAGGTTTGCTTGACTATTGGTCCTAAAACTGTTGATGCAGTATTTATAGGGTATGCTACAAATAGTGTCTTATACAGGTTTATGTCTTTAAATAACTTCTCAATTTGTGAATATAGGGATGCTGTATTTTTTGAGGACCCATTTCCTCTTAAAAAAACCTAGATTAAATATTGAGACACAACGAGAAAGTCATACTCATGCTTCTTTTAGTATTCCTGCCAAGGAGTCTCTAGAGTTTGAATTAGAGCCTAGAAGAAGTAAAAGACAAAATGTAGCTACTACCTTTGGATAAGATTTTATAACTTCCTTTATTATAGAAATTAGTGATTTAGACACTATAACTGAACCTAGAGCTCAATCTTTCCTTTTTGATAAGGATCCAAAGACATATAATAAAGCTATAAATTTAATTGATGCTAGTTTTTGGAGAAGTGCAATTAATGATGAACTAGAATCAATTAAGTCTAATCACACTTGGAAGTTGGTTGACTTGCCTAGAGGATCTAAACCTATTAGTAGTAAATGGATCTTTAGAAAGAAACTAAGACCAGATGGGTCAATCCAGAAGTATAAGGCAAGACTAGTAGTCAAAGGGTTCACTTAGAAGTTTGGTATTGACTTCTTTGATACGTATTCTCCTGTGAAAAAAATCTTAACAATCCGTGCGTTGTTTGCGATCGCATACATTCATAAGTTGCATGTACATCAAATGGATGTAAAGACTGTATTTTTGAATGAAGATCTAGACGAGGAGATCTATATGGAGCAACCTCCAAGTTTTAAGACACTTGGTATGGAAGGCAAAGTAGATTTAAAAAGTCTCTCTATGGCCTTATACAAGCACCAAAGCAGTGGTATGAGAAATTTCATAAAACCATTTTAAGTTTTGGTTTTATTGTTAATGGAGCAGATGCATGCGTGTATTCGAAAATGTTTGGAACTAACTGTGTCATCATAAGCTTATATGTGGATGACATATTGATTTTTAGTACTAACATTGAATCCATTAACAAAACAAAAAAATTTGTTTACTAAATTTGAGATGACTGATTGGGATAGGTTGATGTGATCTTAGGAGTAAAAGTTACCAAAACTGAAAAGGGATTTTCTTTAAATCAAACACACTATATTGAGAAGGTGTTAAAGAAATTTGAAATTTTTGATGTCAACCTTGTTCGAACTCCTTATGAATCTAGTATACATATCTTTAAGAATAAAGAAAGTAGTGTTTCCCAAAAGAGTATTCTAGAATTATTGGAAGCCTTATGTTCTTAATGAACTATACTCGGCCTAATATTGCCTATGCAACGAGTATGTTAAGTAGATATACTCATAATCCCAGTGGTGAACACTGGATTACACTCAAATGCTTACTTAAGTATCTTAAAGGTATTATTGATTGACAACTCGAGTTTGTTGTATTTTCTTCAGTTTTAGAGGGATATTGTGACGCCAACTAGGTTACCAATAATGATGAAGTAAGCTCCATGAGTGGGCATGTCTTTACCTTAGGTGATGCAAAGATTTCATGGAAGTCTGTTAAACATACTTATATCGCACGCTCTACCATGGAGTCAGAGTTTATTGATCTTGACTTAACTGGGCAAGAAGTCGAATGGATTAGAAATCTATTAGCAAAAATTCCTTTGTAGGGGAAACTGACTCCTCCGGTGTCCTTGTTGTGTGATTCACAAGCAGCAATATGTGTGGCTAAAAGCCAAGCTTACAATGGTAAGAAGATACACATTCGTATGAGACATGAATCAGTGAGACACTTAATAAGGAACAGAGTACTCTCTTTAGAGTATGTAAAGTCAAAAATGAACCAAGTTGATCAGCTTACCAAAGGGTTAAGTCAGAAATTAGTTCTAGATTCGTCGAGGGGGGTGGGTCTAAAGCCCATTGGTTGAGGAATTCATGGTGGATACCCAACTTAGTTATCTAAGTTCAATGTGGTCAAATGAAACCATGAAGAGTACTCATAGTGTACATTAATAATATCTATCCCTATGACGAACAATATAATGCCCGAGTTGAGTTTAATTACTTAATAAATTCATAGCCCATGTTTTGGGTGGTCTTAGTGAGAGAACCTTGATGAATTTACCGACTTTGGTTGAATAACTACTCTTAATAAGTTCATAGCCCGGTGTTGAGTGGGTAGTCCTATCGCGAAGGACTGAATAAACTTGCCGCTAGATAGGAAAAGTTTTCTTAAACTCTTAATGATTTCAATCCCAAGAGTTTGGGTTGTTCTGTTGAGAAGAACTTATTGAATTCACCAATTAAAGAGGTTGAGTTTTTTTTCTTAGTGAATTCTTATCCTAGAGTTTGGGTGGTTCATTTTATAAATAAACTTCAAGAATTCACCTATTCTTTTAAGGGGATGAGTTGTAGTATAAAGCTCTTAATTATTTCATAGCTCTTATTTGAGTGGTTTACGTGGAGATAAACCTGATGAAATAACCTACGTAAGTGAGAAGGATTAGCCGCCTTCTATGAAAAAGTTGGGTTGTTTTTCTAATACACTTACTAGAATCCTGAGGTCAGATGGCTATACTTGTTTACATATGTATATTCATATACAGATGTGCTATGGGTTCACCCCATATCTTATAAAGTTCCAGATTCGTTCACTTATATAAGAGAAGAATCACTCATATCACTATGTACTAGTTCCAGATACTTTCACTAGTGCTTAAGTAACTAATCTCGTTATTGCTCTTATTATAGTTTTAAAACTCAAATATTTTATAACTCTGTTTTTAAAAGATTCTTTCGCATTTGTGGGGGATTGTTGGAGAATGCTCATCCCACATTGGGTGGGAAAACAAAATTGGCTTGGTTTATAAAGGAACCTTAGAAGCCTTCTTTGTTGAAGAGTGATGGACTAGGCCCCGCACGCGTGCGCCGCCTGTCCGTCTGCATCGGCTCGACTCGTGTTCGTATTCGTGTTAACACATGTCTTCGACACGTCCGTGCGCGTTCTTTCTTTTTGGAGAAAAATCGAAAGAATTTCTTTGTAAAATATTGAACACTTGAAAATTATTTTCTCCGAATGGTTTGAAATTCTAAACTTTAATGAAATAATTAATGGAATAATTACGAGAATGTTTAACGGATAATTATGTGATGTGTAACGAGTATAATTACCAGCTATTTTTTTGATGTTGTTTATCCAATACAGCTAATTATTTGCCACGTTTTATAAGTTATCTTAACAGCTACCCATTAAACAGTTTTCAGTGTTCAAAACGTGTATGAATTTGGACTGTTTCACGTCCAGATTCAATCATCACAGCAATAGCTATTTTTAAGGAGTTTTTAATTCTGATTTAAATGGGCTTAATTGCAGAGTTTTAATCGGTTTTAATTTGAAAGTGATTTTAAGTTTTTGACCCTATTTTTCAATTATAAATAAGAGCTTTCTCATCTCATTTTCAATCATCCAAAAAACGAAAACCATCTCCTAAACGTTTTCCACTTCCTCTGAGTTTTTGTTGAGTTTTTTTTTACTGATTTTCTGATCAAAGAAGAGCAATACCACCGATCTCGACTCTGAAGTTTGCATGTACAAAATTTCAAAGAGTCTGTGATAACCTCGGGGGGACGATCCGCCTATAGCAGCAACTACACCGGTTGGGGCGAATCTGATTCGAAGGCAGCGGTGTTTATCACAGCACGGTTCAAGTTCTATTTTGATTATTTTATTTTATTTCTAGTCAGTCCTAACGCCCTGGTTTTGCAGTATTATTTCCAACAATGGATATGTTGTTTCAGTTAACACATTGATCAAATTAAAAGGCATTTTAGAATACCTCTAATTGTTTGAGAGCGCTCTGGATCTCAATCATTTCCAAATTCCATTTGCTTTCTGTATGTATTGGCTCTCAAACTCAGTCCATGTTCAAGTGAGAAGCACCTAACCATTGAGGACGAGTTGAGACACAGTAGAGAGATATTACATTTTCATGACAATGCTAGAATTCGAATTCAAGTAACATGAATATCTTTGACTATTCAGTCAATTAGTGAATCTCGATGTCTAAAATAATTTTGAATTGTTATGTGGATCGTTTTGATGAACTGTCTAAATTCAACCTTACTATTTGGGTCGAGTTTTAAATACTATTACAATATATTTAAAATATTTTATCTATTAATACAAAATATATAAAATTTTGTTCTTAATTTGTACGAGTAATGCCAACAACCAGTTAGTTTAGTGGGATGAGGCACTAGATCCCTTAAACAAGGCCAATGGTTTGACTCATGATGTTGTAAATAGAGTAAATTGAGTTGGGAAGGTCGTCCTATAATGAGCCTCTACAATACCTGATCCAGATTAATCAGTCAATAGGTTGGATTCCATAAAAAAATGTATGGAGAATCAAATTAAGACAGAACATGGAAAAGCGAAAAATATATACCAAAGTACTTGTACATTATCTTTAAAAAAATCTTCCTCTCCAAGAATATTAGGTAAGAAATCACGTCCATTCAAAAAGATAATCAATAGAAGATAGATAGGAATTTCTTTTTCATAAACTTGAGTGTTTATGTATATATGCGCTTTGAATCTCAATTATTTTGGTAGAATTGTACTTTATCCTTTCATTTAAATTACAAAAGTGACAAAAAGAAAATTATGCTACCACATCAACATTGGTTGAACGTTGAATAAGCTTAAGCATAATTGAAAAATTGAATTAGTTAACTTGATGGATTATACTTTAATATTTAAATTTTATTTGATTTTTTAATCGTACAGGATCAAATATTTTTTTTCAAATTAAACAAAATTCAATATAATTGTTCAAGTTAAATTAAAAAATAAAATAGGTTAGATTAAAATCTTGTTAACAATCTAGTTAAATTTCAAGTCAAAGCACATAAATTAGAAAGCAATATTATAAAAACTTATTTCAAATGTAGAACGAGAGAAACAATAGAGTTTATCATGATACATTGAATTTAATAATTTGCTTGTTAATGTTTAAACCAAATAAAACTCCAATTAATTCAAGAATTGATAATTATGTAACATAATTTTGTTTTTAGAATATTTTAATTTTTTTATTTTTTAGATAAATGATATTTTATTAATCCAAAGAAACCACAAACTACAACTATACAAATAAACAAGTAGGACCAAAAAGTCCCACCTCAAAAATTTTAGAATTTTTAGGATTGTATGGATATTATATAATTTTTTATATTTTTAAAAATTCATAGAAAATATTTTTATATATTTTTTTGAAAATTTAAAGATTATTTTGAAAATTTTGTTGAGAGGGATCAATCTATTCATTTTGAAACTGAGAGGGACCTAAGAGTATTTGCATCAATTTGCTAATTGATTTTTTATGTTTGAATTGTAAAAATTTAACTTGACTCGAACTCCAAAAACTGAATAACTTAATTCGATTAACTCGAAAATTATCAAGTTCACTTGGGTTTTAAGGGGGAGAAAATACTTGGTAGTATATATCATGATGCAAGATGCGAAGGAGGAAGATGAAGCTAAGGGAAGTAGGGGTGTTCAAAAATATCCGATCCGAAAATTTAGATATCCGATTCGATTTTAAATTCTGGATCGGATACGGATCAGCAATATTTTAAGTTTCGGATTATCCGAAAATTCGAAAATCCAATTTTTTTATGAATATTAATTTTGTTATTTCTAACAATTTGGTCCTTGTTATATCCGAAAATTAAAAAAATCGAAATTTTCATAGATGTGAATCTTGTTATATTTAGTAATTTGTTATTTGTTATATTCGAAATTCTAAAATTTTCATAAATACAAATTTTAAATTAAAAAATAATTAAATCAAAATATATTTTCGGATAATCGGATATCCGAATATCCGATCCGATTATCTGATATTCGAATATCCGGGTATCCGATTTTTTCCGAATCGGATACAGATCGCTATATGGCCCATCCGAAAAACCGGATATCCAAAAAAACCGGATCGGATCCGATATCCGGTGTTGAACACCCCTGAAGGGAAGTCCTATAAATAGAGGCAATCTTCAATACTAATTAGCATCAAGACGACAAGATCTCATATTCCACTATTTAAAAAAAACAATTGCATTTCATTACCGAGCACTCAACAAGAGTGATCGCCTCCCTAAAGATTTCACCGAAGATTTCTGCATGCTAGATGAATTATATAAGCGACCTCCGGGGGGAAGAGCGGCCGGGAACCGAAGGGCTCCTCCTCCTCTGTCACATATTTCTCAATATCCCTATGAATTTTCTTTTCAGCAGCCATGGATGGGGTACAGAAACCGGGTAATTTATTATCCTAGAGATTCTTATGTCATCACTAGCACCGAGGCAGCTCAAATCTATGGTGGGGTTCTGTTAAACGAGTTGCCCAGGCAAAATCAAAAGCCATGAACCTGAACCTGACATGATCATATGAGATTATCCTAGAGATTCTTCTACTTGTTATTACATGGTATATGAAGCACCTATATGCATCGTATAATTTAGATCATATATGTGTAATTTAGGAGTTTGCTTCTGCAAATAAATAATTATAGTTCAAGCGATTTGGTTTTGTTTTTCTTTCCTTGCTGCATTTATTTATTTAACCTGCTTCCCAATTTTTTTTCTCAACAAATATGACTTTAATTTTATTAAGGTGATCATACAGTTTAAGCCTGAATTGTATGTCTCATTAAAAATTTTCATAACTCTAAATAGAGAAAAAGAATACAACACAACCAGAAATGAGACTAACCAAATTCCACCTATATAAAGCACAAATAAAAATTAAACGATGCATAACAAAACCGCATTCCTGCTACGACCAATCTAAAACGAAGAAAGACGATGCCGAATTAGACAACAAGCACCCAGTAGTCACAGGCCTGTACCAGCAGGGCACCAAGCTTCGTACAAAACTCGCCTAATTCAGCAAGACAGTAATTACATCGGGCCCCTTGAGTCTCAGCACCAGGCTTTAAACAAAGTTTGTCTACGTATACCATCCTTTGCAAAGCAATCTGCATTAACATTGTTATGCCTAGGAGTATAAATAAATTGAACCTTACCACACCTCCGAGACACTCGATCAATCTCCACAAAGATCGGCCACCAGCACCATGGGCGTTGCAAGGGTTCGTTAGTCCAGTTTAAAGCCACTTTTGAGTCTGATTCTACTAACAAACCCGCTTTCCAATTTTCCTTTTCATCGACTCTCTATATGTCTCGTTTCATCTGTTTGCAACGCTTCGTTTTCACCGTGAAACCACAAGGTCACCCAAGAACACCTTCAGTATCTAAGGGTCGTGGACCGACCATAGAACTATGTTCAATAAGTGGAACACATTACTTGGCTGCCTTAGGTTGGGTAGTAAGGGTACCGAGAGCGGAAGCTCTCAAGTAAAGCAAGTAGCAACAGCATTTATGTGTGAACCTAGCCCAATTATTTAATCGATAAAAGTATGAAGACTATATTTAAACACTCGTAACAGTAAATATTTTATTAAGGTGGGATTTTTCTCTTTGAATTGCCAACAATTTCAACTTAACATTTTTTTAGATTTGAATTATTATAATAATGAAAGAACAAAAAATCACATATGCATTAATCGGATGCATATATGATAAAACTGATAAACAACTTTTTTTTACCACTCCACCGATAAACATTGTAAAATTATTTTTAAAACTATATTGTTTTACATAAAACATTTTGATAAAATAATATCATAAAACATTATTACTATATAGTTTATTAAATATATTAGTACTTTCATATCTAAAATGTCATATTAAACTATTAGTATATTAATAATATTATTAAATATATAATAAATTAATAAATTAATTTTTCTATCTTCTAAACTTTATTTTTACTTATTTAATTTTATCCCATAAATTCTCTAATAAAATAATTTGTAAACTTTATCATGTAAAGTAAATTTGGCTCAATGGCTTGGGCGTTGGCATTTCTTTCTATACCTCTTGCGTTCAAACCCCATTAGAAGTAATGGCATGCCTTGGCTTAGAAAGTTTTTGTTTAATTAGACAGTGACATGTATCACTGTTTGATTGGATGAAATTTTTATTAATTGTCACGTTATTATCTCCGTTGGGTTTTAACGGCAAGTGGTTTGATTGGATCCACTTAAATAGTTACGTGGTATAACTGCCAAAATAGAAAGTATAGTGGTCAAATTGACACCAACCTCATAATTAAGTGGTCATCTGTGTAGTTTACTTTAAATTTAATTAATTGAGGTGATTATGATTTTGTTCTGAAAAAATCTTAATATTGACTGAATGGTCAAGAATGTATATATTATCACACTATATATGAATTTGAATCCTGATTTTTATCGTAAACATATAAATATCTTTCTACTTAGTAAAAAATGTTATTTTAATAACCTTATCTCTACCATTTCGACCTCCATTTTTAATTTCTTTATCGTAACATCTCACCAGGGGAAAAGCACTTTATTAATTTATAATTTTTAATAGGAGTGAGCATTTGATCGAGTAGTTAAAAAATTTCGAGTTATTCAAGTTGACGTGTAATATTTTACAACTCAAATTTTATTTGAAATTTTTTTAATCGAGTCGAGATTATGAAATTCGATCGAGTAAAGTTTATGAGTTCTTATACAATTTAATTGTAATTATTTATCATGTTATAGTACATTTTGGTTACAATTTAAACGACTTTCTCTAATCATATATATATATTTCTATTTATCTATCTATCTGTCTATCTATCTATATCAAGAAAAATTGAGGGACTCAAACTTAAAAATCAATCTTTTAATTACTAAAAATTTCGAGTTATTCGAATTTCTATTTTACAACTCAAACTTTATTTAAAATTTGTTGGAGTCAAATTTATGAAATTTTGAGTCGAATTTTTTCACCTCAAGTTGAGTCAAAAATTTTAATTTTTTCAAGTTGAGTCGAGTTTTGCTTACCTTTAATTTTTAATATCTTCTTTAGAAATGAATATTTTTCCTCGTTGGTCCTACAAATCAATACGTCTAATCTTTAGATAAATTTTTAACATTTTGGTGTAATTACATGATAGTATATGTTATTTGCTCTTAGGGGTGGAGTTTGTGGAAAAGATCATTACCATGGGGATGATATTTTCCAGAATCACATACACACGTTTGGTTTGAGAACATTCCTTTCAAAGGGTAATATTGTATTCCCAACAATAGCGTTTTTCATTAAATAATGGGAATCTGATTTCCTTAGATTTCTTAGGTATTTGTCAATTCTCACTCATTTGGACCGTATTTCCCCTAAACTAATGAATTTTGTTCATATGGATCCCTTGTTGAATTTAATTAGATGATTAAATATTTGTCGTATAAATTAATTAAACATTTTTATTTAATATTAATTTAATAATAAATGATGTTATACATATTTAAATATTGTTTTAATATTTAATTTATTTTTATTAATATTATATTTAAAATATTTAGAAGTTATATGTTGGGATTGCATATTGCTTGATAATTAATAAGTTAGAAGTTGATATTTTTAATTTTATTCTTTGATTTATAAGATGGTTATCTTATAAATATTTTAGTAGGTTAAACTTATGATCTAAAATTTTTATCAGTATTATACAATTTTTAAATTTATTTTTTATTTACTTTAATTTATTTAGCACTCTATCACAAGTAATAAAAAAATAATTTAAACATATTAAATGTTTAACATTTAAAATTTCACAAAAATATTTTAATAGAGAGTAACGAGGTATTCAAATATAAAATATATTTTTAAAATAGTCACAAAAATAGTTCTATACTTTTTGTGTAGATATTTTACTGTAATATTGAAAGTTTGACATGTTAAAAAATATATAATACAAGGAAAATTTAATAAATTTTACTTTCATGTAATATTATATCCTCCAACCAAACACATTAATCTTACATCCTTATCAAATAAACCAAACAAGGTAATGTAATATTCTCAGTAATGTGTCGGGTAATGTCCCATTCCGAAAATCTTATTCTTAGAGGTAATCTTACATTTTGTGAACCAAACGCATCCTTAACCTTGTAAGAATGCACACACACCATACATATAAGTTATTTGAACCCGAGCTTTTTTTTAAGAATAACAACTCTTCATTTTTCACTAGGATTCAGGACTTCTAAAAATAATACAAAAGCTTATAATAATTAATTAATAATACAAATTATTGATACATAAAATTAAGATCAGTAATTGTAGACGGTTTATTCAGTGGACCAAGAACAGCTGATCAGTAAAAATGGTTGGCCATAATGGAAGAGTAGAAAGAGAGAGAATAGATCTTTGTAAAAAAAAAAAGGCTTAACATATAAGAAGTCTTTGAATTTTTAAAAATAATTAAATAAGTTTTTAAATTTTTTTAAATTTAATTAAGCCTTTGAACCAATTAAATGAATTAAGTCTTTTGATAAATTTTGACCATTAAATCTTGATAAATTTTTTTTAGATATTACTGACACATAATATACTATATTTTTATCACGCTGTATTTACATATTTTTTTCAAAAAGTAAATTTTATAAGTTTTTAGAAATTTAGAACTTTTAAAATAAATAAATAAATAAAATAAAAAAATTTAAAACGTCAACGCGAAAACACTGTGACACGACGCACTGCACCGACAGATCTAAAAAATTGTTAAAATATAATGATCAACATTGGTTACATACCTTAATCGATTCAATTTTTTGTTTCAAATGCTTAATTGAGTTCAAAACAAGCTCAAAAACTTAATTAATTTTTTTAAAAAAAAACTTCGAAAACTTCTTACACCCTTAAACTATTTTTTTAATTTTCCTTCAAGGTGAAAGAGCTTTTTTGTTGGAGAAAGAGATGGATTACCTCAATAATTTTAGAGTGATACCTATCATTTAAACATTGTCGGATATAAAGGATAAATTTTTTAATATATTAAAGGGTAGACTACACGAAATGCTACTGAGCTTTAACCTTTGTATTGAAAATTTTACTAAACTATAAAATAATAGAATTATACCACTAAATGAATTGGCTTCAATCCAAGTATTACGCCGTTAAACTGTAACAACCCGTTAAATTTAAAACAACGTTGTTTTGGTATAGTTGTTTTGATGCCTAAAATATGCCAAAATGACGCCGTTTTGTTAGAGAAAAAATTACATTTGAAAGGCTTGAACCAAGAACCTCTATGATCAAAAGTTTTCACCAAACCTCCATGACAACTTAAAGACTCGATATAATTTCAACGCAAATACTATATAAATAAAACTGCAGTTGAACTTAATTTCATTTGTCTCATTATATAATTTTATAATATTTATAATATAATTCTATAAATATATTAACTTTATAAATAAATATTATTTATAATTTATATTACAAAACTAAAATATTATCTATAATATATATAACTAAATCCTAAATCCTAAACCATATATGTAACTAAACTCTAACCCCCAAACCCTAAATATATATAACTAAATCATAAATCACAAACCATTTATTTATAATATATTTGGATTTGTAATATAAATTATAAATAATATTTTAGTTTTAGGGGTTAGGCTTAGGATTTAGTTATATATATAGGGTTTGGGGTTTGGATTTGGGTTTAGTTACATATATTGTTTAGAGTTTAAGATTTAGGATTTAGTTATATATATGGTTTAGGGTTTGGGGTTGGGTTTAACTATATATTATAAGTAATATTTTAGTTTTATAGTATAATTTATAAGTAATATTTATTTATAAAGTTAATATATTTATAAAATTATATTATAAATATTATAGAATTATATTATGAGATAAATGAAATAAAGTACAACTGCAATTTTATTTATATACTATTTACGTTAAGATTATTTCAAGTCTGTAAGTTGGCTTAGTGGTTTGGTGTAAACCTTGCTTCCTAGAGGTTCTTAGTTTGATCCTCCTCAAATGTAATATTTTCTTAATTTTTTCTAATAAAACGATGTCGTTTTGGCCTATCTTAGTCATCAAAGCAACTATATCAAAACAACATCGTTTTGCATTTAACGGGCCGTTACAGTTTAACAATAGAGTGCTTGAATCGAAGTCAAAAATGAAATTCAGTGGTATAATAGTATTATTTTATAGTTCAATGATATTTTTGATGCAAAAATTAAAATTCAGAGGTATTTCATGTACTTTACTATATATTAAAATAAAAAAGTAATTGTGAATATTAACTGTTGATTAATAAATTTTTTAACTTTTACTCTTTTTCATTCTTTATATCATGACTGAAAAAGTAATGACGGCAAATTTAGGAAATAATCCCTTAAGATTTTATATTTAGGAAAAATGGGTACTTGGAGCTATATTTTAGAGAATATGGTGTATTTTACAATAATCGAGAAAGTCGCCGCAAGTGGCGACATTTAATATTTTATATTTTTTAAATGTGCGGATAACCATCTGAAAAAATTCTGCAGCAATCCTCAAAAATATTAAAAAATATTAAATAATATTGATCGCCACCTACAGGTGTACGATTTTCTCGGTCACTATAACATTCACCCTATTTTCTAAAATATAGCCCCAAATACCCTCGTTACCTAAATATAAAATCTAAAAGGATTATTTCCCTAAATTTGCCCGATCTTTTGGTGCTTCTCCTTCAAAAAAAAAATCTATATTCAAAATCCAAATAAACACTTCTTTTTTTTTTCATCGTATAAACACTTCTTTTTATTACCTAAAATTAAATATTATATACATAAGAATTAACTCATAATATACTAATCATCTTCACAAATGATTTCTTAATAATGCTGAGAAAAGGATTGAAGCAACCGACCATTCTGAAACTTCTAGTTATCATCATGATTCGTCCAAGCACGCTTTATTGATCAAATTATATTCTTGGAATTCATAAAACCCTTCAATAAGGTGGTTATCGAACTTTTTAAGGCGTCTTTAATATGCTTATTGAAATTATATTTTTATTAAAATTATTGTTGTTAAGAAAAACTTTGGTTTTGGTCACTGGACTGTCAAACATTTAGCAATAGTTGACATTACATGCCTTTAAAATTGGATACATCATAGAAGTGGAGGAATTTGGGTAAAAGTTTGGTGGGCCAACAATAATTTTTTAAAATTTTTTTGAAGGTTTAAACTAAAATTTTCAAAAAATTTGAGGGTTTAACTAAAAAATTTAAAAATTTTGAGAGATTTAATAAGAACTTTTAAAAAATTATTAGAGAAAATTTAATTAAAAATATTCAAAAAATTGAAGCTTAATATGAATTTTTTAAAATCTTGAGGGGCCAAATTATTTTTTAATTTTAGGGGTCTAGTCTCTTCAAGGGACCGCCCCTGGTCATAGATTAAGTTACTTAAATTTCTAGATTTTCATAAGTGACATCAATTTTTTCATATTTTGCATTTTTTACCTTAGATTATCAAAACTTTGCAATTTGGTCCTAATTTTGCTAGAATTCATAGTTTAACCATCACTATCACACCCCAAAATTTTGGATTACAATACAATATATGGAAATAAAAATTTTAAGAGAGAAAATGAAGTCATAGAGTGTTGAACCCATCAACCTTGCTTGGTAAGCATAAGCCTTAGCCATTTGAGCTAAGTCTTTTCTAAGCATGGCTTACCCCAGCTTACTTTTAACCTTTGTTATATGGTCTACACCGAAAGTAAAATAAAAATTTGATTCACACCTACCATCTTTAATACACCAATTGAATCTGAATCGACATAGAGAGGGAAAGAGAGTCCATAAAGTTTGAAATTTCCCCCAACCACCACCATCTTTGATCTAAGCCACCGTCGATCTGTGGTGGTCACCGCCGACACCATCGTGACCACCGTAGAGTCGCGATCAAAACCCCATGCTCCACTCGCGCGATAGCGCCACCGTTCATCGTAAAACTCAGTTTGAAGAATCATTAGAATCTTAAAGGTCTAACCACTCTATTTTTCGACGATTTCATTGTTGTCCACCGCCCGTTCGCCGTACCACCATCACCAAAGTGTTGTTCGGGCCGAGGCAAACAAAACCCAGTCGGCCGATAGTTGATCTGTCAGCGTTTAAGGGTCTCTAGAGTTGCAAGAAAACCTTTTAGTTTTCTCCCTTTTCGTTCATTTTTCACCATTCTCAGGCCGTGGTAAGTTGGGTAAGCCTCTTAAAATTGATATGGGTGTGTTTGTAATCGACTTTACAATTTTTTGGTGTATTTTTCCTATAGTTAGGGCCGCGCATGCCCTTCACGTGCTATCGGAGGCGATTTTCGGCCGCCATACCGTCACTCTTGATCTGAACTGGTTCAATCGATTATAGACTGGTCTATCCTTGAACTAAGCCAGTTCAACTCGAAACTGGTTTGCCAACCCGAATCGACATGAGTCAATTCGTTTGATTCAACCCAGTTAACCTTGACTGTTGACTTTGACCCATTGACTTTTGGGTTTACTTTGACCAAAAGTTGTGTTTTTTTGAAAACTCTTGTTTTAGGTTTTTTGACGTCCTAAGTATGTTTTTTTTAAGTCTGTTTCTCGAAATTCTAACCCGAAAGCCTTTAAATCTGACCTTGAACTCGAGCATGCATTTGTGGTGTATTAATAAGTTTAAGAGTAATATAATTGAGTTAAGGATTGATTTTGGACTATGATGATTGAAGGTATTCGCATTCTTTGTATCCGGGATTATTGAGGGACGTTGTTGAATTCTGGTTCAAGAGCGATCAAAGGAAGTTTCAAAGGTCGACCGATGTAGACTTCACTACCTATTGCTTGCTTTACAGAACTCGTTGGTAAATTGGTTAATGCATGAATGGATATAATTGATCATGTGTTTATCATTAATTATTATAAAGTTGTGCTGATAATGGTAATGGATAGTAAATTGGTTAAGATCTGAGTGTTTCGAATAAGAATTTTGATGGCCGATAAGAAATCCAAGTTCAGTGATTAATGGATAAAGCAGTTAACCTTGAAACCTTCAATTCTTATTATTATTGCTAAAAGATTGAATGCTTGAAATACTGTGATAAAAAATGTCAAAAATACCCTTAAGGTATAAAAAGGACTTAGATACCCCTTTCAGTGAAAATGACGTAGAATTCAATCTTAACCTGACGAAAATACTGGTTTACCTGTTAAATTCTTGATCTGTTTGAAGAATTCTGATATTCAGTTTCTAACTTTCAAGATTTTTGTAAGCCCTAGATTTCCTAATTTTTGGAATAAACATCTGAAACCTTTTTCCTATAAATACTTCAAATCAATATCTGAAGACCAATTTATCGAAAGTACTTTATATGAATGGGTTGATTGAAATAACTAAAATATTCCTAGATTCCAAAATTTCTGAAAATATCGCTAAGCACCAAAATGACTATAACACCCTCGGACATTGAAATAATTGTAATACTTCAGTAACTTGAAATGAGTGAAATCATTTTAATATTGAAAGTACCGATACAACTTAAATGACTGTAATGCCCATACGGGTTATAAAATTTGACTTATGTGTGATAGTCACTCCTAATATTGCTTCGGTATAGGGAAAATTATCATATGAATACATGTTCACTTTTTTCATGGCATGTTCAGTGATATTTGGTGAAGGTGACCCATTTTACTATACATCTAGTTAGTTTTAACAAATGATTACTTGTAAGGTGAACCTATCCGGTTAATTGGTAAGTGTCGTGATGATGGATTTCGAGTAGTTCAAAGGGACTTGGAAACCTGATTTGCAATTAGAATTCTTGAATTCTGCATATTAAAGTTTATACCTTGTTAAGTTAAATTACCAATTTACCCCTTAAGGTTAGAATGTCTATAATGCCCTTGTTGGCCAAAATGATTAGAACATTCCTGATATATCTGATATCCTGAATGATCCTAATATATCAATTCCCAAATATCTGATTGGAGACATTGATTACCAAGCTCATTTTAATAAGGACCTTGTTTTTGAAATCTGTTCAAAATTGTCTAAGGTTCAATGTTCCCCTTTTCTTGTAAATACCAAGTACCTCCAATAAATATTTGGCCATCTAGTGTGTTTCATGTGCACATGAATATTTTCTCTATTTTAAACCAAGACTATCTGCTATGATTTAAAAGTATAACTCTATTATTCAAAATGAAAGCACAATTTTTGGCTTCTATTTTCTGATACAAAAATATATCTGATACTTGATTTCTGATATTATTGTTTACTGGATAAACACTGATTTTATCTAGGGTATATTATCTGGGATGTGATTGAAGATCTGTAGGCTCAGCCCTGATCAAGCTGGTAAGTCCTTCTAAACCTGAGACATCCCTTTAGGTAGGCTCCTACACCCAATGGGCCTAGGGTAAGTTATTCCGGACCTAAGGCATCCTCTTAGGTAAGCTCATGCGCCCAATGGACCTAGGGTAAGTCTTTCTGGATACAGTTTTGGGATACTGCATATCGGTGTACGGTTGGAGATAGTTAGGTGATTAAAATGAAACTTTCATTCTTCATTTAAATCTACCCTACTGAATAAATCATCAATGTCTGAAACTCTCTGTATTGTTCCTATCTGCACTCATGAAACACACCAAACTCCCTAGTTTAACTTTCGTAATCTATCACTCTTCTGATTATCTAGGCTATAGGTATCTTGTCTGGTACTCGGATGATCAAGCCAAGAATGACTCTGCTACCTTCTAATATAATGTTTTATTGAAATATCGAATCGTAATTAGAGCTTGTTGTTGCCCAGAACACCATGACAGTTTTATGCTTTGCTATATACCAGCTTGTGCCTATAACATCTTTTGGTAGTTCTGTATTACTGAGCTTTTTCCAAAGCTCGCGTTGTTATTTACCATTGCAGGTTAAAAGGGTTTTAATATGGTACAGTTATCGACATTAGTAACGAGAGTTCTTTCGGCAATACTTGTGAAGCACGGTACTTGTGTAATTAGGGGGCATGTATGTCCCGCATTGTTTTATATTTAAGTCTGAAACTCATTTTATAACATGTATTTATAAACGTTTTCTTGTTAAATGAAGTATTTTTGACCTTTTATTTTAAATTTAGAATTTGTTTTATGGTTTTAAATGGTTCAACAAATTGTTTTAATTGAAATTTTATTGTGGGTCGCTCCAGTGACCCGAATATGACACATAAGATTAGATCGGGCAACCCGTATCGATCTTGGTGTTACAGTCACACTTCTTGCTTTTTTAGAAAATTACCACCTAAAATTTTAAAACTAACAATTTAGTCCTAAAATTCCAGTTTTACTCAATTAAACACCTCTAAAATCTATTTTAAACCTAATAATCGATTTTTACACAGATTAAACTTGGGACCCAAGAAGAAAATATGCAACACCTAGCAACTAAGCTAAGTAAGGACTCTCATATATTTTGATAAAAATATTATTTAAATTAAAATTTTATAGATAAATTAATTTCATTTATCTTATATAATTATATTAATCATAACATATATATTTATAAATGTTATATATATATTCTAAAATATTAGAAGAATATATTATTAAAATTTAAAATATATTAATATTTGAGTTTGATATAATATAATATAATACAATACAATACAATACAATACAATACAATACAATACAATACAATACAATACAATACAATACAATACAATACAATACAATACAATACAATACAATACAATACAATACAATACAATACAATATAAACAATATTTAAATTAAATTATGAAATTAAATTTATTTATTTTATGAAAATATAAATTATAAAATGTTATAATAATTTGTTTTTAAAATAAATTATAAAATTTTATAATATAAATATTTATTAATATTTGAGTTGATATAATATAAATAAATAACTTTTGGATTAGATTGTGACAAATAAATTTGTTTTATTTAGTTTATTAAAATATAAATTATAAATAATGTTTATTAATTTAATATATTTTAATTGATTTTATAATTGATGTTAAAATTATTTTGTATTATTTTATAAATATATATGTTATGAATAATATAATTTTGTGTAACACCCTGATCCCGATCCGGATTCGAAGTACTACATTTGGGTCACCCAAAATTCGACCCATCGAATTTCCTTTTAAAACAATAAGTTTAGCCATTTTCAAAATATCAAATCATCAATAAATCAATATGGTTAAATAAACATTTAAATAAGTTTACAAAATAGGAGCTCCAAATTTAGAACACCGTATAACAAAATAACATTTCAATAGAGTTTACAGACTCAATAACTCGTAAGGTCTTATGAATTCATAGCCCAAAACTAAATACTAAGCATTATACTCTGAAGCGATGCGGTGTTGGGAGATCCCTTCATGATGTGCTCCTCGGCCACGATCCACATACTAACATGCGAACTGAAACAACGATTTCGAACGTTGAGCTTACAAAGCTCAGTGGTACATTTCTACTCTACCACAAGTCGTGATTATCATAAAATAAGCATGCAAGATAATAAAGTTTAGAGAGCATGGATAAGGCTTCAATATCTATGAGTTATCATCTAGCCTACACTAGCTAGACTTCTTAGATTACATATCTCAAGGCATCTACAAATCTACAAGAAGTCTTATATGTTTCCACAAACTTTGCCATACTCGAGGTCACATAGCCTATCGAGTTACTCGAGGTCACTCAGCCTATCGAGTCAATACAAATTGTGCCTTGATCACTCAGCCATCAGGTACATAAGCTATCACCAATAGCATCCACATGACATACATAAATATATCAATACATCATATACATAATGGCCAATGAAGCCCTTTTTTACCTGTGCTCTCACAATCGTCGGGTTACCCATGTTCACACAGCCGTCGGGTTAGATATCCAGATCACTATAGCCACGAATACGTCCTAGATATACTTGGATCACATTAGTCATAAGTAGTCCTTACATGAGGTCATTTAACCTATCAGGTTACTCGAGTTCACTCAACCTATCGAGCTTATTACCTTATCTGGATCACTATAGCCATGGATAGGTTTTTGAGTGCAACCCAGATAACTCAGCCTGTGAGTATGTAGGACGTACTTGTTCACTCAGCCTGAAGTACAGATCCTCTTATACAAGTAACGTAGTACTGACTTTAGTACATTCGGATTCCTTTACCACAACATAAGGTAACATGCTCCCCGAGCATTCATACACCTCACCAATGGGTAAGTGGCACCAAGCCAAGACATCATAAATGACCCAAGGCATAACACAATCATAGCTATTTCAAATCATCACATAATGCTATTACATGATACACTCATCCAAGAGGGTTAAATCTCAATTTCTCAATTTTACTAAACATTTTACCACCTTAAAAGCCATTGGGCCATAGTACTCGATTATATGTAACCCCCTCGACCCGGCCTAGTCACAAGACCGAACCGAGTGAGCTACAATAGGTTTATCAAAGTAAATCGTGAAGAAGAAACTTGAATCACGACCCCTTTTTATTTTTATCTTATCTAGATACAAATCATTATCCTATGTGTTCATACTGATCACATGTGAGAACCCATCTCAATCGGGCATCGATTTGATATCCAATTGAACCCAAACACAACTTTAGGGACCTAACTGCAATTTTAGAAAACTATAGGGACTTAACCCTTTTTAATGTTACCAACCTTTAATTAGTCTAGTTTTATGCGTTCATGTCAAAACTCAGCTCAAAACGATTATCCATACTCATACAATTGCATCCACAACACTTAAGGACTAAAACAAAAGAAAATAAAACTTCAGAACCTTCAAATAATCAAATTAACGGTAGCCGTATCGGTACATGTACACGTGTATCGGTACAGATCTGTTATTCTAAAATCCTCAATTTCTAGCCAAAACTCATATCGATACGCCCCCGCATACCGATAGGCCCTGCCCAAATACACTATACCATATCGAAACGGTTCCTCGTGTACTAGAATACTGGCCTCAAATGGCCTAGCCCATACCAGAATGATTGGCCGCATTCTGATACGCCAAGCCTGAGTTGGCTTACCCGTACCGAAACAGAGACACGCGTACCGGTATGCTTGGACTTGAAATGTCCTCTCTTGCTGGTTTAACATACTTTCGAACATACCAAAACACCCTAGCATGCTTCTAACATACATCCAACACATTCAAGGATCATTCCACAATGAAACATATCAGATTCAACATCAATTCATGGCATTATGCTTCAAAGGTAAATCTAGAGGCATGCTTCCTAGAAATCAAAACAAGCAAAGCATGAAATCTCAAACCATCACCACAAACAATCCAAAATGGCCAATTACAAACCATGAGTAGCAAAACAACATTGCTCACCCAGGGATTTTAACAAAACATCTCCCAAAACTACAACGGAAACCCCATTGCCCTTATTACTTATAGTCTAATTCAAAAACGTACTTTTAGTATCAAGTCTTTGGCAATCCCTTACTTTCTGCTGCCTTCCAAACTTTAATTCTCTGCATTGATGGACAATGAGAGCGTAAGCACACTAGGCTTAGTGAGGAGTGCTCTAAAACAAGACACCATCAATGCATTTAAAACCGTTTCTTAACAATAGATTGAAATCTCATTTCAATCCACTTTTAAACAACATTTTAACAACCATGCCTTGAAAACTATGTGCTTAACACTTTCAAAACCAATACATATTAAACCATATGCAACATGCATCATTAACCATCAGTAAATCCCATTGATAAACCTCAATTTAAGCTTTCTCATGCATAACAAACCATATGCAAAGCTTAAAGAGTAAACATGTATAAATCCCATTATACAACATAAACCTTACATGATACATCAACAATTATATTGGCTTACAAGTGATTATAACCAAGTTCCTTTACCAAAATAGTTCATCGGATACACGGATTCAACAAGTGTCCTCACAACACTTCAAGCCATCTCAACTGGAATAGTGATACAATCACAATCGCAGTACATTACAATCAGGTACACTTACAACCCACGGGGATACCAACCCAACCCTCGGTTAGATGCTTAACCCACTAACGAGAGTTTACGGTACCATATAACCCCTCGACCGTTAGGGTAATTGGATGGAGTATTCGGTACACCGTATAAAACCCCTCGACATCCAAGATGACTTATTATAGTGTACTATCAATCCTATGACCAACTATATCCGATAACATTTTTAAACCACATCACTTGCCAATATAATTCACAATTAACATATACCTCACTGTTTTATAAGCATTAACCCAAATCATTATCAAAGCAACTAACCATGCTTTAAACAAGTATTTCACATACTTACAAGGATCGCTTACCGTGTGCATCCTTCATTATCTCATGCATAAAAATAGTATTAAGCATACTTTAAAACATGCTTAAACAGTAGATTCCATGTGATTCAAAACAAGTGCATAAAACCATTTCATAAAAGCACGATCGAGAGAGAAATCTTTTCGATACTTACTTCTGAGCTTAGGTAAGCGTTTCAAGCTCTACCTAAACCCCCAAAACATTGATTCAAACCTTCAAAATGCTTTAAACCGCGTTTTCACTCACCGATACGCAAAACCTCAATTTGCTGACACGAATTCAAACGTTTGAAGCCCCCAAAGCTTCACCAATAACTTTCGGATCAGCCTCCCCTATTTTAACCACATAACAACAGAGGATTAATGCATCTCAATGCATTCAAAACACTACAGCAACATTCCTCAACAATTCTTTCACAAATACCTAACCACAACAACTGAAATCGTCATCTAACTCTTTCCAAATACAACCCAGCCACAATCTAACAATCTAACACTTCCATTATCATTAATCAACACTTAAAAATAAGATTATAACATCCTTATATCTCCAGCAAACAAATAACCACCACAACACCCCAAAAACCTATATGTAACAACCTAAACAATTAGGGATTCAAAGAGTTTCGGGATTCTAATTTTAAAAACAACTTATCAACATTATAAAACATCCAATATATGATTAAAATCAATCCTCAACACTGGAAAATAGATCCAATATGGATCTTCCTCAACTTCATCAATTAAACTCAATTAAATTAGTTAATCATTACAAAATCATAAAATCAGATTATAAATCATAAATCAAGGATCAAATACTTGGGAATATCAATAAAGAACCATTCAATAGAGAAGAAAATGAACCTTACCTCTATTGTGTGATTTCTCCCTTAATTGGTTGATTAAAGCTTGAAAAACACAAGATTTCAATGAGGTCTTGTAAATCAAAGATGAAGAATCAATTATAAATCAAGAATTTAAGAAAATAGATTGCTCACCTTTGAGATTTGATGAAAACACGAGTGTTTGGCAGAAAAGAAGTGGAGAGAAAAGTTGAGAGAAAAGTTTACGCCAAATTTCTTTAAAATCAATAACTACTTTTTTGTTATAAAATCCCTTTTAATTACTTTATAAACCACATGTTAAAAAGTCTTAATTGAGGAGAGAAACCACCAACCAAAACTTGGTAATATAGCTCCTTAAGGATTCTTAGAATTTGATCCTTTACAATTTAGCCACCATTTAAAAACAGTTTTCAAAATTTACATTTTGGTCGCCAGCCAAAATGTCACCCTTCCAAATCTAATTTTTCAGAATTGATTTCACCAATATTATTCATATATTAAAATATGATTTTTTTTAACCATTTTCCATATTTTTATCTTACTCAAAAATATTTACTCCCGAATTCGACTCGAATCTCTAACCAGTCCACCAGACTGCCTAACTAGCCTTAAAACCGCTAGGCTCAAAATCGGGGCGTTACATTATAAGCCCCTCAAACTCAAAACGTAATTTTTTGGCAGATTGCCTAGTAGGTATCGATACCCACCCAAGTGTACCGATATGCCTTTGTGGGTACCGATACCCACCTTATGCGTACTGATACTCAACTTCAAACATTAAGGGGATAAACGAGCAACCTCGTACCAGTACACGAGGGCCGTGTACTAATACCCAACTTATACCGATACGCTCACACGCGTATCAGTACACCTTTTGCCATTGAAATTTCATTGAAGTGGGGGTACCAATACGGCCTAAGTCTGTACCGATACACCCTTCAAAAATTGCCTTTGTTCATCACTCAAACATGGGGTACCGATACTGGTTCATCTAGTATCGGTACACAAGCCCAGAATTCAAATTCTGGAGCTCGTAAATTATCCTCAACACCCCTAACCATCATAGAAAAGCCCCAAATCGAACCTACAAGTTATGGAAGGTAGTTTAAGTGGTTTCCTACCATTTTTACACATTATTAATGGTTAATCCGAATTTCACCATTAAAGGGATTTAAGCTACCAAACACCCAACTAGCAATCATAAACCACAACATCAAGCAAAGCAATAATTTTATGATCTTCAAGAAGAGTAGGATTCAGAGATGTACTGACATTTTAGCAACTAACCCGGATTTGCTTCACTCACTCACAATCCTCAACTTCTTTTCTTTCTCCAACTTGAATAAGTCCCAAAACACCTCATTTTGCCATTCAAACACCTACCTTAGTTTAGTGGTTAAGTGTTGTATACCTTCTTTCTAAGGTTTTAGTTTCGATCAATGTTAAATCTTTAATGTATTTTTCACTTATTGTTTTTATCACAATGTAACCTAAATTTAAAATTTTGTCAAAATATAACAAAATCCCATGCTTAGCCAGGAGTTTATTAGGCTTAAAATGGAATTGAGGTGTTAACTTGTGGAATTTGTAATTTGAGGACTAAAATGTAATTTTTTAAGTTTAGGGGTGTTTTTTTGAAAAATCTGGGAGCATAATATTTAATTGTGATTTCTAGCGAAATCAGGACCAAATTGTAATGTTCTCATAACCTGATATAAAAAATGCAAAATCTGAAAAGTTTATTGCCACTTCTAAAATTATTAAGAAGTTAAGTGACTCAATCTGTGATTTACCCAATTTTAAGGGCATGTCAAGTTGATTTTCATTCGTCGTTTAACGGTCCAATGCTGAAATAAAAGTTTTTATTAATGTTGGTTACTTTATTGAAAGTTTTTCGATTTAAGTGACCATATAAAAAGCATCCTAAAAATTCAGTGACCGCATGTGTAATTTACCCAAAATTTTATGACTTAGGAAAAAAATTCCCATTACAAGTTGATTAATACAAATAATAATTTGAAAGCAACATAATTTTACTTTTCTTTCCCCTTTGTTCTCCAATTCCCCTTGGATAAGTATATACAGGGAAATCACATAAATATACTTATTTTTGCCACTTGGCTCATGGCACTTTATGGCCAAGGAACTTAATTTCCAAATGGCTAAGCATTTCAATTCCACTATAATTCATGTTAATCAAGAATTGGAATCTCAAAAAGTTGGAGGAATAAATGGGGAACCCCACTTCTCCCTCTTTTTCCTTTGTTTTTACCCTTAAGAAATTCCCTTAAATCTTTTTCTTTTATTATGAAATGGACCCTTGAAAATTTAAGGTTTGAGGGCCTCCCTTATCTCTAAACTTCCTATATTATATTTAGCGCCCTATCCCTCTACCCATACATGCAAGAAAAAAACACACAAAAAAAACAAATTTACTTGTTCTTGTATACTACAAAAACAATGGCATGTTCTATAGACGAGCTCTACGGCCGGAAACTTGCCGAGAAAGCGCACTGGAAAGCTCCTAGTCTGAGAAATCTCGATCACTATCATCGTCAGAAGCTGGTACCAAACCAATACGTTTATCATGGACCTCAAGCTGTCACCGTCATTCAACAGCCGGTTACCGACAGCTATCAGCAAATCCAGACCACCCAAAATCATGAGAGGTGGTATGCTCGTCAGGTTTCCCAAGGTCCTATACATAGGGAAGATATGTAGAAGTCTTTAGCATGGTTAGTAACGCACATGTATTTTTCATTAGTGTTTCACCAGAGCTTTTTGCAGCTTGAAAATAAGCTATGCTTTGTGTAAGCTTATGCTAGTTCTGGGTTTAAGCTGTATATTATCTTTTGCCTTTGCAATAAGTACTTGTGTTTTTAGTTGCTTTTGTTACAAGTGTATGTTTCTCTCCCATGTTTGAGCAATTTGGTTTTCAATTCCATTTCTTGCACACAAACATTGCATTCAAAAGTCTTCCAACTTCATACCCCAACGAGTGGCTCCAGTGGAAGGGAGGAGGATGTTCATCTTAAGAGACTTAGATTCGAGTATATATGTGTACCTTGTCGAATAAATTCATATAGGAAAAGAGATTGCAAATGTTAAAAAAATTATATCTATTAATGGTAATTGTATGAACAAATTGGATTGAATTCGTTTCTTCTAAATTTTCCGTTCATTGCATGAAATTAGGGTAATTGAATGGGCCTAGAAGAAGAAGAAGAAAATTACAAAAATTCAAATATGGTTCCTAATTGTAGTTCTAGTAGTCAAGAATTGTACTTTCCTAGTTTGAAGGCAAAAGATTTTGTGAGAAACAAGGGGTGTTAACAATAGTATATCCGCTCTCTTTTCTTTCTTCTTTCATCATTCTCTTTTTCTTTTTTCCTGTGTTGTCGTTACCAACAATATTAAGTTTGTGCGGATTGTTGATATTGATAATTTTTTCTTATTTTTAATTTTACTTTTTAATAAAAAATTCTTTTGTCTTGGATTTTTTTTCGCACATCTTGTTGCGATTGTTCCATTTGCGTTTGTGACAAGATTTTTTCTGCCTTGTAGCACAGCTCTCATCTACCTCCTGTGTGATAATTTTACGTTTGTGTAGATATCACCATGGCACATGTTCCTGATCAGAAAAAGTTGACAGTCTAGGGTGGTTAGATCTCATTTTGTGACAGTTTATCAATGCAATCAGAACTATTACTGGAGCATATCTGCAAGATTACTTATGTCCATCATCTCTCTTACATCACTATATAAGATTTTGATGACGGTTGTTGAGTTTCTAAAGAAATTGAAAGTCATGTTCGGAAAATATTTTATTTTTCTTCATGTCCCTTGAGTTTTTATGGTTTATTTTTTATGTATAACTTTTTAGTGGGCAGAGTCTCCAAGTTTTACTTATATTTAGGTATGTTTTTGTACATTTTCTTATTTTTAATGAAATCAAATTCTTATTTTAAAAAACAGTTGTATGGGACCTTATCCAATATATTTATATTTATTATTTTATAATACATTAATCATCCAAATGTATAAATACATTAATAAATATTGATAATACTTATAAATGACGATTAAATATATATAATGGTAATTATGATACAAAAATAAAGAAAGGAAGCCAAGTGAACCCTTTCAGTGGTCTCAGTGGTAAGGATGATATATTTTATCCAGATGACTCGGATTTGAGCACTATGTGTACACGGTGTGCATACCTTTATAAAAGTTTAAGAAAATTAAACAGATACTGCCATGTAATCATATCAGTATCTTCAAAAAAAAAAGAAAGAAAACAAAGCAATTACTTAAATTATTATTATTATTATTATTATTATTCAAAAGAGAATAGATTTAAATTCATTTTAATTATTTTATTGTTCTTCTCTATTCTAAAACCATTATTCTTTTCTTTTTATTTAAAAATATATTATTAGCTTTTACATGCAGATACTTTCAAATTCAAATATTCTAACTATATTTCGTATACTCGAAATTATCACCAAGACCTTTGTTGCTGTACCCATCAAGCAAGGAAGAAAGAAAATTTGAAATGGAATCCTTGGACCTCCTTTATATTGTTACATACGAAATTGAAAAGCATATATATCATACATGGGGGAATTTCTGCCATAAATTCTTAAATAAATTTTATTTTCATTTATCTTTTGGATAATATCATTTTATATTGAGAAGATATCCACTTCATTTATCTATTTATATATTTACTCAAACAACAGTAATTGATTGGAATATAATTCGTTTGTTCATTTTTTGTTTCCCTATATATAAAGACAAAGCCAGGATTCTAACTTAAGAGGTAAAATACACTCTCGTTTTTAAATAGGGGTAGCCTATAATTATCCCATAAAATTTTCAATTTTAATATATAAATCATTTTTTTGGGTTGGGACGGCAACCCAAGTGCCTTCGTTATTGTCTCTATACGCGCACTAATAATTTTATGTTGCGTGTATTATTAATAAAATTAAAATAATTAATAAAATAATTGGTAGAGCAACATAAAAAAGACAGATTTTACTAAACATATTGACTCGACTCTCTTTCTTGCCACTTTTCAGTATTGTAGCTCTGCCTAATCTCCACGGAGATAAGCCAGAATATTTCTACCTCAACGACCATCAACATTCAGGACCCTTTCATCCAACAATGTGGGTATTTTAGCTGTGAAAACCACACTTGTAAAATTTTGTTGGTTTTAGTTCGAAAATCTCATGGTTTTATCTCATTAAAAAATCATTAGCACAAATTGATCGAGTTTAATCCGATTGATACTGTTGTTATTAAAATATACGGGAAAACATAAAATCAAATATATTTAAATATTTAATATTCTTCAATTTAAAAAAGTAGAGGAAATCTAATAATCTAAACACTGTATAAGAAATGATTAGATCAAAATCTTCTATTTGTCCAAGATAATCCGCTTGAAGCGTCCAAGTAGCTTGGGGTTTTCCAACAAGCAATAGTGATTCTAAGAATATGAATCAAAATATATTCTTGTGTGCTAGCTTAATAATTCAAGTAGTTATTCAATGGTATACATATTAGATTATATTACACTTATAATATAGTGAAAGAATACATTTTTTGTAAAATAAATTTAAATTTTATTCAATTATTGGTAATAAGTGGAGCGGTAAATAATGTGTATATTAAATTTTTACGTATGATATTACGGAACTTTTTCCAATTGAGTTTGACCTGACCATAACATCAACTCAGTCATAAAATCTATAAGACTAGTATTTTTCTTTTCAAATAATACTTAATCTCGTTGTAATTGTCTTTTGTATTTTTTTATATTTTATATGTTATTTAAATAAAACAACTAAAAAATATATGAACAGATATTACCTTATAATCACATTTAAACTATTAAAGTAAACATATTTACTAAAACTATATACAAACTTTTCACTGCCCACCTGTGATAGCGGTGGCATAAATTTTAAAAATTATTTGTTTACATAAAATATTTTATTTCACTCATGTTTTGACATAACAAAATCTAATATATATGATTAATTTGCAGAGGCATGAGATGCGTGGATTGATTTTACTTTTTTATATTTTTTTTGGTAATACAGAAACCTAATAAGAGAACTTATTCCACAGCAATGTCGTGTTGCAGTAGGTGCAACACCTCCCTGGAGCCACATGAGACTGAAAATCACCCATTACGTCGTCTTGACTGAACGCCGCAAGCTGATCAGCAACAACATTTCCTACTCGACCAACATGTTGGAACACAATCGACCAATCACGCACCCGATAATTCAGAATGGCCGTCACCAAATCATGACCGGATAGAGCTCGAAACTTGCCGGTAAGAATTCCAACAGCTTCAAGGCCGTCCGACTCAACAATAACCTTGCGAAAGCCAAAATTCCAAGTATACTGAAGCATATCTTGAATCCCCCCACAATTCTACAAGGAGGATGGAACAAGCTCCTATATGCCGAGAGAATCCAAACAATCAGTTTCCATGATGATCCCTAATAACTCATCCAATGGCTGACATTCGAGTGTTCGGAGTGACTGCACCATCAGTGTTAGCCTTCACCCACCCTTCTGATGGAACTTTCCATGACACGGCTGGACGATCCCCCACAGGTAACGACAAGCTCGGTCTCCAATTTGCATGAAATTCACTAGAGAGGCGCAAACAATGGTCCATAAAATCCCCTCGGTCCACAAACATGTCGTTGGGAATAAGAGAACAACGACGCTTCCATAATTGCCTGGAAATGGTGGCGAAACGAACACTCCATATTCCATCATTGTCCCCAAAGGAGGACTTTGTTCGCAAGTTAGAGTCGAACCATTCCTGCAAGGAACAAGACATAAAACCCATAAACCTGCATTGTGGCACCAAAGCTATCCATGTTTCGCGTGCCTTTGAGCAGTCACGAAGGACATGCAACACATCTTCATCACTACGACCACACGGACCACACACCGGAGATGTAGAGATATGCCTTCGAAAGCGCTCCATATTGGTTAGGAGGCGTTCACGTAGTGCAAGCCAAAGGAACACACGTATCCGTTGAGGCACATGCAGGGACCAAATACGTTTTCGGGCACATGCAGGGACCAAAGGAACACACGTATCCGTTGAGGCACATGCAGGGACCAAAGGAACACACGTATCCGTTGAGGCACATGCAGGGGCCACACAGATTCACATCAACCTGATTCATAAATGATGAATAAATCGATTTGGTCGAGAAGGTCTAGTTCTCTTCCTATCGCCAGCCAATAGTATCATGACGCAAAGAGCTGTTAGGGCACTGCACAACTTTGATTTTGTTGATGCAATCCTCATGAAGCAAGGCCACCAGAGATCCCCTATCCCACTGTCCAAAACATGTTACCATGTCCGTAACCCGGATTCCTTTTGGTACCCCGTCGACCAAGCATTTATCAATTAAAGGCCCTTCTTCATCAAGCCACACATCAGACCAAAAGTCTGTCAATTGACCATCTCGGATATTCCAACAAGCACTATTCCGGATATCCTCCCATATGTGCACAATTCCTCTCCAAAGGCGAGAGCAATTACCAGTTCTCAAGTGTAACGGTAGCGTGTCACGCCAATTATACTTGGCCTTCAGAACCTGATCCCACAACCTATCCTCGTTCATCACCAGTTGAAAGCTAACTTTCATCATAAAGGCCTTGTTCTTCCGATGAAGGTCCTTAAGGCCAACTCCACCACGATCGATCGGACGTTGCACGTTTTCCCAATGAACCACGACCATTGAAGAGTGTACATCACCTGAACCCCAGACAAATTATCTAATAAATTTTTCCATCTTTTCACAAAGACGACAACCATGACGATTGCATCACATACATTGGTATAGCTTGTAAAACTGCCTTAGCAAGTGTAATTCTGCCAGCCAAGGTCAATGATTTTGTGATCCAACCGGTAAGACGCTTCCGTATATTCTCGAGGAGATATTCATATGTTGCCCTTGTGACTCTCGAATGAAGAAGAGGAAATCCAAGGTACTTACCAAGACCGGAGACCTCCTCAAATATCTGTGTTTTAACAATACTCACCCGATACCCAGAGTACTGATAGAAGGAGCCAATCACCTCTCTTATGAAGAACATTTACATTAGATTAGCCTCAGAAAATAGCACCAAGTCATCTATGAAGAAAAGATGGGGTAACCCCGGCCCATTTCGAGATAGTCTAATCTTTTTCCAAGAACCATTTTACCTGTGAGAGCCTCTTCATTCAAATGACAAACAAATAGGGGGAGAGAGGGTCACCTTGTTGAATTCCATGAGTCGGATAGAAAGCCTCAGTAACTTCCCCATTCTATAAGATTTGGGTTGAGATAGAATGAACGTAAGTCATAATAAGAGCAATCGTTTGGTCGGGTAAGCCTGTGTCATGAAGGGTAGCCTCAACAAAATCTAATTGTAACCGGTCATAGGCCTTTTCAAGGTCAACTTTAATCAATATCCAGGCTTTCTTGCCTACTTTGTGGCTCATTGAGTGAATCACCTCCTGTGCCAGAATAATATTATCTATGATGTTCTGGCCCGTAATGAAGCTCGCCTGAGTTTGGAAGGCCCACTTAGGTAGGAAGGCTTAATCACGTTCACCCACAACTTTGTAATAATTTTATATATATCCGTACACAAGCTGATAGGTCAGAACTGAGAAATCTTAGAAGGCGTATCAACTTTCAGAATCAACACTAATAGAGTACGGTTGAAAGAAGCATCAAGTTCACATGTTTTAAAGAACTGTCGCACGACGCCATAAACTGAGTTGCCAACGACAGCCCAGTTCTTCTGATAAAACACGGTAGGAAGACCATCACACCCAGGGGCCTTTAAAGGTGCCATACTGAAAACAACATTATGAACTTCCTCAATAGAAACTATTGCATGCACTGCCCGCAATTCATCACTGCCAAATTAAAAAAAAAAATTACCTAAGAAACCAGGATTTGATTGGAATCTCGCTTGGGTCAAAAATAAAGACTGGAAAAATTGGACTACATGAGTTTTTATTGTCTCCAGATCATCACACCAAATACCTTCCCCCAACTCTAATATGCGGATAGTATTACGCCGTCATCTTGTCATTGTGGATGCATGAAAAATTGAGTATTTTGATCACCTTTTTCAATCCAAGCAGAGCGAGACTTCTAATGCCATAGGCTTTCCTCTGACTCAAGGACAAGGTCTAACTCATTCAAATCAACTTCCAGATTAGTGAGAAAAACTGAATCATTGACCTTCAAAAACCGTTCAATACCCCGAATACGAGCAAGCATGCAAATTTTCTTTTTCTCAATATGACCAAAGACAACTGAATTCCACTCACGATAGTTAACTTGAAATAGATGAATATTCTCAGTAAAGGATTTATTAGCATCCCACGACGCCTCCAAGAACCGCGAGAAATTCTTGTGATCATTCCACACAGCTAGATAGCGAGTTGTGACTGAATTTGTGTGGACTGGTCACACGTGTTTATGATAATAGGGAGGTGATCCGACCCTAGTTGTTGGAGATGAAGAACCTCCGACTTCTCAAAGGCATCAAACCACTCAAAATTTCGAAGGCATCGATCCAGCCTTTGGGACAACGAACCTCTTGTCCACGTGAACCTTGGCCCATAAAACCCCATGTCATGCAAGGAAGACTGGAATAAGAAGTCATTAAATCTAGTATTGATGCCAAAACGGCATAGAGACCCACCATTCCTCTCAGAAGGACTACTGATAACATTAAAGAAGTTTCCTTCCAGCAACCATGGTGTAGCAGACGACGGCTCCAGTGCTAACAAATGATCTCAGAGAGTACGCCTTCTAAGACTATCAGGACTCACGTAAACAAATGTAACAAGGAGCTATTTATTTGACGATCAATCCAAGCATAGCCCATGGATATACTGATTAGAGACTGAAACCACGTCAATACTCATTGAATATTTCCACATAACCCATATACCACCAGAAAAACAAGTCACATCCACTCTGTAAGAAGCATCAAAGTCAGACTTGCGAATGAAGTTTTCCACCTTGGTGCCACTTATACGAGGTTCCATGATTGCGATAATGTCTGGATTCTGAAGCTTGACAAACAACATGAAATAATGATTAAAGGAGAGGCCCAAAGCCCCTTGAGCATTCCAAAGCATAATCTTAACCATTAAAAAGGAAAGAAAGGAGAACACAGATAGGTTCAGACCTGAGCCTCGGTATTCACTGTCGAGTTAAATACCGAGTTATCCCTCCACTGAGTCTGATTGTTAACCACTAGAGCCTTGGCCCGATGAGAACCACCTTGCTGACGCGTGGCATCCTTAGTTCTGCTAAGCTCTGAGGTCATGGACAAAACAAATTCGATAATGACTGGTTTAAAAGGCACATTGTCATTCTTTTTCTTTGATTTTAACCCTTGTCGAGACACCCTTTTGTTAGCTGCCAAATTCGTAGACAACGCCGTGGTAGATCCACCTTGCAAGGATGCTGGTAAGACACGTCTATTAGATTTATGGAAGACTCGGCTCACCCTCTTATCAGCTGCCTTAATAACTACATGCTTGGCTTTGTCGAGAGTTGACTCTACTGGCTCAATCACCTAACTTAAGGTTCATAGAGGACTCAGCTCACCCTCTTATCAACCGCCTTAACAGCTACATTCTTGGCATTGTCGAGAGTCGACTCTACTGGCTCAATCACCTCTAGTAAAATAACTAGATTAGGAACCTAAGGTTCAGTCAATGTAGTCACCACCAAGTTCATTGCCTCAAGCCGCTCCTCCTCTAAAGTCACCTACATGGCCTTCATGGAAATATTCCTACACTCTCCTTATTTCTTGTTTCACCATGCACAAATTCTACCGACTTACCAAAAGTTGGCACCGATATACTACAACTGTTTTGCCACGCGAGTTTGATATAGGCATCTCCTGACGTCATCTATCCTTTCATCCGGTATCGAGGCTAGAGAGGAGAAACGAGATCCCTTGGTATGACCATTAGCACCACCCACTTCCAAAGCAGATGGATTGTCCTTCCTCTAAGGATTGTTCCTCCGTCTATAATTTACAACCTGCATCCATGGCCCGTAAAGCTCTTCTGATCATGTCACTACTGGTGAAACCACAAACTCTTCCCTTGACAGTTGATTTATCTTTCCACATACCTCCTTTGAGTGTCCATACTTACCACATTCATAACATATGGTAGGGAGCTCTTCATACTCAATTTGTTAGTGATGACCATTGATTATAATCCCTGGATTTAATGGTTTATCCAAATCTACCACTACGGCAAGCCATGTGAACCTCCTTATCTTCCCTTCAAATGTATTGTAATCGATTCGTACGACCTGTCCAATAATTTTGGAGATACACCGAAACAGGCTCTTTGTATAATAACAATATGGCAATCCAAGGAGACGTACCCACGCCATTATACTCGATGGGTGATCCACAGACATCGCAAAGTTGTGACTCCATGGTTACACCATTAGGTAGCTGCCATAGATCACCCATAGCCCCCCATAAAGCACCTTCGAGCAGTCTTCCTTAAGAGCAAAGCGTACCAAAATAGTACTCATTATCTAGATCAATAAGGCTGATCGCACCTGAGGGATTCTAGAAAGCTTCAATCCGATTCAAGAGGGCCTTATACCCAATCGATTTCCCCTCGAGTCTAACAACAACTGAATGAGCAAGTTGATCATCCTGGCCTGAAGCAAATCTGTGTCCTAGCCCGAAGCTGCTTTGGGTGGTTGACTTACAGGAGCCTATTTTATGGTGATCTCAAAATCCCCAGCCACCATATCCCTAAATGAGGGTTTAGACGAAACTGTGTTCTGGCTTGAAGCTGCTTCAAGTGGTTGACTAGTACCTTGCCCTTGCCTTCCATGAGAAGCATCCGCTGTTTCATCCATAGCAATTGCTTCCTCCATAACCATATCAAACTTAGCCTCACCAGGGAGATCCTAATTCATACCCTTCTTCGACGCACGTTGATGGTGCCTCGTTGAACAAACCAGCTGATACCGAAAGAGCTATAAAAAATCATGTCATGATTGAATGAGGAAATATGGGAAATTAAGTAAAATTAGGCTTTGAAAATCAAATGGAAATCTGTAACGACCAAGATTTTAGGTTAGCGAATCAGGTCTTGGACCTGAGTATCAGGCCTTAGGTTCAGGGCCCAATTAAAAATGTGTAATTGGGCTTAGGGGTAGAAAGCAAAAATGAAAATAAAAAGAAAAGAAATAAAAAGGAAAAGGGTGTTTGAATTTTAAATAAGGAGTGGGCGGTTGAAAAGAGAAGAAATGAATGATAGAGGAGAGAGAAAAGGAAAAAGATGAGAATGGTGGGAGAAAGAAAAAAAAGAAAAGAAAAATTAGGAGTTGAAATTTCAAACTTCGATCTACGGAGATCTAGCCGTCTGATCGTGACACCACCTCTGCCATTGTGTTCATCTCGTCGAGACGAGTTTGCCGGTACCAGCATCACTGTCGTCAGAGTTGCCGTCGGATGAGGTGAGAGAGAGAAACTTTCGAGTTGTGTAGTTCAAGGGGTTAAAAGGCTCGAATCAAGAAACAGAGGCCACCACTGCGTTCACCGGCTCGAGAGCAGTGGGTCGGTGATGTTTGGTCACCGAAAACTGCCAGAGAGGCCGTCACGCGCCCCTACGTACCGCCGTTGTGCGTGGGCATGGCCCTGCTCTAGAGGTCCGAGTCACCCGAGTTGACTCGATCGAGTCAAGCCAAGTTGACAGCCGCGCCGAGCCAAGCCAAGCCGCATCGAGCCGAGTCGAGCTGAGCCTGTAACACCCATTTCCCGTATCCATCACTGAATACGAGTTAGAGATGTCACATGACACTTGTACAACGGTTCTTGTTTCAAAATCGATAAAATTTTGTTCTTTAAAATATAATTAATTTATCATTTTCTAAAAGAATATTTAATAGCGTAAAATTTAAAACTAATATTTCTAAGTTCAATCTGAACCTAGATTCAGGCAGCAACATGGCAGTTCATTTCTAAGATATATAATGAATAAAAGTGCCTAAAGTAAAAATCATTTAAATAGATAATAAAATATGATTTCAAACATATTTAACTAATAATATCCACTCTAAGTATTCATATTCATGTTCATAATATTACAACTATTTCAAACATTTTCTTATCAAGTAACCCAAAACATTTATAAGATACATGCCAACTAATAATATCAAAAAGGGACATCGGGGATGTCTTACTGATAATGATATATCGTTCCTAAAATAGACGGTGTTTTCTCTTGCAGCTCCTTACTCCTTACATTCTTTTACCTACGCGTGAAACACTCACACGCTAAGTATAAACTTAGTGAGGCAACTAATAATTCAATAATAACAATGAAAATAATAGCTTATATAAATAAGGCAGTTCATATCAAAAACCACTATTCAAAAATTTATGTCACTTTCATTTGCACTTTTCACTGTTATTTAAATCATAGCCAAATGTAAGATAAATGAGAATGTATGGTATGTGAGTCACTATTGAGTATGCACATGTGCGGCATCAACTAATTTGTTGTGCCAAAATAAACAATGTATCACTGTATAACTGCTGTAAACTTATACAACATCACTGTATCACTAGGTCATAGCTGTAGAACACAGCGTCACTGTTTCACTTTATAATTATTGTACATGTATACAACATCACTGTAACATTATACTCCCACCTCATTGGTATGCCAATTACACCAAGAAATCTCATAATACATACAATGGGCTTTAAACATTCACTATCATATATCATTCACTTATTTAAAATATCAAAAGAAATATTAACATTTCACAATATTATATAGGGTTTCATTGGGCAGTTCATACCCGAAAATCATTCATAGTTCTTTTCAAAAATCATTGAAAAGATATCATTTATGAAGTGACATTCGAGACAGATTCATCACAAGTCTTTCTCATATCAAATAAAAATAGTAGAAATGCACTCACCTGTTGCCTCACTAAAAATCTTTACCCTTATACACAGCTTCACTTTTGCACTTTTTCCTTGTCTTTAGAGTTGCTCGGCTCCCGGTTTGGATTACGATTATGATCTACAACCATTTCACCAACATATACAATTCAAGTATATGTTAGTATCATTCTAACTTTAATATGCATTAGGAATAATAATAATATTCCTACATATACTTTCATTACTAATCTTATCTCCCAACATAAATGTTAACCCTTATACTTTCAAATCTTTTAAAATAATCCTTTACCACACAACTTCAATTTCAATTCAACTTTCCACTTTAATCACATGCTTCCCCAACTTTACAATTTAGTCCTCAACATTTTACAAACTTTCACATTAGTCCAATTAACATTCCAAAGCTTACAAAATCATCCTTACATCATTTCTAGCCTTAGGAAAATGTTTCCATAATTTTCCCCAATTTTTTCCCTATATGCCGAATTCCAAGAGTCATTCTCTAAAATTTTCTCCAACTTGATTCAAACATAAATTCAACTCCCAACATCATATTCAAGATTCTAACATCATTTCCCATTCAAATAAAAATTTTGCAAGAGTTTCCCCAAATTTTTCAATATTCCCAAATAATACCTAACACCAAAATTCCATGGAATTTTCATCATATCATGCATGTAACATCATCACAACTCCAAATCTAATTAAAACAATCCTTAAAACATGAAATCTCAACTTGTTCTTCATAAACCCTAATCTTCAATCACAACATATACGCATGGAAACTACTCAAAAATTATACCAAATGAAAGAAAATTCAATGGAGATTAATTTTCTATTTCATGTCTTAAACCAAAAACCAATCGAATCAAACCAAAAATTGAATAAAAAACTTTCTTACCTTGGCTATGGTGTTTTCAAATTGAGGAAGAAGATGAGAGAAAATTTCTAGCTTTTTTCTATCATTAATTAACATGACAAATGACATTTTAATTCTTTAAATCCAATATAAAAATCTCCCTTAATAGTAAAATTACCATTTTACTCCTCAATTATGACCAATTAGGTATTAACACCTATTATTATCACTTTTCCATAATCATCTTTAATCAAAAAGTAAGGGCAAAATTACTAAAATGCCATTAATGAATCCATGTATTCACAAAAATGCCATTTGTTCACTATTCCAAAATACTGTCTTCAATCGATTAAAAATGATTCCAAAACAAAATGCCATATTCTTCAAGTCCTCTTACAACTTCCTTCAAAATTTCATCACATTCCGAACTCATACGATTACTCGAATCACATTTAAACTTTAACTGTAATTTCCCAATAATAAAAACATCGAATCGAACCAACAATTTTATATTCGATTCACACCCTTATATGATCTATTTAATTATAGAATAAAAATAATTATAGGAAAAATTACCACGTTGGTCCTTGAACTTTTCTCAACTTTTCATTTTGGTCACCAAACTTTAACATTTTATATTTTAGTCACTGAACTAAAACCACCAAGTTTTAATTCTTTGCAAAATAGTCACTAACCAAAAATTGGAGTATCATCGAGCCGCGTCGAGCCGACCGCCGCCCTCTACTGCCGACCACCGTTGACTGCCGCTGTTGATCGTTGATCGGCGTTGACTTTTTTTGAAGGACCCTACCCTGAGGTTTCTCGACGTTTCGGATCCAATGGTGCAATCCGTTTTGCCAAATTCAAACCCAGTAAGATTTTTTTATGTGTTTGACCTTTCATTTAGTATAGGAGGTGCATAGAATTTAAGTGTTTCGTATTTGTTAATATGCGAGGTTTAATCGGGGTCAAATATCGGACCAAGTGGAATATTGGGAAGCTATGATGAGGATTTTAGCGATGTCAGCATAAGGTTAGTACACCTCAAACTCCGAAATGCTTTATGAGCATCATAAGTGTAATTGCCTTGCATGTTAGTGGTTGCAAAATAGGAGATGAGTAATAAGCATGCGTCCGTACTGGTATTGCAAGACTCGATATTTATTAACTGAGATACTTGGCGAGTTTAAGAATGTTCGAAGATGTTACAAGCTTTAGAGACTGTGTAGGATTGTTTGAATATCCGTATGACTATCTGATTGTATGATTGGTTGTTTGACTGATTTATGATGATACCTCATGTACTAGCTGAATATATATAAATGTTCGATTAAATGACTTAAATGCGTTAACAACAAACTATAATGACTCTCATCCCTTTAGGGGTAGAATAGGGACTCGTAATTAATATTGATGCCATCAGGCTTAAGGGCCTATAATGCTAGAAAGACGCGATTGTAATAATAGACTAATATCGGTAAATATTAGATAAATTGCTTATGGAGCTGGTAATTAACACTAATTGGCTTAAAGGTTAGTTAATGATGGAAATTGACAAATATGATTAATAAAGCGGTTATTATTGTAATAAATAGATAATATGAACTCGATATGAGATTCTGAGTGATGATACTTGCTCGATGTGAGAATATGAGCCCTGCTCAATGTGATATTCTGAGCGAAGACTCAATGCGAGATTCTGAGTATACCGCTCGATGCGAGATTTCGAGCAACTAGATGTGAGATTCTGAGCATGGGCGGGTCTCTCACTGTCGGATGACATTGGAACCCGCTCCTAGTTTGCTTTATTGATGTGCTTGTTGTAATTGCAATGTTGTTTATATGCTTGACATGTGTTTAGGCGATTATGGTAGCGCCACATGTTTATTTATCTCTTCTTATTGCTTGTACTAGCTTGCATGCTTACTTTTATGATTAGCATAAATTCTAGTTGAGTAGATGTGTACCACCGAGCTTTGTAAGCTCAGCGCTAGAATCATTGTTTTCGTGCGTAGGTTGACCGTTAGATCGTGAGATCGTAGAGTACTATTAGATCAGGATTCTAGCACGTGGTGAATCTTCAGAGTACGGTATTTGAGTCTAGTGGGCTATGTGTTCATAGGACCTTACTTGTGGAGTCTTTATTTATTATTTGAAATTGTATTATTTAAAATTGTACCTTTAAATGTTTTAAATTTAAATTGGAGCTCCTTTGTAACATTTTATTTACTTATATATATTTATTTTAATCGTTTGTTTTAAATGCTTTTGCGACTTACTTGATGGGTTGGTCTTGTTTGAAAAGAAATTTTATGGTTTTGGGTTTGGGCTTGAGGCCCAAATGTGACATCCGGGTCGAGGGTGTTACATTTAGTGGTATCAGAACCTAGGCTTAGTCGGTTCTAGAAAACCCCGGGGTGGTATAGATATTTTAGTAAGGTGTCTAGTGAATGCAAGCCCTTAAACTAAATTCGTACTCTTTAAGGCTGGAATTCTGATAGTGCGTCTAATGTTGCGACGTCAAGATGGTTTTGATCGTGGCCTAGAGGACCAAGTTAATCTTGGGATAGTTAGTGGTAGTGATCCTGGGAACGGGGTCACCTCAGATTGTCGAAATGCATGTTAGTCGAATGATACCCGAGTCAAGAATGTATTCTCCTCATATTGCATGAATGACGTCTTCGTTGCGTGTTGTAATCACCCTAAAGTCTTCAGACTTGTTGTAAGTGTTCGTAACAAGGAATCTTTATTGTTATACGTGGATAAGGGTTTGTTGCGGGAATGGATAGTCTGTTCTCGAAATCGATCGATGAGTGCACGTTGGTTGGAAGACCATTTTATCTATTCAAAAATGAGTTCTGTTGATACTGGGAGAGTATTATTGAAGCATTCCTCGAAGATAGTGGATTCGGGATCTATTAGTTCGTCAGTGTATAGCCGAAGTTAGACGTTCTACCGGTTTAAAGAAGGGCTATCTTCTTAAGAGTTGTTGCACCGTGGGAATTGTTCTGGTTAATCAAGTGGGGAGTTAGCCAGTGATGCTGAGAGTGAATTTGAGACCTCGATGGAACCCAGCTTTGGAAATGAAAATGTTGGATCGTCGCCCTTTTATCGTGATCATTACAGTGATAGTTTTGAGGATGGCAACGGGGTTGTGAGACAGGTTTGACCAAATCGATATGTGTTAATGTATGTAGTTCGATGATCGAGAGATTTTAGACTACCATAGGGCTTGTTTATGCTTCATGGTGGAGTCGTTAAGTTCCCTCCATTTTAAGAACGTGAGTAGATGCGAGGTAAGACCGAGTTGGATGTCGGTGCCGTCATAGTTGTTAGAGGTTATCGACTCAGTTGAGTAGTTGGAGATTCAGTTTTGGAGGAACAACTTGAATAAGGTCATTCTCGTCTAAGTGTTTCGCTCAAGGGGAGTCAGGCTTGTTCTCTAGTAAAACGTTGGTTCATGAATGTGCTGCCCAAACCGTTGATAGTTTGTTAAGCTATCGAAGAAGATCATTAACCATTTTCGAAGGTGGATAACCCGTCTAACTGAATGTGAAGTGCATGTGTATTTTTCTGAGATTAGTTTAGAAGGGTGATGCTTATCGCTATGTGTTGAGGTTAGAAAATTTGATAAATGGATTTTGGAATTAAGATTTTCTTTTCTCTTTAAGTATGTTGCGATGGCGGGTAATGTCTGTGGTGACGTCGAGGTGTATCAATGAAGATAGGAGAGAGCCACGATGTTGTCTCTCGAATATAAGATGATGCTTTGAGTGACAAGTGTAAAAGTATAGGAATACGAAAAGATTAACGTTTAAAGGTGATTATCCCAAGGACCGTGTATGTAGGGAAAGGTTAATGGCATTGGAATCAGTTAAAGAAGCAAGGACCGAAACTTCGTAAATGTTTTTGATCATATCACAGTTTTTTTGGAACGAGCTAAGGAACATTGGTGGAAACTCGAGCTATGTGAGACCGTTTCGTTATGACAGTGGTGTGGACTTGATCATAGCTGAATGAGATTTTGAGGTTTTCGAAGATGTTTTGTTGTACCGTTAGAGCTGTATTTTTGGTGCTAGAAGAAAAAGGTTGTGTTCTTCCCAATAGTGTGAAGTTCGAGGTACTTGATCTCTAAGGGAATTGCGGTTTTGATAATGACATGGAATAAGGTATGTAAGAACTGTTGACGGTGTAGTCGATCACCACCTAAGCAAAGTGAGCTAAATAAGTAGTGTATCGTACTGAGTAACAAGATTTGGAGTACCATGTTGTCGTGTGGGGTTATCCTAGATAATGGTTATGTAAGAGATTGTCGATACTAGCTTTATGCAGTACCGATACATGTATGTTTGTTAGCACATTTTGAGTTAAGTTTTGGTTTGCTTTGGGAGTCTCGAGAATAAGCTTCCGATTTTAGTTAAGAGGATACAATGTTATGATTGAGTTTGCGTCTGATGGTTGTCCATAAACTTTGAAATCTTATGGTTGATATTTTGGAAAAGACGTATCAAGGTAAGAGAATTCTCCCTTAAAGTACAGTGGTCAGTATACGGCAAATTTTGAGAGCGACAGTTGATGCTAAGCTTTCGTCATGTATTCAGGAAACAGTGTGGAGTTGTGTGTTGAGACAGTGACAAGTAGCTGCTTGCTATCAGTTGAGAGATAAGTATTGAGTTATCAGAATTGTGAGGATGCTTTGGTATTTATCGGTGAAAATTAATAGGTGGCCAGGGTTTTGTACAGGATTCGTGAGTGCACAGTTTCATTGAGTAATGATATAGTGCCTGGATATGCACCATTTAATAAGTTTTCAACAAAGGTGTGAGCCACAGAAAGTCTATTTGGTTTGTTTGCCAGTTGGGTTGTACGGCACAGTGAGTTATTCATGTTACCTTTTAGCACAAGATTCGAGGTTGATGGAACATTTTCTTTGGTGGGCCTTGATTACGACGATAGTTTTGAGTGGTATTACAGGGGATGGGTTCTCCAGATACGTTATGATTCAAATCGTAAGACCTTGAGAAAATCGAGTTGGTGCGAGCTATGTTAGTTACCAATATGGATTCCATGTCGAGTTTAATGTGAATGCTTAAACCGAGTTTGGGTGTCATTTGTTTTCAAAAAGTTAAAGCCCGACAACCGATGTTTTGGAAGATAACGCTGTTAGAGTTAGAGTCTCCATCAGGGTGTTACCTCGAGAATAGTTATCTAGTTTGGATGCAACGACTGTTTAACCTCCTGTTCTTTTGATCGTGTGTTGTAGTAAAAGAATTTGTGTGCAGCAATTTCTTAAGGTTCTACAGAGAAATTAAATTTCTTGATGAAGTGTCTGCATGACGTTTTGTCAAGATACCATCGAGTTTTGGCTTGTCATTTGTGATGTACCCAACGAGGATAAAATCTTCCTATAGAAAAGAATCAGTTTAGATATTGTTCGTACCATCAGAATGCATGGTTGTGTTGGTAAGTGTTGTGAGAGATTAGAGTAGCACGACGGGAAATCTTGAGGACGCCGAAAAGTTGTGATGGGTCTGGTATCTCTACGGTTATGGATGCAAATTTTGAGGACGAAATTTCTTTTAAGGAGGGGAGAGTTGTAATGACCTGGATTTCGGATTAGCGAATCGGGTCTTGGACCCGAGTATTGGGCCTTGGGTTTATAGCCCAATTAAAAATGTATAATTGGGATTAGGGGTAAAAAGGGGAAAAGAAAATAAAAAGAAAAGAAATAAAAGGAAAAGGGTGTTTGAATTTTAAATAGGGAGTGGGTGGTTGAAAAGAGAAAATGAATGATGGAGGAGAGAAAAAAGGAAAAAAAATGAGAATGGTGGGAGAGAGAGAAAAAAAGAGAAAAGTTGGGAGTTGAAATTTTAAACTTTGATCTACAGAGATCTAGTCGTTCGATCGTATCACCACCACTGTCATTGTATTCATCTCATCGAGACGAGTCCGCCGGTACCATCATCACCGCCGTCAGAGTTGTTGTCGGAGGAGGTAAGAGAGATAAACTTTTGGGTTATGCAGTTCAAGGGAGTTAAAGGGCTAGAATCAAGAAACGGAAGACACCACCGCGTTCACCAGCTCGAGAGCAGTGGGCTGGTGAAGTTTGGTCGTCGAAAGCCGACGTCACGCGCCCCTACGCGTCGCCATTGTATGTAGGCGTGACCCTGCTCCAGGGGACCGAGTCACCTCAGTTGACTCGGCCCAGCTCAATCGAGTCAGGCTGAGTTAACTCAGCCTAAGCCCAGCCTCGTCGAGCCGAGTCAAGCCGAGCCGCATCGAGCTGACCGCCACCGTCTGTCGCCATTAACTGCCGCCGTTAACCGTTGGCAGCTGCCGTTGACCAGTGTTGACTTTTGCCGGGAGACCCTACCCTAGGGTTTCTCGACGTTCTAGATCCAATGGCGCAGCCCGTTTTGCCAAATTCAAACCTGGTAAGCTATTTTTATGTGTTTGACCTTTCGTTTGGTATAGGAGGTGCGTAGAATTTAAGTGTTTTTGTATTTGTTGATATGCGAGGTTTAATCGGGGTTGAATATCGGACCAAGTGGAATATTGGGAAGCTAGGATGAGGATTTTAACGATGTCAGCATAAGGTTAGTACACCTCAAACTCCTAAATGCTTCATGAGCATCATTGTAATTGCCTTGCATGTTAGTGATTGCAAAATAGGAGATGAGTAATAAGCATACATCGGTACTGGTATTGCAAGGCTAGATATTTATTAACTGAGATACTTGGCAAGTTTGAGAATGTTCGAAGATGTTACGAGCTTTAGGGATCGTGTAGGATTGTTTGAATATTCGTATGACTATTTGATTGTATGATTGGTTGTTTGACTGATTTATGATGATGCCTCGTGTACTAGCTGAATATATATAAATGTTCAATTAAATGACTTAAATGCGTTAGCAACAAACTATAATGACTATCATAAGCTTTAGGGGTAGAATAGAGCCTCGTAATTAATATTGATGCCTTCAGCCTTAAGGGCCTATAATGCTAGAAAGATGCGATTGTAATAATGGACTAATATCGGTAAATATTCGATAAATTGCTTATGGAGCCGGTAATTAACACTAATTAGCTTAAAGGTTAGTTAATGATGGGAATTAACGAATATGATTAATAAAGTGGTTATTACTGTAATCAATAAGATAATGTGAATTGATGGGAATAAATTGTATTACTCCTCCATAAAACATAACAACTCGGTAATGCTTGATTGGTTGTAATAGCAACAATAGGGACCCGTAATGGGTCGTACAATAATTTTGTGCTAGGTAGGGCACTTGTATGGATCCGTGGTGGGTCATGTATGGTTACGTGCCAGATAGGGCACTTGTTTGGTTATGAGTCTTTGTTTGGTGGGATCAGGATACTTAGTGAGTGAGTGTTGCAACACATGAAGGCCACTCGATGTGAGATTCCAAGTGATGAAATGAAGGCCATCTAATGTGAGATTTCGGGTGATGATACTTGCTCAATGTGAGATTCCAAGCCTCGCTCGATGTGAGATTTCGAGCGAAGACTCGATGCGAGCTTCTGAGTACACCGCTCGATATGAGATTCTGAGCAGCTCGATGTGAGATTTCGAGCATGAGCAGGTCTTCCAGTGTCGGGTGAAATTGGGCTCTGCCCTTGATTTGCTTTATTGATGTGCTTGTTGTAATTGCAATGTTGTCTATATGCTTGACATGTGTTTAGGCGATTATGGTAGCACCACATGTTTATTTATCTCTTCTTATTACTTGTACTAGCTTGCATGCTTACGTTTATGATTAGCATGAACTATAGTAGAGTAGATGTGTACCACTGAGCTTTGTAAGCTCGGCGCTCGGAATCGTTGTTTCCGTGCATAGGTTAATCGTTGGATCATGGGATCGTGGAGCACTATCAGATCGGGATTCTAGAACGTGGTGATTCTTTAGAGTACGGTATTTGAGTCTAGTGGGCTATGTGTTCATAAGAAGTTGCTTGTGGAGTCTGTATTTGTTATTTGAAATTGTATTATTTAAAATTGTACCTTTAAATGTTTTAAATTTAAATTGGAGCTCCTTTTGTAACATTTTATTCACTTATATATATTTATTTTAATCGTGTGTTTTAAATACTTTTGCGACTTACTTGATGGGTTGATCCTGTTTGAAAAGAAAATTTATTGTTTTGAGTTTGGGCTTGAGGCCCAAATGTAACATCTGGATCGAAGGTGTTACAAAATCAGGAAGCTCAATTGGGGAAAGAATAGGGTTAAAAAAGTTAATAGGGACGACATCATTTCGTTTATTAATTCAGACGTCAAACGGGTTATTTTATCCGAGCGAGCCTAATGTGATGGATCCGAGGATGCAAAGGATCATAAGAAGAAGGAAGGCCCAATAGCGGAGTTTATTGAGAGTCAAATTACCATTCTGAATTAGATGGAGGATCAGTCCGTTCGGATGGGAAAACAAAAAAAACAAGTGTCTAAAAATAATTGTTGTCCTTACAAGCTTTGCATATTTGTTAGGCTATTGTACTGAATTCTCATTATCGGTTATCAACAAAATTCTAAACTTTTCTCAAAACTCATCTTCTTCTCTTTCTCAAATCCCCTTCTTTTCAATTCTTGAATCTCACAATCGGATTGTGAAAAATTGGTATCAGAATTTTGTTTAAAGATCCATTGTCAAGCCCTGAAAACCAAAGAAGCAACAACAAATGTCTCAAAATATTCCCAGAAGCAGCTTCTGTCTCGATTGCATGACTCACGTCATTCAGAGATACAAGCTATCTATCACATATTGAAATTATACATTTATTGGCCAGGGATAAAGGCACGTATGAAAGAATATGTGAGACAATGTGATGTGTGTCAGAGGACTAAGGATGAACATATTCCCATTTCACAGAAAGCTTCACTTCATTAAAGGATTATCAGAAATTCAGCTGCATATTGGTGGTAGTGGATAAATATACCAAGTATGGCCACTTTATTTCACTAGCTCACCCCTATATAGTTAGAGTGTACTTGGAGCATATCTATAAACTACATGGAAATGCTAAGATGTCAATTTCTGATAGAGATAAAATTTTCACTAGTTACTTTTGGAAAGAGCTCATGAAAATGTTAGGGACTAACACTGTATTTAGCTCAGCCTATCACCATGAAACGGATGGACAAACTGAGAGACTAAATTAGTGTCTCGAACGGTATCTAAGAAGCATTTGTAATACATAGGGTTCAGTGGTTCTCCCAAGTTGCAGTGGAGTTTTGGACAGGCGCGATAGGAGCGACCGCACAGGCCCTCGAGAGAGAGGGGCCCAAAAATAGAGAACTTAAGTTAAATAATTGTAAAAATTTTAAATTTGTATATATAATTATGTATATATATATAATAATCATCTAAAACTTTAAACATGCAAAAAGAATGACACCTTTTAAGTAAAAATGTTTGATTTTTAGATGTTTATAAGTTAATTTTTTGTTGCTCAAGAGGATAATATAGTAATATTTTTTCTATTAAAGTAATTTTTTGAAAGAAAAAAATTTATATATCTTACCGATTATAAATTAAGGGCCGCATTTTAAAAATTACACAGGGCCCCCAAAATTTTTGAACTGCCCCTCCCAAGTTGAATAGTGGTACAATACCAATTTTCATACAGCTTTATAAATGGTTCAACTATAAATGGTTCAACATCGCATGAAGTATGACGCTGAAAAGAAAAGAACAAATAAAGATCAAGTTGGAGATGCGGTGTACCTTAAACTAGGGACGGACGCAGAATTTTATGTTAAGAGGGACGAACATATAAAATTTTAAGGAGAGACGAACTTATAAATTTTTAGAGAGTGAAAATATATTTTTAATAAAAATACATAATAAATTTTTAAAAAAATCTAATTTATATAAAAATTTTAATTTTTTAGGTTAAACTGCAACCATAAAGGCAAACATCCTAAGCTCTGCCAAAGAATTTCAAGCTTGCTGTGAGGTTTTATGGGCCCTACAAGGTGACAAAAAAATTGGGTCAGTTGCATATAAGCTACAGTTGCCAGATCCAGTAAAATAACCTAAATTTGAATAGATTGAATCCTCCAAAATGAAAAAGTTGATAAGGATAGCGGGTTCTTTAAATAATTTAAATTTAAATAATTATATATACTTTTAAAGTAAAATATATTTATATATATAATTTTAATAATTATTTTTCTTCAAATAGACATGTGCATCAAAATCATTTCAATTATTAGTAAAACTGTATTAAAAATATAATTCTTTAAATAATAAATTAATATATACATTTTAAAATATGCTTAGTGATGTTGTAGTGAAAAAACTAATTTTTATAATCTAGTACATATTAATAAATGTCAATTATTTTTTTGGTATATAAAAGAAGGGGAAAGCGAGTATTACTATATGCCTCATTAGAAACCCCTAAACCTAAATGGAAAAAGAGTACCCATAGTAATACCTACATAAAACGAAACGAGAAAAAAAACTCGACACAATAATCTTTAGCTTAACAATCCCATGACACCGAACCAACTAACAATACCCAGCCAAGACCAGTCATCATGGGTCCTCCAACCCTTGCATAACGACCAGGGAAGTACCCGCAGCTACTTGTCCCTCGGTCCGCCTCCATATCTCCAGCTTGTGCTGGTCCTCTGCCACTGCAGTAGCCACAACCCCTAGTGGCATTGCGAACAACCTCCCATCATACGTTTGAACTCGCCTCATCGCAACCAATTTATCCGCAACATGGTTCCTGTCCCGAGAAATGCGTCTCACTTTAACGTGCTAATCCCGATTCAACCAATCATGAATTGCTTGGACTAACGCACTTTTAGCGAGTGCCGACGATGAACACTCTATAATCTCCACCACTTCCCTATTATCTGTTTCCAGCTCCAAGTATTTAAAACCGGCTGCCCACGCATGGCGCAAACCATCATGGATAGCCCATAGCTCGGTCACAAGAACTAGACATCTACCAAGAAAATGAGCAAAACCAAGCACCCAATCGCCCCGGTCATCTCTAAAAGCACCTCCAATCGCAACTCTATCATCTAACAGATTCACCGCTGCATCTACGTTCCCCTTAATCCAGCCTCTTCGCGGCCCAATTCAAACAGACTCACAACTCGTTACTGTCGTCCTATTAGCACCATTGCGCGCAAACACTCGATCACATTCCTCAATTAACCTCTGCCCTCTAACAAACACACTCTCGCGCATCACCTATCCCTCATCAAATAGCAAACAACATCGTGTCTTCCACAGTAAACTGAAAAACGCATACTCCAGTCATAACTTGAATCTACAGAGTCAATTTGCTCCTTAAGATTCTCATGTAACCAAGCTTCAAAAGGTTGCGCAAGGAACCGGTTCAAACTAGCAGAATCCAAAACTTGCATCCATAGAGTTTGAGCCCGAGAGCACTGTCGAAGAACATGGTCTAAATTGATGCAATCCACTATTAGTTATCAGCTATTCGCTAGTTGTCAAACATAACATATATTTTGTCTATTAACAAAATGTTAATGTGTGAATTAGTGAAGCTATTTATGTTCAAAATTACAAGCTTTCACATCGGAAGCTAATTCATCTATGATACTCCATATCGTTGAATTTCTTAATTGAGATTAAATACTGCAATTTAATTTTGTTTACAGAGAAAGCAATCAGATTGTTGATTGCTTGGCTAAACTGGCCTTTTCTTCAGATATGATACTCCCTATTTGAATTTCTTCAAATATGCTTGCTTTCGGGTACCATTTCTTTCAAGTTCCACATGTTGAAGTTGAAAGCTTTCTCCATAAGGATAGCCGTGAGCTATGAACTCTTTGTAGGAATTGTTTGCTGTTGATTTGTTTCTACTGTAATAAGAGAAAATTACAAGCAAATAGGGTTTTTTTTATTTTGTAGGTGTATCTTATTTTATATTATTATTAGGCATGATACCAAAATATGTCTATAACGTTTTACTGAATAGTCGCTTTAGCCCATATTTTTTTAATACTTTAGTCCTCAACATTTTATTTTGGGTTAAGACACTCCCTAAGTGGATGAAAACTGTTAGTTAAATAACGGTCAACGCCGAACGCTGACATTAAAGTTCCACATGTACAAAGACATTGACGTGGCATAATGACCAGTCAGCAAAAACATATTTTTTTAAAAAAAATTATTATCATCTTATAGGGTCATCTTATTGGTTTAAATTGAAAAAAATCAATATTCGCATTTGTATGGACTTGATGGGAGACTCAACGGCTAATCATCAAACCAAGCTACAATCTTTGTTTTTGAAAGCAATAATATTTAACATATCGTCAAATTTCTTTCAGACATTCCACCGAACACTTGCAGGGGTCTTCACCATATCAATGACATCCTCATCAATGGTCTTCCACTCAAAACACTAAACCAACTTCACCGCAATATACTAAGCAATAATATACTTGAGAGTGGGTTCGGTACTGTTTTTTTTTTGTCTACATCTCCAATTTTTAATTGTTTTCGCTTCTTTCCTTTTGTTATCAGTTTATTATCCTGCATTTTGATTTCTGCTTTGCTTTTTTAAGTTTTAATAGGAGAGCTCTTTTCTATGGTTATTTTGAATACAGACATGTGTGCAGGTAGACAGATAGAGTTAATATTGATTTGATTTGATTTGATTTGATTTGATTTGAATTGATTGAGATTATGGGAAAGTGAGGATTTTTTTAGCGATGGCTTTAACTTCGCCTGCAAGTGTTTCAAGTATATTATTGCTTAGTATATTGCGGCGAAATTGATTTAGTGTTTCGAGTGGAAGACAGTTGATGAGGAAGCCATTGATATGGTGAAGACCTTGCAAGTGTTTGATGGAATGTGTGAAAGAAATCTGGCGATATGCTAAATATTATTGCTTTAAAAAATTATCAAAGATTGCCGCTTTGTTTGATGCTTGGTCGTTGAGTCTCCCTTCTTATTTGAACCGCCTCAGATCTGATTTTCTGGTTTTTTTTCTCTCAGGTAACCGATCTAAATTATTTAAAAATAAAAAACAGATTGGATGTCTGAATTTTCGTATCGGATCATCGAAAAAATGAATTGAATTTGTAATATCCAAATTTTACTAGTGACCAAAATGTAAATTTTAAAAGTTTTGTGGCTAAAGTATAAACTTTGAAAAAGTCAGGGATCAAAGTGTAATTTTCAAAAGCTATGTATTTTAACTCCGTAAATGAATAGTTTGTCCCCAATAATGACGTTTTCGTGTTACCCGAATTTTTTGTACGGAGTTTGTATTAATGGCTATAAAACGATCAAGTTCGGAAAAATATTCTGATAATTGGATCGAGCTAAAATTTCAGAGATAGTTCCATGGACCTTATAAGAGTCATAAAATATCATTTTATAGATATTTGGATGTTAAAAATATCGGTAAGAATTTAAATCGATCGAAATGACATGGAATGACAATTTTGTGAGTAAGTTGATCAGTAAAGGGCATTTTGGTCATTTTGCCCAAAAGGGACATGGAGGGAATTTTGAGATTCCTTTTATGGATAAATAGTGTCTGATTAGAATCCAACTAAGTCTAGTTGAAATGTTACAAAATGGCAAATTAGAAATATAAATCTAATTTGAGGGTATTTTTGGAAAGTGGAATTTATTGAATTAAAAATTTATTTTTAATGATACAAGTGTCTTAAATATATGAAACATGAAGGAATTATCAGCAGAAATACTCTACAAATTGTTGGTGAAGATAAAAAGAAGAGAAAAATTTTACAAGCTCGATTTAAGCCTCGAATCTCGGTTTTCAGGTAATCTTTCAAACTACAAAGTTGTTCTACTCTTCGAGCTCTATCTTTTGATGTAAATAATTCATAGAATACTTGCTTGGTTGATGTGATTTGATATGATGAAGAAATTAGGGTTTATGAACAAATTGGGGCTTTTATGATTTTATGAATCCATGGTTGATTTTAAGTTAGAATCATGCTTGTATGATGTTAGAATCATGGTATTGAGTTGGGATTTAAACCCTACATATTTTGGTTTGTATAGAGAAGATTAGGGTTTATGGATTCAAGTCTAACTTAGGGTTTGTGATGTTGGATTAATGATCTAGTAAGCTTGATTTGTTATTTGGAAGCAAAACCCTAAGTTAAATACATAGAGACCATTTCGGCAAGCTTCAAAATTAAGGGACCAAATCTGATTTTTAGTTAAAATGATGGAATTAAGGTAGTAATGTTGATTTGAGGACTAATTTGCAAAGTTAAGAAGCTTGAATTCTTATATTTGAAATTTGGTGACCATCTCGACAAATCAAGAGAAATTAGAGAAGTAAAGGTTTAATGTTATTTTGATGAATGATGTAAAGAGAACATATGGATACAAGCTTTATTCGAGTCATTTGAAGTAAAGTGATGGGACTAAATTGATAAGTAGAGAAATAAGGAGAAGTTGGTGTAAATTAGAAGTTATTTATGGAAAGTTATGTTGGAATTTGAATTATGACAGTATGTTTAAAAATTCGCCATAAATTCTACAAAAATGGTTAGACGATGAATTTTATACCATTGTAAATATTTGTTAGTCTAGTTTCGTTTCCAACAAATAGAAACTAATTTCGAGTTTCGAGTTAAAAGATATGAATTTTTAATCAAATGAAGGTTAGAAAAATTACATAGCAGTTTCTGCTTGGACAACTTTGTGACGTGAATGTAAGGAATTTTCGTAATTTTTGTAGATTTTATTAATTTAGGAGGCTTATACCTTTAGAACCGTTATCGAAACTAGTTTCTACGGTATAAAGGAAATTAAGATCTAGTATGTGTTTTGCTCTGTATAAGTAAATCTTTGAAGGTAGCGCAAGCTGTAACATTTTGTATTTAAATGTTAGTTAGCAAGCTCGGAAGAATTATTGGAAGTTCAAATTGGTTACTAAGGATCATAATGAGCTTTTGAACAGTACAAGGAAGAAAGGAAAATATTTGAAAATTTTATATTCGAATGATTATATTAGACAGCATGTTTAAGGTATTGTTAGATTTGAATCTAACAAATATTTTATTTTATTCATGTATTTAATGAAGTCAAGTCCGAATCAAAGAAAGTTCGAGGTACTATGAAAGAAAAGATCGAACTAGGACTTAGTGAGGCATTGTGTTAAGTGGCCAAGGTGAGTGCATTATTTATGTATATGTTATTTTTGAAAAAGGAAAGACTTGTGATAAGTCGACCCTAATATAGAAATGACTTACATTGTTTTGAAGCATATTGATTTGATGCATAAAAATAGCAAAGGCAAGTAACATGTATCTGAACATGGCAAATGTGACATGCATTGTACATTGTCTTTACTCTGAGATACTTATATGATTATTCTGAACATGACATGATATGTGATATGATCAGTTTGAAATGATATGATAGCTGAATGCCCAAGTATTATAACATGAGAGTCTTTGGTATAGTTGGATATCCATAGAGTCCCAGCAGCTGCAATCTCATGTATCATACAAGTATGTTTCGTGACTACTACGGTGTCACTTCCACCTTGGGGACCCCAGCCCTTGGTGTGCACCCTGGGGATCCAAGCCCATAGTGCTAATGGCACTAACGAGGTGCTTTTATGAGGAGCAAAAAGCATCATCGAGTACGTACTCATCTTTCATGTTTAAGTTAGGCACTACGGTGTCTTATTTCATATGACTCGCATACCTTGATCTCATATAGTATACTTTGGGCAGTTTTGAAAGGTTAATGAAAATGCAGGTAGTCGAGTTAATAGACTTGGCAATTCAGTTCATGATATATTTCAATAGAGGTTTGGTATTAAGTACAAGAAATAATAGGTTCTCTGTACTTTTGTATTTTCTGCATTTTTTGTGGTATATGTATTTCTTTGTTTGATATGTTAGGCAAAGAATTAGAATTATGATAAAGTTTGCCATGAAATGCCATAGAAACTGGTTATATTATGCTATGAGAAGCATGTTGAAGTATGTCAAGTAAACATGATGAACTTAATATAAGTAATTTATCAGTTATACTTAGATAAGCTATATATAAAAATAAGCCTTGCATTATGTTCATGTCAGTTATTTGATAACCTTATATACTTTGCCTCATTAAGTGAATACTTAGCGTGTGTATGTTTCACACGTAGGTTGTCTAGAAGCATAATTGAAGAAGAGCCAGACATGCTGATCAAGCTGCAATCTGTCAAATATCAGTAAGGCATTCTACTTTATGATATTTTCTAGTGGGCTTGTATCTCTTATATGTTAGTATTTTGTGAAGCCAAGATTAGACTAAAAGTCAACTCAAATAATTAGCCTTATTAATGAATATTAACTTGATAAGAATCAAATAAAGAACTAGTGATGTGAGAAATTAGTTTGAGTAGTATGTGAAATTTCGGTAAATGAGTTTTATTGATTTAAATTTTTTACGAGTCTGGAATTCTGTCAGAAAATGTTGTGACATCCTTAAAGTGTATTTTTACTACAAGTATACGTTAAGGGTGTTACATTTAGAATTGTAATATCACAAATTTCGTCTAGTGACCAAAATGTAAATTTTGAACATTTTGTGGCTAAAGTATAAGATTTGGAAAAGTTCAAGGATCAAAGTGTAATTTTCAAAAGCTATGTATTTTAACTCCGTAAATGAATAGTTTACCCCCAAGAATGACGTTTTCGTGTTGCCCAGATTTTTCGTACGGAGTTTGTATTAATGGCTATAAAGCGATAAAGTTTGAAAAAATATTCGGATAATCGGATCGAGCTAAAATTTCAGAGATAGTTCCATGGACCTTAGAAGAGTCATAAAATATCATTTTATGGATATTTGGATGTTAAAAAGATCGGTAAAAATTTAAATCGATCGAAATGACATGGAATGGCAATTTTATGAGTAAGTTGATCAGTAAAGGGCATTTTGGTCATTTTGCAAAAAAGGGATATGGAGGAAATTCTGTCAGAAAATGTTATGACATCCTTAAAGTGTATTTGTACTACAAGTATACGTTAAGGGTGTTACAGAATTATTTTGAACAACCATATTTCTTAACACCTATTGAGTATTGATACTCATATATGGGTATCGGTACTCGCTACAAAGAGTAATGGTACTCACTTGAGTACGAATACTAAACAATCATTTGATGCTTTTATTAAACAATCAGTATTGGTATTGTCCACTGAGTACCAATACTGACCTTTTGAGTATCAGTACTTGATTTGAGTACCAGTACCGAAAATGCTTCAAAATTTTAGCTTAACCAGTCAGTATTGATATTGAGCTATCAGTATCGGTACTAGATGAACAGTAACATTATTGTTTGAAGTCAGCACCGGTACTAAATCATCTAGTACCAATACTAAAGTTCAAAAATGATATTTTTTAACCCACGAATTTTGATCATAACTCGTCCATAAGCAACCACATTTGATCTCCAGTTATTCTTCAAATCCACTAAGGCATCTATGAATATATTGTGACCAATTTCCCACACTTTTAACATCAAATTCTCACTTTAGTTGTTAAAAAAATCCTCACTTTAGAACATTCAATAGGCTTAGCAACCAACACACCCATATAAAGCAATTACATTTATGATAAAAAAATAAACACTTCAAAGTTAGAAATATATTACCTTAAGCAATAATCTCAACTTACCTTCTTAGACAAACTCTCTTAAACTCTTTTATTTACCCTTTATGTTAGCAGACTCTCCAATCTATTTAACTAATCAAACAAGTGTACGAATAAATTATTACACTATCAATTGATTTATTAAATAAAATAAAACTAATATGCAACCTAAAACAAGCTTGAATTTCCATAACTCTCTTTAAAACCAAAACCCTCCTAAAATCCATAAAACCCCTTACCACCTTTTTTTTTTCCAAGAATCTTGGTCTTAATCTATAGAATGGAGAATACGAATCTTGAATTTGTAATTCCTAGAGTGAAGATTTGGATAGTAAAGTTTGAATTTTTAACAAGGAAAAGTTATGGTGTTTGAAGACAAAGAGGAGGAGAGAGAGGGGCGAGAGAAGGGCAAATGATAAGCTAAGCAAATTTGTTTTATCTCACATAACGTCCAATCAAAATGAATTAAGAGCAGGGATGGGCACATGTCGGATCAGGTTTTTGGCCTACCCGAATTCGATTCGAATATAATTATTTTAAACCCGAACTTGATCTATTAAAAAATTTAATTTTAGGGATGTAATTGTAAAAAAATAATTTTAAGGACCTAATTGTAAAAAAATAATTGTAGAGACCAAATTGTAAATAAAAAATTCAATTTTAAGGACCTAATTATAAAAAAATATATAAAAAGGGCGTATTATTATAAATATTCCTAAAAATATAAGAGAAAATTACACTATTAGTCCTGGGTTGGGTAGGATTTTTTTCACCATAAATTTAAACCCGAACCCGACCTCACCTTTAAGAAAAACCCGACCTGACCTGAACTCGATTTTTTTAAAAAAAAATCGACACAATCAGGTTAGGTCGGGTAAAATGTTCATCCCTAATTCAGAGGGCTAACAACCCTCTTTTGATAAATGGGGAAATTTTTCTCTTTAAGTTCCTCCTCTTCCAAATTCTTTTAAAGGTGACACCTCTTTGTCCAATAAGTCCAAATGACCTCTTACAAGGTCCAAATTTGATCCATTAATCTAATAACGCAACCAAACCTTTAAGCCCAAGACCTGGGTCATTGCTTACCCATTGATTCAAAATTTTGGGCCATTAGAATTTGTTTATGATATAAATTTAGATTTATGTTGTCCTTATTTTTAAAGGAATATTAGTGATAAAAAACCATTATTATGATTTAATTTTAAAGAAAGTTGAAGGTTTCTAGATAAAATTGGTTGAGTTTGAAAAAAAATTCAGTGAAACGGACACCAAATTTAGTTTATGAGGTAAAAAGGGAGTGAACTAAAAATTTTAGATCAATGGTCGTCGATAATGGTGGCATGTCTCCGAAGATAACTGACGAAGATGGTGAGTGATTGTTGATGGTGGGAGAATTTGGTCGAATTCATGATTCATGTTCATATTTATCTAAAGTTTGGAGGTTAAATGATATTTCATTTAAAGTTCAGGGGTCAAATTAAAAAATAATCATTTTACTAACATCTCTCATCATCAAACTAACATGAGTTAAAGCTCAATGACCAAACTGTAATAAATCGATAATATAAGTTATTAAAATGTAATAAATCAATAACATAAGTGACAAAAATATTTTTGTTATATGGGGTCAAATTTTATAGTCTTAATCAAACGGTGCCGTTTTGACACCGGGCCTGGGGAAAATCCGCGTGTCCTGGAGGCAGGTCGGATCTCAGCCCGCGTGTTTCTTATATTGGTTATTAGTTTTTTGGCCTTTTGTTTTGTAATCTTTCAATTTAGTCTCGTTATCAATAAAACCAGATTCAAGTTTTATTTCTTTCAATTCAGTTCTGTTTCTTTAATTATTTATTTTAATTGCAATTAAATTATATGATTGTTGCATGTTTTAAATCAAGCATGTAGTGTTAATTGTTAGATAACCTAAAGATTTAGATTTAAATATTAATTGTTTAAAGCCTTAGTCCTTAAGTTCTTTAATTAGACTTTAATAATTCAATTAGGAAAGGTCATTGAAGCAAATTAATGAATATTAAGTAGGAAGCTTTGAAGTTTCAAATTTGGGTGATCTTCCATTGCTTGCAATGGGGTATTGTCCAACATGGGCTTTTAAGTAGAATATTTAGTATTCATTAAAACTTAGAAATTGATAAATAATCTAGCTAATTAATTAGAGCCTGGATTAGGATTAGAACTTAAACAATTAGATTAATCAATTGAATTAGGAATATTATATATAATTTTGGAGTTTAAATATAGATGGTACTCAAGCAATTGGGTGTTATCTCATGTAAACCTTTAAATTAAATAATATTCACAGATACGTAATTAATTAGAACATTTTAAGTTAGAACTTAAAATAAATAAAACAATAATTGATCATGCATTAAAAACCTTTTATGTTGGAAATATATTTTTTGAATATGAATGGGGGTGCCTCGAACATATAATGGCACTTTTAATCTCATATTCGGATAAAAATGTATTTTTTTATAAAAGGAATATCTCCATTTGGAATTTAAATCAAGTTAATAATTAATGGTTAAATTAAATTCAAATATTATTCGAAATGCCAAAATGCCATGTAAAATTAAAGGTATCGATAACGAGCGTTTGCGGGGTGCTAATCCTTCCTCACACATAACCGACTCTTGAACTCAATTTTAAAAGTACAAATCTCTGGTTTGTCTTTATGGTGTCCGGTCTACCAAAGTGACCGGTGGCGACTCCAAAATAATTTTCAAAACCAAATTAAAAAGAACAAAACCCTAATATTCATAAATTAATTGTCAAGCTATTTTTTCTACCCGGTTTAAAAATAGTCACGACAATTTTTTTGTTCATTTTTTCAAGCTATGACAATAACAAATGCAGTGCCTTTACTAGTTAAATGCAGTATCTTTTTGTTATCAGTTCACTTTCTTCTAAGAAATGGAATTCTTGGATATTAAGTTTTATTGTTCTTCTATACTATGTAGTCAGCGGCGGAAGCATTAAGGAACCGGTAGGGTCATGGCCCCCAAAATTTTGGAAAACTCGAATTTTATCTCTAAAATTTTTAAAAATTTTAATTTAGCTCTCCTAAAATTTTTAAGAATTTATATTAAGCTTAAAATTTTAAATATTTTTAATTAAAATTCCTCTCATTTTTTTAATTTTTTTTGTTAAATCTCTTAAAATTATTAAAATTTTAGTCAATTTTTTTTTTGAAAATTTTCATTCAATCCTCCAAAAAAATTTAAAAATTTGAGTTGGCCCCCTCAAACTTTTACTCCAAGTTTTGCCACTGTATGTAGTCTTTGTGGATTTATGTTTGCTTTCATTTATTTTTCTTCTCTCTTTTCATTTATTTAATTTTCTTCTATACTATGCAGTATCTTCCATATACTGTTTTGCTGGTTTATACTGGTGGATTTTAGTTCATTTTAAGCTATGATACTAAAGTTTCTTCTGGTAGTTTGTTTTTAGACAAGTCAAGGTTGAAAACCCAGAGACCAGGAGTGGTATTTTTTCAGTTTATTGGACAAGAAGTATGGGAATGGAGGAAAAATGAATAGGTCCACAAACCAAGGGTATTGGAAGGCCACAGGGAAGGACCGAGAGGTCCGCCACAATGAACAGCTTATTGGGATGAAAAAGACACTAGATTTTCATAAGGGGAGAGCTCCAGATGGGTTGCGGACCAATTGGGTTATGCACGAGTATCGGCTTGTTGAAGAAGAATTGGGGCATTGCAGGTCTGAGACCTTTTTATTTGATCTTGATCTTGGTGGTGATTTGTTATGCATGGCTGCAAGTATTGATGTTATGGTCTACATTTCTATTTATGTTAAAGATTTTGGATGACATGAAAATATAGAAATTTAACATGAAAACATGGTCTACATTATGCCTTCTGTGATAGATTGTGCTGGATTGGTCTGATTATAGTGAAGAACTGACATACTGGGAACATATGAGGCACGGGTACTTCCCTTTAAGGGCATCTTGCGTCCCCGTTTTCAGGACAAGGACTGTGCAAGGACGGCTGGGGACATCCTAACTTTATTGAGAACGGTCAAACATATACCGAGTACGGTCAACATTTACTGGAGACGTATCTAAGGATGTACCAAATAAATTTACTTAAAAAATGGGAAATAAAATTCTCATCTTCTTTGTGAGCAAGGTTTTAAAAACTATTAAACTAATCTGAACTTAAAAAGTTCAGGAATAATTAAACTAATTTGAACTTCAAAAGTTCAAATTATACCCAGCTAAACTCAAAATAAATTGAATCAAACTCAATTGAAATTCAAACATAATTAAAACTCAAGTATACACATGAAAGATTGAATGTACAAGTAAAAAGCTACTAAATTGAACACTCAACCTAAAAAATATAAACTTAATTACGTTGTCAAATGACCCACGTACACTTGATCTCAACCAAAAGTCCAAGACTAGATTGCTTTTTTGTTTCAGTGGCTAAGCATCTATTTATAGGTTGCTTTCTCTTCTTGCTTTATGTATTTTAAGGATGTGGGATATTGACTGTGTATTGTATTTATAACATGTTTTAACTTGTTTTAACGCTTCTTCACTCAAGCTTTAAATAGGGATGGGTAAATATCTATTTCAGCCATGGCATCTTTTAATTTTATTATTTTAGTCCTTGATTTTCTCTTAATTTAGAATGTAAAGTTAAATTTTCATTCAATTTAGTCATTTAATTTTAGTAATCTTCTAATATAAGTGTTAGAAAGTAGTTTAAAAATCATTAGAAGTGAATTTAAATAACTATAATTATAACTATTGTTTAATACAATTATAATTTGTCCTTATTGTATTATGAATTTTAATGATTTTTTATTTTATATATATATTAAAATTTATTTTATATTTTCCGTACCTTTACCCGTACTCTGTAATTTTGAAAATTATCGTTTCTTATCCTCGTACCCTTCCATGTATCTGTATCTGTGCAACTTAGCTGGAACACATTTTTTTTTTTTGTATGCAGAACATATGATATGACATTTGGAGTATGATGAGATGAACTGTTTGTATTTAGAAAATGAATGATAAATGTGATTCCGATTTCCATGCATTATGATGTTTCATTTGATACAATAAACATGCATCCAAGCCTTGCTTGATGTAGGTAGTTCAGACTCTATACTGTAGAGCGGTTTGTATTTTGAAACTTTAACTTTAGAAGTCCAAGAATTTTCTCTAAACCAAACTTTATTATTGTACAATTATGGAAACTAATCTTATAAGAATTATTTATTTTCCTTTCTCTTTTTTTTTCTCTCCTTTTGGTGTTGAAGGGGTACGTGCTATGTAGAGAATATTTTATAAGAATAATATGGACCACCCAGTGGAAACTAATATGCCCCTTTCAATGAGGCGGAATGGGATGAAGGTTCAGAAGCATTGATTCTAGGAGTAGATGTTGGGGATGGCGTTGTTGGTGGAAATAATTTGATAGATGGGAAGGAAGTGGCAGCAGCTAAGAATGCAGTGGTGCTCAAAGATTAGTTTAGAGCAGGTTTGTCTTTATTTTTAGGGTAAACTACATAAATGGTCACCGAATTTTTAGGGCAGATTCATTTTGGCCACCGTACTTTTAAAATATTCGATAAGATCACCCAACTTTTAGTTTGATTTCAATATAGTCACCAAACTTTTAGGGCAGATTCATTTTGGTCACTGTACTTTTTCAAATATTCGATAAGGTCACCAAACTTTTAGTTCAATTTCAAATAGTCACCGAACTTTTAGTTCGCTTTCAATATGGTCTCTCCCGTTACCTTCCATTAAAAGATGACGTTTGTTTTAGTTTTTCCTTAATAAAAAAACAGGTAAACTACACCAATCATCACTCAACATTCTTCACACTCCTATTTTGGTCACTAGAGTTAAAAAAATTTCAATTTAATAACTTAACTTTCGAATCGTTCATATTTTGGTCACTCTCAAATGACATGGTTATACAAATAGAAAAATTCGATTAATCCTTAAAAAATCCGGGTAATGATTTTTTTTACTTTGCTTATTAAATTTACCATATTTGATATTTTAATAAGCAAAGTAAAAAAATTATTACTCGAATCAAATATTCCAATTAACCGGTCAATCGATTATCCGATTTAATTGGTACAATATAATATTGAGAATTGAATAATTTGAATTTAGAATTGTCGTAATAGGGGTTTTACCCTCTACGAAAATATTATAAAAAATGGTTGTTTTTACGATACCAAAGAAGACGTCACCCGGAGACTGGGATGACGCTCCTAGCAGAATACCGTAAGAATTAAAAATAGGAAAAAGGTGGAAAATGCGGTGGAAAATATAAAAAAAATGAATGGAGTCGCCACCGGCCACTTTGGTAGGCCGGACACAGTAAAAATAACCAGAGATTCAAAATTTTGGGTTATGGAGTCGATTAAAAATAAACCCTCAGATTCAAAATTTTTTTGGTTGATTTGGTGTTGTCTTTACAAGAAATCAAAACTTCAATTTTAAAGGATTAACAAAAAAACCCTCACAATGCCCAAAATGACACTTGAATGAATTGATGTTGATTTGGTGTTGAAATAAAGTGGAAAATATTCCCTTTTACTTTTTTTTAAAGAAAAATATTTAAAACGAGGTAAAAATATATATTTTATGCTAAAATAATATTTATAATCCTTAAAAATTATAATTATAAATATAAAAAAAGTCAATTTCAATGATTTTTAGAGTATTTTTTTAACACTTATGAACTTTTATTAATATGAATTTGATTTAAAGTGAAAAGTGATTTTTGATTTTTTAAAGAATTCTAGATTGTATTGTGATTTTTTTTAGTTTAGTTTGGATAATAAAATCATATGAATATTCTAAATAAACAATGTGCACTAATAAAAGGACTAAACATGTGAATAAACCTAAACAAAAAATAAAAAATATTAATAAAAAATTAATAATATTAATAAATAATAAAAATTAAATAAACATATTATAAAAACTAATAATAAACAATAAATATATTATAAAAAATTAAATAATTATAATATTATTAATAAACAATTATACCACATTAAATATAAGTCTTTATTCTCATTTATTTGATTTTCTTTTCCAATACTTATATTCAATATATACTCTAATTTTATTATTAAGTAAAAGGAAAATAAAATTAATATAATGTTTAAGGACTAGATTTAACAAAAAATAAATCTTTAAGGATGTAATTGAGATAAAATAGAAATTTAAAGGTTTAATCAAGAAGTTTTGAAAGTTTAAGGGATCAATTTGAATGCGGGTTAAAGTATTGAGGCCAAACTATGAACTTTAAAAAGTTTAATGTCACCCTATGTAATTTACCATTTTTTCCAGAATTTTAAACCCAGGCCGCGCTCTTCTTCTTCCCCGGCAACCCTGCGATTTTTCAGAACTCGGCAATATCGGCTCGTTATCGCCGCGACCGATCGCTATCCGTTATTGTACGTCCGCGATAGCCTGCTATCGTCTTGATTCCGTTACCCACCGTGATTTCCTCCGATTGCGGTTTCGGAATGTGGCGCGACCGCAATTTCGCGGCCGCTATCGCGTTAATGGAGCGCTATTTGAAACCTGGTTGTGATATTTGTAAGCAAGCCACTGAGGATATCGTTCACGTTTTGCGCGGTTGTCCTAAAACATCGGGAATATGGAAGTTATTAGTTGTTCCAAGGTGGTTTAATGAATTCATGTCGCTTCCACTCTAAGATTGGTTTACTCTCGCGGGAACCAGGACGTTTTGCAATTAGAAGCTCTTGCTGGTCATCACTTTTTCCTATACTGTATTGGACATTATGGAAATGAAGGAATAACATGCAATTTGACCCCGATTTTCTGGAAAAAGAAGTTATTTTCGCGAGCATGAGATTTATGGAAGAGGTCGTTGGAGTTTTTTACACAGATGAAGTTGGAGAGTACTATCCCGGATAGAGGAGTGCATTCGACAGAGTTGTGGCACAAACCACATCAGGGATGGATAAAGGTGAATATGGACGGTGCGATGGATACTAGAGATGGGTCTGCTGCCGTAGGGGGTTGGCTGTTTGTTTTTTCTCGATGTTTAGAAAAATGTTCAGTGTTAAATGCTAAGTCGTGGGTTATCCATGACATCCTCCAGCATTCTTGGAGGCTTGGATATTGTCGAGTGGAGATTGAGTCTGATTGTATCGAGGAGGTGCAATGCCTAAATATACCTATTTCGAACCAACAAAGAAACCCCTTAATGGACGTGATTACTGGTCTAATTCGAAGACAATGAGATGTTTCTATCCAGCATATACATCGGGAGAACAATGATGTGGCAGATCGTCTAGCTTCCTTGTCCAAAGGCCAGACCTTAGTGGAAATGTTGTTCGATATCCATCTGATCTAGGTGGTTGATCTACAAAAAGTCTTGTAGACTAATGGTGTTATAGTCTAGTTGCTTTATGTGGTACTTTCTTAGCCAAAAAAAGAGAAATTGATATCGTATTAACTCGTAAGAAAACAGAAATAATACTTATAAAAGTTGATTTAACCGAAAATATATAAAATTATGGGTAAACTACATAAATAGTCACCGAACTTTTAGGGCAGATTCTTTTTGGTCACTGTACTTTTAAAATATTTGATAAGGTCACCCAATTTTTAGTTTGATTTCAATATAGTCACCGAACATTTAGGATAGATTCATTTTGGTCACCATACTTTTAAAATAGTTGATAAGGTCATCAAACTTTTAGTTCAATTTCAATATAGTCACCGAACTTTTAGTCCGCTTTCAATATGGTCCCTCCCGTTAAAAGCTGACGTTAGTTTTCGGTTTTCCTTAATAAAAAACGAGTAAACTACACCAATCATCACTCAACATTCTTCTCACTCCTATTTTTTGGTCACTAGAGTTAAAAATTTTCAATTTAATAACTGAACGTTCGAATCGTTCATATTTTGGTCACTCTCAAATGACATTGTTATACAAATAGAAAAATTCAATTAATCCTTAAAAAATTCGAGTAATGATTTTTTTTTACTTTTCTTATTAAATTTACCATATTACCATATTTGATATTTTAATAAGCAAAGTAAAAAAATATCACTCGAATCAAATATTCCAATTAACCGGTCAATCGATTATCCGATTTAATTGGTACAATATAAGATTGAGAATTGAATAATTTGAATTTAGCAATTAACCAAAATAATTTTTAAGGATTAATTGAACCCGATTTCAATACAAATTTTTAAAATAAATTATTTCGATTCGATTACGGTTCACGATTTTAAGCAAAATTTAATAACTGATCTGATCTAGTATATATAATATTTCTAAATTTTATGCATTACAATATCTTATAGTCTAATGATTTTGATATCCTTCTGATTTTTTTAAAGTTTTGGCTCTGGGTAGAATTAATAGGTGTGAACTTTCAATTTTTGACTTTCTAGTTGTTTTTACACCTTTATCACAGCCGAAAATTTATTAAATTTACCATATTATCATATTTGATATTTTAATAAACAAAATAAAAAATCATTTACAGAATCAAATATTTCAATTAACTACTTAACCGATTATCTGATTTAATTAATACAATATAAGATCGAGAATTGAATAATCTAAATTTACCAATTAACCAAAACAAATCTTTTAAGGATTAATTGAATTTTTCTATTTGTATAAACATGTCATTTGAGAGTGGCCAAAATGTGAACAATTCGAAAGTTAAGTTATTAAATTAAATTTTTTTAACTCTAGTGACCAAAATAAGAGTGAGAAGAATGTTGAGTGATGATTGGTGTAGTTTACCATTTTTTTTTATTAAGGTAAACCATATTGAAAAACTAAAACGTGATTATATTGAAATTGTTGAAAGTTTGGTTTTAATTTTAAAAGTATGGTGACCAAAATGAACCTAAAAGGACTATATTGAAATCGAATAAAAATTGAAAGTGAACTGATCAAAATGAATCTTCCTAAAAGTTCGGTGACTATATTGAAATTTAAACTAAAAGTTTGGAAATGGAGACTTCGGTTCTGCATCGCTGCAAGGTTTTATATGCATTACGATGATGTTTTATTAGCAATCAAATGTAAATTTTAAACAATAATATCCCACTGTTGCAGATAGTTAAGACGCGTTATTGGTTTAGTAATTGTCTCTACTAAGGCTTCTTTCATCTATATTTTGGATGATAATAACAGATATATTAAAATCAATTGTCATGTGTCCCGTCTATTCTTAAGTCTGGATTGAAGAATCACTTCTGAAACTTCTTTTACACGCAGGAGATTTAAAATGCTGACGATGAAGTTTCGAGGAAGTCACCAAATGAGAGAGCAGATGACTGTACTTCATTACCTCCATGCAAGATTGATAGACCGGATAAAGGTCCTTCTCTGTGCTTGGTTAATGGAGGAGCACCCTTACCGTTAATCCATTACAAGGGAAGAAGACACAATGATTCAGGACCTAACCATGTAAATGTTTCCGAGAACTCAATTAGAATGATTCAGGATCATTGCCCATCTAAAACAACAGCAGCGACAACCACAGCATCAACATCAGCAGTTTATGCACTCTTGGAACTTTCTTTAGTAGAATTTAGAGAACCCAGAGAGAATAAGTCGCCACCCCATGTACCACCACCAGTATATGAAACTACTAATCTGGATTCGATGGTGCCTCCTGGCTGCATGAAACTTATAAACGAATTACAGAATGAGGTCCTCAATATTTCTGCTGAGAGGGAGACATTGAAGCTTGAGCTGATGTGTGCTCAAGCAATGGTTAGCATTCTCCGGTCAAGAATAGTTTTGCTTAGTGACGAGAATGAGGAGCTAAGAGGTGGCATCTAGTGGACAGTGTATTAGCATTTTGTTCCGTGTTGAAGAATGTTCTGCTGCTTATTTAGGCCTAGTTGATCTAGTTGATATTGATTTAAACATTAAAAATAATTTTTTAAACTCACTAAAACATGACTACTTTATTGATATTTTAATAATAACAATGAACTGTTGGATGTGCAAGAAGTAAGCCGTTAGTTTCATTGCTTTTAAGGTTGTCTTGGAACTGCTACATTGCTTTAGTTTGGCGAGAGAGAAATAGAAGTCAGTTCCAGGGGATTGCTGTTGCAGAGGAAGATTTAATCCTGTCCGTAAAGGAAGTTGTTGCTTTGAAGTTCAGGGGGCACAAAAATTAAGTCCGGAAGTTTTCTTAATACTGCTCTTTGTACATCATGGGGTCTTCTCGCATGAGCTTTTTCTTTTATTTCTTTCATTTATAGTGGCATTCTATAGGTGAGGCTTTTGCCTTGGAGTTTACTTGTACAGCAACGATAGTGAATAGTGTATTGATTTAGTAGTTTACTCCTAGTTCGGGAATGAATTCACAATTCACCTAAAAATATTAACTTTAAAAAAATTATAAATAATTAGTTAATATCATTTATACTGATAAAAAAATATTTTTTTACACTTTTTAGATAAAAATATTGAGATCAATTTAAATTTTAAAATGGCAATTATGTAAAAGTTGTTTATCATTAAACTATGGAGTAATTTTTACTATTAAAATTTCAAATTGTTTTCTTTGACAATACTATTTAGAGTATTATATTAATGTTATGTCAATATAGCTATTTTCTATTCAAAAAATATATGCAACTATTTTGAAAAATCTTGAAATATTATAATAAGTATAATTATTAATATTTGTGATATTGAAATATTAATACTTTTAGAGTTAACTGCACTATATGTCCTCAAACTCATTCTAAATTAATCTCAAACTTTTAAATATTTTAATTTAACTCTAAAGTTATGGCTCACATTCTAAATTGGTCTTCAAATTTTTGAACATTCATATTTCTTATAGTTGACCGATGTATTATATATTGATAATTATGTCAACAAAATTATCAAATATTAAAAATCCCGAAAATAATTAAATGTTTTATCTTCCAATTAAATGTCTCTTATTTCTTCCCAAAATCCTTCTCTGTCGTAGAAAAAGAGGGAAAACCTTCGGTGCAAAATCTATTCTTTGCAACAATGAGTTTGAGAAAAGTTAAAAAAAAAATCTCAATGCCTATTGCAAGTTCTAACAAACCTATGTTGATTTCATATACTTCATTCATTAGATGAGTAACCTATTTTATTTTCAAACGGTGAGAAAATGAAGAGGATGGGATAGTTTTTAGGTGTACCCCTAGATAATTAAAGATAAACACATTTTTATGATATTAAAATTTAATAAATAAATGTATTTTTATCATTTATATTTATTTAAAATATAAAAATAATTTATGAAAACAATTAACATATTTGTTTTGATAACCAAACTTTCAAAAAATTATAAAATGAACATTAAATTTTTTTATCTTCTTACAAAATAAGCATCGCGCCGTTAGTTTTCGTTAAAGGGGATGGCGTGGCCGTTAATAAAATTATCATAATAAAAATGTTGTCCTCAATTTTTTATAAATTATTGTAATTTAGTCCTAATTCTAAAATATTAACTCTTGATATTTTTAAATTATTTTAATTTAGTCCCTCTTCACCATCATCTTTCACCATAGCGTTAATCGGTGTTTCTTCACCACTACCATCTGTCGTCGTCATTCTGCAATTGACAGTGACACCGAAATCTTCATCTTTTTTTTTATTTTTCCAAATATTGGTTCGTGCATGAAAGAACTTCCATGCCACAGCTATCTGCGATCTAGCAATTGATGATTTTATATACATTACAACACAAGTTAGACTTATATTATAAATAAGTATTTAAAGTATATTAATTTTTTATTAAAATAAGTATTTAAAGTATATTTTTTAATTAAAATAAGTACCTAAAGTATTTTTGGTCAAAATAGGTACCTAAAATATTCTTTTCATCTAGGTTTTTAAAAGTTAGCATGTGGCATTCATTAAAAATATATTAGGTACCTATTTTGATCCAAAAAAAATACTTTTTAGGTGTCTACTTTGACGAAAAATATTTTAGGTACCTACTTTGACGAAAAAATACTTTAAGTACCTATTTTGACCAAAAATATACTTTAAGTGCTTATTTTGACCGAAATATTCATTAGGTACCTAAATAAAAAATATATTATTTATTATTTAATAAAATGGGTTAGGATCCACTTACATGGTGTAAAACTCATTTAGTTTTACACTAACCCATGGTCATTGGATGAGTGAAATTGATGGATGAGATGAAAAATAAAAAATACGAAGATTTTTTAAAGAAAAAAAAATAAGAGTGTTTAATCTCATCCATCCATTTCACTCATCTAGTGGCCATGAATTAGTGTAAAATTAAATAAGTTTTACACTATATAAGTGATCCTACACCATGTAAGGGGTAAAGGTATGTACAATTTAAGGACAGAAGAATAAGATGAGTCCAGTCAAACGAGTCGACTCGGCTCGACTCAGGGAAGGGAAGGAAAGAAAAGAATTTTTTGGCAATCATAGATGAACGAATCTGTAAGCGACGATGGGGATGGGGATGGAGATGGTGAAGCGACAAGCAATGCGGGCAGATAGTAAAAAATATCATAAATATAATATTTATAAAGAGTCAATAAGTTAGCGAGTTAGCCTGATAGTTAAACATCAGGGTAAACTACACAGATAACCACTTAATTGTGAGGTTAATGTCAATTTGATCATTATACTTTTAATTTTGACAATTTTATCATTTAACTATTTAAGTGGTTCCAATCAAGCTACCAACTGTTAAAACATAACAGAGAGGCTGACGTGACAGTTAAATAAAATTGGTATAACTACATATTTAGTCCCTGTTATTTATACAATCTATCAATTTGATCCTAATTTTAATTTAATAAAATAAATTAATTATTCAATTAGGTGGTAACACGTGTCATCACCTTATTGGAGGACTTTAGCTATTTTAATTTAATTCAATAAATTTATTTTTTGTCTCCAATCAAATGATGACACGTGTCACCTAATTGGAGGAAAGAAAAATCAAAGTCAAAAAACAGCCTTGGGCAGATTTGAACCTAAGTATCCCTGGTGGAATGGCATGCATTTGCCACTATAGCCCAAGGATAGTATTGTGATATGAAGTAAAACATTTAATATATGTGTTAACTGTTTATTAATGCCAAGAAAAAGGAAGTAAATGTGGTTTTAAGGGACTCGAACATGACACACTTATGATTAATTTATTTATTTTATGAAATAAAATAAATTTATTAAATTAAATTAAAATAGCCAAAGTCCTCCAATAAGGTGGCGACACGTTTCACCACCTAATTAAATAATTAATTTATTTTATTAAATTAAAATTTGGATCAAATTGATAGATTGTGTAAATAACGGGGACCAAATGTATAATTATACCAATTTTATTTAACTGCCACGTTAGCCTCTCCGTTATGTTTTAACGCTTGTGGCTTGATTGGACTGTAACACCCCTTTCCCGTACCCATCACTGAATACGAGTCAGAGATGTCACTTATCTTTTATAAACTATTAAACACTTATAATCGATAAAAAAATTGTTCTTTTTAATCTAATACAATTTAACCTTTAAACCTTTTAGCTATTAATCGCGTAAAATTTAAAACATTTATTTAACATCCAAAACCAACCTAGTTTCAGGCAGTAACCTAGCAGTTCAATTCAATATCATGGCAATAGCCAAACTAAACACACAAACTAGTCTATTTAATTACTAGTACCCACTATAGGTCCATATTCATGTTTATACTACTACAACCATTCCAAATATATTCATATCAGAGTAGCCAAGACATTTATAATATACATGCCGACTAGTAACATCAAAAAGGTAACATCAGAGATGTCATATTGATACTGATGATCTGTTCTCAAAATAGATGATGTCTGCTGCCGCTCCTTATTCCTTATGCTCCTTTTTTACCTACGCGTGAAACATTCACACGCTAAGTATACACTTAGTGAGGCAACATAAAATAATTTAAACATTTCACTGTAAAGAAATGATATAAACAAACAAAATACAATATATATGTATATATACATCGTATAGGATTACGAAATCGTAAAAACTAACTTGTCAAAGTCGTTCCACTATTATGTAACCTGTAAAATCTCAAAATTCATATATATATATATATATATATATATATATATATATATATATATATATATATATATATATATATATATATGTAAGACATGTTATACCAAAGCAATTCTTTATTTGAAGATTCATTTTCACTTGAATCATTCCTTGCACTTTCATTCTTAATTAAATTATAGCCCAATGTAAAGTAAATGAGAATGCATGTATGTGAGTCACTGTTGAGTATGCACATGTGCGGCATCAACTAATTTGTTGTGCCAAAATAAAACACTATATCACTATGTCACTGTTGTACACTTATATAACATCACTGTATCACTAGGTCATTGATGTAGAACACAGCATCACTGTATCACTAGATCATAGTTGTAGAACACAACGTCACTGTATCACTATATCACTATACTCCACCTCATTGGCATGCAATTATACCAAGAATCTCAATAATCATACAGTGGGCTTTTAACCAATTCACTATTATGATCTCTTCATTTATTCAATAATATCAATAGATAAAGACATATCACTATAACATATATAAAAAATGCATTAGGCAGTTCATACCCGAAATCATTTATAAATCGTTTCAAAGCCATTTAATATGTATATAATTTACGATTCAAATCCTTTTTCTTTTCAACACTCGAGGTTAGCTTATCGTAAGTCTTCCTCATATCATAATAAATAAGTAGGAATGTACTCACATGTTGCCTCACTATAAAACTTTACTCTTATGCTTTTTCTTTGCCTTTAGGATTGCTGGATTCCCGGTTTTGGTCACGCTCACGATCTACAATAACATTTATCAACACATACGATTTAAAGTATATGTTAGTATCATTCTAACTTTAATATACTTTAGGAATAATAATAATATTCCTACAAATTCTTTCATTACTAATCTTATCTCACAACATCAATGTTAACCCTTATACTTCCAAATCTTTCAAAATAATCCTTTATCACACAACTTCAATTTCAAATCAACTTTCCACTTTAATCACATATTTCCCCAACTTTACAATTTAGTCCTCAACACTTTACAAACTTCCATATTAGTCCAATTAACATTCAAAAGATTACAAAATTATCCTTACACCATTTCTAGCCTTAGGAAAATTTTCCATAAATTTTCCCTAATTTCCCCTTGAATGCCGAATTTGAAAGGTCATTTTGACCACATTTCCCAACTTGATTCAAGCATGAATTTAACCTCCAAACATTATATTCAAACTTCTAACATCATTTCCACTTCAAATAAAAATTTTGCAAGAGTTTCCCCTAATTTTTCAATATTCCCAAATAATACCTAAAACAAGAATCACGTTGTTTTCATCAATCCAAGCATAAAATAATCTCACAATCTCAAATCCAACTTAAACAATCTATAAAACACAAAACCTCAATTTGTTCTTCAAAACCCTAATCCTCAATCTCAATATAGAACCATGGAAACTATGCAAAAATTATACCAAATGAAAGAGAATTCAATGGAGATTAATTCTCTATTTCATGCTTCAACCCAAAAATCAACCAAATCAAACTTAAAATTTGAATAAAAAATTTTCTCACATTAGCTAGGGAGGTTTCGGCCAAGAGGAAGAGAATAGGAGAATTTCTAGTATTTTCTTTCTTTAATTCTAATGCCAAATGGTATTTATTTAACTTAATATAATATAAAAATCTCCCTTAATAGAAAAATTACCATTTTGCCCCTTAATTACGGCCAATTAGGTGTTGACACCTAATATTATCACTTTTCCATAATCATTTTTAATTAAAAAGCATGGGAAAATGACTAAATTGCCATTAATGAATTTATGTATTTACAAAAATGCCATTTGTGCACTATATTAAAATACTGCATCCAATCGATCAAAAGCGATTCCAAAACGAAATGTCATGTTGTTCAAGTCCTCTTACAACTCCCTTCAAAATTTCATCACATTTCGAGCTCATACGATTACTCGAATTCCATTTAAACTTTAACTGTAATTTTCCAATAATAAAAACATCAGATCTAACCAACAATTTTATATTCGATTCACACCCTTATATGATCTATTTATTTATATAAAAAATAATTATTGGGAAAATTACCTTGTTGGTCCTTGAACTTTTCTCAACTTTTCACTTTGGTCACCAAACTTTAATATTTTACATTTTAGTCACTGAACTAAAACCACCAACTTTTGATTCTTTACAAATTAGTCACTAACCAATTATTGGGGTATTACATTGAACCACTTAAATAGTTACATGGTAAAATTGTCAAAACTGAAAGTATAATGGTCAAATTGACACCAACCCTATAATTAAGTGATCATCTGTGTAGTTTACCCTAGACATTTTACCTTCCAACTATCAGGCAATGGGTTTATATCTAATAGCTACAATTCTTACCTTTTAATTCCTTTCTTTGCCTTTGAACCTATCAGATGATGTCACATGTCATCGTTAGATTGGTTATAATAAATTTAACAAAAAAAATATTTACAATTAATCTAATAAATAAATTTTAATGCCACATCATCATCTAATTACACATGGACATGCCACATCAGTAATTCGATCCACATGGACGTATTTAGTCAACAAAATCAATTAATTAATTTCATCCAAACAGAATGATTGTGACCAAAAATTAAAATGTTAGGACTAAAATACTCCAAAAAACGATTAGGGGCCAAAGTGACCAGTGAAATGTTGGGGTTAATTTTCACATCATGCCTTATTATTATAAGTAGTATGTTTAATAAGTATGATTTTAACTTTTCCTATAATTATAAGGGTAAAATACAAAAACCATCACTCAACTTTTATCTTTCTCCTATTTTGATCACTCAACTTTAATTTTTTTTAATTTAATAACTAAACTTTCGAATTGCTCATGTTTTGATCACTCTGAATTATTTTATTATTATTTTGGTATGACTTGGTATTTTTTAATATTATTAAATCTAAAACAAATTTAAAATAAATAATAAAGATAATATTTTATTATTAATAATTTAAAAATATTTAAAATAACTGTCGCCGTCTGTCGTCACCGTCGGCATTCAGAATCGACGGCCGTTTGATCCCAAATTGCACCGGGGGACTCGCTTTGACACGCTGAGTCCGAATCAATGGTTGTTTCACCGGAAAATATCTCGAAATTTGCGAATCTCGATGAAAACGTTTCGGTTCCCTCACTTTTGATATCATTTTCGTGGACTTCAGAGCATTTTCGGTAAAATAGAGGTCAAATTCGGACTCAGGAGGTTGAGACGGAGTGATCAGCAAAATTTGGGACCGAACGGCCATCGTATATGATCGTCGGCGATGGCATCCTACGCCGACGAACAATTGGGTTTATTTTTTTATTATAAATTATTTTTATATTAAATAGTAATAAATGTCATGTCATACGAAAATAATAATAAAATAATTCAGAGTGACCAAAACAGGAGCAATCCGAGAGTTCAGTTATTAAATTAAAAAATTTGAAAGTGGAGTGATCAAAATAAGAGAGAGAAGAAAGTTGAGTGATGATTTTTGTATTTTACCCTAATTATAATTAAAAAATGGTTACAGTGAAATCTGAACCCAGAAACAACTACACAATAGCTACAGTAATCAAGGTACAGTTTCAGCTTAGGTTAGGGTGAGTGTTGGGTTGAAACAAGTGAATTTAATTTCATTTAAACATGATAGAAATGAATTTAATTTAAGAGAACAGTTAAATTGGACTTGAAATTTTACCTCACAGCAGTTATAAATTCAAAGAAAAAAACTCCTTTTGAACATTTATAGTTAAACGGTCAGTAAGAGCATCAAGTATTAATTTGATAAACTTCTATATCACACTCACACTATAAGTACCAAACACAAGTGCTGTGAAAGTTGATCTCTTAATTTAACTTAACCTATAGCAACTCATGGCATTTAGTTTCAGAAATCTACTAGTTTTTATTGCCTTGTTTCATGCAAGTATTGTGGTGGCAGCATTGCCTCCTTGCCAAACCTGTGGCTCACCTAACGAATCTCCTCCGGCACCCAAAGCAGGTGCTTCTCCACCTGAACCGCAAGCACCCTACACTTCTCCACCCGAACTAGCTCCAATTCCGCCACCCAATCTCTCTCCGGAACCAAGTGAGGCACCGAGCGATGTCGGAGTTTTTGATGTCACCGAGTACGGTGCAGTGGCTGATGGTGTGACCGAAAGTAGATTGGTGGGTGCTTCTTAGTCATCATGTGTTACTCTGATCTGATTTTTCCGAATTCCGATCCATTTCGACGAGCGCATATCTCTTAAGTAAAAATTTTGCAGCATTGAGATCCTAGTTATGATGTTTAACTTCAATTTTCTTTTGGGCATAAAGGCTTTCTCAGCAGCATGGAAGGCAGCCTGTGATCATCCAGGGAACTCTACCTTCTACATTCCAGAAGGAATATTCATGCTTGGTCCGATCACATTTCACGGCCCTTGCTATAACGATTTATCGCCTAATATTGAGATCGAGGGAACGTTATTGGCTCCGATTCGCCTCACTGCATTCATGTTCCTTCACTGGATTGCATTCAAAAACCTGAAAGGGTTCACTGTCACCGGGGGAAACGAAACCGGAAAACTCGATGGGCAAGGAGAAGCAGAAGCCTGGAAACAGTCTAGCTGCAAGAAAGCGGCAAGATGTAAGAAATTAGTCACAGTAAGTTCCATTACAAGTTCAATAAAATTACTGCATTGTTCGTGCAATAAGGCAATTTCAAAAACATGTTCCAGTTCTTTTGTTTTGCAGTCGATGTTTTTCATAAATATTTCACATGCAACAATCAGAAATATCACATTGTTAAACAGCAAGGGCTTCCATTTAGGTCTCCATCAAAGCAATGACATCAAAATCTACAACGTCAACATTATTGCTCCTGAAGATAGCCCAAATACTGATGGCATCCATGTCAGTAAGTTCTCTAACATAAGCATTTTCTCTTCGACCATCGGAGTCGGTGATGATTGTGTCTCTATGGGAGCCGGCAGCAACAACATCTCCATTTATGACGTCCGATGTGGTCCGGGCCACGGAATAAGGTACGCTCTAACGAGTTTGGTTCAGAAAAAAAAAACTTGTTTGCATTGACAATTAACTTCTGCAAAAATGGCACAGTGTGGGCAGCCTTGGCAAGTACAATAACGAGAAGGATGTGGTCGGTATCAGCGTCCGGAACTGCACAATAAACAGCACGGAAAATGGTATTTGGATGAAGTCATGGCCGGGAGGCCGCCCAAGCAATGCTTACAATATGACATTTGAAGACATTCTTATGATCAATGTCTCCAACCCCATAGTCATAGATCAAGAATACTGTTCTTCCCATAGATGCAAGACTACACAAGTAAATATCTATCTTATCTTACATAAACTAAAACAAATTTTGTTGAGAGAACTTTTAATTTCTTCGAAAGAAGTTGTTAATGTCGTCCGCTAGACATCCCTCTGCACAGAAATTTTATTTCTCTTACTCTGTCGAGAGTCAAGTCGGAAATCTTTCGGAAGTTATAAGTTGATAACCAAACTGCTTCCGACTCTGTTAATTTTATATGTCTCTTGACAGAGTACGATAGATAAAACACCAGCAAAAAATAATATCAATTGTTAGAGGTTCGATTGACGATCTGACGAACAACACTTTACACATTTCTCTCGAAAGAGTCGAGAGTTCCTGATTGGTGGTTTTTGTTTGTGTCATTGCAGCCCTCACTGGTGAAGCTCAAGGACATATTGATAAGGAATATCAGTGGGACCTACAACACCAAATCTGCGGTGACTTTGCTGTGCAGCTCGGATGCCCCTTGCGAAAACATTCGGCTTGTTAACATAAGTCTCAACTACTTAGTGCCGTACACCCCTCGCCAAGGTCGCTTTAACATTAAGGGCTTTCTAAATGGCTTACAAGTTACTAATTCTAGGTTTTAGGTGTTATACTTATAAGGAATGTTTTAAGCAAATTAATCGATTGTAGGGCTTATATTGTTAAATTTAAGATTTTACTTTTATATATTTTAGTTGGATATATAAGATTATCTATTAAAAATTCGTTTTTATTACGTAAAGAGATATTACATTGTCAAGGCAAATGTCGGTATCTGAGCTCATATAAAATGCACAACATAAGTGTCCTTAGTCACTCAGTTAATTAGTAGATCTCAAAATTAACTTTTATTTGATTAAACCAAAAACATCAAATTAATCGAAATCATATCAACTAGTTAATAATATATTTTGTTATAAATTTATATTTGAAACATTGTTGATGTATAAATTTATAAATTAAACAAAACATATCATTAATAAATTTTAAAATAAATATACAACAATACATTGATATAAGTAATTAATTATAATAGAACTTATTGAGTGATTTCAGTGAAAAATTTAACGTTATTATATGGGTATGGGTTCAAGCAGCATACCTGTACCGTGTATATTTTTTAAAAAAATAAAAAATAAAAAATAGATAATAACATGTAATCACACCAAACCATTTAAAGAAGTACTTATAATATAAATGAGCCTTATTTTTGTTTTTTTATCAAAATTCTTATCTATTAAAATGTATTGTTTTTATTAGGGGTGTGCATTATTCAGTTTTAACCGAATTAACCGACCGAGCCGAATTTTTTCGATTAATTCGGTCGGTTAATTTTAGGTAAGTTCGGTTAATGGTTATTTTTTTGAAATTCGGTTATCAGTTAATTTGGTTCAAAATCGGTTAATTAACCGAATTAATCAAAATTATTATATATTAAATATTATATATATTTATTTTTTGCGATGGAACTTTTACAAATTATAAAATGATCATTAAATTTTTTGATATATTATAAAATAGTCACTAAACTTTTATCAAATTAGCATAAAATGAAAGTTTAATGATTAAAAAGATCATTTTAGCATAATTTAGTGACCAATTGTGTAATTTACCCAAATTTTGTAACAAATTTCGGTTAGTTCGAAAACCGACCGAATTTTTTTCTGTTCAGTTAAAAAATTTTGAAAAAAATTTGATTCGATTAACGGTTAAAAAAATTCGATTAATGAATTTTGGGTAATTCGATTATGTCGGTTAACTGAATTACCCGAATGCATGCCCCTAGTTTTTATTTCAATCGTTTTAAAATTCAAAATGCATGATTATTAATGGTAATTGGTTAAAAACTAAAAATTTACAAAACTTCCACTTGAAAAACAGATAGTAATTGCTTGAAAAACAGAAAGCAATTGCTTCCCCTTGTTTTTTTTTTTCATTTAATTACTCCCTCTGTTGGGTGCTAAAATTAAATTTCAGATCCGAAGCCTGTTCTGCTCAGCGTTCTTGTCCGAAATCAAATTCAACACCTCCAATTCACACCGGAACTCAACTCTCTCGCTCTCCCACCACCACTCTTCGCAGCCGACGCTGCCACCCTAGCGCGCCAAGACACAAGATCGCATCTTTAAAAAGGTACGTTCTTTGATCGAATCCGATCCCATCAATTAATCTGTGCTTAGATCCTAACATTTTGCGGGGGGAATGAACTCCAATTACGGGAAAGGTTCATCTGGTTCGCTAAAAAGCTTCGATTTCGATCTCGGTCTCGGATCAGGCCGACCCAAATCCCTCAATGACTAAAAGAACAAGACCACTTCATCATATTCATCAACAACATCTGCCCAATCGAAGCCCGGCTGGCAACCCAACAAGCCGTCGTGGACCCACCAACCCGCCCCGAATCAGGCCACCCAACCTGGCTTATCGGGTCCCACTTCCATGGCGGGAGACATTTTTGGGAAGAGCTGGGGCTCTTCGGGAGGTAATAACTCTGGGGTTGGTATCGTTAACAAGAACCCTAATTTGTTTGGTGATTTGGTTAGCTCTGCTTTGGGACAGGGGAAGAGTTCTAATGTTCCTTTGAAAATTTTAAATACGACTTCGAATTCTTCGAGTAAAAGCGCATATTCGATGGGTAATTTGGCTGATTCATTGCCTAAAAGTACTGGGAATTGGGAACTTCTAGTAGATATAATAATAACAGTGGTATTGGAAATAGTAATGTTAATAATAGTAAGAGTCAGAATCTTGGTGGGGCTCCGATGAAAAGTATGGCCGGAGGAGCGGGTGGAATTGGAGTTAAAAGTGGGATCGGTTTGAAGGACCCTTTTGGTTCTTTGGTTGATTTTTCATCAAAACCATCAGGTAGCCTTAATTCGGGAAGTAATAAAGGAAATAACGCAAAGGTTGCAGACGATGCATTTGGGGATTTTCAGAATGCTTCAAAACCGAGCACAACTGCGTTTCCATCTAGTGGTTTCAGTTCAAGTAATAATGATTTTATGGGGTCGAATGTGGCATCGGGTCTGAATATGGATGATTTTGGGATGCCTGCAAAGAATGTTGGATCTCAAAGTCCGCCATCCGTTCGAAGCTCGGGTGGTGATCCTCTCGACATGTTCTTTTCATCGTCTTCAGCTTCGACCGGAGTTGCCGCTCAAGCATCTGGTGGTTTTCAGGAGTTGATGATTGGGGGTTGGACTCTGAGTTTGGAGGAGCAGGAGGAGGAAAGGATGGCAGCTCGACTACGGAGCTTGAAGGGCTTCCTCCTCAACCGACTGGTGTCACTGCATTTTCTGCAAAGAGCAAGGGTATCGACAATCAGAAGCAAGGCCAGTATGCTGATGCCATTAAGTGGCTGTCGTGGGCAGTGGTTCTGCTTGAAAAGACCAACGATAAGGCTGCCACTGCAGAGGTTTTATCATGTAGGGCTTCATGCTATAAAGAGGTCGGTGAGAATAAGAAGGCTGTAGCTGATTGTTCAAAGGTACATAGACTCTTCAAACTGTTAGATATTATAGTTCCTTGTTAATGTTAATACTTATATTGAGAATTTATTGCATCCCTTAATTTGAAAACGAATTTGTGAATTTACTTAATCCTATGCAAACCTCCTCCCTTATTGTTAGTGTACCTACGATAGGAGTTGAGATTTGATCGGATGTTGGCTCCAGAGCAAGCAATTAAAAGTTCATAGGGTTAGGGTAATTATTATTCTCAAACAAGTGCGAGAAAGAGGGAATAATTAGCATGATACTCTATTTGCACACTGGAAGATCCTTTAATTATTTATTCATCTAGATTTTGTTGGTTGCATTCGTATCGATTACATTAATTGAAATCAATATAGATTGATGATCCACTAGTTTTACCGATGAAGTTACGTTGTCCATTTTTCTATCCAGGTGCTAGAGCATGATGAAACCAATGTGTCTGTCCTTGTACAACGTGCACTCTTGTACGAAAGCATGGAGAAATACAAACTTGGGGCTGAAGATCTAAGAACCGTTCTGAAGATTGATCCTGGTAATAGAATTGCAAGAAGTACCGTCCATCGCTTGGCTAAAATGGCAGACTAGAAGGTTTACGAGTATGGTATATCTTGTGTTGATCTTGGTATGGAAACGGCTCGTCTTTGATATTCCTGAACAGCTTCGGTGTATGCTTTCAGAACAATATATTCCGTCATTTAATACTTGTTTGCTTTGGTATACAAACAGTTGTGGTATTGTATAGGATGGTGTTCTGTTATGTTGCAACTGTACCTACGGTTTTTTGCTTGTGTTTTTTGGTTCTTCAATGGATGACGTTTAGACAACATAGAGAAAATGAACCCGAGATCAGTTAGTTAAACAGATTTAGAGAGTTTGACCTCATGGATGGTTATTATCTGCTTATGTCTGAAATTACCAGGGCTGAATGAAGTTTAGAATCAGCAAATCATGTGTTTCACGAAAAAAACAGAGTAGTTGGAACATAAGATGAACTTTATGGGCTCATGGACTCTGGTTGAGTTCCAGCAGTTTATTTGTACTGTGTATATTTTTAAAAAAACTAAAAGTAAAAAGTAAATATTATCATATAACAACATCATAATGTTCAAAAAATAATGGATAAATTTTATCAAACCTATATCTGCATTTGACGTATCTTAAAAGTTGTTCTGTTACATTATGTTAATGGTTTCTGGGTTGGTTCAAGTCAACATTGTCTGCTACAACCTGTTTACACCTAAATGCAGCATTCCAACGGGATGTGTCAGATTCATTCAAAAGATGAAGGCAAATTGATAAAAGTGGAAACAACTTTTAATTTGTTTAATAATAAAGCCGAAATTGAGTCATTAGATTAATGTACTAAAGCGAATGAAACATCACACATTGCAATCACTGTTGCAACCTATTGTACTGTGAGATATATTTATAAATTATAATATGTGATGTGAGTGTATGATGGCTATTTACTTTCGTCAAAAATATGGTTTATAATTAAAAAAAGCTTATAAATCAAACCCCAAAAGTTATTAAACAATATTTCCTAAAAAAGTGATTGCTTGGTTTTGTTTCAAACTTTTATTTGAAAAGGAAAATGGAGAAACTTGCACCAAATAAAGAGGCGTAGAGTTCAATTATCATCTCCTAGTCCTAGCTTCCAACAAATATAACACAAAATTTCATTAATGGTTTTCTAATTTCAAGGCATCTGCAAAAATTCGTTGGCTCAAATATTATCCTCCGGAAACCCTTATTCCTCGTTGAATTATGCCACCGCACCAGCAAGTTTGCAAATCTCAGAACCAGCTGGTTCAATTAATGGCTAAACTAAGTGACCAAATTATGTATTTTTTTGTAATAGTTGCTTAAAATATTTTGTGTCTTAAATATATGTCTAAAATTTCATTTTTGGTTGAAATAGGTGTCTAAAGTATTTTTTTTTGCTGAAATAGGTGCCTAAGTTTTATTTTTGTTGAAATAGGTGCCTAAATTGACTTTAAAACAAGCAAAAAACGAAGCTTTAAGCACTTATTTCAGTCAAAAAATACTTTAGGCACCTATTTTAGCCAAAAATAAAAGTTTAGGCACATATTTCAGCCAAAAAATACTTTAAGCACCTATTACAAAAAAAGACATAATTTGAACACTTATTTTGTTGTTAAGCCTCAATTAACTGATCCGAGTCGGTTAGTCTCATAAATAGCATGTCAACATCAATTTACGAATGTATCATCACATTAACGGCCGGCGTTAGTTAAAAGATTAAATGGGTGTAATTCGTGAATTTGGAGACTAAATTGAGTTCATTTTTCATGGAGTGATTAAACTAATTAATTTGTATAAACTCGTGGGTAAAAATACCCGTTAAGCCTTAAAGAAATTGTCATATATAAACTTTTCACCAGCAAATTTATTGGATTGGATAATTTATAATTTTTTCTTTTATCAAAATATTTTAATGTTTATTTTTTAAAAAAATAATCGTAATGCGTGCTTATATCAAACATATATAGCTGCATTAATTTGTTTTATTGTCTAGTCTTTTTTATCTCTTTCTCAATAACTGAAGCTTTGGTATAGGATGAATTTGAGGCTTCTCTGTTTTATGCCTTGTTTTTTTGTTGTTGTTGTGGGCATGGATTTAAATCGCGGTTGCGGTTGTGTTTTTTGTCGCGGTATTTTTATCTCTGTTTCAGACAATAACGGATGAATTGTGGTTATTGCTGACCGTTATTTTTTATAATAGCAGTTTCGGACGGCGGCACTACCGCTATATAGCAGCCGCTATCGCGATCGTGGTCCGCTATTTGAATCTCTGGTTGTGGGTAAACTAAGGGTTGGGACAAATTAAAGTTTGGGGCTAAAATGGTGGAGAAATTAAGGTTTAGAGACAAAACTTTTTGAGTATTTTTTATTGCTTTTTAAATTTCTTGGGTGGAAAAACTGGTTTGACCCTCTAAACACAACAAAAACAAAATCTTAATTTAAGTAAATGATTGAAACATGTCGAAGACGGTTTTACATTTAAAATGTCTGACGTGTGGAATAACATTAATTTTCAAGTCAATTTTGGTTGAATAGAATAAGTAACTTTATATACGGGCAAATTTATAAAATTTTAAAGAAATCGAACTTATAAAAATTTAGGGGGCAGAAATAGATTTTCAAAGGGAAATACATAAAAAAAATTAAAAAAATTTCTAAATCATATAGGAATTTCAAATTTTTAGGGGGGGCGACCGTCCCCTCCAGCCCCTTATAGGTCCATCCATATATATATATATATATATATATATATATAAAGGAGAGATAGGATCTACTTACACTATGTAAAATTATAAAGTTTTATATCCTTTTTAAACCATTGGATGGAGGTAAATGAATGTATGAGATTAACCACAAAAAATATGAAGATTATTACTTATAAGAAAATAATCTTTATCATTTATTACCATCATCTAACGGTCCAAAATAAGTGTAAAAATTATTTACTATTGTTTGTTTCTCGTAACCAAATCCATGGGCTGGCTCCTAGATTCTTTGCCTTCTTATTATGGGATAGTTATTTACTATAGTAACTGTTTAAATTCTTAATTTTACCAACTAAATTATTAGTATGTTTTATAACTCACATTATTAATACGTTAAGAGATCATTCTGATATTACTTATCACATATCGTTATCTTAAAAAAAAAAACATGTTTCATAGAGTGCACAACGCTACCATTTTTACTTCAACGTGAAATTAATGTGTCTATTTCTCTAAAGCGTGACATTAAAGTGTACTTGAGCTCACATCTTTCTAAATATTACAATGTAAACTATGTTAATTGAGTTAAATTTTAATCAATTTCCACATGATCGAATCTTAATTTCACTAGTGGAAATAGAAGTATTTATTGTCAACGTATACAATTCTTTTAATATATTTCCATATTTATTAAACATATTGTATAGAAAATCGGACGAATATATAATAGATTCGACTAGAAGCAAATGTGAAAAATAGACCGATTAAAAGACTTGGATATCTGGCCGTTTTTATACCTGGCAAACTTAACCGGAAATCTGAGATTTGAACTGATTATTCGAGACTTGATATGGATTCAAATATAATAGTCTAAACTTGACCCAAAACTGAAATAAACCAAACCAAACTAAAACCGAACAGAATTTTAGTTGAACGAAAAATCAACTTGAACCGAAAGCAAATTGAATAGAAAATCAACCAAACCAAAAGCAACCTAAACTGAAAATCAACACGAAAAAAAACCGAATTTAATTTGCTCAAATATGTATGTTTTATTTTCCTTTTATATTATATTACTAATTAATGATCATATTTAGTAATAGTTTAATGGTTTAATATCATTATTTCTCCTTTAAAAAGACCATTTTCATATATTGACTCAAATTGATATTCGTCGATCCGATATTGATCCGATTAGAAAAGGCAATTGATCTGATATTGACCCGAACAGAAATCAACCGACCTGATACCAAACTGACCCGATATCTGACCCGAAATAACGTAGACCCAAAATAAACCCAAATCAGACCCATTTACCCTGAATCGAGCCTAAACTGAAAGCAACCATAATAAAAAATCAATCCAACCCGAAATAACCCGACCCGAACGATTCAATTGTCACCTATTTTCCCGCTCAATTTCTTAATCTCCAAAATTAAACACGTCTAATTTATTTTACAATTATATCCTCCCATCGAATTTGCGATGCAACGTTCAAGATTTTTTTTTTTGAAAAGTGAAACATTGTATGATTTTATTAAAAACACCATACAATGCAAGGACAAAAACATGGTTCTGGTTAAAAAAGAACTCCCTAAACTTATATCGCTGGCTCAAGACTTCAATTGTAATTAAATTTTATTTAACATTAAGTCCCTTGTTCATTTTTAGAAAAAACAATCCAATCCATGACAGAATTTTTAATTACAAATCAATTATAAGAAGTCAGATTTCTACTTTTAATTATGTATAAATTTGGGTTTTTATGTACTTTAATTTCGCATAATATAATTCTTTATTTTTATTATATTATGAGTTAGTCCAAATAATTAACACGATTAACTATTGTAGATAAAATACTAACATGAAATTTCTATTTAAAAAGCTCTTCTAACTTATCATGGCGACATGAACTCAACGAGTGATCTCAATAAAAAATAATGTCGTTAATCCTAAGAAACTCGGGTTCAAACAATTTTGTCTGCAGGATATGCGTGTTTTTATAAAAAGATTAAAAAGATATGAGCAAATAATATCTTGTAATCATCTTAAGGCTATTAAAAAAACTTATCACGACGACGTAACTTATTGGCATAAAGCCAAAAAATGCCCCCCAACGTTTGACTGAATAGTCACTTTGGCTCATATTTCTTTTTGAAACAATTCAACCCTCAACGTTTTATTTTGAGTCAAAATGACCCATCTATGGATGAAAACTGTCAATCAAATGATGGTAAATGGCTTAAAATGACGAGACAAACCTATATGGCAATGCACGCTGACATGACAGTTTTCTAATAATTTTCATCTGCAGAGGAACTTGTAGCGATCTTCCCTTTTTCGGTTCGCTAAAAAAAGGAGGGTTTAAATTTAGGGACGTGTCTCGGGTATTTCACATTTTTTTTTATGAAAATAATATCTTCTGTGGGGTTTTAAAAAAATCGATTAAAAATGGAGTCGCCACCGGCCACTAAGGTAGGCCGGACACCATAAAACCAAAGATTTTAAAAATGTGGGGTTCGGGAGTCGGTTACGGATAGAGAAGGATTAGCACCCCCACACCGCCCAAAATTGGTACTTTGATAATTGTCGCTTTATTAATATTAAACTTTCCGGATTAAAGTGACGATTAAATTAAAATTTGGTTATAAGTGCGAGTAGATTTTAAAGGCCCTGTTATTCGAGAGTAAACTGAAAGACCACCATCACCACGCCTAATACTAGCCACATTTACGCTCGAATAAAGGGGCACCCGCATTGACAGTTTATATTTCCAAAATGCAACTTAAAACACGACAAATATAAAAAATACAATGTGATAAAAATATCAATAAATACTAACATAATAAAATACTAATCTAACATAAATAAAATACTAATCTGAAACATACATAAATATTAATCTATCACATAAATAAAAACTAATCTAACATAAATAAAATATTAATCTAAAACATAAATAAATATTAATCTGACACTTAAATAAAAAATAATCTAATATAAATCAAATATTAATCTAAAACATAAATAAATATAAAGCATAAAATACTAATATAAAACATACCAACTAAAAATAAGAACAAAATTAAACGACATTTTATTAAATCATACAAAATAAATAAAAATATACCTCAATAGGAGTCTGAATAACGAACCCCGACTGACTCCCACGATCCCTTCAAAAATTAACTAGATCGGATCCAAAATAAGACCGCAATCGAACCAGTTAGGACCGAGGGCATTGCCCCGGTCCTGGCTACCCGAGAGCATGGCTCTCTGATTTGGGTGCCATTACCGGCTCTCCCTTTGCTGCTCTCCCCATGCCTCATATTTATAGGCAAGTGGGGGGTTTTAAGGGTGACATGGAGCACTAAGCTCCACGCATTATATTGCCTCTTTTTTTTACACTTTAACCAACCTTTTTTTACCCCATTTTTTATTTTAAATTAATAATATTACTATTACAATAATACTAAAAATACTAAAACTCGGACAAAAATGAGTGACTACAGCTACCCTTCTTTGCTTGTTCTTGTGAAACGAGAACAAAGAAAAGATCAAAAGCACTCATTTTTGACCTACTTCCTTGTCTTTGGCTTCAGAATCATAGGTTCTTCTGGAACTTTTCGCTCTTCCTCGGTCAACTCTTCAAGCTTGTAAGTTCTTCCTATATAGAACTTTTTCACCTTCTGATCTTGGAGCTACAAGTCCTTCATATATAGAACATTTCACTTTCTTGGGTGGATCTTTCGGAATGAAAGTTCTTCCTATATAGAACTTTTTACTTTGAAATCTTGGAGTTAGGGTTCTTCCTATATAGAACCTTTCACTCTGAGGCCTCAAGTTATGAGTCCCTCCTATTTAGAACTTTTCACTCTGAGACGGTAAAGCTTGGAGTCCTTCCTATATAGGACTCTTCTCCTTCAACGCTGCGGGTTTTTCCTATATAAAACCTTCTGCGTCACGGATAGATTCTTTCAACTGAGAGTTCCTCATATATAGAACTGCTAGTTTTCAAACCTTGGAGCCGTAAGTCCTTCCTATATAGAACTTTTAGCTTCTGAAATCTCGTAGTTACGGTTTCTTCCTATATAGAACCTTTCAATGCGAAGGCTCGAAAATATAGGCCCTTCCTATATAGAACATTTAGCTTCGAATTTGGGATTCACGCCAAAATGGCTATCGATCTTTCTGGACTCACGCTACTAAGGCTGTCGAAATCTTTCGTCAAATTTGGGGATTTATGCCAAAAATGGCTACCGATCTTTCTTCAAATTTGGGGATCCACGCTGAAAAATGGCCACCGATCTTTCTGGACTCAAGCTACTATGGCTGCCGAACTTTTTTCAAATTTGGGGATTTACGCCGAAAATGGCTACATATCTTTCTGGACTCACGCTACTAAGGCTGCCGAACTTTTTTCAAATTTGGGGATTTACGCTAAAAATGGCTACCTATCTTTCTGGACTCACGCTACTAAGGCTGCTGAACTTTCTTCAAATTTGGGGATTCACGCCAAAAATGGCTACTTATCTTTCTGGACTCATGCTACTAAGGCTGCCGATCTTTCTGTCCTTACGCTACTGAGGCTGCCGATCTTCCTTAAAATTTAGGGATTCACGCCGAAAATGGCTATCTATCTTTCTGGAATCACGCTACTATGGCTGCCGAACTTTATTCAAATTTAGGGATTCACGCTAAAAATGGCCACGATCTTTCTGGACTTACGCTACTAAGACTGCCAAACTTTCTTCAAATTTGGGGATTCACGCCGAGAATGGCCACCGATCTTTCTGGACTCACGCTACTAAGGCTGCCAAACTTTCTTCAAATTTAGGGATTCACGGCGAAATGGCTACCTATCTTTCTGGACTCACTCTACTAAGGCTGCCGAACTTTCTTCAAATTTGGGGATTCTCTGAAAATGGCTACCTATCTTAATTCATTATATCAAAACTAATTTTCAATGTTTGTGCACAAACTATTTTGCAGATTTTGATTAAGAGAGATGTAAGTTGAGTTATATTTTGATACATAGTCCGTGCAAAAAAAAGTACACAAATCCTTTCTTAATATCTAAAATCTAAAAATCAAAATTCAAAACCCTAATCTTGCTTAAAATCTAAACCCTATAACCTAAACCTTAAACTAATCCCTTGACTTCTAAATTTGACAAGCACGTGTAAATTAAAATTTACACCAGCTGTATATCAAATTTTTTCTCATATAAATTTTCTTTTCTTTTCTAAATTGTAATACAAGAACTACTATCCTAATCAATTATTAGGTCTATATATCAATAATTGAAGGAATAACAAAATTATCAAGCTAAGAAACCAAGAAAGCATTAAAGTTTAGGGTAGCGTCCTTACTGTTAAGTCAGAACTATCAGCAAAATACAAGTCATTGAATGAATAATAATGTTTTAAGTTACAATTAAATGGCTAATTATTATTTTTTTTCAAAGAAATTAAGTTGGTTCTTTCTAGTACCGAATTTATTGGGTTGATCACATTGGGATTAGATCGTTTTGATTTAGCATTAGGACCATGGAAAATATTGTAAAGCTTAGGCGTGGGGAGGCAGTTAAAGCATGTGTTTTCTTGAAAGAATAATCTAATAATATTGGATACCATATAACTACGACATAAATAAATAAAAATATTATAATTATATGAAATAATTTCTTAATTTATCAACTTTATATAAAATAAAAATACTCTATATAGGATCATGACAACGAAAGGATCAAATCTGAAGAGCGGTGGGTAAAAGATTTGCTTTTTTTTATTACGAATTAGATTCAAGTCAAGGAAGTAACCAGAATAACTGCCCCTGCATGCATCTTGAGAAAACATTTTTATCCACTCATTGTCTTAATAGTTTGCCTATATTTGTAAGCAACACAAAAAGGATGAATTAAAATCGCACAAATTAATAAAAAAATCAGGTTTTTCTCTCTCTAGGTTAAACACCTTTTCTCTCTAGCAGCAAATTTCTTTCAGTTTTTTACTTGGTCGTGGCAGTATTAGTCTTGATCGCTGATTGTCAAGCTCATTATTTTCTTCACTTTTGTATAGTTTGTTTTTGTTTTTATGCAGTTTTTGCAGTTTTTTTAATTTTTAATAAGAATTTCTACTCTTATGGTATATATTTTTTGTCTTTGTTGCAAGTTTTTTTTGCTTTCGTGGTACGTTTCCTCTGTTGTTTAACACAGTTTTCGTATACCTTAGCGGTCGTTTGGTGCTCGTACATAGATTCTCACGACGTTTGTTTTCTGATTTGGGTTTATCGGTGGTCATAGAAAGTTTCACCCCCTTTAGTGGTTGTTTGCCGATGTAATCAAAATTGTATAACAAAACAATTTGCATGATAGTTTGGTTCGCCCACCACTCGTTTTTACCTCGTAAAACGTCTCGTTGGGATAAAGACATAAAAAATTATGAAAGATTTCTGGGTTCTTTGACGATGTGCGCCAAACACACTACAATATTCTTTTCTCTGAACATGAGTTTCCTGTTTTATTTTTGTATGAGTTTTTTTAGTGGGTATAGTCCATGTATTTCTTTTTTTTTGATACATTATATTTTGATTCATTATTTTTTTGACAAAATTTAATTATTATTGTTTAAAAATAATTCGCATATATTTAGAATCCTGGTTTTAAATTACTATTTTAATAATTATATTCACACTGCAATTGAAAAGTGTGATCGGAGGTATCCAATTACACACAATTTAATATAACTCACAACTATAATGATTTTCCAAACACACTACAATCGTCTAATTACACTCGATTACACAAAAAATCCAATTACACTCACTAATATATTCTCCGCTAACTTTTTCTTTTATTTTAATATTAGGCTTAATTTTTTTACCCCTCTAGTTGCATCCAAAATCATTTCAATTATGGATAAACTAAGATCTTATTTAAAAATCATGATCAATTAAGCCCATCAAATTGCAGTTAATCGCATTATTTGTCGTTAAGTTTATAGACATTACATCATTTGATTGGTTGAACTTTATTTTTTTAAAAATAATCAAAATAACCAAAAACCCAAAATAATATACTTTTTATATTAGAAATAGTTTTAATAATTATGAATATAAAATATTCCAAAAAAACTAAAATTTAATTTAGTTAATTTTATTCATTTGAGAACATAAAAATAATTAAATGTTATATTGGAACTTTTTTACGTGAAAGTAAATAAACTTAAAAATTTAACCTTGAAATATAAAATAAAAAGGTCATATTATGATTTTCATTTATATATTACACCTTACCTATAAATTGAAGTTTATTAAACACTAATTTGAGTAAAATATGATATATATAAATTTTGTTTTTATTATATTATTTATTAACTACTTTTAGATGATTGATCAATCAAATTTGTTAATTTAGTTGTTTGATAAACATAGAATTGTAATAGCATATTGAACTGAATCTTCAAAAATTGAAAAAAACTGCTAGAATGAGTCTTTTGATTTAAAGGTTAGATATAAGAGTTGTAAATATTCTTTTATTATTAAAGGTTCTCAAATACCTAAAATTGAATAACTAACGTAACTTTTTTTGGAGATAAAACTAATTATTTACATAATTATACGTTTGTGGCATAAAATATGTTTGTCAATTTTTTTTTTTGTAAAATTGAAATCTTTGTAGCACCCGAAAGGTTAGCAATTTGGAAACGTTAATTGCTTTGAAAAAACATGAAAATCAAACCATGTTTGAAAAAACATGAAAATCAAACCATGTTTGAAAAAACAAAAACTACTATGCGGTAAAAAGCACGTTTGTTTGATTCCTTTACTTCAGCGTACCTTTTTTTTTACTCCACGAGCATATTTCATCTTTTGACTTAAAACTTAGGATTAATTATAAAATAAGTGTCTAAAATATGTCTTTTTTTGTAATAGATGTTTAAAATATTTTTTTATTGAAATAAGTATTTAAAGTTTTATTTTTGACTGAAATAGATGCCTAAAGTGTTTTTTAACTGAAATAAGTGCTTAAAGTTTTATTTTTGGTTGAAATATGTGCTCAAGTAGGTGCCTCAATTCACTTTAAAATAAATAAAAATAAAATTTTAGGCACCTATTTCAGCCAAAAAATATTTTAGGCACTTATTACAAAAAAGATATAGTTTGAGTACTTATTTTTGTAGTTTAGCCTAAAACTTAGGACAATGTTTAATTGTAAAGCCTAATTTCCAGCGATAGGTAGATTAAAGTTTTATATAATTCATTTATATTTAGTGTAAAAACTTATAATTTTATATTTTAAGTGTTAAAACAAAATAAATATAGGAATAAGTTTAGAATATTATTTTTAATTAATAAATTAATTATTAAAATAAAATATTAATTTCCTTTTATATGATTATCATCTTCGCTAATGAAAATTTTCCTTCTTTATCTCTCTTTCTCGTGACTATATTTTGGGATTTGACTTCTTTCCTCGTAGCTGCTTACATATTCAATTCCTTAAAATCTAACCTTTGGAAAGCCGTTTCTTTGAGACATTGAGAATACTCAAATGAATCAAAAATATATTTTTAATGAATTTTTCAGTAACCACTACAACAATATCTAGGGACCATAGACGTCAGATGGATGGAGTGAGGGCAAAGGGTGCTCTTCTCACATTTATTTTTTCGTTAAATTTTTTTATTTTCATTTTAGTTTCACGACCCGCTATGAATATAACATTATTTTTGTCTCGCAGCTCGCAAGACTAAAACTATCTCTGCCCCACCACTCATGTGGGTCCTGAGATCCCGCCTAATCTATTATTTACCCCCTTCATATAATATATTTTTATGTATTAGTTAAATAAATATAAAACAAATTTGTTATGAAAAAATATGAAATACATGTCATTCGTACTCCCACCATATACGTGACATTACTCCAACTGTCTCCCTTAAAGGAAGACTTGATGACAACAATAAAGAAAAAAAAATCAAGAAACCTAAATATTATATATATATATATTAAACTTTTCATAAATATCCAAAGATAAGTCAATATGAATTATCTTAAAATTGACTCTGGTCCGAATTGATATTTTAAATATTTGTATATTTGATTCGATCAATCTCAAATCCAATTATATATATATTGAAATTTTCATAAAAACAAAGACAAGTCAATATGAATTGCCTTAAATTTGACTATGATCCAAACTGACATTTTTAAAAAATATTTATATATTTGTCCAATCAAACTCAATTATATTTTTAATAATATTTAGGGATAGTGGCACAAATGCCCCTTATACTTTTTCAAATTTGTCAATGTAGTGTCTAAAGTTTGTAAACATTTAATGTCTCCCTGTTGTTTTTTTCCGTCATTAAAAATACCCCTGACCCTAACACCGTTAACCTATGATGTGGTATGACACATGACACGTTCTTATGCTGCCACGTGAAGCTTTTTGGTAAAAAAGAAGTCAAAGAAAAATTTAATGCAAGGGTATCTAAGCAATTTGATCATTTCATTTTATGAAGTAAAAAAATAAAAAAGGAAAAGAAACTGTGTCGGTCATCTTCTTCCCCATCTCTTCTCCTTTTTTCTTTTGTTATTTTCTTCATTATAAAACATATTTGTTATCACTTTCATACCATTATTCAGTTGACGATCATCTCCTGTTCAAGCCGTTAAAAGGATCAAAAGACATAAAAAAGAAAATTTTATTTTTTCTTTGTTTTGACGTCTTTACTCTGACCAACCCCTTCGATCATCCTCAACCTACGACAACCATTTTGTTCCTCTCCCCTTACTCGCACAACCACCCTTGGTCATCAACTCTCTTACCCATGACGAATGGCTCCGTGCACACCATCGTCCACTGCCCTTATTTCGTCTGACCACCCCGATTGCAAACCCAAATGACGCGCTCTTCCAAATCCCATTCCTCTAAACCCTATCGACTCCCTGTCTTAAACCAAAACCCTAAATTGCGACTTCAATTGAGACCTTAGTATCCACTCGATGTTGATAAAAAAGACCAATACAATCAACACCAAAATATTTCATTGGCAGAGTCATCTCGAATTTCTCTTTCTATTCGGTAAGTTCTATACCAAACTTAGTTTCCAATTCAACCTTGTTTCTAACACCATCTTTGAGTGCTTCTCCCAGAAAGATTTTGTTGAGATATTTAATTTTGATATAACTAAAAGAAAAATGTTTTGGACTTAAACTAATTTGTAAAAATATTTAAAGCTCCCATTTTTCCTTTTTGAAATTGAATTTTTCAAACATGTCTCTCCTCCTTTTTGTTATATCAAAAATAATTCAAAACTAAGTTTGAAATCACATTTAAGTTCAAAACACCAATTGTTGAAAGGTTGATACCAATCGTTGGAAATTTAGTACCAATTGATAGTAAAATACCAATTGTTGGTGTAAAATAACAATGGAGAATAAGATAAGACTTTTTAAAATCAAAATTGCTCCCCCTTAATCAAAGCATTCCATTTAAAAATTTTGGCTCAAATGCTTGACACTTAAAATATATTGAATTTCAAGATAAAATCAATTTAAGAACAATAAAATTCAATGTATCCAAGACCTTTTATGCAAACATATGAATGAAACAACATGATTCATATGCATAAAGCATCATAAAATGTCATGCACTTATAGATAAATAAGTAATGACGCATGAACATTTATCAACAAAATAGGCAACCAAATGATTATAATCAAATACATTTAGATTAGAGATTACCCATCTTCTTCACTTGTGTGACTAGAGCATTTCCATATCTTAGCTTTTCTTCCTATTGCTCCAACACGCCTACAAGAGACATTTACTTGATTTTTGGTATCCAAATTGCTTTGGGTCCTTTGACATTAGTTTCAATGTCCCTAATTCCCTTAGGAACCCATACTTGTCTAATCCTATGTTAGGATAATCAATCAACACCGAAAGTGGCCAAGAGGGGGTGAATTGGCAATTTAAAATTTTTGGAAGCAAATGAAAAAGATAAGACAATGAGACACAATGATTTATAGTGGTTCAACCTTCTAACAAGGTCTACGTCCACTACCTTAGCTTTCTACTAAGGATTTTAACCAATTTCACTATGAAATCTTCCCCTTTTCTAGGCTAAAGAGGCAACCGTTACAAAAGATCAAAGCTTTCTACCCAAAGCTTGATCAAGATTCACTCTTGTATAAGAAAGTTAAATGGCAAAGTAATAAGATCCTCACAAGGTATATATTTGCCCAATTTACAAGAACACTCAACCCCAAACTTGAAATAAAAGATTACAATGAAATACACAAGTTAGGTACAAGGATTTGACTCTAAGAACACAAGGGTTGGATTTTTGCTTGAGTACTTGAATGTTGTTCAATCTAGGTTCATTGGTTGTTGCTGCTGCATTGGAGACTTGTATTTATACACTCTTTTTGAATTCTAGCCGTTTGGGGTGGTTGAAGTCATCAATAGAGCCGCTGGGGACCATCTTTCCCGCAATAAATGCAGTCTGGTAAACAACCGTATCGGTACATGAAGTCCCGTATCGATACCTGTTACAACAAAAATATAGCCGTTGTGGAAAGCGTATCGATACGCGAGAGCCCGTATCAAAATAGTTATAGTGTAAAATAGTGGTGTATCGAAACGACAAGGGTCGTATCGGTACGAGTTTTGCTCACTGGAATCTTGGATGAAAAAGTGTATCGGTATGCCTAGGGGCGTATCGGTACGGGTTAACCGAAATTTAAAGTTTGAGGATTCTAATAACTGACAAGCAACGGTCGAAAAAAATTAATGCAAAGATCTTTGAAGATCTTGACAAACTGTATCGGTACGGGGTTAACCGTATCGATACGTTTTAAAATTTATTAAATCCAGATTTCAAACCGTATCGAAACATAATGTATTGTATCAGTATGAGTATAAATTTCTTAAACCCAGATTTCAAACCGTATCGAAACGAGTGTGAGTCGTATCGAAACGCTAAGCTTAAAACGCTTGCCCAGATGAATATCGTATCGAAACGGGTGAGGCCGTATTGAAACGTCTCGTTTAAAATGCAAGCTAAGTCTGAAGGCCGTATCGAAACTGGCTGAGCCGTATCGGTACGTTTTGCAAAAACAAATTTCAGTAGCCAATTTCCATATCGAAACACCAAGGGATGTATCGATACGCCTAGGCGTATTTATGTAGTTTCGCTTAAAAAAACTTAGAAAATTTTGGGTTTAAGTTTTGGACTTCAAAGATAATTTTTCTTGTCATTTTGTGAGACTTTTGAGTACTTAAAAATTTATTTTCTTTTTCAATTTAGTCCTTAGATAATTTGTTATATCAAAATCAAGCACAGGTTTTACAATCTCCCCTTTTTTGATATAACAAAACGAAATGAAAATTTTTAAGTATCTTAAAAATACTTTGAAAATTTACTCCCCCTTAATTTAAGGCTATATAAAAAAATTTTGGCTCTTTAAATCTTTTCCCCCTTTTTATTAGATCAATAATAAATTCTACAGGGTCAACAATAATAACTCCAAGCAATTTAAATAAGCAACATAAGCATTAAAATTCAAATCATAGTTCAAGCAACATAATCCAATCCAACTCAAATCCTAAAAACAGAAACCAAATAAAAAGCAAGGCATAAGAGTTCATAAAAACATAAAATAAAAGTGTATAACTTAAATCCTAATATGATATGCTATGAGATGCAAAATGCCTAAGAGTCAATTCCGTCGTCTCTATTGTCTCCATCTTCTTCATCCTTATCCTCATCAACATTTGTGGCCGGAGGCCCATGGGATTGACGCCATTCACCATGAAAGGCGTTAAGAGTGACGTCCATAGATTTTTGGCGATGTTCAATAGCCGTCACCCTTTCCTCCAAGGATGTGAAGCGAGTGTCGATCGCGGCGAATTTGGAGTCCATGGTGGTGTGTAAATATGTGAACTTCTCATTGAGAAAAGCCATGAGAGCATCATGATTTGGTTGGGCCACCAGAGCTTGTAGAATATGAGCTTCTTGAGGAGCCACCACCGGATCGGGTTGTACACCACTCAGAAGGTCGGTGTTCCAAATTCATTCTCCATTATAGTAGGTGAACTTTGTACGACGAAGAGAACACTCATCAATTGGATCCGTGAGAGGTTCCGAAAGATTGTATGAACAATTAATACCCATCTTATGGAAGATGTAACTCAAAGTCGTGCCATATATAAAGGATGTAACCATGGTGATGTGGCAATGTTGGACATGAAAGACGATCTCAGAGAACATAATCTGAGCAAGGTTGGGTCGCTTCTCCTCACGAAAGCATTGAAGCCAAAAATCATCGACTTGGCGGATGGTAGAGTATTTCTCACCGGATGGACGAAACCACCAAGTGATCATGAGGTGTAATATGTGATCATGGGCATCAAGAACAGTCATCGAACCGCTAAGGACATGTCCTAACTCACTCTCATCATCTATTCCCGTATCCTCAAGACCCAAAAAATTAGCTAAAACACTTGAATCAATTCGAAATTTCTTACCCATTAAGTAAGATTCAATTGCAATGACCAAAGATCATTTTTCGTTGTAAATACACCGAGCGTTGGAATAGAAGATCAAAATAAGATTTCTGTATAAAATCCCGGGTATACTTAAAAAACTCATAAAATTCCAATTGTGAATTAAATGAAGATATTTGAATTGAAATCGTTCAGAGGATAAAAATGGGATTGAAGTAACACGCTCGAGGCAAATTTTGTAACTTTGGTATTCATTAAAATTTTCTATGGCGTCTGGAAATTGAGGTTCATTAAAACAATTTTGATAAATGTGGGTAAGATTGTGTCTATTACCAATATGATCAGGAAGAGGACGCGGAGGATTTGAACTAGAGGCAATGTTCTTTCGTGCTCGTTTCTTAGGGGCCATAATATGAAAATAAAATCAAACCAAAAACGATGTATGCATAAATCAATATATTCGATCCAAAAAGTAATCCAATAATCAAGGTATTGTTAAAAATCTATACAATATAGTTTAAAAACATATACAAGTATAAAAATAATTTTTGGTAAAAGAAAACTTCAAAATTAGTGTTAAAAAATATACGATATAATTTTATATTCGAATAAAAAAGCTTCAGATTTGAAAAAGTTTTTACAAAAATATTGAAAACTATACTATATAGGTTCTAAATCTATGATTATAGTACAAAATCAGTGTATATATATGTATGAAAATTGAAAAGAAAAAGTTAGGGTTTATACCTCGAAGTTGGGATTTAGGATGAATGAAGAGATTTGGATGCACAAACTTGATGATTTTAGCCTGGGTTTGATGAAAAAACTAAAAGCCCTCAAGAATTTTTAAGATTGGTGTGAGAAAAAGTGAGGGATTTAGAGGATTTTATAGAGGATTTTCGAGTTAGGGTTTTGAAATAAAGTTGGTATTTGAGTTAAAGTGAAAAACCATCATTTAAAGCCCTTAAAATTGCCCAGCGTGAATGCATACCGATACGCCAATGTGGCATGTCAAACCTAGTACCAAAACGCTTATACAGACGTTTTGATACGCGACCCGTATCGATACAAGTAAACCTATACCTAAATGATTGTAAATGACCCGTACCGATACGCGTAACACCGTATCGATGTCTGTGCCAGAAATGTCAATTTTGGTTGTAGGTTGCTCAAAAATTCAACTTTAATCAAATCTAAACGCATGTGAATGATATGACAACATCATGTATGAGCATAAATAGATGCATACACCCCTAGCAACAAGCATATATGTATATAGGAGCAAAATCACAAAAGCAATCAATCAAACAAATTTAAGCATATTTTTAAGACCAAAAGAGGCTCTAAGGGTCAAGGGAGGTTGGTTAAACCTAACTCTCTCCTAAGAGACCAAAAATGCTCTTTATCTAATGGTTTGGTAAAAATATCCCCTAATTGGTTCAAGGTGTCTACATATTCTAAAACTACATCATTTTTCAAGACACGATCTCTAATGAAATGATGCCTTATTTCTATGTGTTTGGTTCTAGAATGTTGGATGGGATTCTTAGTGAGACAAATTGCACTAGTGTTGTCACACCTAATGGGGATAATACCTACGTCAATTCCATAATCTAAGAGTTGTTGCTTCATCCAAAAGACTTAAGCACAACAACTCCCTACGGATATGTATTCGGCTTCGGTGGTAGATAATGCTATGCTATTTTGTTCCTTAGAAAACCAAGATATGAGCATACTACCTAGGAATTGACATGTACCAGAGGTATTTTTTCTATCTATCTTACAACCCCCATAATCCGCATCCGAGAAGGCATGTAAGTTAAAGGAAGATTCTATAGGATACCAAAGACCTAAACAAGGTGTATCTCTAAGGTACCTAAATATTCTCTTAACGGCTATAAGGTGTGATTCTCTAGGACTAGCTTGAAATCTAGCACACAAGCAAACACTAAACATAATGTCGGGTCTACTTGCGGTAAGATAAAGAAAATATCCAATCATAGAGCGATAAAGCTTTAAATCTACACTTACCTCCTTCATCTCTGTCAAACTTTGTGGAGGAACTCATTGGAGTGGCTTGAGGTTTCACATTCTCCAAGCCAAACTTCTTGAGCATGTCCTTGATGTACTTAGCTTGTTTGATGAAGATGCCATCCTTCCTTTGTTTAATTTGGAGCCCAAAAAGAATGAAAGCTCCCCCATCATGCTCATCTCAAACTTACCTTGCATCAACTTAGCAAACTATTGACAAAGAAACTCATTAGTAGATCCGAAAATAATATCATCAACATAAATTTGAACTACTAATATCTCTTTTTCATTTCTTTTTTATGAAGAGTGTAGTATCCACCTTTCCTTTTTCAAAACCTTTTTCAACTAGAAAACTTGGCAACCTTTCATACCAAGCTCTAGGAGCTTGTTTCAAACCATATAAAGCTTTTGAAAGTTCAAAAACATGGTTTGGGTAATTTGGATCTTTAAAACCGGGTGGTTGTTCTACATGCACTTTTTCATTAATAAAACTATTTAAAAATGCACTTTTTACATCCATTTGAAAAAGCTTAAATTCGTGATAACATGCAAATGCTAAAAACATCCTAATCGATTCCCTCTTCTTGTGTGTAACCTTGAGCAACAAGTCTAGCCTTGTTCCTCACTATGTTACCACTCTCATAGTTTGTTTCTATAAACCCATTTAGTTCCTATGGTAGATTTATTTTTAGGCCTATCAACTAGTGTCCATACTTTACTTCTCTCAAATTGATTTAACTCTTCTTGCATGGCCAATATCCAAAAATCATCATTTAATGCTTCTTTAATATTTTTAGGCTCAATGCATGAGATAAATGCAACATAATTACAAACATTTCTAATAGAAGATCTAGTGGTTACCCCTTTGGATGGATCACCCAAAATCTCACCACCTTTGACATAGTTGTACTCTCTTGGGTAGCTCACTTCCTTTTCCTCTAGATTCATGTCTCTCAAGGCTTCTAGAGGTGGATCTTGTGCTTCTTCCTCTTTGGTTGGAACTTCACCCACCTTTGATGTTTGTCCACCATTATTGGCTTCAAAAATTCCTACATCATCATCATCACAAGAATCCTTCCTCGGAAAGAGGTTATCATCGAAAACCACATGAGTAGACTCTTCAACAACTAAGGTTCTTTTTATTAAATACACGATAAGCTTTAGAGTTTAAAGAATATCCTAGAAAAATAGCTTCATCACTTTTAGCATCAAATTTTCCAAGATTATCTTTTCCATTGTTTAAAACAAAACATTTACAACCAAATGGATGAAAATAGCTAATGTTAGGCTTTTTGGATCTTAAAATTTCATAAGGAGTTTTCTTTGAAATAGGCCTAATCATTACTGTATTTATGAAGAAAAATAAAATCTCTCCTAAAAATTCCAAAAATAAATAAAGAGAGAAAAAAAATAACCGAAAATAATAGAAAGAAAAAAAATAGTTCGAAGAAAAAGAAAAAGAAAAATAAAATATCGAAAGGAGAGCATGCTCATGCATCTCTTAAGGTGTCAACTTCTTTGTTACGTTCCACATGGGCACCGTTGTAGTACTTCAATCTTTGTCTGTTAACTTTGAATTCATGTTCGTCAGTGATGGACTTGATTATCACGACACCATGAGAGAATGGTTTGACAACTTTGAATGGTCCCGACCATCTTGATTTCAGCTTTTCCGGGAAAAGTATTAGCCGAGAATTGATAAGAGAACTAGTTGCCCTGGCATGAATTGTCGCGGCAATAGTTTCTTGTCGTGCCATTGCTTTGTTTTCTCCTTGTAGATTTGTGCGTTGTTATAGGCGAGTGCACGAAATTCTTCTATCTCATTGAGGTACAACAAACGCTTTTGTCCGGCACTTTCCTAATCCATATTCACGGTCTTGATTGCCCATTGGTTTGTAGGTAATATTGCCCATCATCTGGCAACAATCAGATTGCTTGTAAAACTCTTGGGCATCTTTGTACAGTGTTGGCCAATACAAACCGGATTGAAAAACTTTGGCCGCGGTACGAGTTCCTCCAAAATGTCCTCCAAAGGGTGAAAAATGGCATTACTAGATTACATTCTGCTGCTCTTCTTTAGGGACACATCGGCGTATGACCTGATCTGCACATTGTTTAAACAAAAGAGGCTCGTCCCAAAAGTAATGCTTAGCATCATGGCGGAACCACTTCTTCCCTTGGTGAGTAAGGTCATAAGGTAAAATACCACAAACAAGGAAATTAACTAAATCCGCGTACCAGGGTATTGCCGAGGCATATGCTGCCGTGGTGATTGCTCCTAAGATTGTCGAGTCGTGTATCTAGAGTTACCGAGACATAAGCGTCCATGGTTGCCGAGGCGTGCGTATCAGTGGTTACCGAGGCGTACGCGTCTAGAGTTGCCGAGACGTGCGCATCAAGAGCTACCACAGCGTCGAGGGTTGGTGAGGCATGCACATCCATGGTTGCCGAGGTGTCAGGGGTTGCCGAGGCATGCGCATCCATGGTTGCCGAGGCATCAAGGGTTGCTGCGGCATTGAGGGTTGCCGAGGCAAGCTTTTCCTTTAGGGTTTCGAATGCTTGGGGCGCAAGAATCATCAAAATTGAAGACTTTATCTTAGTGAGGGTAGTCTCTCGATCACGTCCACCTTAGCTTTGTCTACTTCAATTCCCTTGGATGAAATCTTGTGGTCGAGCACTAATCCTTCATCTACCATAAGATGGAACTTCTCCCAATTAAGGACTAAATCAGTTTCTTCACATCTTGCCAACACATTCTCTAAATTGTCGAGGCAACTGTTGAAGTCACTACCAAAAACGGAAAAATCATCCATGAAGATCTCAAGGAAGTCTTCGACCATGTCTGAAAAGAGTGCCATCATGCATCTTCTAATGTTAGTGCATATCTGAGAAAACTTGAGGATGGTCGTTTTCGATACTTCTTATAGTCCATCTGCACCCTCCATCGGGTGACAATATTGCCCAAAAAGAGTTTGGCCAATGTGCTTGCCACTACTCCCTTTTGCGTTACCATGGTGGAGGTGTCTTTCTTCTTTGTTCGCTTGTAGTCCATGTATACTCTCCACCTTTCTACTATTCCCAAAGGCACAAATATATTAATAGGAAAAGTTATATCCATTCTCAACCATTCAATTACCTTATTCTTGTCGACTTCTATCATGGTTGGATGTAGCCTTTGTTGTCGTGGCAATTGCTGCTCAAGCCAATTGCCGTGGCAATCAGTTGCGAAAATTTGCTGTAAGTCAAGGGAAGAACCTATTTTCTGAAAATCATTATGAATCCAAACACCGTTTTCTTTTGGCCTCTCAAACATCTCCATCAGTAGAGATTTCGATGGCTTCAAATCTACCAACCTTGGTTCCTCAAGACATACCTGCAATGGACGAGGTGAGTTTTTAAAGAATTTAAAAGGTTCAACCATTACCTTCTCATATTCCATTGGCAAAGTATTATCATCTCGTTGATCTTGCATGTGGTCGTGTAATTGCCGTGGCAATTGTAGATGAGAGCAATCTACAGATTCCTGCTTCAACATCAACGTTGTAGCCTTATGGGCATCAGGTTCCTCAGAATTTGCTGTAGTATTGTTGTTTTCAGCTTCACTGAGTGTTGTCGCGGTATTGCTCTATTCAGGCTCCTCAATCATTGCTGAGGCAATTTGTTGTTCAGGCTCATCATGTGTTGGGCAGTCTCTCTCATTGGAATCCTCTTGACTTTGAGGTTCTAGTTGTTCCCCACACATCGGAGAGCATTCTTTGCATTGCTCCTTATCTTCTTGCCTTGGGACGTCAGTATCCCTGGGAATGAATTGTTGGTGCATTTTATCCATTACATACGTGGATCTCCCCAATTGATCTTCTGAATCCCCTAAGGTTGCATCCCACTGAGCTATCCTCGTATCCATAGATTTTGATAGCTCTCGAAACTCTTCAATTGATCCGTCAAGTCTAGCCAAGGAAGCTAGTAACGTTTCCTCCAGGGAATTGGAATGCTCTTGAAAAGGACTACATTGCCATGGAATCTGTTGCTGCGGCAAAATTGTTATGGTAAAAAAAAATTTGAGCTTTTTGACCATACCATGAAGAATTTTGCTGCTGGTTCCCTCTATGGTCCTCTATGTAGTTATATGCACCGAAAATGTAAGGGCAATTTTCAAACACATGATGTTCTCCACACATAGCACAAGATTTTTCCACGGTATAAGTTCTTTGGGCTTTTCTCGGTTGGTATAGGTAATCATCAAAGGGTGCAGAAAACTCTTGATTGGATTGATTCATATCTTCCAACATCATCTCTCGAATAGATCGACTTTTATTACCCGACATGTTGATGTCCCTTAACTTGTAGCGCTCCTAATTTTTTTTGATAAAACAAACAAAAAGAAAAGTTAGTAAAACTAAGAAAAAAATGCAATAACAAAAACAACTAACACCAATTGCCAATCCCCGACAACGGCGCCAAAAACTTGTTGCGTGTAATAAGTGCTACGCAAATGTGCAAGTATACACGTCGCAAGTAATAAAGTGATATGAGTATCGAGTATCGTCTCCACAGGGATTGGTTTGGGCCACTTTGCTTAAGTTATTGCACTGTGAAAAGTAAAAACACAATTGATAATAGGAGTTCTAATTAACGAGTAAACTAAGAGCAATAACTAAAAGAATAGATGAAATCAAAATAGAGTAAATAGGCCAGGTTATCGTGAGTTGAGGTGTGATAGCCGATTGGACCGTCTTGGTAAAAGAGTGCAAGGGCAACTCAGTTGCCGTGGCAACTTGCACAGCGTGGTTGCCTTGGCAACTAATCGATGGTTGCCTGGGCGACTAGCTGGGCAACTACTTGGGCGTCTGGGCAGCAACTTCAAGGTTCGGCAGAGCGTTCTTCAATGGTTTCTTCTTATCCCTATGTCGAAACTCTAGCTACTTGTGCATGCCTTGATAATACATCCATGCGTGAATCAAGGGTGAACAACAACCAATCTTGCGCTCCTCTTAGCCGTTGAAATCCTTAACTTATTCCTAAGCCGGATTAATCTTCACCATCAATAGATTGAATAAAGACCATACTCATTCGTTTCTTGAATCTAACTCTCCCGATATTAGATAAATAGATGAAGTTACGAGATCCTCTCCCAATTCACTCGCAAACAAGAATAAAAGCCAAGAATGAGTAAACCTTGAATAGAAAAGTGCAAACTCTTATTACCTAAACAAAATCCAATTGTTTCTCACAACAACAAAACACAATAACCTCAACCAATCAAGTTAGTTCATGGTTGGGTTCAAAAGATATACAAAGAATAATCCCCAAACCATGAATCTAATGGAAGCAAAGAAGAAGAAGAAGAAATCAAACTCTCTCCCCCTTGCTCTCTTGTCGAAATTTCTCTCTTCTTGCCCTATGGGGTTGTTGAAATTTTCCCTCCTCTTGCTTTTTCTCCATGTTGACGATATGGTCTCTAATTTATAGGGCTAGGTCAAAGTCCTTCTTTGAGGAGGAAGTTAAGTTGGAATTAAATTATCTTTAAAGAATATAATTATTTATTATAATTATATTCCTACTAGAACTTCTCCTATCTTCTTGGAATTTAATTCTTCTTTAATCTCTTCATGGAAATCAAATTCCTTTGGGATTTAGCTTTGCTCCACGTCATCTTGGGCTTATCTAGTCATCAATTTCGACTACCATATCACCTTATTCTTTGTCGACAATTGCCCTGGCAACTGGCTCGGCGTCTCCTTCATGCATTGCTCTGGCAACTAGCTCGGCATCTCCTTCATGCACTGCCCTGGCATCTGGTTCTAGCCTTGTTTAGGCAAGTGATTCTGCACACACACAAAAACACACCAAAGCAGCATCTTTTTCCACAAAAATCACCAAGTTATATAATCAAGCTCAACGGTGGAAAGAAACATGAATTAATGCATGAATGACTAATTATGCAACTAATATGAGCTTAAGTCTAACAATAATATGAGTAAAAAGGGTAATAAAAATAGTACTTTTAAACACTTATCACAAGGCTCAACAACAGTTCAGGGTTCAAGATAAGGGTAGTGGCAGTTACAGAGATAAGCAAGACGCGGTATCTGGAAAAACAGTGATAACTAGAGGAAGGATGAAGGATGAATAAATTGAAGGGACATTCAAGACGAATAAATTGTAGGGGCATTCAAGGGTTATTATTGACAGAAAATCACTCGAGGAAGAATAAAAGACTTTGAATTCAGAATCGATATCCAGTGTCACAAGCGATGGAATTTATCGAAGAATACCATAACGATGAGCTGAGGAAAATGGCAGAATCAGAAAATGTTGTACAACAATTGAAAGACCAGGTCGTGAAAGGTACTCTAATAAAGGACAAAATACTAAAAATCAAGTCGAGACAGTAATCCAAGCAACCCAGGAACAGAGTTGTGAAATGATTAACTTCAGGAGCCAAGTGTGGGGAATCGCCTAGTATGTTCAGATTGTGCTCGATGAAGTCATGAACCTGAAACAACATTATGATATCAACACCAAGATGGAGCGGACATTGATTCAGAGGCTGAGCAAAGTGATAGACCAAAAGAGCTGGAGCTAGTGAACATATTGCCTTTGCTCTGTATTCAACTTTTCTGTTAGATGGGTGTTGTTCTAATGACTAGTTCTTAAAACCGATACATCGTGCATTCATGCATTACAGCATTTAAAATATTATGTAAAATAAAACTATTGCACTTTTGTTTAAAGCATTGCATTTTGATTAAAATATTGTATCTTGTTTAAAAATAATAACACTGGCATTAGTTAAATTTATGTTTTGAAAAGCATGGGTAACAGATTTATTAAGGTTGAGCAGTTACAAAGATTGTTGAGGATCACTTGGATCGAATGAAAAAGGCTGACCAGTCCAAGAATAAGGTGGAGTACGAGCTAATATGAAGCATCAACGAGGGTGATCAAGATAGAAACTCGTCTCACATAAGGGTTCAGTTTGAAAGGACTTTTCATGCAAAAAAGAGAGCAAAAACAATAAGTCAAAAAAAGAGAGCAAAAAAGCAAAAAAAGAGTCAAAGAGAAAGAGAAAAAAAAGAAGTAAAAAAAAGTAAAAAGAGATGAAAATAAAAAGCCAGGGGAAAAGATGAGCAAGTCCAGATCAATATAGCCGGGAGCATTTGTATAGAATCCAGAAGACCCGAGTTTGGATGAGAAGAATGGAATGCTTGACTAAGAATCACTAGCGGATGACTAAGAATGTTAAAATGAAGGAAGCCTAGTGGATTGGCATATAAAGATTGAATGAAGACAGGTTTTGGAGTTTAACTGAAAGTCTTGCCAATTGATGGTTCAGCGGTAGTTAGAGGATATAATGATCCCAACAGAGACAATGGGCAACAGAAGGGTCTTTCTATAAAGGGATGAACGCTAAGGTCAGTTGAAGATTGAAGTTTGCTCACAAAGAAATTGATTGCAAGAAGGGCAGAATACAGATGCAAGACAAAGGGACAAAAGATATCAGCCAGAAAAATAAGACAACCATTCCTATCCAATGCCGTATTTAGATGTGTGGCACTACTCTATACAAAATCACTCTCAAATAATGGCCCCATTGAAATTTTTGGTCTCATCAAGGTTGGGTATCTATGTTTCGAAAGTAAGAAGCCCAGTTCAACCGAAGATTATTGTTTGTTGGAAGAATTAAAATAAGAGGAAAAATACATAATCATGATAAACTTTGTGAATAACTCATTGCAGTCTGGGGTTTATGAGAGTCAGAGTAATGTTTTGGCATTTTTCTGCAATATTTTTGTACCAAAGAATGTTCCAAGATCAGATGCTCAGGATGCTAATGTCAGTGAAAATTCAAAATTCAAATTGGATCTTATTCATGTTTTATTGGGAGATATATTTCAAATTTAGACATTGAAGATTGCTACATTTTCAAGCTGTAAATTCAAAACTTTCTGAAGTGGGTGATTTTGGAAGTCGACACTGAGGATTAGTTATTAAGATATCCAACTTAAAAAGTAGCCCCTTAATTGGAAAGCTGCAATTGGATTGCTCAGAAAACAAATGCTGAAAATATCAAGAGAAAAGAGAGAAAAAAGTGAATGAATGCAATGATCGGACTCCCTGAGGCCGTAAAAGGAAATGGTCAACTGACTTACCAGGTCTATCATGGAAGGTTTCTCAAACAAATGCAAGTTTTGAATGCCCATTTCAGACTTATGTTCTTATTAAAGGTCATTCTCTTATCCCCGGATCGGTAAAGAAGATGTTAAGCCTATTTGCCTATAATTATGATCCCAATAGTATTTGAAAATTTCACATGAGACACCAGAATGAGCTACCAAGAAATGTAGGTCCTTAATGGAGGAAATCAAGAAGTTGATTAGTTAGAGATTTAGAATGAATGCTTCCAAGATTGTCTAGAGTTTTGAAGTCTGTCCCGTTCATGTCTAGGGGGCACAGTTTGCAAGAACTATCTCTGAAGCAGTATATAAAGTCAACTTTATTACTTTAAGCCCAAAGATTCTCTTGTGTTACTTCATAGGTGATTTCAAAATGTAAGGCCATGGTTGTAAATGTTCGACCACTCACGGGGAGAATATGACTGAGTATGGGGTAATCATCTTTAGTTGATATATTAGCTGGTTCAGGGGTTTAGCAAGTTTTCCCACGAAGTTCTTGTGGTTCTGGAAAATTAAAGATGAACTTGATAAAAGTTTAGGGACTTGAAGCGTTTGATCGCCCTAAATAATAAAAGTGGGACAAAATTAATATGGCAAGTGACCAGTGGAATGATATTGAGGAATTTGATCATTAAAGCATTAAAATTTTTTTCAGAAATAATGAGAGCATCAGAGCATGAACAAGAATGGACATGTCTTTGTAATGGTGAATGAAAATAAAGAATTGACGGTAGAAGTAGAGTGACCAAAGTGAACTCAATTCTTCCTTGCTTAATGATCAACAGTGAACCACGGGAGATCTGTCTGCAGTTTTAGAAACGTTGCGGAGTAATACCTTGAATCATCCCAATCGCTTTTGCCCGCAAGCATTGGGGGTCCTTTGTAAGGGAGGCTATTTCGGTTTATTTGCCTATGATGCTTGTTTCCTATATATTTTTCTCAAATGGCAAACATTTTACATTCTTTGATTCTTTTAATATTTCGTTCATTCTTTGTTATGGGTTAGTTTTTGTTCTCCCATACGTATATGTATATATCTTCACTAACATTTTTCTCAGGTCCCGGGATATTAATTGTGAGAGTGACCTTGAATCAAATTCAGAGATCAACTTCAGAAATGTGACTCTCTTCTACTTTACTTAGGCCAATGGGAAGACATTAATGAGTGTTCAGGAATCACGGGAAAATCCCAAATACAAATTTTGAGTGAATTACCTTTCAAGCATTGTTGGCTAAGGTCTTTGAATGAAGTGATAACCCAAAACATCATCCACCTGAAGATGGCTTTTCTTCGAAGATATCCAAGTATGGAAGGACATTTGGCATTCCTTTATCTCCCTTCACAAAGAAAGAAAATAAGAAAAATATCATTTGCTGTCCCCTTTGAGCCTGAAGATTTTCTTTCGATTCAACCCAAACCAAGGATCACCCTTACACTGGGGGCAAAGAGGATGAAAGTTCGTTTGTAAAAGAAAAATGTTCAGTTTTGATCATGCCATGATAATAATACCTTGAGAATCATGAGCAAAAGAAACAAAAGTGAATATATCAAGCACCAAAGCCAGAAAGGCAAGATGAATGAAAAAGAATGCTCTGAATTCAATAAAAAAAGAAGCGAAAGAAAAAGAAAAAGAAAGAAAATGCAGTGAAAGTTTGTGTTCAAAAAATCAACTGAATCAAGTTGAAGCAAAAAAAGCACTAAAGTTGAAAAGTGCAAAAGAAAAAATACATTTATATGGGATCTTTCATTCAAACAAGTCTCTATCTAAAGGAGCAGTGGAAGATTGATTTCAAGGAAAGGAAATGAACTCTATGATGAAAACTCAGAAATGGGCAGTCTAGAGCGATCCACAAAAATGAGGAAAAAAAAGAAAAGAGCATTTCATCTGAGCATATTCAGATCAAGGAGTGCAAAAATGATATTCCACTTGGAAGAAATGATCATTGGTTTTATCACCCTTAATTATTTATTTGAGCCTATATATATCATTTCTTTGGCAGTCGTGAACCATAGCCTACATTACAAGCCTCAAAAGACAATTTTGACCATATACGGGTATTGGAGCAAGTTGAGTTTATCGTCAGAATACATCCCGCTTATCAGGGTTAACCTTTTTTCAAGGACTTCCAGACTTCTAATGCTTGATCGAGATCAGAAAAGAGGGAAGGATTGGGTATGATGAGTTAGTGAGGAAAAGAGTGCTACCTTAAATGGGATAGAAGTAGGTATACGAGAAATGTTTCTCTCAGAAGCCTAATAACTTAGAAGGGGTCACATTGGAGTTGATCTTTGCAGTTTGATTCAAAGGCTCTGTTGCACTTGATATTTAGGGGCCTAATCTTGATTTTTGTTCTCATGTTTGCAATGACTTATCAAACTATTCTAGTCTCTCAAATATAGTAAATAATATTTTGAGCCATTCACTTATCTTTTCAACAAGCATCTTGCAGATAAATTGATTAGATACAAGAAAAGTAAATGATTTCATGGGTATTATTATGATGTACTAATCCTTTAAGTGCAGGCAGAACAGTAGGTAGCCTCGGTACTTGTCTAATGATGGAAAGTATGATGAGGAAAAGACATGGTTCTGAGTGCCAGAAATATCCAAACAAAAGCTGCAAGAAATGACAAGTGATTCTGGGGCAAAAAGAGAGAACATAAACCATCTTTTGGGAGCAAAGATGCAGCCAGAACAACCGGTTGAGGGTTTTTACTATTCTGCAGCAAGGAAGCAAGGCGAATGTGAACAAAGATAGAAGTTAAAGTCAGGCCTGAGTGAGGCAATATTGCAAAAAGAACCTTACAAAAGAACATCCCATGCTGATAAGAAAGATCTGCAAGCTAGAACAACAATGAATCATGATCTCTTTTAGAGCTATGAGAAAGAATTTTGTCAAAGGAGCTGAACGAAGATATATCAAGAATGGATTTCTAAGAAAAGGGTGATCCTCGGCATTTAATTGTGAGAAATACATGGAAATGCAGCAAAAAATGGGCTTATGTGCTTGATCCATAAAGGCATGGAAAGCTCATCAGAACGAAAAACATTGTTGCAAAAAAAAAGAAAAAAACCAAGGTGAAAACCCGAAAGGGCGCATTGAGAAGAAAAAGAAGAAAAGAAAAGAAAATCTAAAGTGAAAACTTGAAAAGGCGCTTTAGAGCAGAGATGTAGAGATCCTGAAGATTGAACCTGAGTGTGAGATGGGTTACGCTGTTAGTAGAAGAAGTTTCAATGAAAGGTGAAGCGAAGAAATTGGGAGCTCCCCGGCAAATGAAAGTTTGTCCAAATGGTCCTTAAATTATAATACTCATGCATCATATAGTTAGACATCCATAGGAAGAAGCATGCTAATTCATACATTCGAAGCATTTTTGCATATTTTGCAGGAATTTGCAGATTCAATCAAGAAAAGGTTAAGATCAACTTATAGCTTCGAGTTTTGAAAGAGAAGATCCAAGCAAAAATGAGCAAAAAATTTAGAAAAAATCCAGTCAAGAAGGAATAAAGATTGTGAAAAAGCAGACCCAAGCAAAAATGAGCAAAGATCTTGGAGAAAAAAAAGATCCAGTTAAGAATGAATAAAGATTCATAATGAGAAGATCCAAGCAGCAACAAACAGAGATCTCCAAAAATGATTCAGCTAGAATGAATAAAAATCTTGAAGAGGAAGATCCAGTAATGAATGAACAGAAATCTTGGAGAAGAAAATCTAACAGAGCGCGAGCATAGATCTAACAAAGATTGCAGTGGTGTTTATGAGAAAGTAAATATATTGATTCATGATTTTCTACTTGCAGATGTAGATACCAGGATATTCCGCTTACAGCGGCAGATTTTAGCAGATTTCAACAAATATCCCGTTTCTAGAGGTGAATTTCAGCAAGATAGTCTATTTGAAAAAGATAGATTTCAGCAAGAGGCTCTATTTGCAGAAGCAGATTTCAACAAAAGCAGATTTCGGCGAAACATTTTGTTTGTAAAAGGCATATTCAGTCAGATGTTTCGTTTGAAGAGGCGAATCCCAACAAAGATTTTAATCCATTTGAAGAGGCGGATTTCAGCAAAGATTTTAATCCTTTTGAAGAGGCAGATCTCAGCAAAGATTTCAATCCGTTTATAGAAGCGGATCTCAACAAAGATTTCAATTTGTTTATAGAGGCGGATCTTAGCAAAGATTTCAATCCGTTTATAGAGGCAGATTTCAGCAAAGATTCCAATTCGTTTGTAGAGGCAGATTTTAGCAAAGATTCCAATCCGTTTATAGAGGCAAATTTTAGCAAAGATTCCAATCTGTTTACAGAGACGGATTTCAGCAAAGATTTCAATCCGTTTGCAGAGGCGGATTTCAGCAAAGATTTTCTAATTGTGTGCACAAGAAAGGAAGTGCATTATAATTTTAAATCATTCGGGTCATCAGTAAGTTCTTCGGGTATGATGTTAAATCCTTCGTGTCATCAGTAAGTCCTTCGGGCATGATGTTAAGTCCTTCGGGCCATCGCCTTCGGGAGTGATGTAATTGTTTTCATAGGAAAGAAAGTGCCTTACAATTCTAAATCCTTCGGGTCATCAGTAAGTCCTTCGGGCATGATTTTAAATCCTTCGGGTCGTCAGTAAATCCTCCAGGTATGATGTTAAATCCTTCGGGTCATCACCTTCGGGAGTGATGTAATTGTGTGCACATGAAAGGAAGTGCGTTACAATTCTAAATCCTTCGGGTCATCAGTAAGTCTTTCGAGCATGATGTTAAGTCCTTCGGGCCGATACCTTTGGGAATGATGAGAACTTTCTGAATGTTATCGCAATAAGACGGTGGGGCATGATATCAACGTAAATATTAATCCTTTGGGCCCACGGTTTCAAAAAAAGAAAAAAAGAGAAAAAAGAAAAAGAAAAAAAGGAAAAGAAAAAAAGAAAAAGAGAAGAAAGAAAAAGACGAAAAACAAAAAAGGAAAAAAAAGAGAGAAAAAAGAAAAAAAAGAGAATAAAGAAAAGAAAGAAAAAAGAAAAAGAGGAAAAAAGAAAAAGAGAAAAGGAAAAAGAATAAGGAAAATAAAAATAAGAGAAAAATGAAGAAAAATGAGAAAAAGAAAAGACAAAAGAAAAAGAGAGAAAAACAAAAAAGAAGAAAAAAAGGAAAAGGAAAAAGAAAAGGAAAAAAAAAGAAAGAAAGAGAGGAAAAAGAAAAAAAGAAAAAGAAAAAGAGAAAAAAGAGGAAAAAGAAGAAAAAAAATGAAAAGAAAAAAGAATGAATGAAAAAAAGAAGAAACAGAAGAAGAAAAAAAAGAGAAAAAACGATTCAAGTTGCCAGATTGAAAAGCAAGATAGACCAACTTCAGGCTCAAACGAGAAAGATTTATAGTTCCAGCGTCTCCCATTGAAGCACTTGAAATTTTGATAACATACTCAAATTGTACATTTTAACAATTAATGTTAGAAGATTAATGATAAATTTGACTTTTACAGGCATAGAAGGAGGTTAATCAACAGAGAAAGAAAAACAAGAGATGAGATTCCATATGAGCTTTAGATAGAAAGATCAAGATATCTTAGGCAGAATAAGCAATGACATCAAAGAACTCAACACTTCAAGCGAGAAATTGAAAATATTTCATGGTATTTCATATTGAATTTGAATTAATTGATGATGTTTCTTTTTGCAGGATCAATTGACGAGAAAAAAATAAGCACTTCTAGTAAATAATCCAGAGTGCTCAGTAAGAAGAGCTCAACCAGCAAAGAATTCAGAGTTCATAATAAGAAGAACTCGCTAGTAAAGAATTCAGAGTTCATAATAAGAAGAACTCGCCAACAAAGAATTTAGAGTTCATAATAAGAAGAACTCTCTAGTAAAGAATGCAGAGTTCATAATAAGAACTCATCAGCAAAGAATGAAGAACTCATAATAAGAAGAGTTTGCCCTTTTTAAGAATGACGAGGTTCATAATAAGAAGAGCTTGCTTATTCGACGCCTTTATAGAGAGGCAAACCAATGTTTGAAGAATTTCATAATAAGAAGAACAACTTCAAACCTCGGAAGATGAAGAAATTCATAATAAGAAGAACAGCTTCAGATTCCACAGTTCGGCATAAGTTTGAAGAATTTCATAATCAGAAGAACAACTTCAAACCTCGGAAATGAAGAATTTCATAATAAGAACAGCTTCAGATTCCACATTTTGGCAGAAGATTGAAGAATTTCGTAATAAGAAGAACAACTTCAAACTTCAACATTGTTCGTAAAGAAAGATTCGCCTTTCAGAGGATGGCCAACGGGTTCGGACAAAATTCGTGTATTTTTAGTCTTTGCTCTATCCCTGTTCCACATCAATGAGCAAAGAGGGGCAGCTGTCATACCCGTATTTTAACCGGGTTTCAAATATATTAAATAAATAAGGCCATAAATAATAATAGGTAAATAATACATAAATAAATAGTCCATAAAATCCAAATAGTCCATAAATGTCCAAATTACACACAAAAACACCAAAAGCCCAAACCGAAAGCCCAAATTCCATTACATCAAATTTCCCGCCCATTTTCAGTTATAACCCATCAAACAAACACAAAAAACCAATTTGGTTTTCTTTTTCCCGCCCAACAACGCCACGTGGCAAGCTCTCATTTGTTCAAATGAAATTCATGAGGATCCTGGTTTATCTGGAGCCAACTGTCATTCATTACATCATCATCTGATACCCTATAAATAGTAGGAGAGAGAAAAGTCAGGGGGTAATAATTGGTCATTAAATAAAGTCATTAATAAACTATAATTAATAATAATTAAAGAGAGATGGTGCTTACCTCGGGATACCAACCATCACTGTGAAGCCGAATGGACGCTGGAACTAGAGCTGAATGGACGCCGAAGTACATGAGTCATCAAAGAATGTGAACAGAACCGTCATTTTATGACCGTGAAGGTAATTTCTTCTCCGCTCTAATTACCTATAAAGTAGACATGCATATGGTTAGATCGAGAGTAAAAATAAGGAAAAAACAGAAATAAAAATAAATAAAAGGTGATTAGAGTCCTTATTCTGGAGTCCGAAGTAGATTTGTACGGCGGAGTTGAAGAGGTTCAGCGTGGTTTGGGTAGCTTTAGGCCAGGGAAGTGAGGGTGGTTATGTTGAACCGGGTAGATCTAGGTGAATCGGGACAAAAAAAGGTTTTTAGGGGTTTTTGAGGTTCGAATATGGCAGATATACGATGGCCGGAAATCGTCTTGTGCCGGCTAGCCGACCGAAGTGAGGTGATAGCCATAATTGGAAACGGTGGTCGAAAAGATGAGCGTAGTGGTCAGTGTTTGCCTTGTGGAGGTCGGCGTTGCCTACAATGGTCGGTATTCGTATCTCAGTGGCCGTCGAACACCTAAAGGTCGTCGGAGTGTGGTGGCTCAAGATTTGGTGGCAGAATATACGGCGGAGTATGGCCGAAGTTTATGGAGTTCATCACGTTCTTGAAAGAATGGATGAAAACTCATCCCAAAACCATGTTTTTGATCTATTCCCAGATCTAATGCTGGGTTTGGGAGTGTTTTTTTCCAGAGCATTCGGGTAGTGAGAGGTTTAGGTGAGAGGGGGAAATATGGAAATGAGGGGATGAAGCTGAGAATAGGGCATTTATAACTTACCCAAAATGTTTCCGTTTTGGCAGCGGGTATAGGGAGGGATCCGCGCGCTCTAAGCGGGTCGGGTTTGACCCACGTACTCCATATGGGTACCATTTGGTATTTTCCCGAAGTTTTGAATTCATTCAATTTAGTCCTTATTTCCCCTGATTTCTCCCCTATACTTTGCAATTTTCTCATTTTAGTCCCCATCCCTTTTTAATTGTACCCCTTAGGTTTGTTTTCTTTCAATTGGGTCGCATGTGTTTTGTAATTGGGCATTTGGGTTTTGTAATTCTATCAGTTTAATCCCTATAGTAATAAAATCAGATTTATGTTTCAATTGTTTTCAATTTAATTATTTTAGTTAATTGTTTTATTTAAATGTAATTAATTTATATGTTTGCTTGCATGTTTTAAAATTAGCATATAGTATATTTTGTTAGATAATTAAATGCACTTAGATATTAATTAATAGAGCCTTTAGTTTAGGTTTCTTTTATTAGGTTCAATAATTAAATAGGGTAGATAATTGTAGATATTAAAATATATTAAATATGATTTTAGAATCCAAATATAAATGGTGTTCCATTGTTTACAATGGCGTGTTATCACATGGATTTCTTTAAATTATATTTAATATATTTCTTATTTAAAATTGATTATTAATTTAATTTTTTAGCTAAAATTAAATAATTAAGAATATAATTGTAGTTAATTAAATGTATATCGAATAGAATCTTTGAGGTTCAAATCTGGATGGTGTTTCATTGTTTACAATGGGGTGTTATCTCAGCCTTGGTCATAAAGATGTATATTCGATATACATTTCCCTTATAACACTGAATAATAAATTGTTAGAGCCTTAATTAGGATTAGAACTTTAATTAATTAGAAGAATTAATTAATTAGGAATATGATTAGTTTAAAGACTTTAAATATATGGAAGGTGTTCATGAAAATGTCATTTTCTCATAAAAGCCACTAAACTAATTAATATTCATAGTTTTAAACAACTAATTAATTAGAGCCTTTTAGGATTAGAACTTAAAATTGACAAGACAATAAAATATCATTCATTAAAAACCTTTTATGTTGGAAATTCATTTTTAAAATACGAATGGGGTGCCACCTAACGGGGTGCTTTTAATCTCGTATTCGAACAAAATGAATTTCCTTATAAAAGGATGTCTGCATTCGGAATTTAAATTCCAATAATAATTATGGGATAAATTAAATTCAAATTATTATTTGAAATGCCAAAATGCCACGTAAAATTAAAGGTACTGATAACGGGCGTTCGTAGGGGTGATAATCCTTCCCTACACGTAACCGAATCTCGAACCCAATTTTTAAGACAGAATCTCTGGGTTTTTTTCGGTGTCCGGTCTACCTCAAAGTGATCGGTGGCGACTCCAAAATGTTTTTCAAGGATAAATAAAGGAAAATTCGATTTAATATGAAAAACCCTAAATTTCAAGATTAAATTAAAATGGCCAAAAAACCCTAATTTTATAAAAGATCGATCGTCATGCTATTTTTACACATTCCCGATTTTCAAAAAAATGGTCGCGATAGGAACAATAATAAGATAAGATTAGTATGAAGTTTCATAGATATTCATAAGATGAATATGTGAATGAGATTCAAATCAAATTCATATATTATTTGTTGAGAATAAATATTAGGATCGACTCGTCTTAAGATTAATACATAGATGAAAGTTATATATTAATCTTCAAACAGTTAAGGCATTAAATCCTTAGACCTGAAATTGCCACGGTTCTCAACATGATAACTATTATGTTTTGACATAGTCAAACATCGTTTTTAATCGGACGATTATAAAGGTTATGCTTGAACATAATAAGGAATCACGTAGTGAGATGTGAGTGATTAAGATGGAATTTATCCCTTTTAACATAAGAGAGATATCTTTGGGCCCCTCGATGATTGAGACTGAGAAATGCATGGTTGTGCTTAAATGAGTTGATAAAGATTAATGTCATTTGTTTAGTCAGTTCAATTGGACATCGAGAAACTAAAGATAGAACGATATAAGTTTAACATTTTTCATGCCTTATATTCTATCAAGATATCGTGAGATAAAAAGATTATGACAAAAACTGAAATAAGGTTGTCTCGAATTATGAGCTTTTCATTTAACTTGGGTAGTCATAATGTCTTGTTAGAGGCCACTTATGACTTGTAGAATAAAATGTGATTTTATCTACTACCAACGTTAAATGAACCTATAGGGTCGCACACTAAGAATGAAAAAGAATGATTGTGGTTATTACTCTCAATAATAAATTTAAGATAATACGATAATTTTAAATTATATTATTAGAGATTATTTATTCGAATTTAAAAGGTTAAATTCGTAATAGAATATCTTATTTATTTTATTATTTTTTGAAAATAATATAAATACTAAATTTGATTGAATTTAAATTCCTTATCAGATAAGGAATCTATTTTAGAATATGTTATTTATTTATTTTAAATAAATAATATTATTAAATAAACCACTTTATCTAGAGTTGGCTGAATTTGAATTCTTTATAAGACAAAAGAAATCATTTTAAATTATAATTTATTTAAAAAGAGTTTTAATTAAATTATAATAGTGAACTCAACCTAACCCTATTCAAGTCATATATATATGTATGTATGTCAAAGGTTTTTAGAGGGATCTAGGTATTTAGAAATAGTCAACAAAACTACAAAACTAGATTTTCAAAAACTTGACTGGAACTAGCATTCTGATAGATATTCGTCGTCCATTCGCATGTGGATACTTGTAGAGGGCGATCGTCTTTTAGAAAAAGCAGTGCCTCAACGCAACCGGATTCCTGAATCAAAATTAAGGTAATTTTTGATATCCTTTTCATACATTAATATGATCGCATGAGATCCTGAAAATTCTTCATAGGATATTTTTCTACTGCGTTTATATGCTTGATTAAATTAGTCCATTTCCTATGAAACCTAACACTTTACTCTCGGATGTTAGACCTTTGATGGAGATGAGGCTCTGATACCAATTGTTGGGAGGCTTGAATGATCAACTGAGATAGCCAAGAGGGGGATTTTCTAAAATATTCTTTTTTTCTAAAATTATTTTTCCAAGGGGGTGAAATTTCAAAAATAATTTTTCATGTGGTTTCGTTATATCAAAAAGGAGGAGATTGTTGAGATATTTAATTTTGATATAACTTTTAGAAAAATATTTTTGGACTTAAACTAATTTGCAAAAATAATTCAAAGTCCAACAAACTTGAAAAATATGTTTCAAAGTTTTAAAACCTAAAAAATATGTGTTATTAATTAATTTATAATTATAAAATATTTTTGAGTTGATTAAAATTTTTTAAAGTGTTTAAAAATGATTTTAAAGCTTTTAAATCATGAAAACACTATTCAGACACTATTTGGAACTGTTCACGACAATGTTCATGTACGAATATTGTTCATGAGTAGTGTTGGTTTCGAAACCATTCTCTCCGATATCGAAATTGGCCTGCAAAAAACTCAATTTTAAGCCTGTAATAGCAATATTTTGATAAGGTATCGAAACCTTTATAAAGGTTTCGAAACCATTGAGTGTAGAGGCTTAAAAATACTCGAAAATTCATTTCTCAACGGCTTCAAATCACCTTCAACGGCCATAAACAGCTAGTAGCTCTTTCCCCACACTTTAAAAGAAGACTTGGGACACTTGAAGATGGTTAGAGACAATATCCAAGCTTCATGATCAAGAGAAATAGCTTTTAAGTATTTATTTCGTTATTTCTCTTGTATATATTGTATGAAGAGTGTTCTTCATTATTTTTATTCTTTACACTCTTGTGAGCTTCATTCTTGTAAACACCCACCTTGTGAGGTATTTAGTTTACCAAACAAACCTTGTAAAAGGGAGAGCTTCTAGTTTAGCCTAAGGAAAAATTAGAGTGGTTCTATCTTAGCCATTGAAAAGATAGGGTTGTAAGGTTATCCCTTTGGCCTCAAAAGGAAGAATTCATAGTAGTGAATTGGAAAATCCTTAGTGGTGTGCTAAGGTAGTGGATGTAGACTCGGTTGGGTAGTGGAACCACTCTAAAACCATTGTGCAATATTGTCCACTATATTTTAGTTTTAGCCAATTCATTCGGGAAGCAAATTCAACCCTCTTGACGGATTCAATTGATCGATTTCGAGCCTACGGATTTCATTGGTATGGGGGCCATAAACATCAGAGTGGTCAAGAAAGGTAACCCCTAAATTTTGTAAAATAATCAATACAAGTAAAAGTGTTCATCAATTTATAGCAAAAAAAATTAACAAAAGTTTAATGGTAAAATAGAAAAAGGAAATGAGAAGGGAATAATAACAGTAAAAAACAACAACTAGCAGCAACAAAAGCAACAATTGCTACCTTTACAAGCCCGGAAAACTATGTTCTCAAACCCATCTCTTTCTAAAGTATCTAATCAAGGAAGGAACATATTCATCAGGCACAAAAGAGGAAGGGTGAAATTCAGCACCATTTACGCTCACAAAGCTTTGAAAATAATCTTGGTCGAATGATCTCTGATGTCCTTGTTCATTTGGTCGAAGAAACGTCGGGTAGGGGTTGTCTTAAAGATTCTCCGCCGTTCCTTTTTTTCTTTTTATTTTTTTACTTCATAAAATGAAATGGTCAAATTGCTTAGATGCCCTTGCATTAAATTTTTCTTTGACTTTTTTTTACCAAAAAACTCCACTTGGCAGCATAAGAACGTGCCACATGTCCTGCCACATTACAAGTTAACAACGTTAGGGTCAAGGCACGTTTTGAATGATGGAAGAAAATTATAGAGGCACATTGAACGTTTACAAACTTTAGACACCACATTGACAAATTTGGAAAAGTACAGGAGGCATTTGTACCATTATCCCTAATATTTATAATAACATCTTATAAGATCTGTTGGGGCGGGAGGAGATAGTGTGGGGCGGGAGGGATGACACGAGGCGAGTGGGGATGAGGAGAGTACAAAGTCAAATTCACGCATGCCCCACCACCCACGACGATTTTAATTTTTACCTCCATCCTAGCCCCATGACTCGCGAAATATGTAATAATCCATGCCCAATTGAATGTGACATGGGGCGAATCCCTGCAAAACCCGCCCCACTGACATCCCTACCAGGGACAGAGCTATTAATAGGTTGGGAGGGGCTACATTTTTTGATATAATAATATTTTTAGGTCCTTTTTAATTTAAATATTAGTTAAATAAGATCTTTGTCTCTCTCAATTCTTAAATTTAAAGGCTTAATAAAACTCATGCTCCTCTCGATATTTGATCCTAGCTCCGTCACCTACAATATCACTAATAAATAAACCACTAGTTTATGCTATTCATCTTTTAAAATTGATATATCCATCACGAATGATAATCATTAATTTTATTCGTCTCGAGTGTTTAAAAAAAATGAATGAATAATCACGAAATATATTATATCTCTATAAATGAAGATCAAATCTTCGATCGCACCTTATGATCATGTACGATGATAACAAATCACGAAAAAAGAGTACAAAATCTTAACCTTTCAAGTCAATAAATTTACTAAAAACCACAAAATATATATAATTTTTATACGATACCTAAAAGTTATCCTATCTTCTAAATACCTAAATAGGAGGACAAAACATACTCAAACGTGTTCTAAGTTATCTCCTCTCGAATGTTATAACAACAACCATTACAATATATATATATATTAAAATTTATATTGTATTTAGTTTTATTCGTATTCCTTTTTTGAAGTTAGAAATAAAATTACAAATATACTCATAATTTCAAGTAATAAATACATCTGAAAAGATTATAATACGAGGGTGAATTACATAAATTATCACTGAACTTTACTATCAAATTTATTTTGGTCACTAAAGTTTCAGAACGTTCAATTTACTCACTGAAGTTTAGACATTGAAAGTTTCTGGACATTCCTCCGTTAACTTTTTAATAACGTTATGACATGAACGTCGTCCACCTTTCACCATCAATGGACGTCACCGTTGATGGCCGTAGATAGTGATCGTTTGGACCCAAATTTTATTAGTCGTTTGTCTCGACCCTCTGAGTTCGAATCTGACATTTATTTTATCGAAAAGTGCCTCGAAGTCCATGAATCAAGCAAAAACCTTTTGATTTCTCTCTCATCAATCTCCCTCCTCTGTTGTCGGATAGAGCTCGTTTCTCAGTATATTACTTCTCTCATGCCGGTGAAGCTTTCCACCATACGAATCTTAGAAAAATTCCTTTGTTTCTCGGTAAATGAACTTCGTCCAAAAGTTAACAGAGGAATGATAAAAAAACATTCAACATCTAAACTTCAGTGAGTAAATTTAACGTTTTGAAACTTCAGTGACCAAAATAAGTTAGAGAATAAAGTTCAGTTGTGACTTACGTAATTTATGATATAATAAGAATTAATTATGATAAAGTACGATCAAACTAATAAGTGAAATATGAGATCCATTAATTGACCTAATAGTCAAATATGCTCATATTATTTCATCTTTATGAGTTTGAATCTCAAAATATACTTTAAAAATATAATTATCTATTTACTTCATAGAAAAAACTAATAGGTGAAATATATGCTTACTCATGTTGTAATAAATACAAGAATGTCATGTATAATTTTCAACAGGTGAGACTTAAAGCAGTACCTCAAAGAGCCCAATTTATTAATTTTGTTGCCATCAACTCAAGATTTTATAAATACCTATGTTTTACTAGAGTAAAGGAATGAGTTATCTGAACTTGAACTTGATGTCAATAAAAATTTAATAAACGTAAATTATTTTTCTCTAAAAAGGTCACTGGTTGAACTTATTAGTGCATTATTGATCTGTCATGTATGAATTTCTTTTATATAATGCTTAGACATTTTATAATTTCCACGCCTCTAAATCGAAGACACGTGTAAGCTATGATCTTCAATAAATATCAATTGAATTTAGACTTAATGGATTATATGATCAATGTTAAAACATTAGAACGAAGTTTTTTAAAATTAAAACTTGTAAAGTCATACTTAATGAACTTATTTTGATGACAACCGAGAATGATCTTTTGAAAGAAATTAATATTAAAAGTGTTGTAAATAATTTTACTTTAATACATATAAAAATAACATTACTTTTTAAGTGAGAATGTTATAGACATTTAAGAGAGTAATGTCCACCACTCTAAAATTCAAGAATTAAATCTTTAAATTATACAGTACCAAACCTATTCCTGCCTCTATAAAATTCCAACTGGGGCCCATGCCAAATTAATTCTTTCTTTTCTTCATTCACAAACAATCCAAATCTCTGTTAAGAAAAAACAATCCATATCTCAACGAATACATAATATCTAGCTTTTCGGGATTGGGTATTTAACATCAACAATAATAAATTTACAATTTGTTCATATATAAAAATTTGATGGATTATGACATCAAGAATTAAATCGAATCAATTAGATTAGATTCAAATTTGTACCGTAATATTATGCTTAAAATACAAATTATGCAACCATTAGTGAAAGAGGTAAAGATAGGTCAAAGAAGCTTGACTCATTCCTATTTTCATTTTTAAAAGGGTAATCTTCACCCGTAATCCCTTTTGTTTGGGGTTTATTTTATATTGGTCACTCGAATTTAAAAAAAATTATTCTTGCCACTTATATTTTGAATCGTGTCTATTTTAGTCCCTAGACCATTAACCTCCACTAATAAAAAAATTAATTTATAATTTAACCCCTAAACTTTCAAAACTTTATTTTTTACCATCTTCCTAAAATAATAATCCAATGCTTCATTTGTTGTAGACTCTTCAAATTTTGGGTTACCATAATCTATTCAGCGCCTTGTTGTCTTTGTTTCCCTCGATATTTGAATCCTTTCTTCTTCATCTCAATCCCCTTCTCTGAATTTAGGGTTATTTTTTTTCCTTTCATTTCCTTGAGCAAACCCTCGAGAGATGGCTTTGGTTTCGGTGTTTTTGGAGATTTTAAGGAAGCCCAAAATTGGGGATGTTTTGAACGAGCTAGTGATTTTTATAGCTCCTGTATGGGTCGCTGTAATTGTGGGTGTTTTGGTTGGATGGGCATGGAAGCCAAAGTGGGCAAATATAGGCAGAGAAATGTTGACTGATTGTTCCGGTTCTAAGGATTCAGCATATTCTTCGTCCACAAGTTTTGCTTTCATTTCCGACTTGAATTCAATCAAGTCTCAGTTGCCCCCTTGCATCTCTTGGAATTCAGATGATTTGGCTCAAAAGCATTCTTTTTCTTTGCCACCCACCCTTGATTCCAATTTCAGGTTTGTAACTTCACTTGATTTCTCTCTTTTTTTTCCTTGTTTTTAACTGATATGATAACAACTGGTAGATAATTGGGGTTTGTCTTTGATTTTGCTAATATCTGATTTTATTGTAACTGGGGCAGTTCATCACAGATTTTGAAGGGAAATTCCAGTTTTGTGACAAATGAGGATTTAGAACATTTGTGCAACTTAGTTGAAGAAAAAGATGGTGGCCCTGCTTGGATTCATATGATGGATTGCTCTACTCCAACTATGTATTATCAAGCTTGGCAAAGAGATCTTAAAGAGATCTTGAGGTAAATTGAAGCCGGTTAGCTATATATTATTGTAACTTTTGTTTTGCATCTGTTTGGTAATTCATTTGATTGATTGGATTATGCTTTTGTTGTTCATCTAGGCCGGTCCTACATAATATCGTATCTGGAGTGTTTTCGAAGATGCCACTCCCGAGATGGTGAGGGTTTTCTTTTGGGATGATGAATTTCGACCAAAGTGGGATAAGATGTTTGCTAGTGCTGCAACTATGGAGGAAGATTGTGAAAAATAAAGTTTTGAAAATTTGGGGGTTAAATTAGAAATTAATTTTTTTTATTTAACGGAGATTAACGGTCTAGGAACTAAAACAGACACGATTTAAAACGTAAGTGGCAAGAATGATATTTTTTGAATTCGGGTGACCAAAATAAAACAAACCCCAAACAAAAAGACCACAGGTGAAGATTACCCTTTCTAAAATGCCTTTGATTCTTCACCCTCCATATAACATAAACATAGACACACCAAGCAAGCTTCCATATGAAATATAACATCGTACAGCCCTTAACTGATTTCATCAAGCCATTTCATTGATGATGACCAGTTTCGGACCAACCAAAGAAGTTTGAGAATTCGGATTTCCATGTATGCTGGTTTGAAACAAATCTAAGTTTTTTGTAAGGGTGAAATTAAGATCAAACATTCTTCATATGACTCGTGACTCTAGTTCTTAGTTTCTAACGCATCAAAAATTGCATCAACTCTTTCTCTATACAGAACTACGGGTCAATGATGCTATCTTTTCAAACTTGTTCTCAAACAATATCGGGGTTCAATCTCATTCGTTGTTGCTGGGATTTCATGACAAGTACTCGAGGTTACCACCAAGAAGTCTATATATTTTTCTCTACTAGCCTAAAGCATTCTATATTCCGCTGGATTAGAAACTTAAGTACTAGAAGATTGGAAGGAAAAAAAACCCGCATTACTGCAGAATGAGAACCTATTAAACTATTTGTCAAAGGAAAAAGGCATATGCACAGAGAATCATATAACCATATGAGCCTACCACATCTATTCGAAAATGGTACCAATAAAAGCACTGGCAGGTCCTCAAATTCAGCACCAAATTCATCTTCAATATAATAAAGTGCCCAACACCATGTCATAAAGGACTTGAAGACGTACCACGATATTCCTCCTGTTCTATTAGTATTCAGTTTCAAATCTGAAAAAGAAGACTGTCAGCATGTGGTTGAGGAAGCCACATGGCAGACATGATCAATCAGAAGTGCCACAGATCAGCAGTGACTAAAGGTATAATCATAGGGCCAACTTCAGGAAATGTGCAAAATTCCACTTACTCTACATCAAAAGCAAGTGTTGGCGTGCACACGGTAAGGTTCAATTCTGCATTACTTCAGTCTCTATTCACACATGCTACTTGATCAAGGAATCATCAAAAACTGACCAGACATTTTCCATGCAATGAAACAAAATAGATAAAATGCAACCGAACTGTGCCAAACCTGTTTCATTTACTTGATGGGGTATGGCATCCCTTACTAAAATCCAAGTACCCCGGCCACTCAATAGGACAAGGAGACAATGAATGTACTATTAATTTTGAACACCCTTCAAATGCATGGGGTCATATAGCAGGGACAATATCAAACTTAACTGAAAAAATGGCATCTATCTCTACCTTCTGAGCTTCAGTGTGATAAATTTGACACAATGGGTGTATTAGAGCTAGGACTATACATTTTCACCTTAATGTTTTAGACCATGGAACAATAACACAGAAGCTGTCAAGCCAAACATTAAAAGAATAACTATACTTTTTAGAGCAAAAATGAAGCTTTCCATTTCGACCTTGCTCCATAGAGGGCCTAAATATCGATCCGAAAGAAATCTTCGTCCTTAAAAAGGGTCACGAAAGCAGTATAAGTACTACAGGGCTTACAACAAGAGGCAATGTCAATTTAAAGTTGGCACAACAAACCTAAAACAACTGAAACTAAGCAACTGCACATGAAACATCCCCCAGTTTTGTAACAAACTAACAATCAACTGAACAGCATTGCTGTTGCATTCTTCAGAAAGAATAAGCAACATCAGCAATAACTATAGCAACAAAAAATAGCTAATAAGATATTCTATGATTATAAACAATGAGTATATACAACCATATATACATTTGAACTTGAATTTGATACATAAAAGGCAGAAATCTTTAAATACCCAATTAATCTCCATATCAGCAAACTGAAACCAATCTCATCGGAACTTTTCCCCTTTCCCCTGCTTCTCCGATACAATTTGCCACAATTCTAACCACCTTCTTAAACGCAAAGTGCACGCAATTCGACAACGCAATCCAGCAAATCACATCATAAACAAAATCCATAGCATTTGCTGTCCATGGAGATGAAGACGAAGACGAAGATTCATCCCAATTTTGCCCTCCAAACCCACCAAAATTCCAACCACTACCACCCCAACTGCTCCCTCCACCTCCACCTCCACCGCCGCCGCCGCCACCACCAAACGGACCGTACCCGTCGCTGCCGTCACTGCTTAAGAACAATCCGTAAAGGTCGCCGTCGTTTGAGTCGTCCCCGCTGAATAACTTCCGCCTGGTGCGACGCTTTCTGCGGAGGAGAGTTCGAGGTAATGTCTTATAGGAATTAGGCTTGGTGGGAGGAGGTGCAACGGCGTCGAAAGGGACCAATCCTGCTGTTGCCTGAAGAATTCCGGGATTATCGGCGGAAGAATCAGATGAGAGGGAAAGGCAACCGTTTGCAGAGAAGAGAGAGTGGCGATCGAGAATGAATTTCGTAAACCCCAGGCCGTTGGAAGTGGCTACCGTTAGCGTATCACAAATTAAAGAGATATCCATTAGATAAGGAAAAAAAGAAGAAAGGGAATTGAATTAGAAAAGGGGAAATTTTAGGGATTTATGGGAAATGAATTGAATTAGAGAAGGGGAAATTTTAGGGATTTATGGAATAATTGAAATGCAAATATCTTAGAGTTCGAGAATTTTGTGGAGGGAAGGTGAAGAAAACGATAGAGGGGAGAAAGAAACAAAATTGAATAGTGAAAACGCAACGTGTTATTCTTTCATGGCGGTTTGGACAGGTGTTGACCGCTGGCAATCCCTTGCTTACGGATTAGTAATTGTTTGAGGGCGGCGGTTAATTTGTTCGTGGATTTCGGCTGTTAAGTCAAATGTATTATCCTATTATTTGACTAATGTTTTGTAAATTTATAGCTTAAATTTATACTTATATGGAATATTGATATTAAGTTTGAGTAGACTTTTTTTCCTATTATGCTTTTTTTTTTGACAATTAGTGAATAGATGATAGTTGATAATAGATAGGTTTAAATTTGATACACAAGCTATGAAAAATAAATTTTGCACAAGACTGTCTATTTCTATTATAAATCAAAATTAAACTTAAACTATAAATTCTAAACACTAACATTAAATTCTAAACACTACAACCCAAACCCCAAAACTCTAAACCCTAAACTAAACCCCTAATCCCTAAAACTAAAAGGTCTACGTAAACTAAAGTTTATACAAACTGTGTATTGAAGTTTTTCTCATAATAGATTATATTAACTTATAATTGATTATATTAATTGATTTGATTAACATATTATATTAGCTAATTATATAAAAGTGTTTGATAAATTAATTGATAGTTTATAGTTGTTTGATTATATAAAAAACAAAATGATATATAAGAGCATCATTATATTCAATACTTATTTAAATAATTTATTAGTTATCAATATTTTGTATTTATTAATATTAACTAGATTACGAAAAGTATTTTTTATATAACATTACTAAGCATATTTGAAGGATCTATATATTAATTTATTATTTATGGTTAGAATTCACTTACACTATGTAAAACTCATCTAGTCTTGCTCTAATATTCGGCCATTGAATGAGTGAAATGAATAAATAGGATTAAACACTCATCTCTTTTTTCTCCTTAAAATATCCTTTTTTCAATATTTAATCTTATTCATTCATTTTCACCCATCCAATGGCCATAAATTAGTGTAAGGCTAGATGCGTTTTACATGGTGTAAGTGGATCATGACCCTATTATTTATATAATTACTTTTAATACAATTTGATTAATTATTAAATTTAAATGAAAATAAAAATGTTAAATTTAGGTTATTTAGAGATTATTTGTAATTGTTAAGGGTAAAGAGTCCTTGTAACTCTTATTTCAAAATCTCTAATTTTAAAAAGCTCTTATTAACAGCCTTTTCAATTTAAGATGTTTTATCTCAATCCACTATTACAAGCATCTATTCACCAAACATTTAAAATAATGAATTTGACTGGTCAAATTTCTAATTTTCGTTCAAACCTTTAATTTAGGCTCAAAATGTTGTTTACGAAACATAGCCTATGCTTTTATGGAATATGAATATCAAATTTGAGTTTGTTGTATTTTTTGCATTAATTTGGACCACCATAATATCAAATTAAAAATATAAACTTGAAATTTACTATAATACTCCGGTTAAAGTAAAAAAAGTTTGGATTTAATTTATGGTTTAAATGTCAAAAATGTTCAAAGTATACATTTTTCAGTTAGATGTCAAAATTATTTTTTGAGCTAGATATGTGTCTAACGTTTTATTCTATTATTCAAATAAGATTTTTCCGTCACGGTTGTTAAAAATTTTCGTTATGCAATCAGAATATAGCACGTGACTTATTTCTGTTATTTTCTTTAATTTTATTTTTAAAAAATCAAAAAATCTTTAATTTTATAAAAAAAACCTAAAAATCTTTAATTTCTCTAAAAAACCAAACTTTAACCCTAAATACATAAATCCTTAATTTCCTCCACTCCCACCACCGGCTACCTTTGTCTTCGTTGAACCTGTAACACCCCGGTCCCGATCCAGATTCGAAGTACTACATTCGGGTCACCCAAAAATCGACCCATCAAATTTTCAAGTTAAAACCATAAGTTTAGCCATCATTTAAAAAGATTAAACATCCATGAATCCATGAAGTTAAATAAGCATTATAATTAAGTTTACAAAGCAGGAGCTCCAAGTTTAAAACACCGAATAAAAAATAATATTTTAAATAGAGTTTATAGACTCAATAACTCATAAGGTCCTATGAATACATAAGCCCAAAACTAAATACTAAGCATTGTACTCTGAAGCGATGCGGTGCTGGGAGATCCCTTCTTGATGTGTTCCTTGGTCACAAGCACCTACCAACCTGCGAACAGAAACAACAATTTAGAACATTGAGCTTACAAAGCTCAGTGGTACATTTCTACTCTACAACAATTCATGATTATCATAAAATAAACATGCAAGATAAATATAGTTTAAAGAGCATAGATAAGGATTCCCTATCTATGAGTCATAATCTAGCCTACACTAGTTAGGGTTCTTAGATCACCTATCTCAAGGCATCAAAATGTCTACAAGAAGTTTCACATATTCCACAATACTTTGCCATACTCGAGGTCACATAGCCTATCGAGTTACTCGAGCTCACTCAGCCCATCGAGTTAATACATTCATAACCTATCATCTATAACATCCACACAACTTACATAATACATCCATACATCATCTACATAAAGGCTAATGTTGCGCGTAATAAGTGCTCCGCAATTGTACAAGTGTACACGTCGCAAGTTATAGTATAAAAGATATCGTCTCCATAAGGATTAGTGCCACTTCAAAAATCTAATCTCTTGCACTGTAAAAAGTAAAAACACAAGTAGAAGATTGTAGGAGTTTTAACTAACAACTAAACTAGAAAGCAAATAAGTAAAAGAAGATGTAATCAAATAAGAGGGAATATGCCAGGTTATCGTGAGTTGAGGTGTGATATAGCCGATTGGATCGACTTGGTAAAAGAGTGCAAGGGTAACTCAGTTGCCGTGGCAACTTGCACAGCGGGGTTGCCTTGGCAACTAATCGATGGTTGTCTGGGCGACTGGCTGGGCAACTACTTGGGCGTCTGGGCAGCAACTTCAAGGTTCGGCGGAGCGTTCTTCAATGGTTTCTTCTTATCCCTAAGTCGAAACTCTATCTATTTGTGCATGCCTTGATAATACATCCCTGCGTGAATCAAGGGTGAACAACAACCGATCTTGCGCTTCTCTTAGCCGTTGAAATCCTTAACTTATTCCTAAGCCGGATTACTCTTCACCATCAATGGATTGAATAAAGACCATACTCATTCGTTTCTTGAATCTAACTCTCCCGATATTAGATAAATAGATGAAGTTACGAGATCCTCTCCCAATTCACTCGCAAACAAGAATAAGGACCAAGAATTAGTAAACCTTGAATTGAAAGTGCAAACTCTTATTACCTAAACAAAATCCAATTGTTTCTCACAACCACAAGGCACAATAACCTTAGCCAAATAGATTTAGTTCATGGCTAGGTTCCAAAGAAACACAAGATAAAGAATTCCTAGCATAAATCTAATGGAACAAAGAAAGAAAAAGATGAAGAATGGACGGAGCTTTGTCGAAATCTCCCTTGCCCTTGATCTTGTCGAAAATTCTCTCCTCTCTCTCCCTTGGAGTTGTCGAAATTTCTCTCATCTCTCTCCCTTGGAGTTGACGGCATGGCCTTCAATTTATAGGGCTAGGTCAAAGTCTTTTTTGAGGAGGAAATTAAGTTGGAATTAAATTATCTTTAAAGAATATAATTCTTTATTATATTTAAATTCCTTCTAGAACTTCTCCTATCTTCTTGGGATTTAATTTCTCTTTGACCTCTTCATGGAAATCAAACTCCTTTGGGATTTAGCTTTGCTCCACGTCATCTTGGGCTTATCTAGTCATCGATTTTGACTACCATATCATCTTATTCCTTGTCGAAAATTGCCATGGCAACTAGCTCGACATCTCCTTCATGCATTGCCCTGGCAACTAGCTCGGCATCTCCTTCATGCATTGCCCTGACAACTAGTTCTAGCCTTGCTTTGGCAAGTGATTCTGTACATACACACAAAACACACCAAAGCAGCATCTTTTCCCACAAAAACCACCAAGTTATGTAATCAAGCTCAACGATGGAAAGAAACATGAATTAATGCATGAATGGCTAATTATGCAACTAATATGAGCCTAAGTCTAACAATAATATGAGTAAAAAGGGTAATAGAAATAGTACTTTTGAACACTTATCACACCCCCAAACTCGAACTATTGCTTGTCCTCAAGCAATGCAAACTAATAATTACCCGCCAAGACTTCAATTTTCACAAACTTAGCTTTGAACTTGATTTCAATTCTCAGAACCGGGGCACAAAGTATGATTGGCTTTTCTTTTTTCAGAAAACTTAGGAGTTACTTGGAATCAAACTATAATGCTTGTGAGTGTGTGAGAAGTTGTGTGCAAGTTGATTTTTTGGATTCTATGTAAACAAGAGGTTTTCAAATTACTTCATTGGGTTCTTTTAACATGTTTTAACTAGAGCCGGTTTCGGGCACCTCTAGTGTTTTGTTTTTAGTTTTCTTAAGTTAATTAATTTATTCGACTAGAGCCGGTTCCGGGCTCTAGCGATCAATTTTTAGCACATACTAGAGCCAATTTCGGGCACCTCTAGTGACCAATTTTTAGCGCATACTAGAGCCAATTTCGGGCACCTCTAGCATTCATCCAATTTTTATTCTAATCCCCCAATTTTTTAACTATCAACCTAAGTTCACTAGAATTCCTTAAATCAATCAAGCCACAATAGTGTTTCATCAAGTTTAACATCATAGTATGATTCTAAGTGTTTCCATGTTTATCCTAGAATAAAAATTCTATCAATTGAGTGCATTGACAAAGTCATCATCGGATATTCATCAAATCTAGGCAATTCTTGTTCCAACTAAAGGCATGACAAGCAATTTATGTATCCTAAATGTATACTTAAGATGAATACAACTAAACATGGTAAATAACTAATAACAGTCCCCCCCAAACTCGAGTGAGGCATTGTCCTCAATGCATGCAATAAAGAAAAATAAAAATAAAGAAAATTAAAATGCAAACGAGGACTTACTCTGAGAGTTCGTCGTCGTGGATGATTAGTTTCCTTTTGGTCGGTGTCTTGATTCTCTTGCTTGAACGCGGTGGTTGCTTCCTTGTTGCCGATTATCGAATCGATCCTCGTACGGGGTTGTCCTCATCGTCCTCTTCATCAATGTCATTGGCTTTTCGCTTGGGTTTGGAGGATTCGATTGGTGCGGTCTTTGTTGGTGCAATGGAGGACTCGTCCGAATCTGAAAAATCAGACAATGATTCAGTACGAGTTGATTCGGGCATAGGTGCTTTACCTTTGGCTTTTGAAGTGGTTGCCGGGACATCTTTAGCTTTGGTTGCCATAACATCTTCAGTGTAGGTTGCCGTGGCATTATCTGTGGCAGTTTCTGTGGTGACTGCTTCATTGGTTGCCGTGGCAAGGATCTCGGCAGGAAAGATTAGGAACGGTACGCTGTCTGGGTACTTTTCCAGGATGACTTGGGTGATGGCATTGTTTTGTTCCTTCATGTACCACATGAACATTAGTTGCCGGTCTTTAATTTGCCTAAGGCGGCTCGCCAACGATTGCAAGAGTGCTTCAAAGTGTCCTGGGGTTGATGGCCGAGTTGCCCAGGTATTAGGTGCTTCGGCATTGGGGGTTTCCGATAAGTGTTCAAAAGTACTATTTTTATTACCCTTTTTACTCATATTATTGTTAGACTTAAGCTCATATTAGTTGCATAATTAGTCATTCATGCATTAATTCATGTTTCTTTCCACCGTTGAGCTTGATTACATAACTTGGTGATTTTTGTGGAAAAAGATGCTGCTTTGGTGTGTTTTTGTATGTGTGCAGAATCACTTGCCTAAACAAGGCTAGAACCAGTTGCCAGGGCAGTGCATGAAGGAGATGCCGAGCTAGTTGCCAGGGTAATGCATGAAGGAGACGCCGAGCCAGTTGCCAGGGCAATTGTCGACAAAGAATAAGGTGATATGGTAGTCAAAATTGATGACTAGACAAGCCCAAGATGACGTGGAGCAAAGCTAAATCCCAAAGGAATTTGATTTCCATGAAGAGATTAAAGAAGAATTAAATTCCAAGAAGATAAGAGAAGTTCTAGTAGGAATATAATTATAATAAAGAATTATATTCTTTAAAGATAATTTAATTCCAACTTAACTTCCTCCTCAAAGAAGGACTTTAACCTAGCCCTATAAATAAGAGGCCATATCGTCAACTTTGTTGCGCGTAATAAGTGCTACGCAATTGTGCAAGTATACACGTTGCAAGTTATAGTATAAAAGATATCGTCTCCACAGGGATTGGTGCCACTTCAAGAATCTAGTCTCTTGCACTGTAAAAAGTAAAAACACAAATAAAGGATTATAGGAGTTTAACTAATAACTAATCTAGAAAGCAATAAAGTAAAAGAATAAATGAGATCAAATGAGAGAGAGATAGGCCAGGTTATCGTGAGTTGAGGTGTGATAGCCGATTGGATCGTCTTGGTAAAAGAGTGCACGGGCAACTCAGTTGCCGTGGCAACTTACACAACGTGGTTGCCTTGGCAACTAATCGATGGTTGCCTGGGCAACTAGTTGGGAAACTACTAGGGCGTCTGGGCAGCAATCTTCAAGGTTCGGCAGAGTGTTCTTCAATGGTTTCTTCTTATCCCTAAGTCGAAACTCTAGCTACTTGTACATGCCTTGATAGTACATCCCTGCGTGAATCAAGGGTGAACAACAACCAATCTTGCGCTCCTCTTAGCCGTTGAAATCCTTAACTTATTCCTAAGCCGGATTAATCTTCACCATCAATAGATTGAATAAAGATCATATTCATTCGTTTCTTGAATCTAACTCTCCCGATATTAGATAAATAGATGAAATCACGAGATCCTCTCCCAATTCACTCGCAAACAAGAATAAGAACCAAGAATGAATAAACCTTGAAATAGAAAAGTGCAAACTCTTATTACCTAAACAAAAACCAATAGTTTCTCACAACCACAAAACACAATAACCATAGCCAAATAGATTTAGTTCATGGCTAGGTTCCAAAGAAACACAAGATAAACAATCCCTAGCATGAACCCAATCGAACAAGAAAGAAAAGGATGAAGAAGGAGGCTTGTCGAAATCCTCCTTGCCCTTGATGCTTGTCGAAAATTCTCTCCTCTTGCCCTCCTTGGACTTGTCAAAATTCCCCTCTCTTGCTCTCTCTCAATTGTCGAAATCTCCATCTTATTTATCGGGCTAGGCCAAAGTCCTTCTTTGAGGAGGAGTTTAAGTTGGAAATAAATTATCTTTAAAGAATATAATTCTTTATTATAATTGTATTCCTACTAGAACTTCTCCTATCTTCTTGGAATTTAATTCTTCTTTAATCTCTGCATGGAAATCAAATTCCTTTGGGTTTGGGCTTTGCTCCACGTCATCTTGGGCTTGTTTAGTCATCAATTTCGACTACCATATCACCTTTGCTCTTGTCGACAATCGCCATGGCAACTGGCTCGGCGTCTCCTTTATGTATTGCCCTGGCAACTAGCTCGGCGTCTCCTTCATGCATTGCCCTGGCAACTAGCTCTAGCCTTGCTTTGGCAAGTGATCCTGCATATACACACATAACACACCAAAGCAGCATCTTTTCCCACAAAAACTACCAAGTTATGTAATCAAGCTCAACGATGGAATGAAACATGGATTAATGCATGAATGGCTAATTATGAAACTAATATGAGCCTAAGTCTAACAATAATATGAGTAAAAAGGGTAAGAAAAATAGTACTTTTGAACACTTATCACACCCACAAACTCGAACTATTGCTTTTCCTCAAGCAATGCAAACTCATAATTACCTGCCAAGACTTCAATTTTCACAAACTTAGCTTTGAACTTGATTTCAATTCTCTGAACTGGGGGCAAAAAGTATGATTGGCTTTTTATTTTTCGAAAAACTTAGGAGTTACTTGGAATCAAACTATAATGCTTGTGAGTGTGTGCGGAGTTGTGTGCAAGTTGATTTTTCGGATTCTATGCAAACAATAGGTTTTCAAATTACTTCATTGGGTTCTTATTAACATGTTTTAACTAGAGCCAGTTTTGGGCACCTCTAGTGTTTTGTTTTTAATTCTATTAAGTTAATTTATTCGACTAGAGCCAGTTTCGGGCACCTCTAGCTAAATTTTTTTAACACATACTAGAGCCAGTTTCGGGCACCTCTAGCGATCAATTTTTTTAGCACATGCTAGAGCCAATTTCGGGCACCTCTAACATTCATCCAATTTTTTATTCTAATCCCCCAATTTGTTAATTATCAACCTAAGTTCACTAGAATTCCTTAAATCAATCAAACCACAACAGTGTTTCATCAAAATTAGCATCATAGTAAAATTCTAAGTTTTTCCATGGTTATCCTAGAATAAAAATTCTATCAATTAAGTGCATTGGCAAAGTCATCATCGGATATTCATCAAATCTAAGCATTTCTTGTTCCAATTAAAGGCATGGCAAGCAATTTATGTATCCTAACTGTAATACTTAAGATGAATGTAACTAAACATGGTAACTACTAATAACAATCCCCCCCAAACTCGAGTGAGACATTGTCCTCAATGCATGCGTTAAAGAAAAATAAAAATAACGAAAAAATAAAATGCATACGAGGACTTACTCCGAGAGTTCGTCATCGTAGATGATTAGTTTCCTTTTGGTCGGTGTCTTGATTTTCTTGCTTGAACGCAATGGTTGTTTTCTTGATGCCGGTGGTGGAATCGATCCTCGTACGGGGTTGTCCTCATCGTCCTCTTCATCAATGTCATTGGCTTTTCGCTTGGAGGATTCAATTGGTGCGGTCTTTGTTGGTTCAATGGAGGACTCGTCCGAATCTGAAAAATCAGAAAATAATTCTGTAGGAGTTGATTCAGGCGTAGGTGCTTTACCTTTGGCTTTTGCAGTGGTTGCCGGGATTTCTTTAGCTTTGGTTGCCGTGGCATCTTCAGGGTTGATTACCGTGGTGTCAGCTTGTGCATGCACGAAGTAGGTTGCCGTGGCATCATCTGTTGTGGTTGCCGTGGCGACTGCTTCATTGGTTGCCAGGGCAAGGATCTCGGCGGGAAAGATTGGGAACGGCACGCAATTGTTCGGGTACTTTTCTAGGATGACTTGGGTGATGGCATTGTTGTGCTCCTTCATGTACCGCATGAACATTAGTTGCCGGTCTTCAATTTGCCTTAAGTGGCTTGCCAATGGGTGCAAGAGTGCTTCAAAGTGTCCCGGGGTCGATGGTCGAGTTGCCCGGGCGTTAGGTGTTTGGGCATTATGGATTGCCGGGGCGGCAGGAGTTGCTGTGGCAATTGGAGGCCTTGAAGAATCTCTCGGTGCCTCTCCCATTAGCTTTCGGATTAGTGCTTGATTCCAACCAGACTTGGGTAGGGCCTTTTCATCGGTGGACTCACTTGGGACATGCATCTCATTGCAAAGATTAGAAATTAAGCAAGGGAAGAAAAGAGAACCCTTATCTTTTGAATTGCATACAAAAATCTCATCACAAATAATTTTTCCAATGTTAATGATGCGATTATGCAAAATATAATGTATGAGCAAAAGACGTGGTATATCAACGGTAGTATTGTGTGTGGTGGGCATTAAAGAAGTTTTAACAAACTTATTCCATAGTTTTGCCTCGGGTTTAAGCCAAAGGCGATTTACCGTGCCCTTGTATTTACCGTCGTTCCAATGAGTTCCCGGTTGAGTGAGTTCTTGAAGCACCTTGTCGAGTTGCTTGGGAGTGATTTGATCAACGAAGGCTTGATGCTCGTCCTTCTCAATGTAAAGCCCATAAAAGGTGTTGACGCTTTCGGGACTTATGAGTATGGCCTTGTCATGAACAAAAACATAAGGATTATCCGGGTTAGGTGAGTGAGCATAGAATTCTCTTACCCATGAGATGTTACCCGGTTCCGGTTGATGGCAAAAGATTTGCCACTTTTGATGTGCAATCCTCTCGAAGATGAATGGTTCAAGGCCGAAATCTTGATGAGAGTTGGAGTATTCAAAGCCTTGTTCTTCATGAATCTTCTGGCTTTCAAACTTGGATTGAAATCTTTCTTGAACCACCGGTGTAGCAAACTTCTTGTATCTTGGTTCTTTGGAGGAACTTGGATGAACTAAAAGTTTAATCTTGGATGCCATGGATGATCTTGGTTGTGAGTTTTGTAAAAACAAAGAAAAGAAAAGAAACTAAAAAAAGTTTCAAGATAGAAAGTAGGAATAGGTTAAGGGTGATGGGTTTTATAGAAAAGATAGGTGGGTGGGATTAGGGGAAAACGAAAAAGGGTTTAGGGTGAGGGAGAAGTTGTCGACAAGGGGTTGTGGTTAGGGTAAATTGGAGGCTTTATATAAGCTTTAGATTTAGCCCATTAGTTTCCTTGTTGAAGATGTTTTCCTACTTGGATTAGAATTCCTCTTTATCTTGAACTTTTTTTTCCTGCAATTCAAAGACAAATCAAATAAGGATTAGAATTAAATTAATAAAAGAAAATAAATAAAGATGTATAAAGGGATTCTAAAAAAAATCTATCCTAATATATATATATATATAATAATCGGAAATAGTAAAAATAAAAAAATTGAAATAAAATAAAATAAATACTTAATTGAAAAAAATAAAAATAAATAAATAAAAATAAAATAAAACTACTAATATCAAAAGGGAGAGCATGCTCATGCATCTCCTAAGTTGACCACTTCCTTGTTACGTTCCACATGGGCACCATTGTAGTGCTTCAATCTTTGTCCATTAACTTTGAATTCATGGTTATCAGAGATGGACTTGATTATCACAACACCATGGGAGAATGGTTTGACAACTTCAAATGGTCCCGACCATCTTGATTTCAGCTTTCCCGGGAAAAGTTTTAGCCGAGAATTGAATAAGAGAACTAGTTGCCTTGGCGTGAATTGCCGTGGCAATAGTTTCTTGTCATGCCATCGCTTTGTTTTCTCCTTGTAGATTCGTGCATTGTTATAGGCGAGTGCACGGAATTCTTCTATCTCGTTGAGATCCATCAAACGCTTTTGTCCAACACTTTCCCAATCCATATTCACGGTCTTGATTGCCCAGTATGCCTTGTGTTTGATTTCCACCGGTAGATGGCATGTCTTGCCATAGACAAGTCGGAAGGGGGACATACCTAAGGGTGTTTTGAATGCAGTGCGATATGCCCAAAGTGCGTCATCTAATCTTAATGAACATTCCTTCCTAGAGGGATTTACAACTTTATCGAGTATACCCTTCAATTCCTGGTTGGAAATTTCTGCTTGCCCGTTGGTTTGTGGGTGATATGCTGTGGCGATCTTGTGTGATATGCCGAAGCGTTGCAACGTCTTGGCAATTAGTCTGTTGTCAAAATGCTTGCCTTCGTCACTGATAATTGCTCTTGGCATCCCAAACCGTGTAAATATATTTTTCTACAAGAATCGTTGCACGGTCTTGGAATCGTTGTTGGGAACTGCAGCTGCCTCCACCCATTTAGATACATAGTCGACGGCAAGTAAGATGTAGAGGTTGCCGAATGAAGATGGGAAAGGTCCCATAAAATCGATCCCCTACACATCGAACAATTCCACCTCGATGATGTTCTGGAGTGGCATCTCATGTCGTCTAGAGATATTGCCCGTCCTCTGGCAACGATCACATTGCTTGTAAAAGTCTTGGGCATCTTTGCACAATGTTGGCCAATACAAACCGGATTGTAAAACTTTGGCCGCGGTACGAGTTCCTCCAAAATGTCCTCCATAGGGTGAAGAATGGCATTGCCGGAGTACATTCTGTTGCTCTTTTTCAGGAACACATCGGCGTATAACATGATCTGCACATTGTTTAAACAAAAGAGGCTCGTCCCAAAAGTAATGCTTAGCATCATGGCGGAATCGCTTCTTCCCTTGGTGAGTAATGCCATAAGGAAAAATACCACAAACAAGGAAATTAACTAAATCCGCGTACCAGGGTATTGCCGAGGCATGTGCTGCCGTGGCGACTGCTCCCAGAATTGCCGAGGCGTGCGCGTCAAAGGCTGCTGTGGCGTCGAGAGTTGCCGAGGCGTGCGCGTCCATGGTTTCTGAGGAGTCGAGGGTTGCCGAGGCATGCACGTCCATGGTTGTCGAGGCAACTAAAATTTGTTCATCGGGGAATGCATCGCATATCTCTAGATTCGCGTCCTCCTCCCTATTGCTTTCCAAACGTGATAAGTGACCGGCCACTTGATTTTTTGTTCCTTTCCTGTCCTTAATTTCAATATCAAATTCTTGTAAAAGTAATATCCAACGAATCAAACGAGGTTTAGCATCCTTTTTAGCAAATAGGTATTTGATTGCCGAATGGTCCGTATGAACAATTACCTTTGTACCAATCAAATAGGATCAGAACTTGTCAAATGCGAAAACTACGACTAGTAACTTTTTTTCCGTTGTTGTGTAATTCACTTGAGCACTATTAAGAGTTTTACTAGCGTAGTATATCACATGGAAGGTCTTACCTGTGCGTTGGCCTAGGACTGCTGTTGCGTGTGATAAGTGCTACGCAATTGTGCAAGTATACACGTCGCAAGTAATAAAGTGATATGAGTATCGAGTATCGTCTCCACGAGGATTGGTTTGGGCCACTTTGCTTAAGTTCTTGCCTTTGTGAAAAGTAAAAACACAATTAAAGGATTATAGGAGTTTAACTAATAACTAAACTAGAAAGCAATAAAGTAAAAGAAAAGATGAGATCGAATGAGAGAGAGATAGGCCAGGTTATCATGAGTTGAGGTGTGATAGCCGATTGGATCGTCTTGGTAAAAGAGTGCACGGGCAACTCGGTTGCCGTGGCAACTTGTACACGGGGTTGCCTTGGCAACTAATCGATGGTTGCCTGGGCAACTAGTTGGGCAACTACTTGGGCGTCTGGGCAGCAACTTCAAGGTTCGACAGAGCGTTCTTCAATGGTTTCTTCTTATCCCTAAGTCGAAACTCTAGCTACTTGTGCATGCCTTGATAATACATCCCTGCGTGAATCAAGGGTGAACAACAACCAATCTTGCTCTCCTCTTAGCCGTTGAAATCCTTAACTTATTCCTAAGCCGGATTAATCTTCACCATCAATAGATTGAATAAAGACCATACTCATTCGTTTCTTGAATCTAACTCTCCCGATATTAGATAAATAGATGAAGTTACGAGATCCTCTCCCAATTCACTCGCAAACAAGAATAATAACCAAAAATGAGTAAACCTTGAATTGAAAGTGCAAACTCTTATTACCTACACAAAATCCAATTGTTTTTCACTACAACAAAACACAATAACCCCAACCAATCAAGTTAGTTCATGGTTGGGTTCAAAAGATATACAAAAAATAATCCCCAAACCATGAATCTAATGGAAGCAAAGAAGAAGAAGAAGAAATCGAACTCTCTCCCCCTTGTTATCTTGTCGGAACATCTTCCTTCTTGCCCTTTGGAGTTGTCGAAAATCCTCTCCTCCTGCTCTCTTTGGAGTTGTCGAAATTCCCCTGCTTTTCTCTTCTCAAGTTGTCGAAATCTCCATCCTATTTATAGGGCTAGGGCAAAGTCCTTCTTTGAGGAGGAGTTTAAGTTGGAATTAAATTATCTTTAAAGAATATAATTCTTTATTATAATTGTATTCCTACTAGAACTTCTCCTATCTTCTTGGAATTTAATTCTTCTTTAATCTCTGCATGGCAATCAAATTCCTTTGGGTTTGGGCTTTGCTCCACATCATCTTGGGCTTGTCTAGTCATCAATTTCGACTACCATATCACCTTTGCTCTTGTCGACAATTGCCATGGCAACTGGCTCGGCGTCTTCTTCATGCATTGCCCTGGCAACTAGCTTGACATATCCTTAATGTATTGCCCTGGCAACTAGCTCTAGCCTTGCTTTGGCAAGTGATCCTGTATATACACACAAAACACACCAAAGCAGCATCTTTTCCCACAAAAACTACCAAGTTATGTAATCAAGCTCAACGATGGAAGGAAACATGGATTAATGCATGAATGGCTAATTATGCAACTAATATGAGCCTAAGTCTAACAATAATATGAGTAAAAAGGGTAAGAAAAATAGTACTTTTGAACACTTATCACGCCCCCAAACTCGAACTATTTCTTGTCCTCAAGCAATGCAAACTAACAATTACCTGCCAAGACTTTAATCATCAAAGACATGCTTCAAACTTAAATTCAAACCTCGGAACCGTGTAACAAAGTATGATCACCTTTTAATTTTTCGGATAGCCCAAAAATTACCCGGAACAAAACTATAATGCTCGTGCCAATGTGTGTGCGTAGTTGTGTACAAGTTGATTTTGAAGATTCTATGTGAACAATAGGCTTTTATCAATTTAATTACTGGGGCATTTATTTTATTTTCACTAGAGCCAATTTCGGGCACCTCTAGCAAAGTAAGCAATTTCTCATTTTATTTTAGTCGACTAGAGCCAATTTCGGGCACCTCTAGCGATTCTTTAATGTGCATTAACTACTAGAGCCAGTTTCGGGCACCTCTAGCAAGAAAGTGCATTTACTACTAGAGCCAGTTTTGGGCACCTCTAGCAAGAAATTAACTTTTAATTTTCAATTTTAAATTTACCCTAATTTTAAGCAACCTAAGTTCACTAAGTTTCTTTCAATCAACAAGCCACAACCGTGTTAAAAAAATCAACATCATAATAAAATTCTAAGTTCTTTTCATGCAATCCTAAAATTAAAGGTTCTTTCAATTAAGTGCTATGGCAAAAATTCATCATTGGATATTCAACAAGTCTTAAGCAATTAAATCCAATTAAAGGCATGGCAAGTAACATTTGCAACCTATATGTGATTGCTAAAGATGAATGCAACTAAACATGAAACTAACTAGAAACCAACACCCCCCAAACTCGAGAGAAGCATTGTCCTCAATGCACGTAAAAGTGAAACAAAATTTAAAAGAAACTAAATGAAATGAGTTAGAGAGGTCGTCACCTCGAGTGATGAGTTTCCTTCGTGCCGTTTGCTTGATTCAATTTTTGGTCAGTGGTTGAATGCTTGTGGCTAGTACCGCGTGAATAGCATTGCCTTGATTTGGCCATGTTTGCCGATGCAGGTTTACTTGCATGTGCATCAGTAGTTGCCAAAGCCATTGTTGTTGCCTGGGCATCGCCAGTTTCTGTTGTGGTTGCTGTGGCGAGTAGTCGGCAGTAAATTTCCTTATCATGGTGGTTGTGAGTCTTGTTGTGGAAAAGAAAATAAAGAAAACCTGGAAACTAAAGATAATGAAGAAAAATAAAATATCTCCTAAAAATAAAAATGAAAATAAAAAGAAAAAAATATTGAAAGGAGAGCATGCTCAGGCATCTACTAAAGTGACCACTTCTAATGTTACTGTATATCTGAGAAAACTTGAGGAGAGTCGTTTCCGATACTTCTTATAGTCCATCCGTACCCTCCATCGGGTGACAATGTTGCCCAAAAAGAGTTAGGCCAATGTGCTCCCAGCTACTCCCTTTTGCATTACCATGGTGGAGGTGTCTTTCTTCTTTGTTCACTTGTAGTCCATGTATACTCTCCACCTTGCTACTATTCCTGAAGGCACAAATATATTAATAGGAAAAATTATATCCATTCTCAACCATTCAATTACCTCATTCTTGTCGACTTCTATCATGGTTGGATGTAGCCTTTGTTGTCGTGGCAATTGCTGCTCAAGCCAATTGCCGTGGCAATCAGTTGTCAAATTTTGCTTTAAGTCAAGGGAAGAATCAATTTTCTGAAGAGCTTTATGAATCCAAACACCTTTTTCTTTTGGCCTCTCAAACATCTCCATCAGTAGAGATTTCGGTGGCTTCAAATCTACCAACCTCGGTTCCTCAAGACATACCTGCAATGGACGAGGTGAGTTTTTAAAGAATTCAAAAGGTTCAACTATTACCTGCTCATATTCCATTGGCAAAGTATTATCATCTCGTTGATCTTGCATGTGGTCGTGTAATTGCCGTGGCAATTGTAGATGAGAGCAATCTACAGATTCCTGCTTCAACATCAACGTTGTAACCTTCTGGGCATCAGGTTCCTCAGAATTTGCTGTAGTATTGTTGTTCTCAGCTTCACCGAGTGTTGTCGCGGCATTGCTCTGTTTAGGCTCCTCAATCATTGCCGAGGCAATTTGTTGTTCAAGCTCATCATGTGATGGGCAGTCTCTCTCATTGGCATCCTCTTGACTTTGAGGTTCTATTTGTTCCACACATCAGAGATATTTCTTTGTATTGCTCCTTATCCTCTTGCCTTGGGACGTCAGTATCCCTAGGAATGAATTGTTGGTGCATGTTATCCATGACATATGTGGATCACCCCAATTGATCTTCTGAATCCCCTAAGGTTGCATCCCACTGAGCTATCCTCGTATCCATAGATTTTGATAGTTCTCGAATCTCTTCAATTGATCCATCAAGTCTAGCCAAGGAAGCTAGTAACGTTTCCTCCAAGGAATTGCAATGCTCTTGAAAAGGACTACATTGCCATGGCATATCTGTTGTCGCGGCAAAATTGTTATGGTAAAAACAAATTTGAGCTTTTTGACCATACCATGAAGAATTTTGCTGCTGGTTCCCTCTATGGTCCTCAATGTAGTTATATGCACCAAAAATGTGAGGGCAATTTTCAAACACATGATGTTCTCTACACATAGCACAAGATTTTTCCACGGTATAAGTTCTTTGGGCTTTTCTCGGTTGGTATAGGTAATCATCAAAGAGTGCAAGGAACTCTTGATTGGATTGATTCATATCTTCCAACATCATCTCTCGAATAGATTGGCTTTTATTTCCCGACATGTTGATGTTCCTTAACTTGTAGCGCACCTATTTTTTTTTGATAAAACAAACAAGAAGAAAAGTCAGTAAAACTAAGAGAAAAAAAATGCAATAACAAAAACAACTAACACCAATTGCCAATCCCCGGCAACGGCGCCAAAAACTTGTTAAGGAACTTGTACCAATCAAATAGGATCGGAACTTGTCAAATGCGAAAACTACGGCTAGTAACTCTTTTTCCGTTGTTGTGTAATTCACTTGAGCACTATTAAGAGTTTTACTAGCGTAGTATATCACATGGAAGGTCTTACCTGTGCGATGGCCTAGGACTGCTGTTGCGTGTGATAAGTGCTACGCAATTGTGCAAGTATACACGTCGCAAGTAATAAAGTGATATGAGTATCGAGTATCGTCTCCACAGGGATTGGTTTGGGCCACTTTGCTTAAGTTACTGCACTGTGAAAAGTAAAAACACAATTAAAGGATTATAGGAGTTTAACTAATAACTAAACTAGAAAGCAATAAAGTAAAAGAAAAGATGAGATCGAATGAGAGAGAGATAGGCCAGGTTATTGTGAGTTGAGGTGTGATAGCCGATTAGATCGTCTTGGTAAAAGAGTGCACGGGCAACTCAGTTGCCGTGGCAACTTGCACAACGGGGTTGCCTTGGCAACTAATCGATGGTTGCCTGGGCAACTAGTTGGGCAACTACTTGGGCGTCTGGGCAGCAACTTCAAGGTTCGGCAGAGCGTTCTTCAATGGTTTCTTCTTATCCCTAAGTCGAAACTCTAGCTACTTGTGCATGCCTTGATAATACATCCCTGCGTGAATCAAGGGTGAACAACAACCAATCTTGCGCTCCTCTTAGCCGTTGAAATCCTTAACTTATTCCTAAACCAGATTAATCTTCACCATCAATAGATTGAATAAAGACCATACTCATTCGTTTCTTGAATCTAACTCTCCCGATATTAGATAAATAGATGAAGTTACGAGATCCTCTCCCAATTCACTCGCAAACAAGAATAAGAACCAAGAATGAGTAAACCTTGAATTGAAAGTGCAAACTCTTATTACCTAAACAAAATCCAATTGTTTTTCACAACAACAAAACACAATAACCCCAACCAATCAAGTTAGTTCATGGTTGGGTTCAAAAGATATACAAAGAATAATCCCCAAACCATGAATCTAATGGAAGCAAAGAAGAAGAAGAAATCGAACTCTCTCCCCCTTGTTATCTTGTCGAAATATCTTCCTTCTTGCCCTTTGGAGTTGTCGAAAATCCTCTCCTCCTGCTCTCTTTGGAGTTGTCGAAATTCCCCTGCTTTTCTCTTCGCAAGTTGTCGAAATCTCCATCCTATTTATAGGGCTAGGGCAAAGTCCTTCTTTGAGGAGGAGTTTAAGTTGGAATTAAATTATCTTTAAAGAATATAATTCTTTATTATAATTGTATTCCTACTAGAACTTCTCCTATCTTCTTGGAATTTAATTCTTCTTTAATCTCTGCATGGCAATCAAATTCCTTTGGGTTTGGGCTTTGCTCCACGTCATCTTGGGCTTGTCTAGTCATCAATTTCGACTACCATATCACCTTTGCTCTTGTCAACAATTGCCATGGCAACTGGCTCAGCGTCTTCTTCATGCATTACCCTGGCAACTAGCTCGGCATATCCTTCATGTATTGCCATGGCAACTAGCTCTACCCTTACTTTGGCAAGTGATCCTGTATATACACACAAAACACACTAAAGCAGCATCTTTTCCCACAAAAACTACCAAGTTATGTAATCAAGCTCAACGATGGAAGGAAACATGGATTAATGCATGAGTGGCTAATTATGCAACTAATATGAGCCTAAGTCTAACAATAATATGAGTAAAAAGGGTAAGAAAAATAGTACTTTTGAACACTTATCAACTGCTCCTACCGCGAAATCACTTGCATCACACATGAGCTCAAAAGGTAGCGTCCAATCTGGTGGAACGACAATGGGTGCCGAGGCAAGCTTTTCCTTTAGGGTTTCGAATGCTTGGGTGCAAGAATCATCAAAATCGAAGACTTTATCCTGTTCAAGAAAATTGCACAAGGGTTTAGTGATTTTAGAAAAATTATGAATGAACCTCCTGTAAAAACCTGCATGTCCAAGAAAGCTTCGAATTCCTTTAACCGAACTCGGTGCGGGTAATCTCTCGATCACGTCCACCTTGGCTTTGTCTACTTCAATTCCCTTGGATGAAATCTTGTGGCCGAGCACTATTCCTTCATCTACCATAAAATGGCATTTCTCCCAATTGAGTACTAAATCAGTTTCTTCACATCTTGCCAACACCTTCTCTAAATTTCCGAGACAACTGTCAAAGTCATTGCCAAAAACAGAAAAATCATCCATGAAGATCTCAAGGAAGTTTTCGACCATGTCTGAAAAGAGTGCCATCATGCATCTTTAGAAGGTTGCCGGGGCGTTACACAATCCGAACGGCATCCTTCGGAAGGCATAAGTACCGTATGGGCATGTGAAGGTTGTCTTTTCTTGATCTTCTATGGCAATTTGATTGTAACCTGAATAACCATCAAGAAAATAATAAAAGGGTTTACCTGCAAGACGGTCAAGCATTTGATCAATAAAGGGTAATGGGAAGTGAACTTTCCTAGTGGCTTTGTTTAGCTTTCGATAATCCATACAAACCCTTCAACCGGTCACAGTCCTGGTTGGAATGAGTTCATTATTTTCATTACTTACCACTGTTATACCTCCCTTTTTCGGTACACATTGTACCGGACTTACCCACGTACTATCAGAGATAGGGTATATAATGCCGACGTCAAGCCACTTGATTATTTCTTTCATTACAACCCCTTTCATGGCATGATTCAGTCTCCTCTGGGCCTCAATTGAAGGTTTTTGATCATCTTCCAACAAAATCTTGTGCATGCACACTGCCGGGCTAATTCCCTTCAAGTCGGCAATTGTCCACCCTATTGCCTTTTTGTGTAGCTTCAACATCTTGATCAGTTTATTTTCCTGCTATGGATCCGGCAGGAATGCTATTCAACCATGCTTTCGCCCTATCCCTCAGTGAATAGGGGAATAATCTTAATCGTAAGACATCGGGGGTGACTCTGTGTATTTTGAACGAGTTGCAAATCTCGAGGAAGGATTTCAGATGTTGTCGTGCATCTTCAGTTGCTGAGCCACCAAATTGACCAATTGTGTTGATCATATTAAACATTACCGGTTTCAACTCAAAGTGGTCGGCTTCAATTTCAGGTGCGACAACTCCTGGGTTAAGTCCATCACGATTTTCTTCAAGATAGTCTCGAATAGTTCTGTTTCGTGCAAGAATCACTCCTCCTCCTGCTTGAACATCTTGATTCATATTGCCGTCTTGATTTGCCATTGCTTCTCTTATCCTTCGTCTAAGTCTTTGTAAGGTTCGTTCAATTTCTGGATCAAAGGGATATTCTGGTGAAGTCGGTCTCGCCCTGGTCATATACCAATGCAAAACCAAAGTTTGTTAGCCCTTTGAATTTTAAACAAGAAAAATAAAAAGAAAGTGCAAGAAAATAAAAACAAAGTCGCTATTGCCAATCCCCGGCAACGGCGCCAAAAACTTGTTGCGCGTAATAAGTGCTACGTAATTGTGCAAGTATACACGTTGCAAGTTATAGTATAAAAGATATCGTCTCCACAGGGATTGGTGCCACTTCAAGAATCTAGTCTCTTGCACTGTAAAAAGTAAAAACACAAATTAAGGATTATAGGAGTTTAACTAATAACTAATCTAGAAAGCAATAAAGTAAAAGAATAAACTAGATCAAATGAGAGAGAGATAGGCCAGGTTATCGTGAGTTGAGATGTAATAGCCGATTGGATCGTCTTGGTAAAAGAGTGCACGGGCAACTTGCACAACGGGGTTGCCTTGGCAACTAATCGATGGTTGCCTGGGCAACTAGTTGGGCAACTACTAGGGCTTCTGGGCAGCAATCTTCAAGGTTCGGCAGAGCGTTCTTCAATGGTTTCTTCTTATCCCTAAGTCGAAACTCTAGCTACTTGTGCATGCCTTGATAATACATCCCTGCGTGAATCAAGGGTGAACAACAACCAATCTTGCGCTCCTCTTAGCCGTTGAAATCCTTAACTTATTCCTAAGCCGGATTAATCTTCACCATCAATAGATTGAATAAAGATCATATTCATTCGTTTCTTGAATCTAACTCTCCCGATATTAGATAAATAGATGATATCACGAGATCCTCTCCCAATTCACTCGCAAACAAGAATAAGAACCAAGAATGAATAAACCTTGAAATAGAAAAGTGCAAACTCTTATTACCTAAACAAAAACCAATAGTTTCTCACAACCACAAAACACAATAACCATAGCCAAATAGATTTAGTTCATGTCTAGGTTTCAAAGAAACACAAGATAAACAATCCCTAGCATGAACCCAATTGAACAAGAAAGAAAAGGATGAAGAAGGAGGCTTGTCGAAATCATCCTTGCCCTTGATGCTTGTAGAAAATTCTCTCCTCTTGCCCTCCTTGGACTTGTCGAAATTACCCTCTCTTGCTCTCTCTCAATTGTCGAAATCTCCATCTTATTTATAGGGCTAGGTGATAAGTGTTCAAAAGTACTATTTTTCTTACCCTTTTTACTCATATTATTGTTACACTTAGGCTCATATTAGTTGCATAATTAGCCATTCATGCATTAATCCATGTTTCCTTCCATCGTTGAGCTTGATTACATAACTTGGTAGTTTTTGTGGAAAAGATGCTGCTTTGGTGTGCTTTGTGTGTGTATGTGCAGGATCACTTGCCAAAGCAATGTCGATCTAGTTGCCAGGGCAATGCATGAAGGATATGCCGAGCTAGTTGTCAGGGCAATGCATGAAGGAGACGCCGAGCCAGTTGCCATGGCAATTGTCAACAAAGAGAAAATGCAATAGGGATGTTGAAATTGATGACTATACAAGCCCAAGATGACATGGAGCAAGGCCCAAGCCCAAATGAATTTGATTTCCATGCAGAGATTAAAGAAGAATTAAATTCCAAGAAGATAGGAGAAGTTCTAGTAGGAATACAATTATAATAAATAATTATATTCTTTAAAGAGAATTTAATTCCAACTTAAACTCCTCCTCAAAGAAGGACTTTGGCCTAGCCCTATAAATAGCAAGGAGATTTCGACAATCCAAAGATAGAGAGCATTAGGGGAAATTTCGACAAGAACCAAGAGAGAAAGAAAGGGGAATTTTCGACAAGCATCTAGGGCAAGGGATTTTCGACAAGCTTCATCTTTTCTTCCTTGTTCGATTGGGTTCATGCTAGGGATTGTTTATCTTGTGTTTCTTTGGAACCTAGCCATGAACTAAATCTACTTGGCTATGGTTATTGTGTTTTGTGGTTGTGAGAAACTATTGGTTTTTGTTTAGGTAATAAGAGTTTGCACTTTTCTATTTCAAGGTTTATTCATTCTTGGTTCTTATTCTTGTTTGCGAGTGAATTGGGAGAGGATCTCATGATTTCATCTATTTATCTAATATCGGGAGAGTTAGATTCAAGAAACGAATGAATATGATCTTTATTCAATCTAATCATGGTGAAGATTAATCCGGCTTAGGAATAAGTTAAGGATTTCAACGGCTAAGAGGAGCGCAAGATTGGTTGTTGTTTACCCCTGATTCATGCAGGGATGTATTATCAAGGCATGAACAAGTAGCTAGAGTTTCGACTTAGGGATAAGAAGAAACCATCGAAGAACGCTATGCCGAACCATGAAGGTTGCTGCCCAGAAGCCCAAGTAGTTGCCCAACTAGTTGCCCAGGCAACCATCGATTAGTTGCCAAGGCACCCCGTTGTACAAGTTGCCACGGCAACTGAGTTGCCCGTGCACTCTTTTACCAAAACGATCCAATCGGCTATCACACCTCAACTCACGATAACCTGGCCTATCTCTCTCTCATTTGAATTCATCTTTTCATTTACTTTATTGCTTTCTAGATTAGTCATTAGTTAAACTCCTATAATCCTTTACTTGTGTTTTTACTTTTTACAGTGCAAGAGACTAGATTCTTGAAGTAGCACCAATCCCTGTGGAGACGATATCTTTTATACTATAACTTGCGACGTGTATACTTGCACATTTGAGTAGCACTTATTACGCGCAACAAGTTTTTGGCGCCGTTGCCGGGGATTGGCAATAGCGACTTTGTTTTTACTTTCTTGCACTTTCTTTTTATTTTTCTTTTTTAAAATTCAAAGGGCTAACAAACTTTGGTTTTGCATTGGTATATGACCAGGGCGAGACCGACTTCGCCAGAATATCCCTTTGATCCAGAAATCGAATGAACCTTACAAAGACTTAGACGAAGGATAAGAGAAGCAATGACAAATCAAGACGGCAATATGAATCAAGATGTTCGTGCAGGAGGAGGAGTGATTCTTGCACGAAACAGAACTATTCGAGACTATCTTGAAGAAGATCTTGATGGACTTAACCCAGGAGTTGTCGCACCTGAAATTGAAGCCGACCACTTTGAGTTGAAACCGGTAATGTTTAATATGATCAACACAATAGGTCAATTTGGCGGCTCAACAACTGAAGATGCACGATAACATCTGAAATCTTTCCTCGAGATTTGCAACTTGTTGAAGATACACGTAGTCACCCCATATGTATTACGATCAAGATTATTCCCCTATTCACTGAGGGATAGGCGAAAGCATGGTTGAATAGCATTCCTGCCGGATCCATAGCATCTTGGACTGATCTTTTTCGTGATTTCCTTGCTAGATTTAATCCTACAAATTTGACTGATAAGCTTCGTAACAACATTACTTCTTTTCGGCAGGCAGATGATGAATCCATGTACGAGGCTTGGGAGCAATTTAGAGAACTTCTACACAAATGCCCTTTACACGGATTCCCGGTGTGGACTCAAGTAACAATGTTTTACAACACCGTGAATACACCAACAAGAATGATGCTAGATGCCTCGGCAAACGGTATACTCCTAGATAAGTCGCCGAAAGAAGCAATGCAAATTTTAAACAGGCTAGCCAAGAATGATTATCAATTCCCATCTACTAGAAGAGGAGGAGTTAGACGCCAAACCACAATACATGAACTAGGATCATCAGATTCAATTTCGGCATAATTGGCCGCTTTAACCATGATGGTCCAGAACATGCAAAAACCAAACAACACACATGAAGTTAAGAATCCGGAATCCAGCTTCTATGTGGGGAATTACAATCGGAGAAACAACATGATGTCTAATACATACAATCCAGCTTGGAAGAAGCACCCGAATTTTTCATGGAGTAATCCCAACAATGCTCTAAACCAGAACAATCAGAATGCACAAGCATCGGGATTCCAGCAGAATATGCCACGACAACAGATGCCGCAGCAACAACCGACAACATCTAGTTCTTTGGAAAATTCTCTAAATGCTTTTATGATGAAAACTGAATCTTATATGGATGAGAATAGTAATTTCATAAAAAGAACTGATGCTTTTATTAACAGGACCGAGATGAGATTGCAAAACCAAGAGGCGGCAATCAAATCATTGGAAAATCAAGTCGGACAATTTGCTCAAAATCTGAATACTAGACCACAAGGAGGTTTACCTAACGATACTGAAGTCGCAAGAGGAACTGGCCATGAGCAATGTAAGGCAATCACCACTAGAAGTGGCCAAAAACTTAGAGAGGTTCAAACCCTCTCGTCAAACAAAACTCCACAAAAAGATCAGATCGAACCTAGCGGCAAAGCCTCAGATGCTGAACCAGGAATTGCCGCGGCAACCGGCAATAAGCATGCCTCGGCAACCGACGATAAAGACGCCTCAGCAACTTGCGATAAGCAGGCCTCGGCTACCCCAGTTGATAATGCCTCGGCAACTCCAGATGTCCCGACAATGCCGTCAATCAGGTTTCAAACCAATGAAAGGATCGAAGATATCCGACTTCCACCACCATTCCCACAAAGGTTGAAGCGACAAAAGCAAGAATACCAATTCAAGAAGTTTCTTGATATCCTAAAGCAAGTCCACATCATCTTGCCATTGGTGGAAGCAATTGAACAAATGCCAAACTATGCCAAGTTTCTTAAAGACATTGTGTCCAAAAGAACAAGGCTAGGAGAGTTTGAAACAGTTGCCGTGACAGAGGGATGCATGGCAATGTTGCACAATCGTATGCCACCCAAGTTGAAGGATCTCAGAAGTTTCACAATACCCTGTTCCATTGGAAATCACTATGTCGGGAAAGTATTATGCGACCTTGGGGCTAGCATAAACTTGATGCCTAAATCGGTTTTCCAGAAACTAGGAATCGGGAAGGCAAGACCTACAACAGTCATGCTGCAGCTAGCCGACAGATCCTATGTACATCCAGAGGAAAAAATCGAGGACATACTGGTAAAAGTTGATAAATTTATTTTTTCCGCTGACTTTATTGTTTTGGATTGTGAAGCAGATGAGCATGCACCCATCATTCTCGGGAGGCCATTCCTAGCAACATGGAGAACCTTGATTGACGTTGAAAAAGGAGAACTCACAATGAGGGTGAATGACCAGCAGGTCAAACTAAATGTGTTCCAAACACTAAGGCATGCCGATGATCCAGAAGAATGCCATCTTCTTCATGCCACGACAAAGTTTAACTTCGATGAGGAATTTAGTTACCTCGGCAACTACATTGCCGACCAAGAGGAACATGAGGAGTATGAAGAACCGGTCGATGAGGAACAACCAGAAGAGGCAAATTGGCTAGTCAATCGACCAGGTACATACGTTGAACCACTGGACTACTCAGGTAAGGAAGGTAAGCTCGAAAAACCCTCTATTGAGCAACCACCAATTCTTGAGTTGAAATAATTGCCAGAGCAACTAAAATATGCATATTTAGGGACCGATAATACATTGCCTGTAATTATTTCTTCTAAGTTACAGCCTGAGCAGGAAAAGAAGCTGATCAAGATGTTGAAGCTACACAAAAAGGCAATAGGGTGGACAATTGCCGACTTGAAGGGAATTAGCCCGGCGGTGTGCATGCACAAGATCTTGTTGGAAGATGATCACAAACCTTCAATTGAGGCCTAGAGGAGACTGAATCATGCGATGAAAGGGGTTGTAATGAAAGAAATCATCAAGTGGCTTGACGCCGGCATTATATATCCTATCTCTGATAGTACGTGGGCAAGTCCGGTACAATGTGTACCGAAAAAGGGAGGTATAACAGTGGTAAGCAATGAAAATAATGAACTTATCCCAACCAGGACTGTGACCGGTTGGAGGGTTTGTATGGACTATCGAAAGCTAAACAAAGCCACTAGGAGAGATCACTTCCCATTACCCTTTATTGATCAAATGCTTGACCGTCTTGCAGGTAAAACCTTTTATTGTTTTCTTGATGGTTATTCAGGTTACAATCAGATTGCCATAGCACCAGAAGATCAAGAAAAGACAACCTTCACATGCCCATACGGTACCTATGCCTTCCGAAGGATGCCGTTCGGATTGTGTAACGCCCCGGCAACCTTCCAAAGATGTATGATGGCGCTCTTTTCAGACATGGTCGAAGACTTCCTTGAGATCTTCATGGATGATTTTTCTGTTTTTGGTAATGACTTCGACAGCTGTCTCGGCAATTTAGAGAGGGTGTTGGCAAGATGTGAAGAAACGGATTTAGTCCTCAATTGGGAGAAATGCCATTTTATGGTAGATGAAGGAATAGTGCTCGGCCACAAGATTTCATCCAAGAGAATTGAAGTAGACAAAGCCAAGGTGGACGTGATCGAGAGATTACCCCCACCAAATTCGGTTAAAGGAATTCGAAGTTTTCTCGGACATACAGGTTTTTACAAGAGGTTCATTCATAATTTTTCTAAAATCACTTAACCCTTGTGTAATCTGCTTGAATAGGATAAAGTCTTCGATTTTGATGATTCTTGCACCCAAGCATTCGAAACCCTAAAGAAAAAGCTTACCTCAGCACCCATTGTCGTTCCACCAGATTGGACGCTACCTTTTGAGCTCATGTGTGATGCAAGTGATTTCGCGGTAGGAGCAGTCCTAGGCCAACGCACAGGTAAGACCTTCCATGTGATATACTACACTAGTAAAACTCTTAATGGTGCTCAAGTGAATTACACAACAACGGAGAAAGAGTTACTAGCTGTAGTTTTCGCATTTGACAAGTTCTGATCCTATTTAATTGGTACAAAGGTAATTGTTCATACGGACCATTCGACAATCAAATACTTATTTGCTAAAAAGGATGCTAAACCACGTTTGATTCGTTGGATATTACTTTTACAAGAATTTGATATTGAGATTAAGGACAAGAAAGGAACAGAAAATCAAGTGGCCGATCACTTATCACGTTTGGAACGCAATAGGGAGGAGGACGCAGATCTAGAGATATGTGATGCATTCCCGGATGAACAAATTTTAGTTGCCTCGGCAACCCTCGATGCCTCGGTAACCCTAGACGCCTCGGCAACCCTAGACGCCTTGGCAACCCACGACGCCTCGGCAACCATGGATGCACACGCCTCGGTAACTCTCGATGCCGCAACAGCCTTTGACGCACACGCCTCGGCAATTTTGGGAGCAGTCGTCACGGCAGCACATGCCTCGGCAATACCCTGGTACGCGGATTTAGTTAACTTCCTTGTTTGTGGTATTTTTCCTTATGGCATTACTCACCAAGGGAAGAAGCGGTTCTGCCATGATGCTAAACATTACTTTTGGGACGAGCCTCTTTTGTTCAAACAATGTGCATATCAGGTTATACGCCGATGTGTCCTTGAAGAAGAGCAACAAAATGTACTCTGGCAATGCCATTCTTCACCCTATGGAGGACATTTTGGAGGAACTCGTACCGCGGCCAAAGTTTTGCAATCCGGTTTGTATTGGCCAACATTGTACAAAGATGCCCAAGACTTTTACAAGCAATGTGATCGTTGCCAGAGGACGGGCAATATCTCTAGACGACATGAGATGCCACTCTAGAACATCATCGAGGTGGAACTGTTCGATGTATGAGGGATCGACTTTATGGGACCTTTCCCATCTTCATTCGGCAACCTCTACATCTTACTTGCCGTCGACTATGTGTCTAAATGGGTAGAGGGAGCTGCAGTTCCCAACAACGATTCCAAGACCGTGCAACAATTCCTGCAGAAAAACATATTTACACGGTTTGGGATGCCGAGAGCAATTATCAGCGATGAATGCAAGCACTTTGACAACAGACTAATTGCCAAGATGTTGCAACGCTTCGGCATATCACACAAGATCGCCACGGCATATCACCTACAAACCAACGGGCAAGCAGAAATTTCCAACCGGGAGTTGAAGGGAATACTCGAAAAAACTGTAAATCCCTCAAGGAAGGATTGGTCATTAAGACTAGATGACGCACTTTAGGCATATCGCACTGCATTCAAAACACCCTTAGGTATGTCCCCCTTCCGACTTGTCTATGGCAAAACATGCCATCTACAAGTGGAAATCGAGCACAAGGCGTACTGGGCAATCAAGACCGTGAATATGGATTGGGAAATTGCCGGACAAAAGCGTTTGATGGATCTCAATGAGATAGAAGAATTTCGTGCACTCGCCTATAACAATGCACGAATCTACAAGGAGAAAACAAAACGATGGCACGACAAGAAACTATTGCCACGACAATTCACGCCAGGGCAACTAGTTCTCCTATTCAATTCTCGGCTAAAACTTTTCCCGGGAAAGCTGAAATCAAGATGGTCAGGACCATTCGAAGTCATTAAACCATTCTCCCATGGTGCTGTGATAATCAAGTCCATCTCTGACAACCATGAATTCAAAGTTAATGGACAAAGATTGAAGCACTACAATGGTGCCCATGTGGAACGTAACAAAGAAGTGGTCAACTTGGGAGATGCATGAGCATGCTCTCCTTTCAATATTTTCTTTTTCTTTTTTTTCTTTTTATTTTCATTTTTATTTTTAGGAGATATTTTATTTTTCTTCATTATCTTTAGTTTTCAGGTTTTCTTTGTTTTCTTTTTCACAACAAGACTCACAACTACTATGCTAAGGAAATTTACTGCCAAGATCCTTGCCCCGGCAACCAATGAAGAAGATGCCGCGGCAACCTACATCGTGCCTGCACAAGCTGATGCCACGGCAACCAACCCTGAAGATGCCCCGGCAACCAAAGCTAAAGACATCCCGGCAACAAGAAAACAACCATCGCATTCAAGCAAGAGAATCAAGACACCGACCAAAAGGAAACTAATCATCTACGATGACAAACTCTCATAGTAAGTCCTCGTATGCATTTTTATTTTTATTTTATTTTTATTTTTTTCGTTATTTTTATGCATGCATTGAGGACAATGCCTCACTCGAGTTTGGGGGGGATTGTTATTAGTAGTTACCATGTTTTGTTACATTCATCTTAAGTATTACATTTAGGATACATAAATTGCTTGCCATGCCTTTAGTTGAAACAAGAATTGCTTAGATTTGATGAATATCCGATGATGACTTTGCCAATGCACTTAATTGATAGAATTTTTATTCTAGGATAACCATGGAAAAACTTAGAATTTTACTATGATGCTAAATTTGAGGAAACACTGTTGTGGTTTGATTGATTTAAGGAATTCTAGTAAACTTAGGTTGATAATTAACAAATTGGGGGATTAGAATAAAAATTGGATGAATGTTAGAGGTGCCCGAAATTGGCTCTAGCATGTGCGAAAAAATTGATCACTAGAGGTGCCCGAAACTGGCTCTAGTATATGTTAAAAATTGATCGCTAGAGGTGCCCGAAACCGGCTCTAGTCGAATAAATTAACTTAATAAAACTAAAAACAAAACACTAGAGGTGCCCAACACTGGCTCTAGTTAAAACATGTTAAAAAGAACCCAATGAAGTAATTTGAAAACCATTTGTTTGCATAGAATCCGAAAAATCAACTTGCACACAACTCCGCACAAACTCACAAGCATTATAGTTTGATTCCGAGTAAATTCCTAAGTTTTCCGAAAAATAAAAAGCCAATCATACTTTGTGCCCCGGTTCAGAGAATTGAAATCAAGTTCAAAGCTAAGTTTGTAAAAATTGACGTCTTGGCAGGTAATTATGAGTTTGCATTGCTTGAGGACAAGCAATAGTTCGAGTTTGGGGGTGTGATAAGTGTTCAAAAGTACTATTTTTCTTACCCTTTTTACTCATATTATTGTTAGACTTAGGCTCATATTTGTTGCATAATTAGCCATTCATGCATTAATCCATGTTTCCTTCCATCGTTGAGCTTGATTACATAACTTGGTAGTTTTTTTGGAAAAGATGCTGCTTTGGTGTGCTTTGTGTGTGTATGTGCAGGATCACTTGCCAAAGCAATGTCGAGCTAGTTGCCAGGGCAATGCATGAAGGATATGCCGAGCTAGTTGCCAGGGCAATGCATGAAGGAGACGCCGAGCCAGTTGCCATGGCAATTGTCGACAAAGAGAAAATGCAATAGGGATGTCGAAATTGATGACTATAGAAGCCCAAGATGACATGGAGCAAGGCCTAAGCCCAAAGGAATTTGATTTCCATGCAGAGATTAAAGAAGAATTAAATTCCAAGAAGATAGGAGAAGTTCTAGTAGGAATACAATTATAATAAAGAATTATATTCTTTAAAGATAATTTAATTCCAACTTAAACTCCTACTCAAATAAGGACTTTGGCCTAGCCCTATAAATAGCAAGGAGATTTCGACAATCCAAAGATAGAGAGCATTAGGGGAAATTTCGGCAAGAACCAAGAGAGAAAGCAAGGGGAATTTTCGACAAGCATCTAGGGTAAGGGATTTTCGACAAGCTTCATCTTTTCTTCCTTGTTCGATTGGGTTCATGCTAGGGATTGTTTATCTTGTGTTTCTTTGGAACCTAGCCATGAACTAAATCTACTTGGCTATGGTTATTGTGTTTTGTGGTTGTGAGAAACTATTGGTTTTTGTTTAGGTAATAAGAGTTTGCACTTTTCTATTTCAAGGTTTATTCATTCTTGGTTCTTATTCTTGTTTGCGAGTGAATTGGGAGAGGATATCGTGATTTCATATATTTATCTAATATCGGGAGAGTTAGATTCAAGAAACGAATGAATATGATCTTTATTCAATCTAATGATGGTGAAGATTAATCCGGCTTAGGAATAAGTTAAGGATTTCAACGACTAAGAGGAGCGCAAGATTGGTTGTTGTTCACCCTTGATTCACGCAGGGATGTATTATCAAGGCATGCACAAGTAGCTAGAGTTTCGACTTAGGGATAAGAAGAAACCATTGAAGAACGCTCTGCCGAACCTTGAAGGTTGCTGCCCAGAAGCCCAAGTAGTTGCCCAGGCAACCATCGATTAGTTACCAAGGCAACCCCGTTGTGCAAGTTGCCACGGCAACTGAGTTGCCCGTGCACTCTTTTACCAAAACGATCCAATCGGCTATCACACCTCAACTCACGATAACCTGGCCTATCTCTCTCTCATTTAAATTCATGTTTTCATTTACTTTATTGCTTTCTAGATTAGTCATTAGTTAAACTCCTATAATCCTTTACTTGTGTTTTTACTTTTTACAGTGCAAGAGACTAGATTCTTGAAGTAGCACCAATCTCTGTGGAGACGATATCTTTTATACTATAACTTGCGACGTGTATACTTGCACATTTGCGTAGCACTTATTACGCGCAACAAGAAAGAAAAGGATACACGTTCAAATTCCTTGCCCTTGATGCTTGTCAAAAATTCCTAGCATAAACCCAATCGAACAAGAAAGAAAAGGATGAAGAAGGAGGCTTGTCGAAATCCTCCTTGCCCTTGATGCTTGTCGAAAATTCTCTCCTCTTGCCCTCCTTGGACTTGTCGAAATTACCCTCTCTTGCCCTCTCTCAATTGTCGAAATCTCCATCTTATTTATAGGGCTAGGCCAAAGTCCTTCTTTGAGGAGGAGTTTAAGTTGGAACTAAATTATCTTTAAAGAATATAATTCTTTATTATAATTGTATTTCTACTTGAACTTCTCCTATCTTCTTGGAATTTAATTCATCTTTAATCTCTGCATGGAAATCAAATTCCTTTGGGTTTGAGCTTTGCTCCACGTCATCTTGGGCTTGTTTAGTCATCAATTTTGACTACCATATCACCTTTGCTATTGTCGACAATTGCCATGGCAACTGGCTCGGCGTCTCCTTCATGCATTGCCCTGGCAACTAGCTCGGCGTCTCCTTCATGCATTGCCCTGGCAACTAGCTCTAGCCTTGCTTTGGCAAGTGATCCTGCATATACACACAAAACACACCAAAGCAGCATCTTTTCCCACAAAAACTACCAAGTTATGTAATCAAGCTCAACGATGGAAGGAAACATGGATTAATGCATGAATGGCTAATTATGCAACTAATATGAGCCTAAGTCTAACAATAATATGAGTAAAAAGGGTAAGAAAAATAATACTTTTGAACACTTATCAAACTTGAAAGAGAGCAAGAAGAGGGAAAATTTCGACAACCCCATAGGGCAAGAAGAGGGAAAATTTCGACAACTCCAAAGGGCAAGAGGAGAGAAATTTCGACAAGAGAGCAAGGGGGAGAGAGTTTGATTTCTTCTTCTTCTTCTTTGCTTCCATTAGATTCATGGTTTGGGGATTATTCTTTGTATATCTTTTGAACCCAACCATGAACTAACTTGATTGGTTGGGGTTATTGTGTTTTGTTGTTGAGAGAAACAATTGGATTCTGTTTAGGTAATAAGAGTTTGCACTTTTCTATTCAAGGTTTACTCATTCTTGGCTTTTATTCTTGTTTGCGAGTGAATTGGGAGAGGATCTCGTAACTTCATCTATTTATCTAATATCGGGAGAGTTAGATTCAAGAAATGAATGAGTATGGTCTTTATTCAATCTATTGATGGTGAAGATTAATCCGGCTTAGGAATAAGTTAAGGATTTCAACGGCTAAGAGAAGCGCAAGATTGGTTGTTGTTCACCCTTGATTCACGCAGGGATGTATTATTAAGGCATGTACAAGTAGCTAGAGTTTTGACTTAGGGATAAGAAGAAACCATTGAAGAACACTCTGCCGAACCTTGAAGTTGCTGCACAGACGCCCAAGTAGTTGCCCAGCTAGTCGCCCAGGCAACCATCGATTAGTTGCCAAGGCAACCCCACTGTGCAAGTTGCCCTTGCACTCTTTTACCAAGACGATCCAATCGGCTATCACACCTCAACTCACGATAACCTGGCCTATTCACTCTATTTTAATTTCATCTATTCCTTTAGTTTATTGCTCTTAGTTTACTCGTTAATTAGAACTCCTATTATCAATTGTGTTTTTACTTTTCATAGTGCAATAACTTAAGCAAAGTGGCCCAAACCAATCCCTGTGGAGACGATACTCGATACTCATATCACTTTATTACTTGCGACGTGTATACTTGCACAATTGCGTAGCACTTATTACACGCAACAAGTTTTTGGTGCCGTTGCTGGGGATTGGCAATTGGAGTTAGTTGTTTTTGTTATTGCATTTTTTCTCTTAGTTTTACTAACTTTTATTTTTGTTTGTTTTATCAAAAAAAAATTTAGCTGCGCTACAAGTTAAGTGACATCAACATGTCGGGAAATAAAAGCCAATCTATTCGAGAGATGATGTTGGAAGATATGAATCAATCCAATCAAGAGTTTCTTGCACCCTTTGATGATTGCCTATACCAACCGAGAAAAGCCCAAAGAACTTATACCGTGGAAAAATCTTGTGCTATGTGTGGAGAACATCATGTGTTTGAAAATTGCCCCCACATTTTCGGTGCATATAACTACATGGAGGACCATAGAGGGAACCAGCATCAAAATTCTTCATGGTATGGTCTAAAAGCTCAAAATTTTTTTTACCATAACAATTTTGCCGCAGCAACAGATATGCCATGGCAATGTAGTCATTTTCAAGAGCATTCCAATTCCTTGGAGGAAACGTTACTAGCTTCCTTGGCTAGACTTGACGGATCAATTGAAGAGATTCGAGAGCTATCAAAATCTATGGATACGAGGATAGCTTAGTGGGATGCAACCTTAGGGGATTCAGAAGATCAATTGGGGAGATCCACATATGTCATGGATAACATGCACCAATAATTCATTCTTAGGGATACTGACATCCCAAGGCAAGAGGATAAGGAGCAATGCAAAGAAAGCTCTCCGATGTGTGGGGAACAACTAGAAACTCAAAGTCAAGAGGATGTCAATGAGAGAGACTGCCCAACACATGATGAGCCTGAACAACAAATTGCCTCGACAATGATTGAGGAGCCTGAACAGAGCAATGCCTCGACAACACTCAGTGAAGCTGAGAACAACAATACTACAACAAATTCTGAGGAACCTGATGCCCATAAGGTTACAACGTTGATGTTGAAGCAGGATTCTGTAGATTGCTCTCATCTACAATTGCCACGGCAATTACACGACGACATGCAAGATCAACGAGATGATAATACTTTGCCAATGGAATATGAGCAGGTAATGGTTGAGCCTTTCGAATTCTTTAAAAACTCACCTCGTCCATTGCAGGTATGTCTTGAGGAACCGAGGTTGGTAGATTTGAAGCCATCGAAATCTCTACTGATGGAGATGTTTAAGAGGCCAAAAGAAAATGGTGTTTGGATTCGTAAAGCTTTTCAAAAAATTGGTTCTTCCCTTGAATTACAGCAAATTTTGGCAACTGATTGCCACGGCAATTGGCTTGAGCAGCAATTACCACGACAACAAAGGCTACATCCAACCATGATAGAAGTCGACAAGAATGAGGTAATTGAATGGTTGGGAATGGATATAATTTTTCCTATTAATATATTTGTGCCTTCATGAATAGTAGCAAGATGGAGAATATACATGGACTACAAGCGAACAAAGAAGAAAGACACCTCCACCATTGTAACGCAAAAGGGAGTATTGGCAAGCACATTGGCCAAACTCTTTTTGGGCAATATTGTCACCCGATGGAGGGTGCGGATGGACTATAAGAAGTATCGAAAACGACCATCCTTAAGTTTTCTCAGATATGCACTAATATTAGAAGATGCATGATGGCACTCTTTTCAGACATGGTCGAAGACTTCCTTGAGATCTTCATGGATGATTTTTCCGTTTTTGGTAGCGACTTCAACAGTTGCCTCGACAATTTAGAGAATGTGTTGGCAAGATGTGAAGAAACTGATTTAGTCCTTAATTGGGAGAAGTGCCATCTTATGGTAGATGAAGGAATAGTGCTCGGCCACAAGATTTAATCCAAGGAAATTAAAGTAGACAAAGCCAAGGTGGACGTGATCGAGAGATTACCCCCACCAAGATAAAGTCTTCCATTTTGATGATTCTTGCACCCAAGCATTCGAAACCCTAAAGGAAAAGCTTGCCTCAGCACCCATTGTAGTTCCACCAGATTGGACGCTACCTTTTGAGCTCATTTGTGATGCAAGTGATTTCGCAGTAGGAGCAGTCCTAGGCCAATGCACTGGAAAGGAGCAGAAAATCTAGTGGTCGATCACTTATCACGTTTAGAACGCAATAGGGAGGAGGACGCAGATTTAGAGATATGCGATGCATTCCTGGATGAGCAACTTTTAGTTTCCTCGCCAACCATGGATACGCACGCCTCGGCAACCCTCGACGCCACAGCAGCCCTTGACGCACACGCCTCAGCAACCATGGAAGCGCACGCCTCGGCAAGCATGGATATGCATGCCTCGGCAACCCTCGATGCCACGGCAACCACTGATACGCACGCCTCGGCAACCATGGACGCGTATGCCTCGGCAACTCTAGACACACACGACTCGGCAATCTTGGGAGCAGTCGCCATGGCAGCACATGCCTCAGCAATACCCTGGTATGCGGATTTAGTTAATTTCCTTATTTGTGGTATTTTACCTTATGGCCTTACTCACCAAGGGAAGAAGCGGTTCCGCCATGATGCTAAGCATTACTTTTGGGACGAGCCTCTTTTGTTTAAATAATGTGCAGATCAGGTTATACGCCGATATGTCCCTGAAGAGGAGCAACAGAATGTACTCCAACAATGTCATTCTTCACCCTATGGAGGACATTTTGGAGGAACTCGTACCGCGACCAAAGTTTTGCAATCGGTTTGGATTGGCCAACACTGTACAAAGATGCCCAAGAGTTTTACAAGCAATCTGATCGTTGCCAGAGGACGGGCAATATCACCTAGAAACCAATGGGCAATCAAGACCGTGAATATGGATTAGGAAAGTGCCGGACAAAAGCGTTTGTTGTACCTCAACGAGATAGAAGAATTTTGTGCACTCGCCTATAACAATGCACGAATCTACAAGGAGAAAACAAAGCAATGGCATGACAAGAAACTATTGCCGCGACAATTCATGCCAAGGCAACTAGTTCTCTTATTCAATTCTTGGCTGAAACTATTCCCTGGAAAACTAAAATCAAGATGGTCGGGACCATTCGAAGTTGTCACACCATTCTCCCATGGTGTCGTGATAATCAAGTCCATTACCGACGAACATGAATTCAAAGTTAACGGACAAAGATTGAAGCACTACAACGGTGCCCATGTAGAACGTAACAAAGAAGTTGACACGTTAGGAGATGCATAAGCATGCTCTCCTTTCGATATTTTCTTTTTCCTTTTCTTTTTCTTTTTCTTTTTCTTTTTCTTTTTCTTTTTCGAGCTATTTTTTATTATTTTCGGTTATTTTTTTTCTCTTTATTTATTTTTGGAATTTTAGGAGAGATTTTATTTTTCTTCATTATCTTTAGTTTTCAGGTTTTCTTTACCACAACAAGACTCACAACCACCATGCTAAGGAAATTTACTGCCGACTACTTGCCACAACAACCACAACAGAAACTGGCGATGCCCAGGCAACAACAATGGCTTCGACAACTATTGATACTCAAGCAAGTGAACCTGCCTCGGTAAACATGGATCAAACCAAAGCAATGTTATTCACGCGGTACCAGCCACAACATTCAACCTCCGACTGAAAAATGAATCAAGCAAACGACACGAAGGAAACTTATCACTCGAGGTGACGACCTCTCCACCTAACTCATTTCATTTAGTTTCTTTTAAATTTTGTTTCACTCTTACATGCATTGAGGACAATGCTTCTCTCGAGTTTGGGGGGGTGTTGGTTTCTAGTTAGCTTCATGTTTAGTTGCATTCATCTCTAGCAATCACATATAGGTTGCATATGTTACTTTCCATGCCTTTAATTGGATTTAATTGCTTAAGACTTGTTGAATATCCAATGATGAATTTTTGCCACTGCACTTAATTGAAAGAACCTTTAATTTTAGGATTGCATGAAAAGAACTTAGAATTTTACTATGATGCTGAATTTTTTTACACGGTTGTGGCTTGTCGATTGAAAGAGACTTAGTGAACTTAGGTTGCTTAAAATTAGGGTAAATTTAAAATTGAAAATTAAAAGTTAATTTCTTGCTAGAGGTGCCCAAAACTGGCTCTAGCAGTAAATGCACTTTCTTGTTAGAGGTGCCCAAAACTGGCTCTAGTAGTTAATGCACATTAAAGAATCGCTAGAGGTGCCCGAAATTGGCTCTAGTCGACTAAAATAAAATGAGAAATTGCTTACTTTGCTAGAGGTGCTCGAAATTGGCTCTAGTGAAAATAAAAAAAATGCCCCAGTAATTAAATTGATAAAAGCCTATTGTTCACATAGAATCTTGAAAATCAACTTGTACACAACTACGCACACACATTGTCACGAGCATTATAGTTTTGTTCCGGGTAATTTTTGTGTATCTGAATAATTAAAAGGTGATCATACTTTGTGCCACGGTTCCGAGGTTTGAATTCAAGTTTGAAGCATGTCTTTGATGATTAAAGTCTTGGTAGGTAATTTTTAGTTTGCATTGCTTGAGGACAAGCAATAGTTCGAGTTTGAGGGTGTGATAAGTGTTAAAAAGTACTATTTTTATTACCCTTTTTACTCATATTATTGTTAGACTTAAGCTCATATTAGTTACATAATTAGTCATTCATGCATTAATTCATGTTTCTTTCCACCGTTGAGCTTGATTACATAACTTGGTGATTTTTGTGGAAAAAGATGCTGCTTTGGTGTGTTTTTGTATGTGTGCAGAATCACTTGCCTAAACAAGGCTAGAACCAGTTACCAGGGCAGTGCATGAAGGAGATGCCGAGCTAGTTGCCAGGGCAATGCATGAAGAAGACGCCGAGCCAGTTGCCAGGGCAATTGTCGACAAAGAATAAGGTGATATGGTAGTCAAAATTGATGACTAGACAAGCCCAAGATGACGTGGAGCAAAGCTAAATCCCAAAGGAATTTGATTTCCATGAAGAGATTAAAGAAGAATTAAATTCCAAGAAGATAGGAGAAGTTCTAGTAGGAATATAATTATAATAAAGAATTATATTCTTTAAAGATAATTTAATTCCAACTTAACTTCCTCCTCAAAGAAGGACTTTGACCTAGCCCTATAAATAAGAGGCCATATCGTCAACTTGAAAGAGAGCAAGAAGAGGGAAAATTTCAACAACCCTATAGGGCAAGAAGATGGAAAATTTCGACAACTCCAAAGGGCAAGAGGAGAGAAATTTTGACAAGAGAGCAAGGGGGAGAGAGTTCGATTTCTTCTTCTTCTTCTTTGCTTCCATTAGATTCATGGTTTGGGGATTATTCTTTGTATATCTTTTGAACCCAACCATGAACTAACTTGATTGGTTGGGGTTATTGTGTTTTGTTGTTGTGAGAAAAAATTGGATTTTGTTTAGGTAATAAGAGTTTGCACTTTTCTATTCAAGGTTTACTCATTCTTGGCTTTTATTCTTGTTTGCGAGTGAATTGGGAGAGGATCTCGTAACTTCATCTATTTATCTAATATCGGGAGAGTTAGATTCAAGAAATGAATGAGTATGGTCTTTATTCAATCTATTGATGGTGAAGATTAATCCGGCTTAGGAATAAGTTAAGGATTTCAACGGCTAAGAGGAGCGCAAGATTGGTTGTTGTTCACCCTTGATTCACGCAGGGATGTATTATCAAGGCATGCACAAGTAGCTAGAGTTTTGACTTAGGGATAAGAAGAAACCATTGAAGAACGCTCTATCAAACCTTGAAGTTGCTGCACAGACGCCCAAGTAGTTGCCCAGCTAGTCGCCCAGGCAACCATCGATTAGTTGCCAAGGCAACCCCGCTGTGCAAGTTGCCACGGCAACTGAGTTACCCTTGCACTCTTTTACCAAGACGATCCAATCGGCTATCACACCTCAACACACGATAACCTGGCCAATTCACTCTATTTTAATTTCATCTATTCCTTTAGTTTATTGCTCTTAGTTTACTCGTTAATTAGAACTCCTATTATCAATTGTGTTTTTACTTTTCATAGTGCAGTAACTTAAGCAAAGTGGCCCAAACCAATCCTTGTGGAGACGATACTCGATACTCATATCACTTTATTACTTGCGACGTGTATACTTGCACAATTGCGTAGCACTTATTACATGCAACAACCGTGCCCTTGTATTTACCGTCGTTCTGTTGAGTTCCCGGTAGAGTGAGTTCTTGAAGCACCTTGTCGAGTTGCTTGGGCGTGAGTTGATCAACAAAGGGTTGATGCTCGTCCTTCTCAATGTAGAGCCCGTAAAAGGTGTTGATGTTTTCAGGGCTTATGAGTATAGCCCGGTTTCGATTGATGGCAAAAGATTTGCCACTTTTGATGTGCAATCCTTTCGAAGATGAATGGTTCAAGGTCGAAATCTTGATGAGAGTTGGAGTATTCAAAGCCTTGTTCTTCGCAAATCTCCCGACTTTCAAACTTGGAGTGAAATCTTTCTTGAACCACCGGTGTAGCAAACTTCTTGTATCTTGGTTCTTTGGAGGAACTTGGATGAACCAAAAATTCAATTTTGGATGCCATGGATGATCTTGGTTGTGAGTTTGGTAAAAACAAAGAAAAGAAAACAAAAGAAACTAAAGAGTTGCAAGATGAAAAGTAGGAATAGGTTTCTTGGAAGTTAAGGGTGATGGGTTATATAGAAAAGATAGGTAGTAAATATGGTGGGTGGGATTAATTTTGGAATAAAGAAGAAAGGGGTTTCAGTTTAGGGGAAGGGTGACGTCTAGAGGGTTTATTTAGGGTAAGTTGGAGGCTTCATATAAGCCTTAGATTCAGCTCATTAATTTCCTTGTTGAAGAAGTTTCCTTCTTGAATCAAAATTCCTCTTTTATCTTGAACTCTTTTTCCTACAATTCAGAAAAAAATAAAATAAGGATTAAAATTAAAAATAAACTAATAAAAGAAAATAAATAAAGATGTAGTTTTAATCTTGAAGAAAATAAATCTATCATAAAAACAACAAATAATAGAAAATAATAAAAAATAAAAATTAAATAGTTCGAGAAAGAAAATAAAAATAAAAATAAAAATAAAAAAAAAGAAAATATCGAAAGGAGAGCATGCTCATGCGTTTCCTAAGGTGACCACTTCTTTGTTATGTTCCACATGGGCACCGTTGTAGTGCTTCAATCTTTGTCCATTAACTTTGAATTCATGTTTGTCAGTGATAGACTTGATTATCACGGCACCATGGGAGAATGGTTTGACAACTTCGAATGGTCCCGACCATCTTGATTTCAGTTTTCCCGGGAAAAGTTTTAGCCGAGAATTGAATAAGAGAACTAGTTGCCTTGGCATGAATTGTCGCGGCAATAGTCTCTTGTCATGCCATTGCTTTGTTTTCTCCTTGTAGATTCGTGCATTGTTATAGGCGAGTGCACAGAATTCTTCTATCTCATTGAGGTCCAACAAACGCTTTTGTCCAGCACTTTCCCAATCCATATTCACGGTCTTGATTGCCCAATATGCCTTGTGTTCGATTTCCACCGGTAGATGGCATGTTTTTCCATAGACAAGTCAGAAGGGGGACATACCTAAGGGTGTTTTGAATGCAGTGCGATATGCCCAAAGTGCGTCATCTAATCTTACTGACTAATCCTTCCTAGAGGCATTTACAACTTTCTCGAGTATACCCTTCATTTCCCGGTTGGAAATTTCTGCTTGCCCATTGGTTTGTGGGTGATATGCCGTGGCAATCTTGTGAGATACACCGAAGCGTTGCAACATCTTGGCAATAAGTCTATTGTCAAAATGCTTGCCTTCATCGCTGGTAATTGCTCTCGGCATCCCAAACTGTGTAAATATATTTTTCTGCAAGAATAGTTGCATGGTCTTAGAATCGTTGTTGGGAACTGCAGCTGCCTCAACCCATTTAGACACGTAGTCAACGGCAAGTAGAATGTAGAGGTTGCCGAATGAAGATGGGAAAGGTCCTATAAAATCGATCCGCCATACATCGAACAATTCCACCTCGATGATGTTTTAGAGCGGCATCTCATATCGTCTAGAGATATTGTCCGTCCTTTGGCAACGATCACATTGCTTGTAAAACTCTTGGGCATCTTTGTACAGTGTTGGCCAATACAAACTGGATTGCAAAACTTTGGCCGCGGTACGAGTTCCTCCAAAATGTCCTCCATTGGGTGAAGAATAGCATTGCCAGAGTACATTCTGCTGCTCTTCTTCAGGGACACATTGGCGTCTAACCTGATCTGCACATTGTTTAAACAGAAGAGGCTCGTCCCAAAAGTAATTCTTAGTATCATGGCGGAACCGCTTCTTCCCTTGGTAAGTAAGGCCATAGGGTAAAATACCACAAACAAGGAAATTAACTAAATTCGCGTACCAGGGTATTGCCGAGGCATGTACTGTCGTGGCGACAGCTCCCAAGATTGCCGAGGCGTGTGCGTCTAGATTTTTTGAGGCATACACATCCATGGTTGCCGAGGCATGTGTATCAGTGGTTGCAGCGACGTCGAGGGTTACCGAGGCATGCACATCCATGGTTGCCGAGGCATGTGCATCCATGGTTGCTGAGGCAACTAAAAGTTGCTCATCCGGGAATGCATCGCATATCTCTAAATCCGCGTCCTCCTCCCTATTGCGTTCTAAACGTGATAAGTGATTGGCCACTTGATTTTCTGTTCTTTTCCTGTCCTTAATTTTAATATTAAATTCTTGTAAAAGTAATATCCAACGAATCAAACGAGGTTTGGCATCCTTTTTAGCAAATAGATACTTAATTGCCGAATGGTCCGTATGAACAATTACCTTTGTACCAATCAAATAGGATCGAAACTTGTCAAATGTGAAAACTACAGCTAGTAACTCTTTCTCCGTTGTTGTGTAATTCACTTGAGCACTATTAAGAGTTTTACTAGCGTAGTATATCACATGAAAGGTCTTACTTGTGCGTTGGCCTAGGACTGCTCTAACCGCAAAATCACTTGCATCATACATGAGCTCAAAATGTAGCGTCCAATCTGGTGGAACGATAATGGGTGCTGAGGCGAGCTTATCTTTTAGGGTTTCAAATGCTTGGGCGCAAGAATCATCAAAATTGAAGACTTTATCCTGTTCAAGCAAATTGCACAAGGGTTTTGTAATTTTAGAAAAATTATGAATGAACCTCTTGTAAAAACCTGCATGTCCAAGAAAGCTTCGGATTCCTTTAACCGAACTTGGTGGGGGTAATCTCTCGATCACGTCCACCTTGGCTTTGTCTACTTCAATTCCCTTGGATGAAATCTTGTGGTCGAGCACTATTCCTTCATCTACCATAAAATGACACTTCTCCCAATTAAGGACTAAATCGGTTTCTTCACATCTTGCTAACACCTTCTCTAAATTGCTGAGGTAGCTCTTGAAGTCATTACCAAAAATGGAAAAACCATCCATGAAGATCTCAAGGAAGTCTTCGACCATATCTAAAAAGAGTGCCATCATGCATCTTTGGAAGGTTGCCGGGGTGTTACACAATCCGAACGGCATCCTTCGAAAAGCATAAGTACCGTATGGGCATATGAAGGTTGTCTTTTCTTGATCTTCTGGTGCTATGGAAATTTGATTTTAACCTGAATAACCATCAAGAAAACAATAAAAGGGTTTACCTGCAAGACGGTCAAGCATTTGATCAAAAAAGGGTAATAGGAAGTGATCTTTCCTAGTGGCTTTGTTTAGCTTTCGATAATCCATACAAACCCTCCAACCGGTGACAGTCCTGGTTGGAATGAGTTCATTATTGTCATTACTTACCACCGTTATACCTCCCTTTTTCAGTACACATTGTACCAGACTTACCTATGTACTATCAGATATAGGGTATATGATGTTGGTGTCAAGCCACTTGGTGATTTCTTTCATTACAACCCATTTCATGGCACGATTCAGTCTCCTCTGGGTCTCAATCGAAGGTTTGTGATCATCTTCCAACAGAATCTTGTGTATGCACACTGCCGGGCTAATTCCCTTCAAGTCAGAAATTGTCCACCCTATTGCCTTCTTGTGTAGCATCAACATTTTGATCAGCTTCTTTTCCTGCTCAGGGTGTAACTTAGAGAAAATGATTACAGACAATGTATTATCAGTTCCCAAGTAAGCATATTTTAGTCACTCTGGCAACTGTTTCAACTCAAGAATTGATGGTTGTTCAATGAAGGGCTTTTCAATTTTACCTTCCTTACCTGAGTAATCTAGTGGTTCAAAGTATGTACTTGTTCGATTGACTAACCAATTTGCATCTTCTTGTTGTTCCTCATCAATCGGTTCTTCATACTCCCCAGGTTCCTCTTGATCGACAATGTAGTTGTCGAGGTAACTAAATTCCTCGTCGAAGTTAAACTCTGTTGTGGCATGAAGAAGTTGGCATTCTTCCGGATCATCGACATGCCTTAGTGTTTGGAACACATTTAGTTTAGCTTGCTGGTCATTCACCCTCATTGTGAGTTCTCCATTTTCAACATCGATCAAGGTTCTTCCTGTTGCTAGAAAGGACCTCCCGAGAATGATAGGTGCATATTTATCTGCTTCACAATCCAAAACAATAAAGTTAGCGGGAAAAATAAATTTATCAACTTTTACCAGTATGTCTTCGATTTTTCCCTCTAGATGCACATAGGATCTTTCGGCTAACTGTAGCATAACTGTTGTAGATCTTGCCTTCCTGATTCCTAGTTTATGGAAAACCGATTTAGGCATCAAGTTTATACTTACTCCAAGGTCGCATAATGCTTTTCTGACATAGTAGTTCCAATGGAACAGGGTATTGTGAAACTTCTGAGATCTTTCAGCTTGGGTGGCATGCGATTGTGCAACATGGCCATGCATCACTCTGTTGCGGCAACTGTTTCAAACTCTCCTAGCCTTGTTCTCTTGGACACAATGTCTTTAAGAAACTTGGCATAGTTCGACATTTGTTCAATTGCCTCAACCAATGACAAGTTGATGTGGACTTGCTTTAGGATATCAAGGAACTTCTTGAATTGATATCCTTGCTTTTGTCATTTCAACCTTTGTGGGAATGGTGGTGGAAGTTGGATATCTTCGATCATTTCATTGATCTAGAATCTGATTGATGGCATTGTTGGGGCAATTGGAGTTGTCGAGGCATCATCAACTGGGGTTGCCATGGCATGCCTGTCGTTGGTTGCCAAGGCATCCTTATCGCCGGTTGCCGAGGCATGCTTATCGCTGGTTGCCGTGGTAATTCCTGGTTTAACATCTGAGGTTTTACCGCTGGGTTCGTCTTGATCTTTTTGTGGAGTTTTATTTGATGAGCGAGCTTGAGCCTCTTTAAGTTGTTGGCCACTTCTAGTGGTGATCGCCTTACATTGCTCATGGCCTCTTGCGACTTCAGTATCGCTAGGTAAACCTCATTGTGATTTAGTATTCAGGTTTTGAGCAAATTGTCCGACTTGATTTTCCAATGATTTGATTGCCGCCTCTTGGTTTTGCAATCTCATCTCGGTCCTATTAATAAAAGCATCAGTTCTTTTTATGAAGTTATTATTCTCAGCCATATAAGATTCAGTTTTCAACATAAAAGCTTTGAGAGAATTTTCCAAAGAACTAGATGTTGTCGGTTGTTGCTGCGGCAACTGTTGCCGTGGCATATTCTGCTGAAATCCCGATGCTTGTGCATTCTGATTGTTTTGGTTTAGAGCATTGTTGGGATTACTCCATGAAAAATTCGGGTGCTTCTTCCAAGCTGGATTGTATGTATTGGACATCACATTGTTGTTCCAGATGTAATTCCCCACATAAAAGCTGGATTCTGCATACATTCAGAAGAATCATGGTTACCACCACGTAACTCACAAAAGGAGTCCATTACCTTGACTTCCTGTGTGTTGTTTGGTTTTTGCATGTTCTGGACCATCTTGGTTAGAGTGGCCAATTGTGCCGAAATTGAGTCTGATGATCCCAGTTCATGTATTGTGGCTTGGCGTCTAACTCCTCCTCTTCTAGCAGAGGGGAATTGATAATCATTCTTGGCAAGCCTGTTTAGAATTTGCATTGCTTCCTCTGATGACTTATCTAGGAGTATGCCGTTTGCCAAGGCATCTAGCATCATCCTTGTTGGTGTATTCACAACGTTGTAAAACATTGTTACTTGCGTCCACACTGGAATCCGTGTAGGGGGCATTTGTGTATAAGTTCTCTATATCGCTCCCAAGCTTCGTACATAGATTCATCATCTGCCTGCCGAAAAGAAGTAATTTCGTTACGAAGCCTATCAGTCAAATTTGTAGGATTAAATCGAGCAAGGAAATCACGACAAAGATCGGTCCAAGATCCTATTGATCCTGCAAGAATACTATTCAACCATGCTTTCGCCCTATCCCTCAGTGAATAGGGGAATAATCTTAGTCGTAAAACATCGGGGGTGACTCCTTGTATTTTGAATGAATTGCAAATCTCGAGGAAAGATTTAAGATGTTGTCGTGCATCTTCAGTTGCTGAGCTGCCAAATTGACCAATTGTGTTGATCATATTAAACATCACTAGTTTCAACTCAAAGTGGTCGGCTTCAATTTCTGGTGTGACAATTCCTGGATTAAGTCCTTCAAGATCTTCTTCAAGGTAGTCTCGAATAGTTATATTTCGTGCAAGAATCACTCCTCCTCTTGCTGGAACATCTTGATTCATATTGCCGTCTTGATTAACCATTGCTACTCTTAACCTTCGTCTAAGTCTTTGCAAGGTTCGTTCGATTTCTGGATCAAAGAGATATTCTGGTGTAATGGGTCTCGCCCTGGTCATATACCAATGCAAAACCAAAGTTTGTTAACCCTTTGAATCTTAAACAAGAAAAATAAAAAGTGCAAGAAAATAAAAACAAAGTTGCTATTGCCAATACCCGGCAACGGCGCCAAAAACTTGTTGCGCGTAATAAGTGCTCCACAATTGTGCAAGTGTACATGTCACAAATTATAGTATAAAAGATATCGTCTCCACAGGGATTGGTGCCACTTCAAGAATCTAATCTCTTGCACTGTAAAAAGTAAAAACACAAGTAGAAGATTGTAGGAGTTTTAACTAACAACTAAACTAGAAAGCAAATAAGTAAAAGAAGATGTAATCAAATAAGAGGGAATAGGCCAGGTTATCGTGAGTTGAGGTGTGATAGCCGATTGGATCGTCTTAGTAAAAGAGTGCAAGGGCAACTCAGTTGCTGTGGCAACTTGCACAGCGGGGTTGCCTTGGCAACTAATCGATGGTTTCCTGGGCGACTAGCTGGGCAACTACTTGGGCGTCTGGGCAACAACTTCAAGGTTTGGCAGAGCATTCTTCAATGGTTTCTTCTTATCCCTAAGTCGAATATCTAGCTATTTGTGCATGCCTTGATAATACATCCCTGCATGAATCAAGGGTGAACAACAACCGATCTTGCGCTCCTCTTAGCCGTTGAAATCCTTAACTTATTCCTAAGCCGGATTACTCTTCACCATCAATGGATTGAATAAAGACCATACTAATTCATTTCTTGAATCTAATTCTCCCGATATTAGATAAATAGATGAAGTTACGAGATCCTCTCCCAATTCACTCGCAAACAAGAATAAGAACCAAGAATGAGTAAACCTTGAATTGAAAGTGCAAACTCTTATTACCTAAAAAAAATCCAATTGTTTCTCACAACCACAAGACACAATAACCTTAGCCAAATAGATTTTGTTCATGGCTAGGTTCCAAAGAAACACAAGATAAAGAATTCCTAGCATAAACCTAATGGAACAAAGAAAGAAAAATATGAAGAATGGATGGAGCTTTGTCGAAATCTCCCTCGCCCTCGATCTTGTCAATAATTCTCTCATCTCTCTCCCTTGGAGTTGTCAAAATTTCTCTCATCTCTCTCCCTTGGAGTTGACGGCATGGCCTTCAATTTATAGGGCTAGGTCAAAGTCTTTTTTTAGCAGGAAGTTAAGTTGGAATTAAATTATCTTTAAAGAATATAATTCTTTATTATATTTAAATTCCTTCTAGAACTTCTCCTATCTTCTTGGGATTTAATTTCTCTTTGACCTCTTCATGGAAATCAAACTCCTTTGGGATTTAGCTTTGCCCCACGTCATCTTGGGCTTATCTAGTCATCGATTTTGACTACCATATCATCTTACTCCTTGTCAAAAATTACCCTGGCAACTAGCTCGGCATCTCCTTCATGCATTGCCCTGGCAACTAGTTCTAGCCTTGCTTTGGCAAGTGATTCTGCACATACACACAAAACACACCAAAGCAGCATCTTTTTCCACAAAAATCACCAAGTTATGTAATCAAGCTCAACGATGGAAAGAAACATGAATTAATGCATGAATGGCTAATTATGCAACTAATATGAGCCTAAGTCTAACAATAATATGAGTAAAAAGGGTAATAGAAATAGTACTTTTGAACACTTATCACCAAGTTATGTAATCAAGCTCAACGTCGGGTTACTCGTGTTCACACAATCGTCAGGTTAAATAGACCATATTCGGATCACCATAGCCACAGATACATCATAGACATACTTTGATCACATTAGCCACAAGTAGTCCTTACCTGAGGTCACTCAGCCTATTAGGTTACTCGAGGTCACTCAGCATATCGAGTTAATTACCTTATTCGGATCACCACAACCACAGATAGGTTCCTAACTGCACCTAGATCACTCAGCTCATGGGTACGCCGGATGTACTTGTTCACTCAGCCCGAAATATATATCCCATTAAACAAGTACCGAAGTACTAACTCTAGGACATCCAGATTCCTTTACGAAAATTATCAGATAATACATGCTCCCTGAGCATTCATGCACCTTACCAAGAGGTAAGTAGCACCAAGCCAAGCCATTAAGCAAATGCCCAAAGGCATAACACTAACTATCCTGGTTATCCTGATTCATCACTTACCAAGTTATTACACGATACGCTCATCCATGAGGGTTAAATCTTGGTTTCTCAGTTTTACAATTCATTTCACCATATCAGAAGCCCATTTGACCATAGCCCTCTAATTATCAACCCCTCAAACTCATTTTCAACATTTACGGGCATATTACCCAATGGGTACCGATACCCACTCAAGTGCATCGATACGTCTCACTAGGTACTGATACCCACTCTATACGTACCGATACTCAGCTTCACAGGGAAGGGGTTGGTCGTTGACCCTATACCTATAATACCTCAAAATTTTGGTTAGTGACCAAAATGAATAAAATGAAAGTTTGGTGACTAAAATATAAACTTAGGAAAAGTTTAGGAACTAAATTGTAAATTTTGAAAGTTATGTATTTTAGTCCTGTAAATGAACAGTTTACCCCCAAGAATGATGTTTCGTGTTACTCAGATTATTGGTACATAAATTGTGTTAAAAGCTATAAAAAGGGTTAAGTTCGAGAAAAATTCGGATAATCGGATCAAATCAAATATTGGAGATATTTTGTTAGATGATAAGACAAGATTAATAATATCTTTTCCATGCCTTAATTTGGAAGGATTTAACATGGACCATTGGATTTAAGTTGATTTTCCATGTTAAATATGAGCCGTTAGATAAATAACGGCAATAGTGTAATTTTAGAAAATCACAAAGGCAAAATTGGTAACTACTAACTTATTGGTTTATTTATGACCATTGGATGAATATTTTAGCAAGTGGTAAGGTTTGGAGCATTGGATATCAAGGGTAAAATAGTCATTTGACTATTAAGAAGATTTTTTAAATATGATTAAATAATGCCATTTGGCATGAAAATAAAGAAAAGAAAAGTTGGAATTTTGGTTCAACTTTCTTCTCCATGTACGTGAGGTTGAAAGAGTAAAGGTAAGAATTTCAATTTTTGATTTTTCTCCCTAAATGTCTTGGATTTAGGGTTTAGTTATGAAATGCAAAGTTGATCCTCTTTGAATTCTCTATCATTTGGTATAAAAATTTCATGGATTGGTTAAGCTATGCTCATGAAATTGAAGGATTAAAGTTTAGGGTTTATGGATATAAATTTATTTGTGGTTTGATTTTGAAGGATTAAGTGTTTAATTAGTTTTTCTAAGCTTGATTCAAGCTTGATTTCAAGTGTAAAGTAAAACCCCTAATTTTGGCAACTCAAGATTAATTTAGGGTTATTGGAATCAAGCTAAATTTGGAGTTTTTCATGAAAGGAAAAGGTTGGAATAATGTAATTGAAGGTTAATTTGAAGTGATGGAATGGTGAAAGAATGTTAAAGATCAAATTTACGAATCTGCCCAGAAAATTTAGTATGTGACATTGAGTTTGAAAATTCACCATAAACTCTACAAAAATAATTAGAAATTGATCCTGATGCCATTGTATTCCTAGTTAAGTCTAGTTTCCTTTAAAACAAACGGTAACTGATTTCGATTTGTATATCAAAAGATATGAATTTTTAAGTGATGAAAGGTTAGAAAACAGAATACCAGTCTGCTCTGAAATTTAGCACTCGAATTTGACTATAAAAATTCATCATAAATCGTACGAGTTGAATTTGGACTATTAGTTTATATAGTTGAACAGCTTATCAAATATAGTTTCTGTCAAAACAAACGAAATCGAATTTCGAGTTGTAGATTATTTTATATAAATATTTCTTTGAAGGTAGCGCAGACTGACAGATTATAAAATGAGTACCTTATTAGTGTTACTAATTTGTGCATGTAAGGGATGAATGTGAAGCATTCAAGTAAACCCGAGAAATCAAAATTCAGTAGATAAAACAATTACCAAGCTTGAAGTTCTCTTAAGTTATTTGGCACATTACAGTTCTTTAACTATAAATCCAGTAGGCAACAAAATGTATCAAGATATAAAGAGTCGATTTTGGTGGCCTGGCATGAAACGAGCTATCACCGAGTTCGTTGCTAAATGTTTAGCTTGCCAACAAGTAAAGGCAGAACATCAATTTCCATCAGGATTACTTCAACCAATTTCAATTCTACAATGGAAGTGGGAAAAGGTTACTATGAATTTTGTAACAGGCTTACCACTGACGCCAAGTAAGAAGGATTCGATTTGGGTGATTGTGGATCGATTGACTAAAACAACACATTTCATACCAGTTTGAACAAACTACTCATTGAATAAGTTAGCGGAGTTATATATTAAGGAAATTGTTAGATTACATGGTATTCCTATGTCTATTATATCCGATAGAGATCCAAAGTTCACTTCAAGGTTTTGGAGTGCATTACATGAAGCATTGGGAACTCGACTACACTTTCGTACTGCTTTTCATCCTCAAACGGATAGACAATCAGAAAAGACTATTCAAATACTCGAAGATATGCTTAGAGCGTGTATAACAAATTTTGCAGGCTTATGGGAAAAATATTTTCTGTAACACTCATTTCCCGTACCCGTACACCAGGTACGAGTCGGAAATGTTACAACTTCTTTAATCCAAAAATCAAGGTAATTTAAAATTTTCAGAAACTTCCCGATGGTCACCTATCCTAGAATTTCTCTAGCCCAAGCACACTTAACTTTATTTAAAATCGATTTAAATTATTTGTTCGAGTTCCAATCATAAATCAATTATCTTAGAATGCAACTCATCACTTAAGGTTATTCTTAACCTTGAATCTTTCCAGAAACGCCACTTATCTTGAAACCATAACGGACTTTAAAGGTCAATCACACTCAAATAGGTTTAGCAAGTATACATGCCACTATAATAATCAAACCTTAATTAGGATGTCATTACTGTGATTACCTGTTGAGCTTTGCAATATTGATGCAATGCTTTTCTCCTTCTCATCTTGATTTACCTACGTGTGTACAATCAAACACACGCTAAGTACGAACTTAATGAGGCTATAAAGGAAGTTAATAACAACAATTAAAATTTTATTCAACTTCATAGATACATTTATATAGCATGATATATGCCAATGCATCAACTTTCACATTGCATTGTAATTATTTACTATATGCCAATGCCATAATAATATTTTCATGCTTGCCCTGTTATCATAATATGCCGTATATGCATAACTGCATCATGGTCACTAGATAAGTATACCATCATACTAATCATGTATCAACGTAATATAAATCGAATATAAATTTCTTACCGATATACTTGTCATTTCCCCGATTGTTCATATAAACCGGATACCTGATTTCATAGCCCGATTTTATAGCCCAAATATAAACCTATGAGGACCCTGGATACACTAGTCAAATATGCACCCAAGTGCTTCCCGCACATTTATAAGGCTGTGCTAACCATACACTAAGTGACCTTTATGTACACTATAGTGCTATCCCGAATTCCCGATTATGCAGCGTGCTGCTGGACTCTATGGCATGCCAACTATATCATGTCCCTCAATTGACTATTTGGGCATAATTTCCGTATTTATTCCATCCATGGCAATGTATATCAATATAATTGAACATTAGGCAATTCATACCCGAAATAACATTCATAGAATAACATCATATATAACTAGTGATCCATGCATTTATATTCAATCTTTGACATATTTAAAATATGTCAATCGTATGATCAATGACATAAATATCATGCCAATATATAAACAAGGTAGATTCATCGCAAGTCTTCCCAATGATGTATAAAACATATATGTATCATGTTATGTATGCATTGCACTCACCTGGGCCATTTATTAGCATGCCTCACTAAATTCTACTCGATCCTTTCCTTTATAGAACCTCGAACCTTCTTTGATTCGGACTTAACTTCATTAATCACATGAATAAAATAAAAATATTTGTTAGATTCAAATCTAACAATACATTAAACATGTTGTCTAATATAATCATTCAACTATAAAATTTCCAAATATTTTTCCTTTCTTCCTTGTACTGTTCAAAAACTCATTATGGTCCCTAGTGACCAATTTGAACTTCCAATAATTCTTCCGAGCTTGCTAACTCACATTTAAGTACAAAATGTTTCAAATTTCATTTTCTGACAGCTTGTGCTACCTTCAAAGATTTGCTTATACCGGGCAGAATACATACCGGATTTTAATTTCGTTTATACTGGAAAAACTAGATTCGATAACGGTTCTAACGGTATAAGACACATAAATTAATAAAATCTACAAAAATTATGAAAATTCTTCAAACTCCCGTCACAGTTCTGTTCTGACCGAAACTGCTTTGTAAATTTTCTGACCTTCATTCGATAAAAAATTCATATCTTTTAACTCGGAACTTGAAATCAGTTTCCGTTTGATGGAGATGAAACTAGACGAACACATATTTACAACGGTATAAAATTCATCATCTATCCATTTTTTTAGAATTTATGGTGAATTTTCGAAGTTACTGCCAAAATTCAATCTTCTACATAGCTTTCCATAATAAACTTCTAATTTCTACTAACTTCTTCTCACTTTTCTACTTCTCAATTTAGTCCCATCACTTGCTTCATACCACCAATTCATCATCTTCTTCATCAAATAATTATTCAAAATAATACCCTCTAATTTCTTTCTTTGCCCAAAATAGTCACTAAAATGCAAAGGTAAGAATTCAAACTTCTTAACTTTGCAATTTAGTCCTCAAATCAACACTACTACCTTAATTCTATTATTTTAACTAAAAATCATATTTAATCCCCATCCAAGAATTCATTTCCTATTTAGTCACTTGATTTTGACAATTTGTCAAAATGGTCCCTAATTCGATTCAACATCGGTTTAGCATTCTAACACTAATTTCACATCTCCAACATCATTAATTACATAAATACACTCCAAATTCATAAAATTCAGATTTGGTGCCTTAACTTTGAAGCTTGCCGAAGTGGTCCCTATATATTTAACTTAGGGTTTTGCTTCCAAACAACAAATCAAGCTTACTAGATCATTAATCCAACATCACAAACCCTAAGTTAAACTTAAATCCATAAACCCTATTCTTCTCCGTAGAAACCAAAATATGTAGGGTTTAAATCCTAACTCAATAACATGATTTTAACATCATATAAGTTTGATTCCAACTTAAATTCAACCATGGAATCATAAAATCTCAAAAGCCCCAATTTTGTTCATAAACCCTAATTTCTTTCTCATGTAAAATTCTCATCTATCAAGCATGTATTCCATGAATTAAGTACATCAAAAGATAGAGCTTGAAGAGTAGAACAACTTTGCAGTTCGAAAGATTACCTAAAAATTGAGTTTCGGGGCTTGAATCAAGCTTGGAAATTTTCTTCCCTTAATTTTCGAAATGTAAAAGATGAAGAAAGCTTCATCTTTTTGCCTTTTAACTTTGAATTCCTCCAATTATGCCACTTGTATTTAATAAATGAATTTTAAATTCATTCAAATAGGGAAATTACGAAAGTGCCCTTTTTATCCAACGGTTGAGATTAATTTTATCATCAATCAAGGGCCAAGATTTAATCTTTAATTATCTTCTTCCAAAAATATCCCTTGTAACTTCAAATATTTCAAAATTGCCATCCCTGCCAAATAACCAATTTGCCCTTCAACTAGTCTTTATTTACTAGTTTGTTTCAAAATTGTCATTCCATTAAAATCTAACTAAATTAATTCCTCCTCAACCGACCACCATTCCATAAATATCATTTTATGATTTTCCATGGATTATGGAACATCCTCTAAAATTTCAATTCAATCCGATTTCCTGATATTCACAAATTACTTTTACTACGATTTTACCTTTACCAAGCTATCAGATCTATTTCGAAAATTCTATATTTCTATAATATTCCTCGTATCAACATCCTTCATCCAATGACCTAAATTTAAATCTCGAGTTAGTAGTTACTAACTTTGCCCTTATGATTTTCCAAAATTACGATCTTGTCATTTTTCATCCAACGACTCATATTTAGCATGGAAAATCAACTTAAATCCAAGGGTTCATATTCTTCCAACACAAAGAAAATATCTTAGGCATGTAAAATGACATAATCAACCTTGGCTTATCATCCTTCAAAATATCCTAGATATTCGATTCGATCTGATTATCCGAATATTCTTCAAAACTTTATCGCTTTATAGCCATTAATACAAACTCCGTACAAAAAATACAAGTAACACGAAAACGTCATTCTTGGGGGTGAACTAGTCATTTACGGGGTTAAAATACATAGCTTTTGAAAATTACACTTTCTTCCTTGAACTTTTCCAAAGTTTACACTTTGACCCCTAAATTTTCAAAATTTATATTTTGGTCACTGGAATTTTGGGATATTACAATTATCCCCTTTAAGAAAATTCGTCCTCGAATTTTCAGCACATACCTGGTTCAAAAATTGAGGAAATTATTTTCTCATATCTTTTTCTCTTTCCCAAATTGCTTTTTCGACTTCACGATTTCGCCAAAGAACTTTAACAAGCAAAATCATTTTATTTCTTAATCCTTTGACTCCATATGTCAATATCTTTACCGATTCTTCCTCATAAATCAAATTCAGTTGAATCTTTATTCCTTCCAGGGTAATGATTTATAAAGGATCTGATCAATAATTCTTGAGAATCGATATGTGGAATACATTATGAATCTTGTCCATTTTCGGAGATAAAATTAAATAATAAGCCACCAGACCAACCCTTTTCACAATCTTATATGACCCAAAGAATCTCGGACTTAGCTTCCCTTTTTGATCAAGACCATAACACCTTCTTCCAAGGTGAAACTTTTAAGGAATACTTTTATCCTTAACTTCATACAAATATCTTTTCTTTCAAGATCAGCAGATAATATCCACCATTCTAAAGCAATTCCAAATTACTTCAAACCATTCATACTTGATTCTCCACATCCTAAACTAAATCAAATCAGATTCAATCACCTCTTAGTGCTCTTTTCATCATCCTCGAAAATATAAATTACTCCTTGATAACATGAACATCCTTTAGACTTAACATCGAAATCTTTAAATTTTTCCTTTTTACCTTACTGAATTCTTTCCAGGCATATCTCATCTTTTATCTATAAATCTTTGATCCAATTTGTCATAGTAGACTCGAGCTGAGGCTATGTAATCGGTACACTATTTTCCTCCAAAAATAATTAAGTATTTATTGCTTATAAGGCAAAGAGTGACTTTTGGCTAAATACATCAATTGTTGTTTTAGCCTTATTACATCACTAAACATCCCAACCTATTATGGGACGTATTATTGAATACGGTAGAATCCTTACTAGATTCATACTGCACTAATACTACTGCTACTATCAATTCTTCCTTTATTGGTAATAATAATATAATAGTAATTTAACCTTAGAGGAACATTATTGTTTCTTTAACTAACATCACTGAAGCTTCCTCAGGTGATATACCAAATTGTATAAAACCTTCATCTAATGACTCTTGCAACTAGATGTTTAGCTTTCTCAATCTAGTAAGAGCCATTTTGTAGAGTGTAATCAATATAAGTTCAATATTGGATTAAATCCAATCCTAAACTTAGTCTCTTGATTAAGCATCAAGCCTGACGGCTCCTCTTAGGCAACCCATTTAAAACTCATAAACAATAAGAATACTCTCCCAGCTTACCCTTGAAGCTCAACATCCGTATCTTTTTGAACCAAGTACGTAAAGAAAATTCGAGGACGAATTTTCTTAAGGGGGAGAATTGTAATACCTCAAAATTTTGGTTAGTGACCAAAATGAATAAAATGAAAGTTTCGTGACTAAAGTATAAACTTAGGAAACGTTTAGGGACTAAATTGTATTTTTTGAAAGTTATGTATTTTAGTCCCGTAAATGAATAGTTTACCCCCAAGAATGATGTTTTCATGTTACTCGGATTTTTGTTATAGAAATTGTGTTAAAAGTTATAAAAGGGTTAAGTTCGAGAAAAATTTGCATAATCGGATCGAATCGAATATTGGAGATATTTTGTTAGATGATAAGAAAATATTAATAATATCTTTTCCGTGCCTTAATTTGGAAGGATTTAACATGTACCATTGGATTTAAGTTGATTTTCCATGTTAAATATGAGCCGTTAGATGAATAATGGCAAAAGTGTAATTTTGGAAAATCACAAGGGAAAAAATGGTAACTACTAACTCATTGGTTTATTTATGACCATTGGATGAATATTTTAACAAGTGGTAATTTTTGGAGCATTGGATAACAAGGTTAAAATAGTCATTTGATTATTAAGGAGTTTTTTTAAAATATAATTAAATAATGTCATTTGGCATGAAAATAAAGAAAAGAAAAGTTGGAATTTTGGTTCAACTTTCTTCTCCATGTACGTGAGGTTCAAAGAGCAAAGGTAAGAATCTCAATTTTTGATTTTCTCCCTAAATGGCTTGGATTTAAGGTTTAGTTATGAAATTTAAAGTTGATCCTCTTTGAATTCTCTATCATTTGGTATAAAAATTTCATGGATTGGTTAAGCTATGCTCATGAAATTGAAGGATTAAAGTTTAGGGTTTATGGATATAAATTTATTTGTGGTTTAATTTTGAAGGATTAAGTGTTTAATTATATTTTTAAGCTTGATTCAAGCTTGATTTCAAGTGTAAAGTAAAACCCATAATTTTGGCAAGTCGAGATTAATTTAGGGTTATTGGAATCAAGTTAAATTTGGAGTTTGTCATGAAAGGAAAATGTTGGACTAATGTAATTGAAGATTAATTTGAAGTGTTGGAATCATGAAAGAATGTTAAAGATCAAATTTACGAATTTGCCCAAAAAAATTAGTATGTGACAATGTGTTTGGAAATTCACCATAAATTCTACAAAAATAATTAGAAATTGATCCTTATATCATTGTATTCCTAGTTCAGTCTAGTTCCGTTTAAAACAAAAGGTTGAATTTAAAAATTAGTCATAAATCTTATAAGTTAAATTTAGCCTGCTTCAAAATTCAGCACTGGAATTTGACTTTAAAAATTCTTCATAAATCGTACGAGTTGAATTTGGGCTATTAATTTATATGGTTGAATAGCTTATCAAACCTAGTTTTTGTAAAAACAAAGAGAATCGAATTTCGAGTTGTAGATTATTTTATTTATATATTTCTTTGAAGGTAGCGCAGCCTGACAAATTATAAAATGAGTACCTTATTGGTGTTATTAATTTGTGCATGTAAGGGATGAATGTGAAGCATTCAAGTAAACCCGAGAAATCAAAAACTCAGTAGATAAAGCAATGACCAAGCTTGAAGTTCTCTTAAGTTATTCAATTTAGTTTGGGATAAGAAGTGTCAAGGTGAGTGCAATTGCATACATATCATTACACATTGATGTTTTATACATCATTGGGATGGCTTGCGATAAGCCTACCCAAATTTTATTGTCATTATATTTATGTCATGGAACATATGATTAACATATTTTAAATATGTCAAAAGTTGAATATAAATGCATGGATCACTAGTTATATATGATGTTATATTATGAATGTTATTTCAGGTATGAACTGCCCAATGTTAAATTATGTTGATATACATTTCCATGGATGAAATAAATATGGAATATATGCCCAAGTATGTCATTGAGGGACAGGGTATAGTTGGCATGCCATAAAGTCCAGCAGCACGTTGCATACTCGGTTTAACACTATAGTGTATATAAAGGACACTTAGTGCATATGGTGGGTGATAAGTGTTCAAAAGTAGTATTTTTCTTACCCTTTTTACTCATATTATTGTTAGACTTAGGCTTATATTAGTTACATAATTCATGCATTAATCCATGTTTCCTTCCATCATTGAGCTTGATTGCATAACTTGGTTGTTTTTGTGGGAAAATATGCTGCTTTGGTGTGTTTTGTGTGTATGTGCAGGATCACTTGCCAAAGCAAGGCTAGAGCTAGTTGCCAGGGCAATGCATGAAGGAGATGTCGAGCTAGTTGCTAAGGCAATGCATGAAGGAGACGCCGAGCCAGTTGCCAGGGCAATTGTCGACAAAGAATAAGGTGATATGGTAGTCGAAATTGATGACTAGACAAGCCCAAGATGACGTGGAGCAAAGCTAAATCCCAAAGGAGTTTGATTTCCATGAAGAGGTTAAAGAAGAATTAAATTCCAAGAAGATAGGAGAAGTTCTAGAAGGAATATAATTATAATAAAGAATTATATTCTTCAAAGATAATTTAATTCCAACTTAACTTTCTCCTCAAAGGAGGACTTTGACCTATCCCTATAAATAGATCACCAAGCCGTTAACTCCAAAGGGGGAGAGTAGAGAGAATTTTTGACAAGCTTTAAGGAGGATTTCGACAAAGCTCCATCCATTCTTCATCTTTTTCTTTCTTGTTCAATTAGGTTCATGCTAGGGATTCTTTATCTTTTGTTTCTTTGGAACCTAGCCATGAACTAAATCTATTTGGATAAGGTTATTGTGTCTTGTGGTTGTGAGAAACTATTGGATTTTGTTTAGGTAATAAGAGTTTACACTTTTCTATTCAAGGTTTATTCATTCTTGGTTCTTATTCTTGTTTGCGAGTGAATTGGAAGAGGATCTTGAAACTTCATCTATTTATCTAATATCGGGAGAGTTAGATTCAAGAAACGAATGAATATGATCTTTATTCAATCTATTGATGGTGAAGATTAATCCGGCTTAGGAATAAGTTAAGGATTTCAACGGCTAAAAAGAGCGCAAGATTGGTTGTTGTTCACCCTTGATTCAAGCAGGGATGTATTATCAAGGCATGCACAAGTAGCTAGAGTTTTGACTTAGGGATAAGAAGAAACCATTGAAGAAGGCTCTACTGAACCTTGAAGGTTGCTGCCCAGATGCCCAAGTAGTTGCCCAACTAGTCGCCCAGGCAACCATCAATTAGTTGCCAAGGCAACCCCGTTGTGCAAGTTGCTACGACAACTGAGTTGCCCTTGCACTCTTTTACCAAGACGATCCAATTGGCTATCACACCTCAACTCACGATAACCTGGCCTATCTCTCTTATTTGATCTCTTCTATTCTTTTACTTATTTGCTTTCTAGATTAGTTATTAGTTAAAACTCCTATAATCTTCTATTTATGTTTTTACTTTTTATAGTGCAAGAGATTAGATTCTTGAAGTGGCACCAATCCCTTTGGAGACGATATCTTTTATACTATAACTTGCGACGTGTATACTTGCACAATTGCGTAGCACTTATTACGCGCAACAAGTTTTTGGCGCCGTTGCCGGGGATTGGCAATAGCGACTTTGTTTTTATTTTCTTGCACTTTTTTTTCTTTTTTAAAATTCAAAGGGCTAACAAACTTTGGTTTTGCATTGGTATATGACCAGGGCGAGACCGATTACACCAGAATATCCCTTTGATCCAGAAATCGAACGAACCTTACAAAGACTTAGACAAAGGTTAAGAGTAGCAATGGCTAATCAAGACGGTAATATGAATCATGATGTAACAGCAGGAGGAGGAGTGATTCTTGCACGAAACATAACTATTCGAGACTATCTTGAAGAAGATCTTGATTGACTTAATCCAAGAGTTGTCGCACCTAAAATTGAAGCCGACCACTTTGAGTTGAAACCGATGATGTTTAATATGATCAACACAATTGGTCAATTTGGCGGCTCAGCAACTGAAGATGCACGACAGCATCTTAAATCTTTCCTCGATATTTACAACTCATTCAAAATACACGGAGTCACCCCCGATGTTTTACGATTAAGATTATTCCCTTATTCACTGAGGGATAGGGCGAAAGCATGGTTGAATAGCATTCGTGCCGGATCAATAGGATCTTGGACCGATCTTTGTCGTGATTTCCTTGCTCGGTTTAATCCTACAAATTTGACTAATAAGCTTCATAACTACATTACTTCTTTTCGGCGGGCAGATGATGAATCCATGTACTAGGCTTGGGAGCGATACAGAGAACTTCTACACAAATGCCCCCTACACGGATTCCCAGTGTGGACACAAGTAACAATGTTTTACAACATCGTGAATACACCAACAAGGATGATGCTAGACGCCTCGGCAAACGGCATACTCCTAGATAAGTCACCGGAGAAAGCAATGCAAATTCTAAACAGGCTTGCCAAGAATGATTATCAATTCCCCTCTACTAGACGAGGAGGAGTTAGACGCCAAGCCACAATACATAAACTAGGATCATCAAACTCAATTTCGGCACAATTGGCCACTTTAACCAAGATGGTCCAAAACATGCAGAAACCAAAAAACACACATGAGGTCAAGGTAATGGATTCTTTTTGTGAGTTATGTGGTGGTAACCATGATTCTTCTGAATGTATGCAGAATTCGGAATCCAGCTTCTATGTGGAGAATTACAACCGGAACAACAATGTGATGTCCAAAACATACAATCCAGCTTGGAAGAAGCACCCAAATTTTTCATGGAGTAATCCCAACAATGCTCTAAACCAGAACAATCAGAATGCACAAGCATCAGGATTCTAGCAGAATATGCCACGGCAACAGTTGTCGCAGCAACAACCGACAACATCTAGTTCTTTGGAAAATTCTCTAAATGCTTTTATGTTGAAAACTGAATCTTATATGGCTGAGAATAGTAACTTCATAAAAAGAACTGATGCTTTTATTAACAGGACCGAGATGAGATTGCAAAACCAAGAGGCGGCAATCAGATCATTGGAAAATCAAGTCGGACAATTTGCTCAAAACCTGAATATTAGACTGCAAGGAGGTTTACCTAGCGATACTGAAGTCGCAAGAGGAACTGGCCATGAGCAATGTAAGGCGATCACCACTAGAAGTGGCCAACAACTTAAAGAGGCTCAAGCCCGCTCATCAAACTAAACTCCACAAAAAGATCAAGACGAACCTAGCGGCAAAGCCTCAGATGCTAAACCAGGAATTGTTGCGGTAACCGACAATAAGCATGCCTCGGTAACCGGCGATAAGGATGCCTCGGCAACCCCAGTTGATGATGCCTCAGCAACTCTAGTTGTCCCGGTAATGCCGTCAATCAGGTTCCAAACCAATGAAAGGATCAAAGATATCCGACTTCCACCACCATTCCTACAAAGGTTGAAGCGACAAAAGCAAGAATATCAATTCAAGAAGTTTCTTGATATCCTAAAGCAAGTCCACATCAACTTGCCATTGGTGGAAGCAATTGAACAAATACCGAACTATGCCAAGTTTCTTAAAGACATTGTGTCCAAGAGAACAAGGCTAGGAGAGTTTGAAACAGTTGCCGCAACAGAGGGATGCATGGCCATGTTGCACAATCGTATGCCACCTAAGTTGAAGGATCCCGGAAGTTTCACAATACCATGTTCCATTGGAAACCACTATGTCGGGAAAGCATTATGCGACCTTGGGGCTAGCATAAACTTGATGCCTAAATCGGTTTTCCAAAAACTAGGAATCGGGAAGGCAAGACCTACAACAGTTATGCTATAGCTAGCCGACAGATCCTATGTGCATCTAGAGGGAAAAATCGAGGACATACTGGTAAAAGTTGATAAATTTATTTTTCCCGTTGACTTTATTGTTTTGGATTGTGAAGAAGATGAGCATGCACCTATCATTCTCGGGAGACCATTCCTAGCAACATGGAGAACCTTGATCGATGTTGAAAAGGGAGAACTTACAATGAGGGTGAATGACCAGCAAGTTAAACTAAATATGTTCCAAACACTAAGGCATGCCGATGATCCAGAAGAATGCCTACTTCTTCATGCCACGACAGAGTTTAACTTCGACGAGGAATTTAGTTGCCTCGGCAACTACATTGCCGATCAAGAGGAACCTGAGGAGTATGAAGAATAGGTCAATGAGGAACAACAAGAAGAGGCAAATTGGCTAGTCAATCGACCAGGTACATACTTTGAACCACTGGATTACCCAGGTAAGGAAGGTAAGCTCAAAAAGCCCTCTATTGAACAACCACCGATTCTTGAGTTGAAACAGTTGCCAGAGCAACTAAAATATGCATACTTAGGAACCGATAATACATTGCCTGTAATTATTTCTTCTAAGTTACAGCCTGAGCAGGAAAAGAAGCTGATCAAAATGTTGATGCTACACAAGAAGGCAATAGGGTGGACAATTGCCGACTTGAAGAGAATTAGCCCGGCAATGTGCATGCACAAGATTTTGTTGGAAGATGATCACAAACCTTCAATTGAGGCCCAAAGGAGACTGAATCATGCCATGAAAGAGGTTGTAATGAAAGAAATCATCAAGTGGCTTGACGCCAGCATTATATACCTTATCTCTAATAGTACATGGGTAAGTCTGGTACAATGTGTACCGAAAAAGGGAGGTATAACGGTGGTAAGTAATGAAAATAATGAACTCATTCCAACCAGGATTGTGACCGGTTGGAGGGTTGGTATGGATTAACGAAAGCTAAACAAAGCCACTAGGAAAGATCACTTCCCATTACCCTTTATTGATCAAATGCTTGATTTTCTTGCAGGTAAACCCTTTTATTGTTTTCTTGATGGTTATTCGGGTTACAATCAAATTGCCATAGCACTAGAAGATCAAGAAAAGACAACCTTCACATGCCCATACAGTACTTATGCTTTCCGAAGGATACCGTTCGGATTGTATAATGCCCCGACAACCCTTGAGATCTTCATGGATGATTTTTCAATTTTTGGTAATGACTTCGACAGCTGCCTCGGCAATTTAGAGAATGTGTTGGCAAGATGTGAAGAAACTGATTTAGACCTCAATTGGGAGAAGTACCATTTTATGGTAGATGAAGGAATAGTGCTCGGCCACAAGATTTCATCCAAGGGAATTGAAGTAGACAAAGCCAAGGTGGACGTGATCGAGAGATTACCCCCACCAAGTTCGGTTAAAGGAATTCGAAGCTTTCTTGGACATACAGGTTTTTACAGGAGGTTCATTCATAATTTTTTTAAAATCACTAAACCCTTGCGCAATTTGCTTGAACAGGATAAAGTCTTCGATTTTGATGATTCTTGCACCCAAGCATTCGAAACCCTAAAGGAAAAGCTTGCCTCGACACCCATTGTCGTTCCACCAGATTGGACGCTACCTTTTGAGCTCATGTGTGATGCAAGTGATTGTATTTGATTGGTACAAAGGTAATTGTTCATACAGACCATTCGGCAATCAAATATCTATTTGCTAAAAAGGATGTCAAACCTCATTTGATTCGTTGGATATTACTTTTACAAGAATTTGTATTGAAATTAAGGATAGGAAAGGAACAAAAAATCAAGTGGCCGATCACTTATCACGTTTAGAACGCAATAGGGAGGAGGACGCGGATCTAGAGATATGTGATGCATTCTCGGATGAACAACTTTTAGTTGCCTCGGCAACCCTTGATGCGCACGCCTCGGTAACTCTTGACGCTGCAGCAGCCCTTGACGCGCACGCCTCGATAACCATGGATGCGCATGCCTCAGCAACCCTCGACGCCTCGGCAGCCCTTGAAGCGCACGCCTCGGAAACCATGGATGCGCATGCCTTGGCAACCCTCGACGCTTCGGCAGCCCTTGATGCGCACGGCTCGACAATTTTAGGAGCAATCGCCATGGCAGCACATGCCTCGGCAATACCCTGGTACGTGAATTTAGTTAATTTCCTTGTTTGTGTTATTTTACCTTATGGTCTTGCTCACCAAGGGAAGAAGCGGTTCCGCCATGATGCTAAGCATTACTTTTGGGACGAGCCTCTTTTGTTTAAACAATGTGCAGATCAGGTTATACGCCGATGTGTCCCTGAAGAGCAGCATCAGAATGTACTCTGGCAATGTTATTCTTCACCTTATAGAGGACATTTTGGAGGAACTCGTACCGCGGCAAAAGTGTTGCAATCCGGTTTGTATTGGCCAACATTTTACAAAGATGCCCAAGACTTTTACAAGCAATGTGATCGTTGCCAGAGGACGGGCAATATCTCTAGACGACATAAGATGCCGCTCTAAAACATCATCGAGGTGGAATTATTCGATGTGTGGGGGATCGATTTTATGGGACCTTTCCCATCTTCATTCGACAACCTCTACATTCTACTTGCCGTTGACTACGTGTCTAAATGGGTTGAGGCAGTTGCAGTTCCCAACAACGATTCCAAGATCGTGCAACGATTCTTGCAGAAAAACATATTTACACGGTTTGGGATGCCGAGAGCAATTATCAGTGACGAAGGCAAGCATTTTGACAACAGAATTATTGACAAGATGTTGCAACGCTTCGGCGTATCACACAAGATTGCCACGACATATCACCCACAAACCAACAGGCAAGCAGAAATTTCCAACCGAGAATTGAAGGGTGTACTCGAGAAAGTTGCAAATCCCTCTAGGAAGGATATGTCATTAAGACTAGATGACGCACTTTGGGCATATCGCACTGCATTTAAAACACCCTTAGGTATGTCCCCTTCCGACTTGTCTATGGCAAAACATGCCATCTACCGGTGGAAATCGAACACAAGGCATATTGGGCAATCAAGACCGTGAATATGGATTGGGAAAGTGCCGGACAAAAGCGTTTGTTAGACCTCAACGAGATAGAAGAATTTTGTGCACTCGCCTATAACAATGCACGAATCTACAAGGAGAAAACAAAGCAATGGCATGACAAGAAACTATTGCCGTAGCAATTCACGCCAGGGCAACTAGTTCTCTTATTCAATTCTCGGTTAAAACTTTTCCCGAGAAAGCTGAAATCAAGATGGTCGGGACCATTCGAAGTTGTCAAACCATTCTCCCATGGTGTCGTGATAATCAAGTCCATCACTGACAAACATGAATTCAAAGTTAATGGACAAAGATTAAAGCACTACAATGGTGCCCATGTGGAACGTAACAAAGAAGTGGTCAACTTAGGAGATGCATGAGCATGCTCTCCTTTCGATATTTTATTTTTTTATTTTTATTTTTATTATTTCTGATTATTTTTTTAGTTTTTTTTTATTTTTGAACTAATTATTTATTTATTTATTTTTATTTTTGATTATTATTATATTTTTAGGATAGATTTATTTTCTTTTTTTATCTTTTTAAGTTTAAGAATCCCTTTACACATCTTTATTTATTTTCTTTTATTAGTTTATCTTTAATTTTAATCCTTATTTGATTTGTCTTTGAATTGTAGGAAAAGAGTTCAAGATAAAGAGGAATTTTGATCCAAGAAGGAAAACATCTTCAACAAGGAAATTAATGGGCTGAATCTAAGGCTTATATAAAGCCTCCAACTTACTCTAATTAAACCCCCTAGCCATCACCTTTCCCCTAAACCGAAACCCCCTTTATTTTCTATCCAAAATTAATCCCACCCACTATATTTACTACCTATCTTTTCTATATAACCCATAACCCTTAACTTCAAAGAAACTTATTCCTACTTTTCATCTTGCAACTCTTTAGTTTCTTTTATTTTATTTTCTTTGTTTTTACAAAACTCACAACCAAGATCATCCATGGCATCCAAAATTAAAATTTTGGTTCATCCAAGATCCTCCAAAGAACCAAGATACAAGAAGTTTGCTACACCGGTGGTTCAAGAAAAATTTCACTCCAAGTTTGAAAGCCGGAAGATTTACGAAGAACAAGGCTATGAATACTCCAACTCTCATCAAGATTTCGGCCTTGAACCTTTCATCTTCGAGAGGATTGCACATCAAAAGTGGCAAATCTTTTTCCATCAATCGGAATCGGGTAACATCTCATGGGTAAGAGAATTCTATGCTCACTCACCTAACCCGGATAATCCTTATGTTTTTGTTCGTGACAAGGCCATACTCATAAGCCCCGAAAACATCAACACCTTTTACGGGCTTTACATTGAGAAGGACGAGCATCAAGCCTTTGTTGATCAAATCATGCCCAAGCAACTCGACAAGGTGCTTCAAGAACTCACTCAACCGGGAACTCATTGGAACGACATACAAGGGCACGGTAAATCGCCTTCGGCTTAAACCCGAGGCAAAACTATGGAATAAGTTTGTTAAAACTTCTTTAATGCCCACCACACACAATACTATCGTTGATATACCACGTCTTTTGCTCATACATTCTATTTTGCATAATCGCATCATTAACATTGGAAAAATTATTTGTGGTGAGATTTTTGTATGTATCTCAAAGGACAAGGGTTCTCTTTTCTTCCCTTGTTTAATTTCCAATCTTTGCAAGGAGATGCACGTCCCAAGTGATTCCACCGATGAAAAGGCCCTACCAAAGTCCGGTTGGAATCAAGCACAAATTCGAAAGCTAATGTGAGAGGCACCAGAAAAATCCTCAAGGCCTCCAATTGCTGCAGCAACTCCTGCCGCCCCGGCAATCCCTAATATCCAAGCACCTAACGCCCGGGCAACTCGGCCATCAACCCCGGGACACTTTGAAGCACTCTTGCAACCATTGGCGAGCCACCTAAGGCAAATTGAAGATCGGCAACTAATGTTCATGTGGTACATGAAGGAGCACAACAATGCCATCACCCAAGTTATCCTAGAAAAGTACCCGGACAGCCGCGCTTTGTTCCTAATCTTTCATGCCGAGATCCTTGCCCCGGTAACCAATGAAGCAGTCACCACGGCAACCAACCCTGAAGATGCCACGGCAACCAAAGCTAAAGACATCCCGGCAACCACTACAAAAGCCAAAGGTAAAGCACCTATGCCTGAATCAACTCGTACGGAATCATTGTCTGATTTTTCATATTCGGACGAGTCCTCCATTGCACCAACAAAGACCGCACCAATTGAATCCTCCAAGCGAAAAGCCAATGACATTGATGAAGAGGACGATGAGGACAACCCCGTACGAGGATCGATTCCACCATCGGCAACAAGCAAACAACCATCGCGTTCAAGCAAGAGAATCAAGACACCGACCAAAAGGAAACTAATCATCCACGATGACGAACTCTCGGAATAAGTCCTCGTTTGCATTTTATTTTCCGTTATTTTTATTTTTCTTTAATGCATGCATTGAGGATAATGCCTCACTCGAGTTTGGGGGGAATTGTTATTAGTAGTTACCATGTTTAGTTGCATTCATCTTAAGTATTGCATTTAGGATACATAAATTGCTTGCCATGCCTTTAGTTGGAACAAGAATGGCCTAGATTTGATGAATATCCGATGATGTCTTTGCCAATGCACTTAATTGATAGAATTTTTATTCTAGGATTACCATGGAAAAACTTAGAATTTTACTATGATGCTAAATTTGATGAAACACTGTTGTGGTTTGATTGATTTAAGGAATTCTAGTGAACTTAGGTTGATAATTAAACAAATTGGGGGATTAGAATAAAAATTGGATGAATGCTAGAGGTGCCCGAAATTGGCTCTAGCATGTGCTAAAAAATAGATCGCTGGAGGTGCCCGAAATAGGCTCTAGTATGTGCTAAAAATTGATCGCTAGAGGTGCCCGAAATCGGCTCTAGTCGAATAAATTAATTAACTTAAGGAAACTAAAAACAAAACACAAGAGGTGCCCGAAACCGGCTCTAGTTAAAACATGTTAAAAAGAACCCAATGAAGTAATTTGAAAACCTCTTGTTTGTATAGAATCTGAAAAATCAACTTGCACACAACTCCGCACACACTCACAAGCATTATAGTTTGATTCCGAGTAACTCCTAAGTTTTACAAAAGATGAAAAGCCAATCATACTTTGTGCCCCGGTTCTGAGAATTGAAATCAAGTTTAAAGCTAAGTTTGTGAAAATTAAAGTCTTGGCAGGTAATTATTAGTTTGCATTGCTTGAGGACAAGCAATAGTTCGAGTTTGGGGGTGTGATAAGTGTTCAAAAGTACTATTTTTGTTACCCTTTTTACTCATATTATTGTTAGAGTTAGGCTCATATTAGTTACATAATTAGTCATTCATGCATTAATCCATGTTTCCTTCCATCGTTGAGCCTGATTGTATAACTTGGTTGTTTTTGTGGGAAAAGATGCTGCTTTGGTGTGTTTTGTGTGTATGTGCAGGATCACTTGCCAAAGCAAGGCTAAAGCTAGTTGCCAGGCAATGCATGAAGGAGATGCTGAGCTAGTTGCCAAGGCAATGCATGAAGGAGACGCCGAGCCAGTTGCCAGGGCAATTGTCGACAAAGAATAAGGTGATATGGTAGTCAAAATTGTTGACTAGACAAGCCCAAGATGACGTGGAGCAAAGCTAAATCCCAAAGGAGTTTGATTTCCATGAAGAGGTTAAAGAAGAATTAAATTCCAAGAAGATAGGAGAAGTTCTAGAAGGAATATAATTATAATAAAGAATTATATTCTTTAAAGATAATTTAATTCCAACTTAACTTCCTCCTCAAATGAGGACTTTGACCAGCCTTATAAATAGATCCTCAAGCCGTTAACTCCAAAGGGGGAGAGTAGAGATACTTTTTGACAAGCCTAAAGGAGGATTTCGACAAAGCTCCATCCATTCTTCATCTTTTTCTTTCTTGTTCAATTAGGTTCATGCTAGGGATTCTTTATCTTGTGTTTCTTTGGAACCTAGCAATGAACTAAATCTATTTGGCTAAGTTTATTGTGTCTTGTGGTTGTGAGAAACTATTGGATTTTGTTTAGGTAATAAGAGTTTGCACTTTTCTATTCAAGGTTTATTCATTCTTGGTTCTTATTCTTGTTTGCGAGTGAATTGGGAGAGGATCTCGTAACTTCATCTATTTATCTAATATCGGGAGAGTTAGATTCAAGAAACGAATGAATATGATCTTTATTCAATCTATTGATGGTGAAGATTAATCCGGCTTAGGAATAAGTTAAGGATTTCAACGGCTAAGAAGAGCGCAAGATTGGTTGTTGTTCACCCTTGATTCAAGCAGGGATGTATTATCAAGGCATGCACAAGTAGCTAGAGTTTTGACTTAGGGATAAGAAAAACCATTGAAGAACGCTCTGCCGAACCTTGAAGGTTGTTGCCCAGACGCCCAAGTAGTTGCCCAACTAGTCGTCCAGGCAACCATCGATTAGTTGCCAAGGCAACCCCGTTGTGCAAGTTGCCACGGCAACTGAGTTGCCCTTGCACTCTTTTACCAAGACGATCCAATCGGATATCACACCTCAACTCACGATAACCTGGCCTATCTCTCTCATTTGATCTCTTCTATTCTTTTACTTATTTGCTTTCTAGATTAGTTATTAGTTAAAACTCCTATAATCTTCTATTTGTGTTTTTACTTTTTATAGTGCAAGAGATTAGATTCTTGAAGTGGCACCAATCCCTATGGAGACGATATCTTTTATACTATAACTTGTGACGTGTATACTTGCACAATTGCGTAGCACTTATTACGCGCAACAGTGGGCACGACCTTTTGTGTATTATGGTGGGCATGACCTTATGTGTATTAGCACTTCGGTGCATATTTGACTCGTGTACCCAAGGTTCTCATAGGCTTATATTTAGGCTATGGTTTATTGGTTAAAAAATAATAATAAAAAGGTGAATAAGCTTATATGCTTTTGAAATAAATGGCAAGTATATTAGTAAGAAATTTATATCCGGTTTACATTATGTTAATATATGATTAACGTGATGGTAATACATATCTAGTGATCATGATGCATTTATGCATATATGGCATATTATGACAAATGCACAAGAATGAAAGTCTTATGACATTGGCATATAGTAAATCACTACTAATGCAATGTGAAAGTTGATTTTTCATGCCTTAATTTGGAAGGATTTAACATGGACCATTCGATCTAAGTTGATTTTCCATGTTAAATATGAGTCGTTAGATGAATAATGGTAAGAGTGTAATTTTGGAAAATCACAAAGGAAAAATTGGTAACTACTAAGTTATTGGTTTATTTATGACCATTGGATGAATATTTTAACAAGTAAGGTTTGGAGCATTGGATATCAAGGGTAAAATAGTCATTTGACTATTAAGGATATTTTTTTAAATATGATTAAATAATGCCATTTGGCATGAAAATAAAGAAAATAAAAGTTGGAATTTTGATTCAACTTTCTTCTCCATGTACGTGAGGTTCAAAGATCAAAGGTAAGAATTTCAATTTTTAATTTTTCTCCCTAAATGGCTTGGATTTAGGGTTTAGTTATGAAATGCAAAGTTGATCCTCTTTGAAATCTCTATCATTTGGTATAAAATTTTCATGGATTGGTTAAGCTATGCTCATGAAACTGAAGGATTAAAGTTTAGGGTTTATGGATATAAATTTATTTATGGTTTGATTTTGAAGGATTAAGTGTTTAATTAGCTTTTCTAAGCTTGATTCAAGCTTGATTTCAAGTGTAAAGTAAAACCCCTAATTTTGGCAAGTCAAGATTAATTTAGGGTTATTGGAATCAAGCTAAATTTGGAGTTTGTCATGAAAGGAAAATGTTGGAATAATGTAATTGAAGGTTAATTTGAAGAGTTGGAATGGTGAAAGAATGTAAAAGATCAAATTTACGAATCTGCCCAGAAAATTCAGTATATGTCAGTGAGTTTGAAAATTCACCATAAATTCTACAAAAATAATTAGAAATTGATCCTTATGCCATTGCATTACTAGTTAAGTCTAGTTTCCTTTAAAACAAGCGGTGACTAATTTCGATTTGTATATCAAAAGATATGAATTTTTAAGTGATGAAAGGTCCGAAAATAGAATACCAGTCTGCTCCGAAATTCAGCACTCGAATTCGACTTTAAAAATTCGTCATAAATCGTACGAGTTGAATTTGGACTATTAGTTTACATAGTTGAACAATTTATCGAATCTAGTTTCTGTCAAAACAAACGGAATCAAATTTCGAGTTGTAGATTATTTTATATAAATATTTCTTTGAAGATAGCACAGACTGACAGATTATAAAATGAGTACCTTTTAGTGTTATTAATTTGTGCATGTAAGGGATAAATGTGAAGCATTCAACTAAACCCGAGAAATCAAAATTCAGTAGATAAAACAATGACCAAGCTTGAAGTTCTCTTAAGTTATTCAATTTAGTTTGGGATAAGAAATGTCAAGGTGAGTGCAATTGCATACATATCATGACACATTGATGTTTTATACATCATTGGGATGGCTTGCGATGAGCCTACCCATATTTTCTTTTCATTATATTTATGTCATGGAGCATATGATTAACATATTTTAATATGTCAAAAGTTGAATATAAATTCATGGATCACTAGTTATATATGATGTTATATTATGAATGTTTTTTCGGGTATGAACTGCCCAATCTTAAATTATGTTGATATACATTGCCATGGATGAAATAAATATGGAATATATGCCCAAGTATGTCATTGAGGGACAGGGTATAGTTGGCATACCATAGAGTCCAACAATACACTTTATACTCGGTTTAGCACTATAGTGTATATAAAGGACACTTAGTGCATATGGTGGGCACGACCCTATATGAATTATGGTGGGCACGACCTTATGTGTATTATCACTTCGGTGCATATTTGACTCGTTTACCCAAGGTCCTCATAGGCTTATATTTGGGCAATGGTTTATTGGTTAAAAATAATAATAAAAATGTGAATAAGCTTATGAGCTTTTGAAATAAATGGCTAGTATATTGGTAAGAAATTTATATTCGGTTTATATTATGTTAATATATGATTAACATGATGGTAATACATATCTAGTGATCATGATGCATTTATGCATATATGGCATATTATGACAAATGCACAAGCATGAAAGTCTTATGACATTGGCATAGAGTAAATCATTACTAATGCAATGTGAAAGTTGATGCATTGGCATATATCATGTTATATAAACGTCGTCATGAAGTCAAATAAGTTTAAATTATTTTTATTAACTTCGTTTATTGCCTCAATAAGTTCGTACTTAGCGTGTGTTGATTGTGCATACGTAGGTGGCTCGAATCATTGGACGAAGAAAAGAGTTGCATCAAGTTCAGAAATTTTCATCAAGCTGCCACAGTAATGACATCCTACTTGAGGTTTTTAATTTATTTTAGTGGCATGTATAAATGGGATTAATTTGTATTTTTTAGTTCAACGTCCGATATTTTTTGAATAGTCAAATTTATTTTTTTAAAGTAAAGAAGCCCGATTTTGTGTATTAGTCAATATAAATATTTTCAAAGGTTAAATTTATAGAAGTTTTGAATAAAAATCATGTTATTATTCTATGACATCTCTGACTCATATTAATTAATCGAGTACAAGAATAAGGTGTTACATATATTCGTATCAAAGCTACATGTTTAGCCAGTTCTGAATCCAAACCGAGCTTGTTATCAGCCAGTAAGTATATATATGCCACTAGGATGTCATTGTTAATGTATTGATGCTTGAGTGACTTGATGCAACTGCTTATTGAATTGATTGTATAAAGTTATAGTTTTCCGAAGTTGAGAGTATCGAACAATTGGGTAAAAAGAAATGAGGTCCATAAAAGTAGTAACAATGTTAATTATTTACCGCTTTCCACTCAATATGATGTTAATGTGCTAGTGTAGTTGGAAATGCCTAGATAAACGAAGATTTATTATTTCGAACCTTGGATATGATTTTAAATGAAATTCAACCCCAAGTTCCTTAAACTTTTATTGCTAGAGAGCTGGGAAGTCTTGAAGTGTGAGACTTCAGGTGGGGTATTGATAGAAAATCAATATTGCTAGACTATTGATAAAAAAGAAAAAAAAGATAAAGAGATACAAAAAGCATTTTGTTGTGATGGTCAATGAAAGCTCGATGTAATAGTAACTTATCTCTTGAGACATAACACAAGAGTAAGTTAAATCTGTAAGAATTATTCCATAGTAATTCAAATAAATTGAATTTTAGTAAGCTTAATGGAATTGCTTCTTATGAATTTTTGCTTGAAACGAATAGTTCTGAAAGGAACTAGAAAGTTTGGAGATTGTAATGATGAGGGAAAAATCAAATTTTTCCGATCAATGTGGTTCAATAGTATTTTTCGGAAACTACTATCACAAGGATGTAAAGGATGTAAGAACTTTCTAGCTTATGTTGAGAACATATAAGTATTCAAAGGTGAACTTGGAAAGTATCTCAACTATTAATGAATAATTTGATGTGTTTTCTCAGGATTTTCCAGGGTTACCATCTGATCGTGAAGTGAAATCCAGTATTTAGGTTTTCTCTGGCATTGAACTTATATCAAAGGTACTGTACAAAATATCTCTTACAGAGATAAGAGAGTTAAAGGTTCAGCTACATTAAATATGGGATCGAGGTTTTATACGACCTAGTATATCACCTTGGAGAGCTCCAATCATGTTTGTAAAAAAGAAAGATGGATCAATGAGGTTATGTGTGGATTATCGTCAACTTAATAAAGTGACGGTGAAGAATAAATATCATCTGCCAAGGATTGATGATCTCTTTGATCAACTTAAAGGAGCAAAAGTGTTTTCTAAAATTGATCTTCGATCAGGGTACCATCAATTGAAGATCAAAGAATCAGATATACCAAAGGCAGTTTTCAGAACTAGATACGGGCATTATGAATTTGGAGTAATGCCTTTTAGACTTACAAATGCACCAGCAGCTTTTATGGATCTAATGAATTGGGTATTTTAGCCATATTTAGACCAATTTATGGTGGTATTCATAGATGACATATTGGTTTATTCTAAAACCAAAGAGGATCATGGTACTCACCTTCGAGTAGTTCTTTAGATCATCCGAGAAAAGAAATTATATGCAAAGCTGTCAAAGTGTGAAATTTTGGTTGTCTGAAGTAGCTTTCATTGGATATATAGTTTTAGCTGAAGGGATTCGAGTCGATACTAAAAAGGTTTACGCAATCCTAGAATGGAAAATTCCTCAAAATGTCTCTAGGTGAGAAGTTTCTTGGGATTAGCTGGTTATTATAGGCGGTTCGTGAAAGAATTTTCAATGATTGTTGCTCCAATAACTAAGCTATTAAGAAAGGATGTGCCATTTGTTTGGATAGATAAATGTCAAGAAAGCTTTGACAAATTAAAGAGGATATTAACAGAAGCTTATGTTTTGGTATAACCAGAATCTGGGAAGGATTTTATAATATATAGTGATGCATCCCATAATGGGTTGGGGTGTGTATTGATACAAGAAGGGAAGGTTGTAGCATATGCTTCTCGACAACTCAAAACTCATGAAAGAAATTATCCTACCCATGATTTAGAGTTGGTTATAGTACTGTTTACTTTAAAGATTTGGCGTCACTATTTATGTGGTGAAAAGTGCTTCATCTTCACGGATCATAAAAGTTTGAAATGTTTTTTATTCAAAAAGGAGCTTAATTTGAGGCAAAGAATGTGGATAAAATTGATTAAGGACTATGATGTAATTATTGATTATCATTTGGGAAAGGCTAATGTAGCAGCAGGTGCACTTAACCGGAAAACATTTTCTGCTTTTAGAACATTGAATACTCAGTTGAAATTACAGGAAAACGGTACAATAGAGGTTGAACTTCAAATTAAGTCTACCTTGATAGGAAGAATTAAAGAGTTACAAGCAAAGGATGAGAAATGCTTGGAAAAAAAGCAAGTTGAATGTGCGAATCTAAAGACTTTGAAATAAAATCAAATGGATGCCTATACTACAAAGGATGTGTATACATTCCTAAAGATGAGGAACTAAAGAAGGAAATACTTTCAGAGGCACATTACAGTTCTTTAACTATAAATCTAGTAGGCAACAAAATGTTTCAAGATATAAAGAGTCGATTTTGGTGGCCTGGCATGAAACGAGCTATCACCGAGTTCGTTGCTAAATGTTTAGCTTGCCAACAAGTAAAGGCAGAACATCAAGTTCCATCAAGATTACTTCAACCAATTTTAATTCCACAATAGAAGTGGGAAAAGGTTACTATGGATTTTGTAACAGGCTTACCACTGACGCCAAGTAAGAAGGATTCGATTTGGGTGATTGTAGATCAATTGACTAAAACAACACATTTCATACCAGTTCGAACAAACTATTCCTTGAATAAGTTAGCAGAGTTATATATTAAGGAAATTGTTAGATTACATGGTGTTCATATGTCTATTATATCCGTGTAGCGATGTCTCTTTTTATCGCTAAAAAAACGTTGGATTTTCGAAGGTGTTTGTGATTTTTTTCTGATATAAAATATTTATTCAGTGGGGTTTTAAAAACCGCATTTTAAAAAATTGGAGTCGCCACCAGCCACTTAGGTAGGCCGGACACCATAAAACCAGAGTTTCAAAAATGTTGGGTTCGGGAGTCGGTTACGGATGGGGAAGGATTAGCACCCACACACCGCCCAAAATTGGTACTTTAATAATTACCGCTTTATTAATATTGGATTTTCCGGATTAAAGTGACGATTAGTTTAAAATTCGATCATAATTGCGAATAAATTTTAAGGGTCCCGTTATCCGAGAGTAAACGCCCAACCACTATCACTACGCCTGATACTGGCCCCGTTTACGCTCGGATAAAAAGGCACCGCATTAACAATTTATATCTCGATATGCAATCTTAATGGCAAAAATATAAAACATGGCAGATAATTTAAAGACAATAAATATTCACATAACAGAATGCTAATCTAGCATAAATAAAATACGTAATTAAAACACACATATACATAACAAGCTTAATAGTAGATAAAAACAATTTTAACATGTCACAATAACAAGGCACGAATAAATATATGTATGGACAAAAACATATACTTCGAGGAGACATACATATTAGAAATAAAACACATTTCAACATATATAGAACAATATATTATACATAAAAAGAAAATACACTAACATGTAACCTAAAAAGCCAAGAGAACATACACACATACAAAAATACAAAACATGCCGTGTACGAGTCAACTAGAACATAACATGCTTAATACGAATAACCGAACAAAAAGATACATAATCATTATAAACTTAACACACATATACATGTAAACATAAAAATACGAGGCATATACGAAGGATATATAATAAGACAAAAGACTACATTAACATATACGATTATAATACGAACATGAATATTTATGATAAGTGTTCAAAAGTACTATTTTTCTTACCCTTTTTACTCATATTATTGTTAGACTTAGGCTCATATTAGTTGCATAGTTAGCCATTCATGCATTAATCCATGTTCCTTCAATCGTTGAGCTTGATTACATAACTTGGTGATTTTTGTGGAAATAGATGTTGCTTTGGTGTGTTTTTGTGTGTGTATGTGCATGATCACTTGCCAAAGCAATGCCGAGCTAGTTGCCAGGGCAATGCATGAAGGATACGCCGAGCCAGTTGCCATGGCATTTGTCGACAAAGACAAAAAGCAATATGGATGTCGAAACTCATGACTTTACAAGCCCAAGATGACATGGAGCAAGGCCCAAGCCCAAAGGAATTTGATTGCCATGCAGAGATTAAAGAAGAATTAAATTCCAAGAAGATAGGAGAAGTTCTAATAGGAATAAAATTATAATAAAGAATTATATTCTTTAAAGATAATTTAATTCCAACTCAAACTTCTCCTCAAAGAAGGACTTTGGCCTAGCCCTATAAATATCAAGGAGATTTCGACAAAACCAATAGAGAGAGCAAGAGGGAATTTCGACAAGACTAAGAGAGGAAGCAAAGGGGAATTTTCGACAAGCTTCAGCTTTTCTTCCTTGTTCGATTGGGTTCATGCTAGGGATTGTTTATCTTGTGTTTCTTTGGAACCTAGCCTGAACTAAATTTACTTGGCTATGGTTATTGTGTTTTGTGGTTGTGAGAAACTATTGGTTTTTGTTTAGGTAATAAGAGTTTGCACTTTTATATTTCAAGGTTTATTCATTCTTGATTCTTATTATTGTTTGCGAGTGAATTGGGAGAGGATCTCGTGATTTCATCTATTTATCTAATATCGGGAGAGTTAGATTCAAGAAACGAATGAATATGATCTTTATTCAATCCAATGATGGTGAAGATTAATCCGGCTTAGGAATAAGTTAAGGATTTCAACGGCTAAGAGGAGCGCAAGATTGGTTGTTGTTCACCCTTGATTCACGCAGGGATGTATTATCAAGGCATGCACAAGTAGCTAGAGTTTCGACTTAGGGATAAGAAGAAACCATTGAAGAACGCTCATGAACCTTGAAGTTGCTGCCCGATCGCCCAAGTAGTTGCCCAACTAGTCGCGAGGCAACCATCAATTAGTTGCCAAGGCAACCCCGTCGTGCAAGTTGCCACGGCAACTGAGTTGCCCGTGCACTCTTTTACCAAGACAATCCAATCGGCTATCACACCTCAACTCATGATAACCTAGCCTATCTCTCTCAATTGAATTCATCTTTTCTTTTACTTATTTGCTTTCTAGATTAGTTAAACTTCTATAATCTTTTATTTGTGTTTTTACTTTTTAAAGTGCAAGAGACTAGATTCTTGAAGTAGCACCAATCCCTGTGGAGACGATATCTTTTATACTATAACTTGCGACGTGTATACTTGCACAATTGCGTAGCACTTATTACGCGCAACAAGTTTTTGGCGCCGTTGCCGGGGATTGGCAATAGCGACTTTGTTTTTACTTTCTTGCACTTTCTTTTTAAAATTCAAAGGGCTAACAAACTTTGGTTTTGCATTGGTATATGACCAGGGCGAGACCGACTTCACCAGAATATCCCTTTGATCCAGAAATCGAACGAACCTTACAAAGACTTAGGCGAAGGATAAGAGAAGCAATGGCAAATCAAGGCGACAATATGAATCAAGATGTTCGGCGGGAGGAGGAGTGATTCTTGCGAAAACAGAACTATTCGAGACTATCTTGAAGAAGATCTTGATGGACTTAACCCGGAGTTGTCGCACCTGAAATTGAAGCCGACCACTTTGAGTTGAAACGGTAATGTTTAATATGATCAACACAATTGGTCAATTTGGCGGCTCAAAGAATCGAAGATGCACGACAACATCTGAAATCTTTCCTCGAGATTTGCAACTCGTTCAAGATACACGGAGTCACCCCGATGTCCTACGATTAAGATTATTCCCTATTCACCGAGGGATAGGCGAAAGCATGGCTGAATAGCATTCTGCGGATCCATAGCATCTTGGACTGATCTTTGTCATGATTTCCTTGCTAGATTTAATCCTACAAATTTGACAAATAAGCTTCAGAACGACATTACTTCTTTTCGGTGAGGCGGATGATGAATCCATGTACGAGGCTTGGGAGCGATATAGAGAACTTCTACACAAATGCCCTTTACACGGATTCCCGGTGTGGACTCAAGTAACAATGTTTTACAACGCCGTGAATACACCAACAAGGATGATGTTAGATGCCTCGGCAAACGGCATACTCCTAGATAAGTCACCGGAAGAAGCAATGCAAATTTTAAACAGGCTGGCCAAGAATGATTATCAATTCCCATCTACTAGAAGAGGAGGAGTTAGACACCAAGCCACAATACATGAACTAGGATCATCGATTCAATTTCGGCACAATTGGCGCTTTAACCAAGATGGTCGAACATGCAAAAACCAAACAACACACATGAAGTCAAGGTAATGGATTATTTTTGTGAGTTATGTGGCGATAACCATAATTCTTCTGAATGTATGCAGAATCCGGAATCTAGCTTCTATGTGGGGAATTACAATCGGAGCAACAACATGATGTCAAATACATACAATCCAGCTTGGAAGAAGCACCCGAATTTTTCATGGAGTAATCCCAACAATGCTCTAAACCAGAGCAATCAGAATGCACGAGCATCGGATTCCAAAGAGAATATGCCACGACAGCGGATGCGCAACAACAACAATAAGCGACATCTAGTTCTTTGGAATATTCTCTAAATGCTTTTATGATGAAAACTGAATCTTATATGGCTGAGAATAGTAATTTCATAAAAAGAACTGATGCTTTTATTAACAGGACCGAGATGAGATTGCAAAATCAAGAGGCGGCAATCAAATCATGGGAAAATTAAGTCGGACAGTTTGCTCAAAATCTGAACACTAGACCATAAGGAGGTTTACCTAGCGATACTGAAGTCGCAAGAGGAACTGGCCATGAGCAATGTAAGGCAATCACCACCAGAAGTGGCCAACAACTTAGAGAGGTTCAAACCCGCTCGTCAAACAAAACTCCACAAAAAGATCAAGACGAACCTAGCGGCAAAGCCTCAGATGCTGAACCAGGAATTGCTGCGGCAACCGGTAATAAACATGCCTCGGCAACCGATGACGCCTCGGCTTCTTGTGATAAGCATGCCTCGGCAACCCCAGTTGATAACGCATCGGCAACTCTAGATGTCCCGGCAATGCCGTCAATCAGATTTCAAACCAATGAAAGGATCGAAGATATCCGACTTCCACCACCATTCCCACAAAGGTTGAAGCGACAAAACCAAGAATATCAATTCAAGAAGTTTCTTGGTATCCTAAAGCAAGTCCACATCAACTTGCCATTGGTGGAAGCAATTGAACAAATGCCAAACTATGCCAAGTTTCTTAAAGACATTGTGTCCAAGAGAACAAGGCTATGAGAGTTTGAAACAGTGGCCGCGACAGAGGGATGCATGGCAATGTTGCACAATTGTATGCCACCCAAGTTGAAGGATCCCGGAAGTTTCACAATACCCTGTTCCATTGGAAATCACTATGTCGGGAAAGCATTATGCGACCTTGGGGCTAGCATAAACTTGATGCCTAAATCGGTTTTCCAAAAACTAGGAATCAGGAAGGCAAGACCTACAACAGTCATGCTGCAGCTAGCCGACAGATCCTATGTGCATCCAGAGGGAAAAATCAAGGACATACTGGTAAAAGTTGATAAATTCATTTTTCTCGTTGACTTTATTGTTTTGGATTGTGAAGCAGATGAGCATGCACCTATCATTCTCGGGAGACCATTCCTAGCGACAGGGAGAACCTTGATTGATGTTGAAAAGGGAGAACTCACAATGAGGGTGAATGACCAGCAGGTAAAACAAAATGTGTTCCAAACACTAAGGCATGCCGATGATCCAGAAGAATGCCAACTACTTCATGCCACGGCAGAGTTTAACTTCGATGAGGAATTTAGTTGCCTCGGCAACTACATTGCCGAACACGAGGAACATGAGGAGTATGAAGAACCGGTCGATGAGGAACAACCAGAAGAGGCAAATTGGCTAGTCAATCGACCAGGTACATACTTTGAACCACTGGACTACTCAGGTAAGGAAGGTAAGCTCGAAAAACCCTCTATCGAAAATCCACCAATTCTTGAGTTGAAACAATTGCCAGAGCAACTGAAATATGTATACTTAGGGATCGATAATACATTACCTGTAATTATTTCCTCTAAGTTACAGCCTGAGTAGGAAAAGAAGCTGATCAACATGTTGAAGCTACATAAAAAGGCAATAGGGTGGACAATTGCCGACTTGAAGGGAATTAGCCCGGCGGAGTGCATGCACAAGATCTTATTGGAAGATGATCACAAACCTTCAATTGAGGCCCAGAGGAGACTGAATCATGCCATGAAAGGGGTTGTAATGAAAGAAATCATCAAGTGGCTTGACGCCGGCATTATATACCCTATCTCCGATAGTACTTACAATTAGGGTTGACTTATTTCAAGTCTTCCCTTTTTCAACATAAGGCAAACATATAGAAATGCACTCACCTTGGCCATTTATTAATATGCCTCACTAAGCTCTATTGATCCTTTCCTTTATAGTACCTCGAACCTTCTTTTGATTCGGATCCAACTTCATTTATCACATGAATATAAATAAACATTTGTTAGATTCACTTCTAACAATATTTCAATTAAGCTATTTAGTCATTCAACATAAAAATTTTCCATAAATTTCTTTCCTTCCTTATACTGTTCACAAACTCATTTTTGGTCCCTAATGACCATTTTGATCTTCAAATAATTCCTCCAAGCTTGCTAACCAACATTAGACACAAATTGTCTCGATTTTCATTTTCTGTCAACTTGCACTACCATCAAAGATTTACTTCTACAGGGCAGAATACATACTAAATATTAATCTCCTTTATACCGTAAAAACTAGATTCGATAACGCTTCTAACGGTATAAGCCTCATAATTTAATAAAATCTACAAAAAATTATGAAAATTCATCAAACTCTTGTTTACAGGGTTGTCCTAACATAAATTGTTCTATAATTTTTCTGACCTTCTTCGATTAAAAATTAATATCTTTTAACTCGGAACTCGAAATCAGTTTTGTTTGTTGGAAACGAAACTAGATTCGATAAGCTTTTCAACCATATAAACTAATAACCCATATTCAATTTGTACGATTTATGGCAAATTTTCAAAGTTGAATTCCAGTATTGAATTTCGGAACAGACTGCTATTCTGTTTTCTGACCTTTCATCACTTAAAAATTCATATATTTTGATATATGAATCGAAATCAATCACCATTTGTTTAAACGAAACTAGACGAATAAATATTTACATCGATATAAAATTCACCATCTAGCCATTTTTGTAGAATTTATGGTGAATTTTCAAACTTGCTGGCAAATCCAGGTTTCCTACACAACTTCCATAAATAACTTCAAACTTTATACTAATTTCTCCTTACTTTGCTATTTTTCAATTTGGTCCCCTTACTTGATTCAAACCACTAATGTATCACTTTCTTCATCAAATAATTATTCAAAAATAATTTCCTCTAATTTTTCGTTCTTTCCGAAATAGTCACTAAAAATGCAAAGATAAGGATTCAAGCTTCTTAACTTTTCAAATTAGTCCTCAAATCAACATTACTACTTGAATTCTATTATTTCAACTAAAATCAGATTTAGTCCTTCTCTAAAACCTCATTTCCAAATTGGTCACTTAACTTTGGCAATTCGTCAAAATGGTCACTAACTCGATTTAACATCGGTTTTGCATTCTAACTTCAATTTCACATCTTCAACATCAATAATAACATAAATACACTTTAAAATCATAAAAATCAGATTCGGTCCTCTAACTTTTAAGATTTTTGAAATGATCCCTATCTAATAAATTTAGGGTTTTGCTTCCAAATAACAATTCAAGCTTACTAAATCATTAATCTAACATCACAAACCCCAAACTAAACTTGAATCCATAAACCCTAATTGTCTTCATAATAATCAAAACATGTAGAGTTTAAATCCCAACTCAATAACATGATTTTAACATCACAAAAGCTTGATTTCAACTTGAATTTCAACTTGGAACCATAAAATCTCAAAACCCCTAATTGAGTCCATAAACCCTAATTTCTTCTCATAAAAAATTCTCATCAATCAATCATGTTTTCCACAAATTATTTACACCAAAATATAGAGCTTGATGAGTAGAACAACTTTGTAGTTCGAAAGATTACCTGAAAATTGAGTTTCGGGGATTGAACCGAACTTGGAAAATTTCTCCTTTCTTCCCCCTCATTTTCGAAAATATGAAGATGAAGGAGACTTCATCTTTTGGCTCCTTTATTTTCCATTCCATCCAATTATACCACTTGTAAATATAAATGAATTTTAAATTCATTTAGATAGTGAAATTACTAAAATACCCTTTTAATCCAACGGTTGAGATTGATCTTATCATTAATCAAGGGCCAAGATTTACTCGTCCATTTCCTTCTTCCAAAATTATCCTTGTAACTTTTAAATATTTCAAAAATGCCATTAGGGCAAAATGACCAATTTGCCCTACAACTAGTTTTTATTTACTAGTTTGCCATTCGTGTAAAAATTCAACTAAGTCTAGTTGGAATCCAACCAAATATAATAAAATATTCATAAAATAGTATTTTATGACTTTCCCATGGCTTTTGAATCAGTCTTTGAAATTTCAGTTTGATCCGATTTCTCGATATTCGTAAAATACTTCTACTACGATTTTACCTTTTCCGAACTATAGAATTTATTCCAAAAATTCTATATTTCTATATTCAGGAAATAAATATTATCATCTCATAAAAACTTCCTTTATTAAGGACTTAGACTGAATTTTTTTAACTCAGTCTATTATCCCGATAATTATCAAAAATCTTCATAGAATAACATTTATCTTAGAAATCCTTTATCGATAATTCATTTGAATATTCTTTACTCTTAATGAGTCCAAAATATCAATCAAAAACACTTTTATGGGACCTTCCCGAAGGTCACCCATCCTTGTATTTCTTTGGCCTGGGCACGCTTAACAATTTCATTCGATCCAAATTCGGTACCTTTTTCTGCATCTTAATTCTTAAAACCGATATCAAGGTACCTATTTCGATCCGATTCACTCTTATACTGAATAAAATTACTTGTTGGGGAAATTTACACTTTAGTCCCCAAACTTTTCCAAAGTTTATACTTTAACCCCTTAAACTTTCAAAATTTACAATTTAGTCACTAGCCAAAATTTGGGATATTACTAGTATGCTATTCGAATATCAAGTTAAGGAGATAAACTCCATTCTGATTTCGATATGATAAGATATAATTGAAAAGCCTTGATGGCATGATAGTAAGAATATGGAACAATGCTCATTCTTGATAAGAATATGACAAGTTCATGATATTATGAATAAGGAGCTAAGCTCAACCTTGATTCTGATAAGATATAATTACGTGAAAGCCTTGGTTTCGAGTCGGTCATAGGTATAGTTGGCTTGCCATAGAGTCCATAGAGCTTGTGTTTGGGGTGGACTACGGTCCTTACTTGGTGACAGCAGGAGGGAAGTGTTGTGGTCACTTGGCGACAGTAAGAGGGATTGACCGGTATTGTGAGTACCATTTTTTTATTTGGCGACAGTTGGTTGGGGATTCGTGTACCTAGACTTTTACTTGATTCTCAAGGCTAAGTAAAGATAAAATAATGAAATTTGTGGTCTAAACTAATGGGTTAAGCTTGATATCTTTGTATTAAGTAAATTATGACTATGATATGTTATGCTTAATGTCTTATATGCCAGGAAACCCATGACCTGATATACTATGTTTGGTGACTTGCATTTCAAGTAAAATATGTATTGATAAGCTATATTAAAGACAAAACATGAAATTTCAAATTAAACTAATGCGTTATTTTGATAACTTATGAGACAAGTAACACATGTTTACAAAATGTTATGTACGATAGCTTAATTGATAAGTAAATCACGTTTATAATATGCTATGCTTGATAATTTATATGAATAGTAACATGTATAGGAGACACTATGATAGAATTGAACATGCCTTGGACTGTTTTACAAATTATAATTGTATATACATGTTTAGTGGATTGTTTTGTATGAATTAAAAGTATGTTGGACTGTTTTGTGTAAATCAAATATATATTGGATTGTTTTGCATGAATTAAACATATGCTGGACTATTTTGTGTAAATGAAATATATGTTGGACTGTTTTGTATGAATTAAAAGTATGTTGGACTGTTTTGTGAAAACCAAAGATATATTAGACTATTTTGTGTAAATAAAATATATGCTCGACTGTTTTGTGTAAATCAAAGATATGTTGGACTATTTTGTATGAATTAAAAGTATGTTGGACTGTTTTGTGTAAATCAAAGATATATTGGACTGTTTTGTGTAAATTAAAAATATGATGGACTGTTTTGTGCAAATCAAAAACATGCTGGATTGTTTTGAGATGTATGTACATGTATACAAGTATATTGGACTGATTTGTATGGATATATAAGCATGCTGGACTGTTTTGGTATGTATGTAAATGTTTAAATGTATAATTTGATTGTTTGGTATATACATGTGTGCATTTGAATTGTTTGTAAACGAAATGAAGTAACCCATGTTTTTGATCTATATGTCTGGTGTCTTACATGTCAAGTAAACCACGTTAATGATCTATATGTTTGAAATCATTTATGCCATGTTCGAGCCTTGTGTTTAAGATGAGTTCGTATTTAATAAAGCTTGATACTTACCTATCCCCGTAAGATTCGAAGAAAGAATAGAGTTACATTTAGAGTTGTTAATTCATTCTTGGATTATCTGAATTACCTCACTAAGCCATTGCTTTCTCTATTCTTTCGTTATATTTCAGGGTAAACGCGCGATCGATTACCCCTTGAGCCCACGTGATCACAAGGATCTAAGTATGCCTCGAATTAATATCTTTAGAACTCCTAGATGGTGGCACATAGTTGTTAAGTTTGCATAATGCATTTGGATTCTCTTTTGGCTATATATATATAAGTGTGTAAGTTTTATAATTATTCAAAGTTTTGTAATGAGCCTTTAATTATTCCATAGTTGCCTGCTATATGAGTCATAATAGTTAGAATGGTAGTAAGATTGTTTAAATATCTATTTGTGCCTTAGGTTGTTAGATCACCTTGATTTCATGCGTATATGTGGGCTAACATATATATATATTATCATGTGTTAAACCTTAAAAAGGTAGCGTAGTTCGTATAATTAGATTGTTGGTTAAAATAAACAATTGGTAAGTATATTTAGGAATATGTATATGATAATGCGATGCGAATGCGAATGCGAATGCGATTTGATTCGAATGAGATTAGTATACGTGATTATATGCTTTTTATGATCTTGAGATGGTTGCCCGTATGTCTACATATATGGAAAATCCTTGTGATACCTAATTCAAGAATCACATAGTTTAATTAACCCTTAAAAGAGACGTTTGTTGAAGTATTTTCTCTATGATCCGTTCGAATAATAAACATGAATTGGATTAGACCTAAAATTTGGATAGCTAAAGCTGATTATTCAAGCTTTTAAGATTAGTCTTAACCTTTTTGAATTTTATTGTGTTTCGTATAATGGGAATTTTTCAAATAAAGTATAAGCTGTTAGCTACCAATTGACTTGTTACGTATAATGTGTAAGCATACCTACTTGAACATGAAGTGTATTGTGGACTTGATCTTTGATAGTTACTAAAAAGTTTTAAATCTCCTTGATTTCTTATTGAATGCTTAGTTAAGATTTGTTAAGATGTCTTATGTATGCTTGGTTTTTGTTCAGTAACACTTCTTAAACCGGTTTCATCCTAGACCGGGTAAGGGGTGTTACACAATCAGTTTATACCAATCATGACATTGGATTTTTCAAAGGATTTATTTTCCTTTGACCATTCGTAAGAATGGATTTTCGATGGATATTTGAATTATCCATTATCTTAAACTTTATCGTGTTTAAGAACGTTACACCAACATTTCTATTAGACTTGTGACAACTTGGAAAACCAATCACAGTAAGTAAAAGAAACCAGACTAAAATGTAGGTCTTTTGATTTCTCTTTCTTCTCTTGAAGGCTTGATCAACCGGCAACTAATAGGGTTCTAGAACAATCGGCGCTATCGATCACAAGTGGCTCTCAATTGTACTGATGAGAAGTTCTGCTTTCTGAAGCGAGTACCCCTCCCAAGTGGCAACAACAAAAAATGATGCAATGGCTGCACATGAATGCTTTACTAAAAAAATTAGAGACTTAATAATATCAAAATATGAATAGCTATGACATGAAATGTATGAGGCAACATAAATATGTCCTAATGCAGGAATGAATGCAAATAATGTGTTGATTCACAAACAGACCTTAGAGAGACTTCCGTTTAACGGAGAAGATGTCTGATTGCAAGAAGCTAAAAATGAATTACAGATAACGACTGGCTTCTTTTCTTGAGATCTTGACTTTGGGAAACAAGGCTTTTATTCTTTGCCTCAGTATCATCTTCGGTCCGATAGGCGACCTCGTCGGTTCATCTCTTATGCAGTTCGAAAGATCTACTGCAGAGTGCAAACAAAAATCCCTTCTCTAAGGGAGAATATTGACAATCTGGTTAGAAATGGCACTTTTTTAAAATTTTAAAAATTTTGGCAGCTTAAATTAAAATTTCTAAAGATTTTGAAGGGTTTAATTTAAAATTTTCATAAAAAATGTAGAAGTTTAGCTAAAATTTCGAGAAAAAAACAAAACTATCATAACCCTTTTTTAAATTTTAAAAAGGTATTTAATTGAAATTATTTAAAAATTTGAAATATAATAATATTTTTTTAAAATTTCAGATGAGCCAAATTAAAATTTTAATTTTTTTTCAGAAAGGCTAAATGTAAAATTCTCGAACTTTTTGGGATCATGCCTCCTACTGGCCTCAATAAGGATTTGCCTCTGCATCAAAGATGTGTCGTCTCTGCCCGACACTTGTCTCCTTGTCAATTTGTCTTTTCCCTTGACTGGTCTTCATTCGGCCTAACCATATGATGTAGCATCATCGCCCTTGGCACCACGGACTTCTCTCCCATATCGAATGCCCTCTGAATTGGACTATTCTTGAATCAACAATACGTTATGGTGTGATACAAAAATAAATGCAAAGAAAAGAGGAATAAAGAAAAAAACATCAAGAAAAAACATGTTAGTACGGTAACATAGTCGAATAAATTAAATCATAATAACAACAATAATTAAAGCAAATAAAATAAAAAAAACAAGAGAACGAATAAATCAAACAAAGCCTAAAAAGGGTTATCATTAAACGGGTAGCATAACGGCGTGGCTCTAAAGGGTAACCTCTATGGTTCACTATATGAGGTTCAGTTCTAAAGTAAACGGTACTCGAACTGTCTCTCGGATATAAATTCGAGAGAATACGACCCTTATACCATACGGGGGGTAAAAACCCCACAAAATATAAGAACCGAATTCTGGAAGTGAATTACAACACTATACGGAGGTGAACACTCCACGAAGCGAAGTAATCACTCCCACCTAAGGGTTCTAAAACTAATGTATGGAGATTAAAAATTTAAAATAAATTGAAATTCAATTATTCCTACTAAATACGATACAAACCCGATTAAGACCTGACTCCTTTTTTTAAAAAACAAAAATGCTTCCCCAGCAGAGTCGCCAAGCTGTAGCGACTAAAAAAATTACAAGTTTCCTTTTTTGTTTGAAAAAAAATGGAAAATGTTTAAAGGGGGGAATTAATAAAAGTTTGTATTTTGGAATAAAATTGAGGTAGTCGCCACCGGTCACTTGGATAAGGTAGACCGGACACCAAAAATAAAACCAGATATTCAAATGGGTTCGGAGTCGGCTACATACGGGGAAGGGTTAGCACCCTCCGCTACGCCCAAAATTAGTATCTAAGGGTTTGTATTATATTTATTAAGATGAATAAAAAATTGATTTAATTTATAAAAAACGTATACGCACGACGATTTAAAAAGGTCTCGATTCACGATACCAAAATAGATGACACCCAGAGACCGGAATGAAACTCCCACTAGAATACCAGAATGAGATCTAGGTTTAAAAAACTGATGAAATAAAAAAAACGTGTACAAGATAAAAAAACTAGCAAATAAATGTGAACACGATTAAATACATACATACATACATAAAAATAAAATATATACTAAAATATACTATATATATTAACATATAAAACGTATAAAAATCAACACATAAAAATGTAATATATGTTACATATAAAGTACATGTATAAATGAAAGACATTATAAAACACACATATATTTAATATAATATATAATATAAATGGTATATAATAAATTATACATATAATATATATATAAAAACTATAAACACACATATATATATAATAATAATGAAAGTATATAATAAGATATATAATATATAACATATATAAAAATATAGTAATACATAAAATAGTATAGCCAAATAAAAACAACTATGTACGCATATGTATATTAAATATATTGTAGTAATAAAATAATATATTTCATAATAGTGATATACCATACTAAATATAATATAATAGATATAATATAAATTTAATATATACATAAAATATACATAAAATACATATACAACAAAATGATATATATATATATATATTATATGATATACTTATAGCATATATATATATATATATATATTATAAAGCATGATATAATATAATATATAAACTAATACACATATAGTACATACATATATATAACATTGTAGCATATATATTAAGCATAAACACATATATATAATATATACATATATAAAGCAAGGGACCAAATTTAAATAAAATAACTTAATCAAGTGCATAAATTAAAAAGAACAATAAACATAAGGGTTGTAAAATAAATAACCCAAAAGTAACGAGGGACTGTAGGGTAATTTTACCATTGATCTCAGGACTAAACTGAATTAAAACCAAAATCTAGGGACGGAATTGAAACAAAAATAAAATATGAAGACCAAATTGAAAGGATAAAGCAAGTTAAAAAGTGACCAAAATGAAAGAAAAGATAAAAAGGGGAATAGCGGAGCAAGAAAAAATGGGGCGAAGGAATTAAAAAAATTAAATAGCCCATTTGTTTTTAAAAGGCCGATAGAAAACACACTATGTTTTTTTTTTTTTTTTGAAACTTAAAACTCAAAACAAATTTAGTATTCTCTGAAATTAGCAAGAACACGGCCCTAAGCTGAAGGAAGACTATATAATGGTGATCTAAAAAGAATTTAGACCAAAAAATGGAGATCAAGCTTAATTGCCTAATTTCAAAACAAAAAAGGACATAAGAAGTATTTAAACTGAAAAAATTGGGGCCAAGACTTAATTTTTCTAGTTTCAAAACTGAAAAGGACCTTAAAAGTAATTGGACCCAAAAAATTGGGGGAAGGCCTTAATTTTTCAAAAGTGAGACGAACCTAAAAAGTAAATTGACCCAAAAAATCGGGTACGGGTAGCTCTGTCCCTGAATGTGATTGATAAATATTGTGTGCTGAATGTTTTAAGTTTCATTGCTCTATTCATGTGTTGCTAAGGGCAAGGTGCAGTCTAGCCATTAGAACGATTATATTTCTTAAGATCCAAGGCACGAAAAATGTGCCCGCCTGAGTAAAATAAGATGCAATATGTGTATGTCTACATGTGTGTGTGCAATATAAAAAAATAAGCTTAAGATATGTATTCCCGGTATATACTTTAAAGAGCTGAACGTACAAAATTTCTTTTTATTTGTTGATAATGCATTATTTCCTATGGTCTCGTGTATGTTCTTGAATATTCAAATATTTAAAAAGTAAAGAGTTTGTTATTTCCCCCTTCTATACTATTACAGTTACAACTAATGGGAAAAATTAAAAAATAAAGATGTTTTAATAGAACTTAAATCAGATAACTTTTTCTTGGCCTGTTGCCTGACAGAAAAGAATGACTAGGTGTGTCAGCTGTGTGCTGATCCAATGTGTCTCGTCTGAAAGAGCTTTAGGCACTTTTGAGTGCTAAGGCAAAACACCTAGACACACACTCTCTATCCCCCTCTTTTATTGTTTATTTTAGTATCTCTGTCAATTTTCTTGTAGGTTTGCAAGTTTTTGGAGGTTTCAAAGTTGTCATTTTCTCCTGAGTACGGCCCTAAGCTGAAGGAAGACTATATAATGGTGAAGCATCTACCCAAACTTGCCAAGAATGATGATGACTCTGATAGATGCTGTGCATGCCACTTGTTCAATTGCTGTAATGACAACTGGCAAAAGGTAATGCAATCTAATTTTTGAGATCTTGGTTTATATTCAACTTAAAAAATGCACTGGTTTCAGAACATGTGTTGCACGTGCATGTGCTGCACGTGCATGTGCTGCAGCATATACTAATTTTCTCTCCTCTGTCTAAATATTCCTTTGATAGGAGGTAAACTCAGTGTTAAATTTTTGTTATTCAGCTAGAGATATCATTTGGTCTGCTGTGCTTACTGCTTATATGTATAAGGATATCCTACTGCTGTTTAATGGGTTAAATTAAAATAAGATAATAAGGTTTGAGAAGAGGTTTTCCAAATGGGTTAATTGTTGTCATATATTGGTTCTATGCTTCTGAGCATTGACATTGTTTTATATTGCCTTGCCTAAGTTACATTCCTTTGCTACCATTTTGGCATTTTCAAATTTTATCTTATTCAATCAACCAGTGTTTTCTCCGTTCTTACTACTGATAACTATTTACAGGTGTGGGCTGTGCTGAAACCGGGATTCTTGGCCTTGCTGGCAGATCCTCTGGATACAAAACCCTTAGATATAATTGTTTTTGATGTATTACCTGCCTTGGCTAGTAACACTGAGGGCCGGGCATCGTTAGCAGTTGAAGTAAAGGAACGTAATCCTTTACGCCATGCTTTTAAGGTCAGTAGAGTACTTGCTGTGTTCACTCTGTGGAGAGTTTTTCCTGCTGGTGGGCATTTTATTCTATTTAATATTTTAGTAGTAATGTTTACGTTTAGCATGCTGTTTTTCATAATCAATGACCTTTATTGTCAGTTCATTTTCTTCTTGTGATTTGGATAAGATCCCTAATAAAATTTTCTTCCATTAAAAAACTTATTGTGCTATTCTGCCTTCCAAAGTGATACTTAATCCTAAAAATGCTGATAATTAACCTTTACTGACATCACATTAGGGATCAAAATTTAGAATCGAGATAAATTTGTGGGGGTTTTCCATTGATTCTTTTGAGGGTGTAAGTTTTTCTCACTACACAAAAAACCAAACTATTTATCTCCATAATGGTGGGTTAAGGTGTATCTCTGATGAATATATCTAGAGAAATCACTTTCTAACAGATAATTGGGAACTTCAAAAGGTCACATGTGGAATCCGGAGCGTAAGGTTAAGAACTAAAAGTAGTGCTAAAGCTAAAGATTGGGTTGCTGCAATTAATGATGCTGGTCTTCGACCCCCTGAGGGCTGGTGCCATCCTCATCGCTTTGGCTCTTTTGCTCCTCCACGGGGTTTGACAGAAGATGGTAGTCAGGCTCAATGGTTTGTAGATGGTAGGGCAGCTTTTGATGCAATAGCTTCATCAATTGAAGATGCTAAGTCAGAGGTTTGTCCCTTTTACCCTTGCAGGTTGACATGAGTTGTAGTCAAATTGATTTCTTTAGCATAGAAAACCTATTGCATGATCCTAAACTTTATGCAGATATTTATTTGTGGCTGGTGGCTTTGCCCAGAATTGTACCTACGCCGTCCTTTTCATGAGCAGGCATCTTCCAGGCTTGATGCTTTGCTGGAAGCCAAAGCTAAGCAAGGGGTTCAGGTGTTGCACTCTTCCATTTATTTATTTATTTATCAAAAGGTCATTTATTTCTAAGAAGTCAATATAAACCCATTTTTTTTATATTGGACATTATCTTGATGACTATATCTGAATTAAAACGTCTGTTAACCATGTATTACTCCTTTTCGCCATTCACTTTTGTCTGTCAGTGAACTCATTCACTGTTGGATGGTTGAAGACTTCTGGTTTGATTTAGAGCCCCTTTAAATTTTACAAACCTGATTTAATTGTTACATACGTGTTCAATTTTGTTATTTGGAAACAAATTAAATCTTCTTGTACTATATAGGTCTATGGATAATCCTGATATGAAAATCTTGAATTAGCTTATTGCTTAGTTTAATTATTAACTTAATAATGATGTGAATATGTCTATGGCTGCAGATATACATCCTTCTCTACAAAGAACTTGCTCTGGCTTTGAAAATCAATAGCGTCTATAGCAAGAGAAAACTTCTTAGCATTCATGAGAATGTGAGGGTATTGCGTTATCCTGATCACTTTTCTACTGGTGTCTATCTGTGGTATGAATTACTTGGAAAACTGAGCATGCACATGGATTCAAGTTGTAAAACATATTAAATTGGATCTCTTTAGACACTGATATTATTTCTTTCACCTACAGGTCCCACCATGAAAAAATTGTGATTGTTGATTACCAAATTTGTTTTATTGGTGGACTTGATTTATGTTTTGGTCGCTACGACACATTTGAACACAAGGTGGGTGATAATCCTCCCTCAGTATGGCCCGGAAAAGACTACTACAATCCAAGGTAAGCTTTTAGTTTAAGCAAAGATTCTAATTTGAATGTTTGATTTATACTTTTCCGAAAATTCTTAAAATTATTTGCCCATTTGTTTTGGTCACTTATGAGTACCAACAGTGGCGGAGCCAGCAAATTTAGATTACGGCGTTAAAAAAATTCATTTTAAGTGGGTTGATTGTCAATTTCCTTTTAAGGGGTCCCAATTATTTTTAAAGTGGTCAATGTTCTTTTAAAGTGGTCAGTTTTGTTTTTAATATTTTTTATATAAAATTTCTAAAAGTTTTTTTTTTCAAAAAATTTTGGGGTGTCAACTGACACCTTTTCACGTGGCTCTGCCATGGAAGACATCATTACAAGAATATGGTTGGATGTTTTTGGCTGATTCTTCACAATATCATAACTTTGACCAGTGGCGAATTCAAAAATATATTTGAGGGTGGGCACAGATAAAATCTCGAAATTTCAGGGTGGGCACAAGCCTTAAATATTACAAAATTTTAAGGACTAATTCATAAAAATTAAGAAAATTGAGGGCAAATATGTGAACTTTGAAAAGTTCAGGGTGGGCACAGGCCCACCCTATATTATACGTGGACCCGCCATTGACTTTGACAGAGGCGACTTGCTTCTTCTTAAAGTTTCTATCACTTGCAAGGTTTTCAGCTTGTGCCTCGGTAGATGTTTCCCAGTAGTTTGTCGAATTTCATTGGTTCCAATGGGGTTAACTCCAAAGTTTGTTTAAATAGATCACGACTTCCAAAACTTCCAATAGTTTGCAACTGACCGTTGTAACCCCCCTTTCTTTGTAATGTTCTGTGAAAGGATAAAAAGGTTAAATATTCATGGTAATGAGTAACTATGGGCTGATTTTTGCTGTTTCAGCCTGACCAATTTTGGATTCCATTTTCGTCAGGGAATCTGAACCAAATTCATAGGAAGATACAGTAAAGGATGAATTGGATCGAGGGAAATATCCTCGAATGCCTTGGCATGATGTACATTGTGCACTACGGGGACCACCTTGTCGAGATATAGCACGACATTTTGTTCAGCGGTGGAACTATGCCAAGGTCCTATTTATTTAGAATTAATGTAGTGAGCAATAGAAATCGCAATAATTTTATTACTTAACAACGGTATTCTGAATTCTCTTTACTTATATATAGAGAAATAAAGCGCTATATGAGGAAGAAATTCCACTACTTATGCCTCAGCAACATATGGTGATTCCTCATTATATGGGAAGAAGCAAGGAAATTGAGTTTGAGAGCAAGAATGTTGAGGAAACAAGAAAGATGTCAAAAGACGGGATTCCTTTTCTTCAGGATCATCTTTTCCAGATATTCCTCTACTTTTGCATCAAGAGGTCAAGGAGTTGGATAGTTGTACTGTGTTTCCGGAATCAAATGGGTTGGACACTACTGCCAGTAAAAGTGTTTCTTTTGCTTTCAGAAAGTCTAAAATAGAACCAGCAGTTGCAGACACGCCTATGAAAGGCTTTGTTGATGACCTTGGCTCCTTGGAGTTTTATAATGAGAGATCGTTTGATGTAAAAAAGCAGCCTGAAGCTGAACTTTCAGGCTCAGAGTGGTGGGAAATACAAGAACGGGCTGCTCAAGGTGGTTTCCTGGACGAGGCTGGACAGGTTGGACCACGGACTTCATGTCAGTGTCAGGTTGGTTGTAATTTCATCAAGACTTATTAAAAGTTTTGCATCTGCCTAATAGTATTTGTTTTTTCTCTGTGTATTTTGATATCTCAATTTCTTACTCTTATTTGCTAATGTACATTAATATTTCATTTTCATGTCTTGTACTTTAATAAACAGCAGCATATTACCGTCATGAGAGGAAAAGACTAAAGAGTACAATGATTCTTTTTCACTTGAAGAGGGACTTTATGCTATAAATAGTATTTAATCGGTGCTTATCTATAATTTTCAGATTATAAGGAGTGTCAGTCAGTGGTCTGCTGGAACCAGCCAAATAGAAGAGAGTATTCACTGTGCTTATTGCTCCCTCATTGAGAAAGCAGAACACTTTATTTATATAGAGGTATTCTTTTAATGCAGTTCACTAAGAATCTATTAATTATATGACTTCATTTCTTCTCTTTTATTTCATCCTATGCACAACCTTTCCCAGAACCAATTCTTCATATCAGGTCTCTCAGGAGATGAAATTATTCGGAATCGCGTGTTAGAAGCATTATACCAGCGTATAATGCGAGCATACAATGAGAAGAAGTGTTTTAGGGTTATTATTGTCATACCACTGCTTCCTGGCTTTCAGGTTTTCATTTTTGGCCAATACTCTTTTGATTTGAAGATCGGGTAATTTCATTATGTTTTTACTCATTTTTAAGCTTAACAGGGAGGTCTTGATGATGCTGGTGCAGCATCTGTGAGAGCCATAATGCATTGGCAGTATCGAACCATTTGCAGAGGACAAAGTTCTATACTGCAAAATCTTTATGATCTTCTTGGTCCTAAAACTCATGATTACATATCTTTCTATGGTCTTAGAGCACATGGTAAACTTTTTGATGGCGGTTCCATGGCTACCAGTCCGGTTTGTCTTTGCAATGACATTTATCTTCATCTATCATTTTCTGGTTCTGCTTAATTTTCTTAACAGGCTTATAATGTCATGGCAACCTAACAATGAAAGTCCAGATGTAGCATACCCATATTTGACGAGTTATTTGTCCCCTTCGATTTCCTTCAGGTCTATGTGCATAGTAAAGTCATGATTATTGATGATTGTGCAGCCTTAATTGGATCTGCTATTATTAACGATAGAAGTTTACTCGGCTCAAGAGATTCAGAGTATCATCACTTCGTTCTGGATTGCTTTTTAAATGTTGTCTGAAAACTTAAAGATAGTCAGGTCAAAATGCTGACTGCTGAGATAAATGAAAAAAAATAGTGGAACTAAGATACAAGTTACTTGAAATTTGGTATAACATATTTAAGGGGAGCCTGTAATAGATTTGCTTGCTAAGATTGAGGTTTAAAAACTCAATTTAGGGTTCGACTTTTAGGCTCTCTTTGGCATGAAGATGGAAAAGCTTGAGGATGAAATTTTGTTAATCTAATGATTAAGCTTCAAATTAGGAAAGTGGTTATGAATTTAGCCAGTTGATTTACAAATTTTCCATCCTCCTTGTTTTCTATCCTTAATACCAAGCAGAGCCTTAATATGATCAAAAGAGAGTGTTGATGGTTTCAAGGAAATGGAACGCATAAACGTACCTTTGTCCCTGACTAGGATCTAACATATATGTGTATCACTTCCTCCGACAAGATTAATGTCATGATTAATATTTCAGATTGGTGTGCTTATTGAAGACAAAGAATTCGTTGATTCATGGATGGGAGGAAATCCGTGGAAGGCTGGAAAATTTGCTTCGAGTCTTCGCCTCTCATTGTGGTCTGAACATCTTGGTCTTCGCCGAGAAGAGGTTTGTGAGCCATCGTCCATTGTTTAATTATTTTGCATTCAAGATTATGCTCATTGAACTAGACTTTTGGAGATCAGTCGTAATATTTCACATTATCTTGTATCATTTGGTTGATAAACGTGTTTGTCCTTTTCCTTTTCTTGCTCCTAGATAAACCAAATAATTGACCCCATTACTGATTCAAGTTACAAAGATATATGGGTTGGGACTGCGAAGGTAAGAACTGGAATTGCATATTCGTTTAATTAATACCTTTGCATTTTATATTTTGAAATGCTTCAGTTGAAAGGAATGAAAGATTACAACTTGTAACGGGACTAGATGCTTGGCATTGTTAAATACAGATTACAATTCGTAACTCTTTTAAGCGAATGCTTTATGTCACAGATGAATACAACGATCTACCAGGATGTGTTTTCCTGTGTCCCAAGTGATCTTATACATTCCCGGTATGACTACATCTCTTTCTTATAAACCTTCACTCTTTTTTCTTTTCGGTTATCCTATTCTGACATGAACTCCATATACGATAAATCGCAGGCTTGCACTCCGACAAAGCATCGCATTTTGGAAAGAAAGACTGGGTCACACTACAATCGATTTAGGAATAGCCGCCACAAAATTAGAAATGTACCAGAACGGAGAGATAAAACAAGTGGATCGGGTGGATAGATTAAAATTGGTAAGAGCACATCTAGTTTCTTTCCCCTTGGATTTCATGAGCAAAGAAGATTTAAGACCTGTATTCAATGAGAGTGAATATTATGCATCTCCCCAAGTTTTTCATTGAGGAAGGGAGATAACTAAAGTCTAATTCATTTTTTCCCCAAATAAGATTTGCACATCATACAGAACAGAAGACAGGCAGATTATATATAAAAAAGAGAGGCTGGTTGTATATATCTGTAAACTTCATTAAAGAAACATGTATCTCAATCATTCTTTGTATGAATATCTTTGGTATTAAACAATGCCATATTTAACCAAGCTTACCTGGGTTGAATTTGGAGTTTAGTTTCAACCGAAGATCTGGTAATAATGATGAACTTTTAAACCGTATATTCTTAATGCTTGTCCGTGGATAAAGCTTCTCACTTCTCAGGGGAGAATGGTAAGAATTGTAAATAAATACCTTTGAAATGACTATCTTCTTCTAAGATGACTGTAGGGTTTTTTTAATCTAAATATCCTTTTTTTATATTTTATTTACAGATCTAACGTACAAAAAATATTAATTTTTGATCTAACACATATTTTTACCTGTTATCCAAACTAGTCTGGCTGGTATGACGTGTTTCTTGGGTTTTTATTTTTGTCAATAATGACGTTGAGGCCTTATGGAACTCATCTGTCATCGTATGCATTCATATCAATTAAAAAATATTTTTCTTACATAATTATGTTGAGTTCTATAAAGCCTGCTAAAAAATAAAAAATCTTGAGAACTTGTCTATTAGTCCGACACATTTGAAATGGATGCTAAATTTAGAATTAATATTTTTAGGTGTCAGATTAGGTAAATAATATTAAAAAATGAAATATTTGAGTAAAAATGCATGACTGTAGGATATGATACTTATATAACTGCTTTACTCTTTAAAGGATCGAACAAAGTAGGTAAATTATGTCGCGGTAAAACAATATAAAGGGCAATATCTCTAAGATTAACCTTTGTCTCTCTAGAAACCGGAAAATAAATAATTTCAAAATTTTAAGATAGAAATTTTAAGAATTTTCTCTAAAATGATAACACGCAACCATGAAATAAAACAACCTGAGTTGAACGGTGGCGGTGACGCACGTGAGAGAGTCCTGCCATCTCATGGAAGAAAAGAAAAGAGCCCTATTATAAATTCATTCCAAGGGGATGAGTATTACCGACAGAGGACATGATTGTGTGGTGTTTTGTTATCCGTGTTTATTTACAATCAGATGAGGTTTAAGTTGAATATTAACGTGGTGTTGATGATCAGGGTATAGCAAATGTTGGTGATTCTATGGCGGTGGTAAACCATCTCAGATGATGTCAATTTGGCAGCAGTTCATTTGAAGTTCAGAACACTCCTTTCATGCATCTTTGGGAATACGCAGAACACGAATTTAACAGTGACCAGTTTGTTCATGAAATTAATAACCTTAATACGATAAAGAAACTTGTTACAACTTAGACTTTGGTGGGAGTGTGAGAGCCCAGCCTCGAGGGCTTGGCTTCCAAAAATTGACGAACAAGTTCCACCTAAGTAGGGCAGTACTCGGTCGCCTTGAAAAGGTGTGTTCGATGTACCAGGCGTTGGCACGACCCGCCGTCTCTCTTCGATCATTGACGAGTCATCCTCCAACCTCGTCCAAATTTATAGACTCCACTTTACTCCTTATGCCCAATGAACCACCGATGTGGGATATAAAGTTCTCACGTGCGAAAAAGGAGAAGGAAAACCGTTCCCCCCCTTCTTTAACTTGTTCAGCACTGATTCCTAAAATTTCTTCTAAACAAAAGAACCTAATTGCTAATTCTTTTAATTTCTCAATTTGCAGACTTAATACAATCAGCTGCTGCTTTTTATTAAACCATTTTCAGAAGCTCAACAATGGAAGCAAACTCCACATATCTTTACAGATGGCAATAGAGGCAAAAGAGAAAGCGAAATTTGAACAAGGAAAGAAAAACAGTCCAATAAAAAAAAAAGAAACAAAAACAAACGGTGTTAAATGAGAAAATGACAAATTTTGTTGTTTAAGCCCTCCAAGTTGTGACAGTTTCATATTAGTCCATAAAGGATTGAGTTGAACACAATTTGGTCCAGACGTCATGAATAAGAGATAATATTTGTGGTCTGTGATCATTATTTAGTTCCACTTTCATAAGGGTGCGTCATTTGAATGCTAACTTCTTGTATGATGAATGTGCTTTTGAGAGTTGTTAAGGTTTTAAATTTGTCAAATTTTTGCTTTGACTTCGGAATGTATTTTATCATGTTCGTATAAGTTTACTGGACTAGATAGAGGGTGTTACATGTACTGATATTGTCCATGCAATATCGATAATGAAACAGGGCTGTCAATACTCGGTTTATACACCTAAAAATTTGATTTGTTTTAACACTTGAGAATCAGTATCAATACCAAGGGTTAGAGTATCGATACTTAAAGTTCAATTTTACCTACTTTGAGTGTATTTTTACATGTTCAAAGCACGAGGTTCGTATTTTGATGATGGGATAACAAGATGGGCTCGTTTTAATGTTTCTAATACGAATGAGCATGACTCTATTGTGCAATTGTTGATTTAAAATGGAATTGAAGTATGTTTGAATCAAATTCGAGTGAAGTTGTTAAATATTGTGCAATTGTTGACTTTTTTCGTTACTTCAATCAAAGTCGTATCATATATTTTTGGAGCCTTGAGAGAAAACTAAAAAATGAACCCTTGTAGAATGAAAGTATATTATATTATTTTGAACAGATAATTTAATATTTATTAACAAATCATTATTTTCATTGTTTTGTTTAGAAAATACCTTAAATACAATTAAAACAATAAGAAACAACCACTAACTTACAAGATTATCACTTCATAAATTATTAAAGTTATAAAGGTAGAATGTGAGGCCCTGAGAAGATGCTCATGTTGCTCCCCATCTAAGATGACCTTGACTTTGAATTATTTACATAATTATTGAAATTGTTGAAAACTCTATAACAATTTCTATAATTTCCCTAAATTTTAAATTAACTATGTAATAAATTACAAAGTTTATTTTGATTCTTTAATTTGTTATAACATTTTATTTACGAACTTTGTTAAAAATGTCATTACTTTTTTATCCTTCTTACTTAGGGTGGCAATCAGGTGGGGAATAATCGAAAATCACAAGGATCCGAACCGACAAGTACATGAAATAACCAAAATTTTCACTCATGGGGACGAGGAGAAGTTTTAGCACCGAAACTCAAATGGGGATAGGGATGGGTATTGCTATATCTGAACTATAGGGATAACCAAAATAATTAGAAAGTGGTATGTATATCGTTGGAAACGTGATTCAATCTAGTTTTATTTAAAACACGCGATGAACGATTTTGATATGTATTTTAAAAGATATGGATATTTGAATATTGAAAGATCATAAAAATTTGCCAGCATATTTCTTAGAACACAATTTTAGCAATGATTTCGGAAAATCATCAAAATCTACAAGATAAATCAGGAAGTGAGCTTTATATTTCTATAACCATGCAAAAGTCTAAATTCATTTAAAATTAACGGTTCTCAATTTTGAGTTATATATTATGAGTTATTTGAGTAAGCAAACGTCAAATGAAAATGCAGCAGGCTGTTTCCAAAAATAACAATGGTAGTGACTTCAAACATTAGTCATAAATCGTACGAGTAAAATTAGAATAGGTAATTTATATGATTGAAAAGATTATCGAATCTAATTCCTTTTAGAACAAACGAATCATGATTTAGAACTGTAGATTATTAATTACATATTTTCTTTTAAAGGTAGTGCAAACTATCATATTTCAATAGTTAATAAATTGGTCATGTTTTATAGTTTTGAAATGGTTTGCTTGTTGTTGACAAAACTAAATTTATGATTTATGTTTGTAATTTTGGAGAGTTAATGTTGGGTATTTGTTTTAATGTATTAATTTTTGTTTATTTTTTGTGAGGATTAATCGAAATCCGCGAGGATCCATAAGGGATGGGTATGAGATAAAAAAACTTCTCCGAAACATTTAATTGAATTCTTTAAAATTGTACTCGCAAGTGTTGGGGATGGAGTAAGAAATGCAAAACCATCTCGGCTGACCCGTTGCCACCTCAAGAGTATGTCATACCTTTATTTAACCTTCTAAATAAAAGTAGATTATGGTATATTAAACGGGTAAATCAAAATATTTTATATTAAAAACATATTTATAAAATATTCAATGAATGATTATAAATAAATGATTTTTTTAAGGAAATTGGCCTCATTAAAAACCCCTTAACAACCATAGATCCATATGGTGCTCCCTTTTTCGACGGTAAACTTGGCTACCAGTCTAAGACATAGACGGTAGTTTTCATTTATCCCTCGAACACTGGAGCCCTTGAAATTCACTCCACATATAACCGAATTTTAATTTAATCGTCACTTTAACTCGTAAAATTTGATATTAATAAAGCGGTAATAATTTAGTACCAATTTTTGGGCGGTGTGGGGGTGTTAATCTTTTCCCATCCGTAATCAACTCCCGAACCCAATTTTTTAAAGAATCTCTAGTTTTTTTTATCTTTGATGTCCGGTCTACCTTATTCAAGTGACCGGTGGCGACTCCATATTTTAAAATATATGAGTTTTTTTAAATTCCCCTTTTAAATAATTTTTTTAAATAAAAGCAAAACCCCCTTTGATATACTTTATAATTAATTATTTTCGTAGCAGCGGCTTGCAAAAAAAATAGTCGCTACAGCATGGCAACTTCGTTGGGGACTGTTTTGATTTTTTTTAAACAAAAAGGAGTTAAGCTAAAATATTTTACCGCTTTACTAATATCAGAGGTTATGGGTTAAAGTGACGATTAAACTAATATTTGTTTATAAATGCGAGTCTATTTTAACGCATTTAAAAATTGGACATATAAACCTGTCTGTCTAAGTGAGGGGAAAATGCTATTGCTTTCGAGGGGATACTGTTCCTCCATATGGGCCTAGCAAGTACCTTCGGAGCTCTACTACCCTATGTTTTCGTGGGAATATTTTTTCCCCGTATGAACATAGAGAATAGGCCTCCCGAATTGAACCCGGTTGAAAGGAGCCTCTAATGGGTGATGACCAGGGGCCTTGCTACCTTTAGTAGGGGACAACAAGGACAATTCGAGTACCTTTTAGCACAAAAATTGCATGTAGAGAATATAGAAAACTCACCCCTTTAGAGCCATGTGGATACCCTAGGTGTTTTAGATTTTAAATAGGGTTGTTTTATTCGATGTTTTATTTTTCTATATTATTTCTTTATTTACGTATTTTTATTCGGCACTAACTTGTTTCTTTCGGTGTCTTGTTTTTGTTTTCTTTTCGTACTTTTGCATCTTCATACAGTCATAGGGTATTGATTCACAAGTGGTTGCCCAAAATTAGAAATTGTTCATAATAGACAAAGGGTTGTCTGATAAAATAGCAAATGATACAAATCTGGGGTTTATGCATAAACTTAGATCTGAGATGATAAAAGAAGAATCATTTGAAGATTCTCGGTCAAGCATGGTAGACGATACCGGTGCCAGTAGCGCCGAGATGAAGTTCAAGAATTAAAAAAACAAATGGTTTAGATGATGAATATGATAAGCGCTATGGCTAAGGGCCAAGAGTCCGTAAAGCCAGAAGAAGAGCCAATTAAGAGTTAAAATACAGAGTTCGATGGTCAAAATCCCACTCCCAAGCCAGATAACATCGGTAAATATGACAAGTCAAACCCTTTTGTGTTCGCATCAACAAAAACAGTGGGAGGTACACCTAACCTAGCTCTCATAAGACAAAGATAGGTTTAGAAGAAACCAGCAATGCAAAGAAGCACATCCCGAGGCCCATGAGGTACACCGAGCTGCTCTCGATGCTCATTGAAAGGAAACTTATCACCTTAGTTCAGTATGTTCTGAAGGAACCACCTTACCTGAAAGGCCACAACAGTCGAGCCAATTGTGGTTACCACTTAAAAAGTTTAGGGCACACTACAGAGAATTGTAAGGCGTTGAAAAACTGAGTTAAAGATCTCATCAATATAGGTGTGTTGAGTTTTGAAGATGGACAACCCTGATTCTACAGTGAGCCAGTAATTTCTCGAGAGGCAAAGTTGAATAGGAGCCAAGACCTAGGGCAATGATTGAATAGGGGCGAGTCAAATTTAGAGACCGAAGATAGGGGTATCCTAGAAGAGCGACATTCGTTCGAGTATGACCAGTTTAAGAAAGAGAGAGATGATTTAAGCGAAAAATTGAAGAGTCTACAAGACGAGCGTCATGAGCTTCACTGCATATTCCAGAATGCCAGTTTGGGTGACATTTTTGAAGAACGGATGAATGGCATCCTACAACTCAAGAACGATTTGGGGCATTGGAAGCGGAAAGGTTAGGCTAGTGAAAATAGAACATGGTTATTGTCACAAAAGTTGAAGGAAGCTAAGAGTCAATGTGACATACTCAAGAATGAGTTAGGAAACAGTCTATACATGAACGAGATCTTGAAATCAAGTCTGCATCAGAGTGAGAATAAATTATGCACATTTCAAACGGAGAATACAACACTCAGGGAACAAATAGATGAGCTTAGAACCTCTTTACGTACAAGTGAGATTCGTGCCGAAGCTTACAAGCAGACTGATTATGAAAGTGTCAAGAAGGTAACTTTCAAGTTACAAAAGGCCGGGCAAGAAATACAAGAAATAGACAAAGACATGAATATTGCTATGACCCAAGCACGTAAGGCGGCCCAGTAGGCAGCAGATTTGGTCGATGCAATAATGTCGTTAAGTCGAAATTTAGATCCAGAATTAGACCGCAAAGGAAAGCTGACTCGCTTGATGGACGAAGTTAAAAAGTTAAGGGTCGGGGCTCATCAATATTTGTAAATATTCACTATATGATTAATAAAACCTTTTTAGTCTTAATGAAAGATGTTCTATAAGGATCACTTTTGGAATCAATACCTTATTACATTCATATTTACGTTTTAACATCGTATTACATTGCAGTCATTGCATTTTTATCATTATATTCCTCTCATGGAATCTAAAATTTTCGAGGGTTCGATGGCAGAACCGGTTGAAAAATAATAGAACGAGTTAAAAAATTAAGACTTGACCAATTAGAGGATAGAGTCAAAGAGTTCAAGAAGAAAGAAAAAATAGGTGTTTTTAATATAAGGGAGATTTGCCTAGTCCCTGATTTGGTCATTCCTTCGGATTTCAAGGTTCCTAGATTCCTACAGTATGATGGTAAAAGATGTCCGAGGGTTCACTTGACCATGTTCTGTAGAAAGATGGAGGGTCATATTAAGAATGAAAGGTTGATGATCCACTACTTCCACGATAGTTTGGTGGAACTCATTGCAATATGGTACAACCAGTCAAGCAAAAATCATATTCGGTCTTGGGGTCACCTAGCCAGTTCCTTTTTGAGCCAATATGAGTATGCCTTAGACTTAACTTCAAGTCAACAGTATCTTCGAAGCATGAAAATGAAACCAGACGATAGCTTTAAGAATTTTGTGCTAAGATGGCAGTGTCTAGCGGCCCAAGTTCAACCTCCTATAGCCGAAGAAGAAATGATGCCCATGTTCCACGCGACTCTCTTCATCCCCTCCTTTGATGCAATGCTGGAGAAATCAAGGATCAGATTTGAAAACTTTATGACGATAGAGGAAAGAATAGACTACGTAATCCAAGAAGAAAAATTAGGGTCTAAGTTTAAAGATCAAACCAACCAGGAGGTAGAAGAAGAAAGAGAGATAAACGGGTGTCATCTCTAAAGCACTCGTAATCATAAGAGAATAAGACAGGCTGATGCCTCTGAGTCATCAAGAAAAGTTTCCCGAACGAGCGCAAACTTGGAGATATTTGGGGTACCTATTGCAAACATATTTCCTCGATTGGTTGAAGGCCACTATCTCACTCCTAGACTGATGAAAATCATACCTAACCCCTCTGCTCACAATTTTGACCTGAATAGCACTTGTGATTTTCATATGGGGGCATCGGGGCATCCTACTAGAAAGTGTAGACCGTTGTTAGAAGAAATTAGGAAGCTGGTCAACAAAGGAATCCTAACACAAGATTTAATCCAGCAGTGGGAAACAAAAGAATTGGGGCAAGTCTGTATAGCGGCAAGAAGGCCAGAATGAGTTAGTCCATATTCTTGAATGTTTCACCTTGAACAAAATGGTGTTTTGATTTTCCCACATTTTGTTTTTTTTTCCTTTTCAACTGTATATAGAAAAAGCCTACGGTTTAGGCCCAAAAGCGGTAGGAATATTTTATAAAGATATATGTTTGTCAAAATGAAAATCATATTTTTTTATTATTTAGAAAATATTTTTGCATTCATTTTGCATTCTTTAATTCTTTAAACTTTTTATTCTTTATTACGGGATAGTTTTTGTTGTCCCATACATACATAGACATTTTTATGCATAGGTACATACCATTTTTAGGTCATTAAACTTCAAATGTGAATATTTTCGATTTAAACTGAACACCTTAGGAATATTACGAATACGAGTATCTGCTAGTCCATTTAGATAGACAGAGGAACAAAATGAGTGTTTAGATAATGGGCAGTTCCCATTCTAGGAAAATCCCCTCTCAGGCACTTATCGTTTAATATCATTGAATTGAGTATTGACCCTAAACTTCTATCCCCTTGAAGATTTTCTCATGATGTCTATGAATGGAACGACGAATGGTATTCTTCCACCTTCTAGGCAAGAAGAAATGAGACCAGATATTGGATACGAAGGCCATAGAATTGCCAGAGGGAAGTGATCGAAGACAGTATTAGGTTCAACGAGCAAAACATGCAAAAAAGAAAGAAATGTCAAGCAGAGAGCTGAAGCAATAAAGAGTGAACGCTTTAAGTTGAACAGTGCAATAAAGAAAAGAGGGAGACACATGAAGAGGCCCCTAGCCAATAAGCGTCAATTTAAAAGAATCACGGAGAATCGACTACTTCCAAGCAGAAATAAACGTCAAGGTTTAGTACAGATACAATAAAAGAAAAAGAGTCGAGCCTGAAAACCCTAAAACATTCAAAGAATGAAAGAAAAAAAGGAAATAGAGAGAAAGAAAAAAAAGAAAAGAAAAAGAGAGAGAAAAGATAGAATAAAAGAAAAAAAGAAAAAAGAAGGAGGGAAAGAAAAGAAAATAATACATTACGTGAGTACAACAATACAAAGAAGAAGCTTAGCTAGAAGAAATAAGTAAGAAACTTCAGGAAATCTCAATTTTGAAGAACCTTGGAAGACCAGTCACCTTTGAACAGAAATGAAACATTAATACCAACTAGAATACAAGTCGGTCAGAAGATACAAGAAATGACCTCTAGGTTGAAAACCCAAAAAAGACAGTCTAGAGTAATCCCAAAAATAAAGAGAAAAAAGAAAAAAAATGATCTTCCTGAGCATGTTAGATTAATGTCTGGCCAGAATGTGCCGATCCAAAGATACAGAATAATGAAATGACCTTTAGGGTGAAAACACAAAAAATAGGTAGTCTAGAGCGATCCCGAAAATAAAGAAAAAAGAATATCCTATCTGAGCAAGAGATAAAGGCTTTGGTTAGAAGAAAAATCTCAAAAAATTTATATGAACTCCTCCATTCAAGTAAATATCAGTTTTGAAGAATTGTAGAGGATCAATTACTTTGAATATAAAGTGAGCACCAGTGTCGATCAGAATACAAGTCGGTCCGAAATCACGAAAGAAAAAATAAACTATAGGGTAAAAACCCAAAATGGGCAGTCTAGAGCAATCCGACGAATGAAAGAGAAATGAATACTTCACATGAGCATATATTGATTAAACGAGTTTAGGAGTATGATTTTGGACATGCGGTCTACAGTACAAGCCTCCGAACACCATTTTGATTATTCGTAGATATCTAAGTTGAATAAGATTGTCTTCAGATTACATTCCACCTATAAGGGTTAACCTTTCTTCAAGGAACGTCAAACTTTAAAGTGCCTGATCAACACCCAGATGAGAGAAGGATGGGGGCCATAGTGAGTGGTGAGATTAAGAGAGCCACCTTAAATATGTTAGAAATTAGGTATGTGAAGTGTTCCTCTAGAACGTCTAAATGGACTATGGAAAACTATACATGTGTGTATGTCGCCAAAGTAATCAAGATCTTCTAAGCATACAAATTCTCTTGCATATTGATCATTCCTCCAAACATTAGTTTTCAAAAAAATGTTTGGACTCTTTTCAGAGTTTCAATTATTTTGCATATTTATCATTTCTTCAAAATATTAGTTTTCAAAAAAAAATGTTTGGACCTTTTTCAAAATTTCAATTCTTATATATTAATTATTTTTCCGAGCATTAGTTTTCAAAAGTGTTTGGGTATTTTTCTTCAGATTTCAATACTGTTACATATTTGCCATTTCCTTCGAGCATTGGTTTCAAAAAATGTTTGGGCATTCACTTCAAAATTTGATTTACTCCAAACATTAGTTTTAAAAAAAATGTTTGGCCTTTTTCTCTAAATTTTGATTCTTTTAATACTTACTATTTCTTCCAAACATTAGTTTTCAAAAATGTTTGGCATTGTTTTTCAAAATTTTGATACTTAACATTTCCTCCAAACATTGGTTTTTAAAATGTTTGGCATTTTTTGTTAACCTTGATTTTTAAGATATCTATAGTTTTCTCCTAAACACTAGTTTTCAAAATGTTTGGTATTTTCTCCCAGTTTTATTTCCAAAATGGATGACTTTTTTTATTTGATGAGAATTAAATCATAGGGACCGAGAGTTGGTTCCCATTGAGATGACACAAGAAGATTGAATTTATAGAAAAGTTCAGGGAGTAGGGGCATTTTGTCTGCCCTAATGAGAAGACGAATGAAGCCTCCGAGTGTTGGGTCAAGAAAAAAACTTGAGGTAGTTAAGCCCAGAGATTGAATGGGGCAATGTTGAGTGAGAAGAATGATGAAGGTCCCTACCCAAGGGTAAAATAGGGATTAGAAGAAAGATTTGCAAAATGGGTAGAGACCCTAAAGAATAAGAAGAAAAAGAAGAAAGAGAAGAAGAAGAAGAAGAAGAAGAAGAAGAAGAAAGGTACTCACACAAGAGAGATAAGAGCGTGGGTATTCAATTGATAAAATAAAGATTGATAAAATAAAGATTAAAGAGCATACTGCAGAAAACTAAAGTGAAGAAATCTGAAGAATGACCTTTTAGGGAATAGAATTTTAAAATAGATTAAAAAAAGAGAAAAAAGGAAACGAAGAAAGAAAAAAAAGAAGAATGAAGGGAAAAAATGAAAAAGAGAAAGAGAAAAGAAAGAAAAAGAAACGTGTTACATTGCATGCATCGTATAGATAGGAGCATGTTAATTTAAAAGTATTTTGTTTTAAACAGATATTTGAAGATTACCAAGGATTTTGATCTGCGACTTCATGTTGAAGAAGTAGATTTTACTGAAGATTTATACTGGTAGCCGTGTTGGCGTGAATTCAGATTTTAAGGGAGATTAGTAGCCGTGCTGGCGTGAATCCAGATCTTAAGTCTTTCGGGCCATCAGTAAGTCCTTCGGGCATGATGATAAATCCTTCGGGCATGGTGATAAGACCTTCGGGGCCATCAATAAGTCTTTCAGGCATGATGCTAACTTATTGTGATGTTAAGACTGGTAGAAACCGGGACATCATTTTAAGGGATATTGGTAGCCATTTTGGGCGTGAATCTAGAGTTTAAAGGAGATTGATAGCCATTTTGACGTGAATCCAGATCTTAAGTCTTTTGGGCCATCAATAAGTCCTTCGGGCATGATGATAAGTCCTTTGGGCCATCAATAAGTCCTTCAGGCATGATGATAAGTCCTTCAGGCATGGTGATAAGACCTTCGGGCCATCAGTAAGTCCTTCGGGCCTGATGCTAACCTTATTGTGATGTCAAGACTGGTAGAAATTGGGGCATCATTTTAAGGGACATTGGTAGCCATTTTGGGTGTGAATCCAGAGTTTAAGGGAGAATGGTAGCCATTTTGGCATGAATCCAGAGTTTAAGTCCTTCGGGTCGTCGGTAAGTCCTTCGGGCATGATGATAAGTCCTTCGAGCCACCGATAAGTTCTTCGGGCATGGTGATAAGACCTTCGGGCCATCAGTAAGACCTTCAGGTATGATGTCAAGCTTTCCTCTTGAATGTCGAGACAAGTACAAATCGGGGCATTGAAGAGATCGAAGTTTGAAGATTTGGCCAAGGAAGAGAGAAAAGTTCCGAAAGAGCTAGTGATTTTAGAGCCGAGTACAGGAAAGTAGGACAAAAATGAGTGCTTTTTGGTTTTTGCTTTGTTCTCGTTTCACAAGAACAAGCAAAGAGGGGCAGCTGTAATCACTCATTTTTGTCTGGCTATATATAATATTATTTGTATTATTATAAGTGTTTAATATGTATTAAATGCGTATGTGTTAATGTATTGTATTTATGTTAGTATTATTAATATGAGTATGTGTCATATAATTATTGTATGAATATGAATATATATATATATATGTGTTTGCATGTGTATGTATGTGTGTATGCTTATATTTACATATATAAGTGTGAATGTATGCCACTAACACATATATAAGTGTGAATGTATGTGTGTATATATGTATATGAATGTTTGTATATATGCTTATTAATATAGTATGTGTATGTTCATATATGAATATGTATTAATGTTTGTATGTGTATGTAAGTATGTATATGTATATATGTATATGTGTGTTAATGTGTTTGCATGTATATATGTTAATTTGCATGTGTGTATTATTCATGTATTTATTATTATCGAGTGTATACATATGTATATATATTATATTTATTGTTAGTACTATTATTTTTACTAATAATGGGCTATATATTATAAATTAAAGACAAATCTAAATATTAAAACATATATATATATATATTAAAATTCTAGTCCATTACATATCAAATTCCAAATTTAAATAATATACAAGGCCTGATTGGCCCAATCCAATATCTAAAAACCCTAGAAAATATCAAAAACCCTAATATGATATATCTTTTTCTCTTGTAGCCGCATCATCCTGACCGTTGGATCAAAATTTGATCCAACGGTCCAAATGCCCCAAACCTTCCAGCTGACGCAAATGGGATGCACGCTCGGGACTATTCGCATTCTCACGAGCGCATATAATGCACGAGCGAGACTGTTCACATGCCTCGTGCCATGTGGCATAATCTAAGGCCGACATGTCAAACTCCAGATGCGATCTCAGCCGTCCATCCTCAATCATCCTCAACCGTTGGATCACTGGCTCACCAACAGAATATGCCAAAAATAATAAAAAAATAAGGGCAAATAAGATCAAGATCAACAACAGATATTTCATTTAATGTTTGCTTAAATGTAAACAATGAAAAAATCAAAAGAGGATATATAAATATATCAATGTAATCACTTCAGTGGTAATCACTTCTCTCCCTTTTTTCTTGCATGCAAGTACGAAAAAAAAAAGTGATAAGAGTTTACCTTAACCGTTCGGTTTATTCTCTGTTGATAAGCCCTTGTATGGGTGAATCAGAATAGGATATCGGTGTTTAAAGGGGAAATATATGTTTTGGTTTCTTAAAAAGGGGGCATTTAAAGATTTTTGGTTTGAATCTAATAAAAGGAAGATTCTATTGTTTTTTTAAAAAAAGGGTGCGACTTTTCATCTTTCCAGCACCGAATAGCGGTGGCTGAGGGAAGAGGGTGGTGGTCGGAGTAGCTGGACCACCGTCGGTTTTCGAAAATAGCGGCAACCAAGGGAGGTTTTCTAAAAAATGGTTTGAAGGTTGGAGAGAATTTGGGGAGTTTGATTTAAATTAACAGAGAAAAATGAGGTGTTTTATTATAGGTAACTAAAAATAGCTAAAGGTTTAAAACATTAGCCGAATGGGTCTTTAAATAGATTTTTATGGTTTTCGAAATGGTATAATTGCAAAAAGGTCCATCTACCCCAATTAAATCGCGTAATCAGGGCTTCCACATGGTAATATTACATATTCAATCCTCTTCGGTTTTCAAAAGTTTTCAATCTCATCCCTTAATCTAATTTAATCAGGTTTTAAATGGTCAAATTACTCCTTAGGTCCCTCCGCCCTTCTTTATTTTTCAAAAATGCTCTGCCGCATGGTTTAATTGCGTAACCAATCCCAATGTGTTTTAAACGTTTTCAATCAGGCCCTAAATCATTGGTAAAAATTATAGTTTGCCCTTCCCTTTTATTTACATTTTACTAATTAAGACCCTTAAGCTTTAATTTAAATTAATTTTGATGGTTATTTCTTTTTCAGTCCATGTTCTATTTATTTCCTTTGTCTTTAACACTTATTTTCGTATATTTATGTTTAAATGTTTATTTATTCGTTCGATATATTATTTATGTTTGTTTCTGTTAGCTTTTTGATCATATATGTAAACTTTTAATTTCATCCTATGTCGTATATATTCGATATATGTCGCTTTATTTTGTTATGTATTGTATTCTTGGTGTATTCGTATACGCATAGGTATGTGTATTACATTATATGTATGTACAATTATGAGATGTATTGTAAATACTAATTCATGAATAAAATATGTACATGCTTTTATTTTTAGTAGTGTATTTCTACATCTTCTTAAGTATATACGCATATATATTATCATATTTACAAATCTTTTTGAATGTTTTATTATGTATATATGAATACGTATTATTTTTATACAAATATTACACATTTATTATATTTTGTATATATATTTTTTATATACATTATAATATATTGTTTTATATCGTATGTTATATACTGATATATAATATGTAGCGTGTATATATATATATATATATATATATATATATATATATATATATCTTATATATGTTGAATTTGATTTTAAGAAAAACCGTCTAGACATCAAGAGGAATCCATCCAAGGGGGCGGCTCGAAAATCTAGTGACATTCTTCTCTGATCAATCTTTCTTCTTCTTTCTTTCTTTTCTTCTTCTTCTTCTTCTTCTTCTTTCTCCTTTTTTTGTTTTTTCTTTCTTCTCTCTTTTTCTTCTCTCTTCTTCTTTTTTCCTTTTTTTTTTCTTTTCTTTTTCTTTTTTTCTTCCTTTTTTCTTTTTCTTTTTCTCCTTTTTTTGCTTTCTTGGCTTTTCTTCTTTTTTTTGGGGGTAAACATCCTTATGAAAGGATCCAACTAGAGAAGTCAGTTTTAAGGAAAACATCCTTAAGCAAGGATCCAACTAAAGAAGTTGATTTTAAGAAAAAACATCCTTATGAAAGGAAGTCATTAAAATTTAGTTTTTAAGAATAACCTTAAGTGATACCTTGGTTTTATCTATCTAGAAATCCGTCAGAGCAGCGGCTCAAAAATGTTGACATTTTCTCTGGTCAATCGATCTTCTTTCTTTTCTATATTTTTTAGGGAAGGCGACACTCAAGCGCGTGTCTTCTAGATCGATGCAGAGGTGCACGAAGTCTTTGTTGAAGTCATCTTCTTAGAAACTATCTGTCCGTCTTCCTATATGAATGTTTTCCGATTAAGGATGATACATGGGCATGCATTATGATGTAAAGATGCATATGTTCATGTAAAATGTTATTTTCATGATTGTTGGGGATGCAAAGGTGCAACCTATTCATGTAGACTCATAAGGATGCAATGATGCATGAAACCCTGTCACAGTCTTATCAGACATCTTAATGCTCAAGTCACCACTTGCTGGTTAGGTAGGCTTCGTTACGCGACTACAACCATTAATCATTCTGATGCTCCAACAACTTTCGCCCCCAAAACTTTGTTGCTCATTCCTTGTTCAACCTTTCAAGTAAAGTGACCTCGGTCAACATCATCTCCTCAATCAAAATCTTTCAAACCATCTGACATTTCAGGTCTATTCTAACTTGAGTTCTTATAACTATCTCTGTTGTTTCACGGACAATGGTGCCCCACTAATTTTGGACTCAAAATCTTTCTTGTCTTTGACCCATCATGCAGAGTCTCTATCTGTCTCAACATTGGGGTAAGCTAAAATGCCCCAACTCCCCAAACCCATCTCTGAGTTCAATCTATGTCTTTGAACTTAAATGAAGTACTCTAAGGGGAACATAATCTATGTCTCTAGGCTTTAAAACTTTTTTTATATAAAGAGGCAAATTGCCCGTGCATCCTCTGAAAAGAAATTGGATTTTGAAATGAACGACAAAATTTTGAAAAAAAAAATAAACACTTTTTTATAGCTAATGCTTGACCAAAAAATCTTGACAACCGTAGTGATACGTCAAATCGTATACCCTGAGTATCAAGTGCAAGAACGACATTGAGACAACTTACTGGCGATTGCCCCCAAGCGTATCCTGTATATAGGGGACCTCAAAAGCTGAATTGTTATCTGAAAATGTGAAATACATTCCGAGTTATTCTATTTTTTTGCTGGGTTAGGACCCTATAAGATAATTATCATTTTTTGGCTCATTTCCTTTTTGTTTGGGGAATTCAACTCATCACATTCTTTTGGCCTCTAGAATAATGATGGAGCAAACAACAATACCCCGAGTTACTCAGCATTGTCATGAGACGAAAATATTACCATCACTCATGAAGCGATTTTTCTTCTCTCTATTTTTTTTCTTTTTATTTTCTTTCCTTCTTCTTCTTTATTTTTTGTTAGATGGTGCCTTGCCATCTATCGCTTCAGAGGAGTGCCCCAAAGTTGTCACACTCTTATCTGAGACTTCAAACATGCTTATTACCAGGCTTTGAATGTGCCTATTACCAGGCTTCGAACATTGGAGTGCTTTTTCTTAGGATTTCTTCTTTCATTCATTTTAAACGTGGGAAATGCTTCTTTCCTTTTTTAACAGTAAATTATGCTTAATGATTGAAAAAAATAATGGCGATTGTCCCCAAGCGTATCCTGTATATAGGGGACCTCAAAAGCTGAATTGTTATCTGAAAATGTGAAATACATTCCGAGTTATTCTATTTTTTTTGCTGGGTTAGGACCCTATCAGATAATTATCATTTTTGGCTCATTTCCTTTTTGTTTGGGGAATTCAACTCATCACATTCTTTTGGCTCGAGAATAATGATAGAGCAAACAACAATACCCCGAGTTACTCAGCATTGTCATGAGACGAAAATATTACCATCACTCATGAAGCGATTTTTCTTCTCTCTCTTTTTTTTCTTTTTATTTTCTTTCCTTCTTCTTCTTTTTTTTGTTAGATGGTGCCTTGCCATCTATTGCTTCATAGGAGTGCCCCAAAGTTGCCACACTTTTATCTGAGACTTCAAACATGCCTATTACCAGGCTTCGAACATTGGAGTGCTTTTTCTTAGGATTTCTTCTTTCATTCATTTTAAACGTGGGAAATGCTTCTTTCCTTTTTTAACAGTAAATTATGCTTAATGATTGACCAAAATAACTCGGAAGGTAATTACAAATTCATCTTCTCCGCAACCTTTGATTTCCAGTAGATGCAGGTTCCTCAAAACCAATCACCTAGGTTAAAATGATGTCCCTCATGCAATTGATATACAGGGACACAATAGCCGGATACATGTATTTTCTATGCAAAAATATGAGTATGCACATGGAAAAACAAAAACTAACCCCTACCGATGAGTGGAATGTTTTAACGAATCAAAGAATGAAAATCGCTTGCTAAACATGCACAAAAACGATATGCAAAAGAATTTTCATTTAACAAGACATATGCCCCTACAAAATGTCTTTACTACTTTTCGGGCCAAAAATAGTAAAGTTGACTTCACATTACCTTTGAAAAGTATGAAATCTAGTTAAACATCTAACTGGGGAGTTAGCACCTCCCCAAAATTCATATCTGTCATTGTCCTTAAAAATTCAGATGACCGGCTTCGATCAAACTTTGGACCTTATTTTTCAGAGCTCCACAGTTTTCAGTCGTGTGGCCTGTACTCCCCAAATGGTAATTACATACCGCATTGACATCATAACCTGCCGGATATGGAGGATGTTTTGGGTTGGATTGGACAGGGGCTAACAGCTTCTTTTCGATAAGCATCAGAAGCAACTCAGTGTAGGTTGTAAGAATAGGATTGAGTACCTTTGCAGGTTTTATGTATCGCGAATATTGATTCGAGGATGACCCTGGGGCTGACTGATTGGGCGAGCACTCACCATATGAACGTGAGAATCTTCTTCCTTTTGAGGAACGGTGCTGCAGGGATCTTTTATCTTCCCCTTCTTAACTGCATCTTCAATGCGCTCTCCAACCATGACTAAGTCTGCAAAGTTGTCGGCATGGTGGCTTACCAGATGATCGTACAACACTCCTTTCAAAGTATCCACAATCATGGGAGTAATTTCACTTTCCTGAATCGGGGGTTGTACCTGAGATGCCATATCTCGCCATCGTTGAGCATACTGACGAAAACTCTCATCAAGCTTCTGCTTTAAACCTTGCAACACGAATCGATTCTGGGCCATATCTGTTATATGCTTGTACTATTATATGAAGGCTTTTGAAAGATCCTTCCAAGACTTGATATCTACCCGACTTAATTGATTGTACCACCGGGTGGCTGCCCCTGTCAGTCTATCCTAGAAGCAATGGATTAAAAGCTTTTCATCTTTTGCAAAAGTAGTCATCTTCTGACAATACATGGTAATATGCGCAGAAGGACACAAAGTTCCATCATATTTATCGAAATCAGAGGTCTTGAACTTTGGTGGTAAGACAAGGTCGGATACTAGGCTCAGATCACTAACGTCATTTCTTGGCTCCTCTACAGTCTGCATGGCTTTAAATTTTTCCTCCATGAGACGAAACCTTTCTTCCCACTTCATTTATAATTTTCTCGACCAAGTCCAGATACATCACCTCTTTTTCTTAGACTGCCTTTGTATCCACAGGTTGGCTTTCGGATGCCCCTGCCTGATGACCAATAGATACCCCTGAAGGGTCAATGTATATTCTCCCAGCAGGACTTAGAGCCTTTGGTTGAACCTTGTTGTGAGACGCGGTATATTCTGGCTTCTGGGCGACTTCGTCTTCAACCTTTCATTTCCCAAGGCTTTTTGCCAGTAATGCAGTTATGTCAGATACTATCGCAGCTTGCGATTGGGTGATCTGCTCGCTGAGGCACTGTTTAGCTTCATCAAAACGTGCTTCCAAATCCTTCTGCCCTTTTCCAAACTGACTATTATGTCCTCCATTAGTTTGCTTTGGAATCGAGTAAAGTATGGATGCGGAATGGTTGTGGCTTATATTTTAGTTTCACACTACCACAATATTTACTCTATTAATATTATTGCAAAAATTGATGAATGCACGTACAATGATGCAAATGCCATGATGCAATGCAAGAATGTATGCAAATAAAGGTACTGATTTCGCTGGTAATCATCCTTTGAACTACTTTCATGGGAACTAAAGGGTCTAGATTACAAAAGGTCCGGGTTATAGAAGGGTCCCTATTACAAAAGAGTCATGATTACAAAACAAAATTCTACACATAGGTCCTAGCCCTATCTCCTAGCTTCTCAATAGCCCTGAACAGCTTGATGAACCTAGGTGCTTCTTCCATGTCCGGGGTTATGAAAGGTCGAAGGGTCGCGGCTTCGGTAGCTAAGTCATTCGCATGCCTTGTAACTCGTTGTATGTCCACCATCAGGGTCACGTAATAATGGTCTCTCTCTTAAACCATCTGGGCAGCATCACGAAGTCTTCTTCGCCAATAGTTGTCTCCACCGACTGCAGCTTCTTCGAATACTCTAATTCTTTCTCTGTAATCCAGAATAGTTGTTTCGAGCGACTCAATCCGGGCTCTTAGCATACCAATTCCAAGCTCCCTTTCCTGTAGTTCTATGAAGCCATTCCTTTGACGATAAGTCTGAAAGGATTGCTCCAACTCTATCAACCTCCCTTCTAACTCGGCATTCTGATCTTGACTCTGACTCAAGCTTTGAACAGTTTCATTGTATAGGCTTTGTATCTCAACAATATATTCTTGCTTCCCATGGATTTTCTCTTCCAAATGGCAGTGTTATCCCTCTCGTAGATGATCGCTTGCTTGCCTTTGTCAATCTCTCGCCTAGCTCTTTCTTTCTCTTGGTTAATGGCATCCCTAAAAGACCGTATTTCACTTTCAATGGCTAACTTGCAACTTTCTATCTCCTTCTCAATTGCGCGCTTGCCTATCTCTCGTTCTTCTTCAACTAAACGCATACCGTTCATCTTTTCCTTCTACACGGCTAGGAATTGGTTTCGGCTGACATTCTACACCTTTGCTTGAAGCTGGAGAATATCCTTATGATAAAGAGCATTCTTCTCACTCAGATCTGTGTTCAGCTTCTATAACTGCCTAATAATCTCGTCTCGTTCGTCGACATCTAAGCTTACCTTGTAGAGCTCATCCGCATGCTGAGTCTGTAAAGCCTCCATCTTCTTCTTAACCTCCTCGAGTTCATTTTGCCAAATGTCAGCCTCGGACGATACTATCCTCATAAGCTCCTCAAGTGACATGGTTGGCCCTTGGTCGGGTTCTGAGATCTTGTCGTTAATCCTAAGACGTCTCTAAAGATCATAATCTAGGGTGACCATAGACTCAGTATCCCCCTCTACCCTGATCCGATAACAGTGATCCCAAGCCCTCATGATGGTCTCAACCTTCGCCCTGAACTCGCCTTTGAAAGGAAACTCACTTTGGCTCAAACCAGCGGTAACATGAACAAACTGTAGCGATTCGAACTATCGAGACACTAGAAGCGGAGCACAAGCAATCCCACCATGTAGTCCTAACATCATTAGCCAGTCGTAATCGCCGCAACTGTATAGGAAGTAACTAATCCTGCTAAGCTAAGGAACTCTCCACACTATATCTTCGTCTTGATAAATCCACCCAACCGGCCTCCCCTTTTTCTTTTTCTCATTTTTTTAAAACTCTAAGATAAAACTCTCTCACTCTCTCATTTTCTTTCAAACCCGAGCCTGAAACCTTCTGGAAATCCTCCCCGACCGCCGCAACCGACCGGTCTCAGGCGAGGCTTGGCCTTAATGACTGCCTCAAGCCTTCCAAGATCGCGGCCGTTCAGAAACCTAGACCACCGTGAAGCCTAGAAACCCTACTAGAAACCCTCACTTCAACCCCCAAACCCTTATTTCAAAACAGAAAAAAAGACCATTTCCCTAAAATGGCTCACCCCAGAGGGTTTATCGTCGGTGAGACACGAACCAACCTATGGTGAAAACTTTTGGTTTTTGCTTTTCTTTTTTATTTTCTTTGTATCATGCATGCAAGAAAAAGAAAATGAGATTACCACGAAATTTTTTTGGCTATTCTGTATTTTTTTGGGACTGGTAACTAGGTCACTGAGTACAAATTTTTTTGATACATATATTGTTATGATCTCTTCTAGTTTTTGGTAGAAAATAAAATATACTACATGTCTTGTTCGATTTGGTACTAACACCCTATTTTTTGTGTTTTCTGGTGCATCTGAGTACGGTGGTTGGGGCTGGTGGTGCGACAGAGGCATCGTGACACGTGGCATGCGGCAGCCGAGGAGTTTTGTGTGTGTGATGCACGCGCGCGTGGAGGGACACACTGCTTCGATCACAACCGTTGGATTAGATCCAATCCAATGGCCTAGGATCGGCTGTGTACAAGAGAAAAAGGGTTAGGGTTTAGACATGTAATTAGGGGTTTTTTAGACATGGGTTAGGGTTTGGGCCGATCAGGCTATGCACAGTTAGTTTTGGGCTATGTAATAAAATTGGACTGAACACTTTATAATAAACTTGGGTTTTTATTATTATTTGCTTATATATGTGTGATAATAATATTAATAATAATAATGATATTAATATGTATACATACACACTCAATCATACATACGTGTACATACATACATGCAAACACATATACGTGCACTTACATACACATACAAAATACCTATTCATATACGGACGTATACATAATACATTAATATACCCATACATATCACACATTCATACAATCACACATACATACATACATACATACATACATACATACATACATACATACATACATACATACATACATACATACATACATACATACATACATACATACATACATACATACATACATACATACATACATACATACATACATACATACATACATACATACATACATGCATACATACATACATACATACATATGTTAATAACATATACACATATATACATGTAAACATGCAACAATGACATCAATTAAGTACTACACTAATATATTAATATGGTATTTACAGACCAGATAAAAATGAGTGATTATAATAAACCACATGTTAAAAAGTCTTAATTGAGGAGAGAAACCAACAGCCAAAACTTGGTAATATAGCTCCTTAAGGATTCTAAGAATTTGATCATTTACAATTTAGCCACCATTTAAAAATAGTTTTCAATAATTACATTTTGGTCACCAACCAAAATGTTACCCTTCCAAATCCAATTTTCCAAAATTGATTTTACCAATATTAATTATATATTAAAATATGTTTTTTAACCATTTTTTCATATTTTTATCTCACTCAAAAATATTTGCTCACATATACATACATACATACATACATACATACATACATACATACATACATACATACATACATACATACATACATACATACATACATACATACATACATACATATGTTAATAACATATACACATATATACATGTAAACATGCAACAATGACATCAATTAAGTACTACACTAATATAATAATATGGTATTTACAGACCAGATAAAAATGAGTGATTATAATAAACCACATGTTAAAAAGTCTTAATTGAGGAGAGAAACCAACAGCCAAAACTTGGTAATATAGCTCCTTAAGGATTCTAAGAATTTGATCATTTAAAATTTAGCCACCATTTAAAAATAGTTTTCAATAATTACATTTTGGTCACCAACCAAAATGTTACCCTTCCAAATCCAATTTTCCAAAATTGATTTTACCAATATTAATTATATATTAAAATATGTTTTTTAACCATTTTTTCATATTTTTATCTCACTCAAAAATATTTGCTCCCAAATTCTGCTCGAATCCTAACCCGGTTCACCGGACCGCCTAACTAGCCTTAAAATCACTAGGCCTAAAAATCGGGGCATTACATAAACCGTATGGCTAGCCAACTATATCTAATAACATTTTAATCTCAGCCACTTGCCAATATACTCAATAAAACAACATTACCTCATTGTTTTATATATGCGTCAAATCAAACCAATTTCCAATACATTAAATCATGTATCTTGCATTCTCAAAACTCATTTCATAAACCATTTGCAATACTCAATAATCAACCTATATTTTTAAGCACATTTACTCACTGTTTTTCATATGCATTTAACAAAACATTACCATATGCAAAACCATATTGCCAAAGGCACCAACCACATTCCATTTAGGAACCATTTCTCAATTTACGTAAGCATTCACATACTTGATAAATCATTGCATACCATTTAAAAGGTGCATAAAACAGTGAGTAAATCATTTCATGCTTTTAATCCAAAACATGTAAATCAAGTCTCATATCAAACCGATATTCAAATGGCAAAATTAGGGAAAACTTACTTCTGAGCTTAGCTAAGCTTTAACTAAACTCCCAATAACATACTTGTTCGAATGACATAGCTTCAGTTCAGTAAGTTGATGTGTTACACTAGTTAGATTGAAATTTTTTTAAGGGTGAAATAAATTTCAAGTCATTTAATCATGTGTTCGATTATAAGCTGTTATTTTTTAAAAGTTATAACTTAGTCACTTAAATGGTCTGGTATAATAACATTTTAGTCCACAAAACTTATACATTCTATCAAATTAGTTCTAATTTAAAATAATTCAATAAATTTTGTCTTTCATATTTAAGAATTTTCACCGTGTACCCTCCCGACACACTCTCTCACCACTTGTTGCACTCTCTTCAATTGTCTATCAGCTCAATAAATGACAGATGTGATAGATTGATAGACATTTCACTGTTGAACATCTGACAGATTAATGGAACATATCTATCATGACCCTAGCGTCGCATGATAGTAGACACAATCATTATACTAATTTTTTTTTAAATATGAATGTTAAATTTAACGAATTATTTCGAATTATGACCTAATTATATAATGTATAAGTTTTAAGACTAAAATTATTATTATGCCAAGCCACGTTAGACATTCGTTCCGATTTTAATGACAGAGTGACATGTTTATTACAAAATTTTAATTGAGTAACTAAATTATAACTTTTAAAAAAATTACCAATTTATAGCCAACCATAAAATTAAATGACTTGAAGTGTATTTTACCTATTTTTCAATAACAGAAAAGGCTCCAATGAATTCCCGCGGGGTGAGTTCCATTCTTACCCTTCTTTTAATTGCTTTGGCATATTGTCTTTATTACTGTGTGTTTAATTCTAGGGTTAATTACACCCAATGTCATCCAACTATCCCACTTATACGATTTTTGTATAGAAATTGAATTATTTTTTTAAATATGAACCCCTTCAAAAATAAAAAAACAAACATGAACACGATATTAAAAGTTTAAACGAGTCGGAACCGAACATGAACACCTTAAAAATAAAAAAATAAACATGAACACAACATTATTTGTTCAAACTTGATTTATTTACACCGCTATAGGTGGTGGTTGTTTGGAAAGAAAATAATTAATGTTTTAAATGTAGAATGTTGACATGTTTTACCCTATTCGAAGAATTTGCTAAATCTATGTATATCTAAAGCCTGAAATGCCAGTAGGCATAAGGCATAGCTACAATTTCCAATACAATATTCACATACCTATGCTTCATTAGGGTGCCCATATACTATCAGAAAAGGGTTTAATATATAGAGTAATACTTCAATTTGGTAATTTTTCTTAATTTGATATTTAGGTTTTTTTTATCTTTTTTATATCATAAGATTTATTTATAAGTTAAGTATTAAATAAAGAAAATTTAACAAATTAAGATACCAGTTTAAATATTATTGTTTACAAAAAAACTAGCAAGTTTTTGTTGGTAAAATGTCATTCTCAAACTACATTTATGCACCATCTAATGCCTACGCTTTGTTTGCTACCCTAAACCAGCTCTACTCTCTTATTATTTTATTTATTTTCTTCTGCCATTGGAGTATTTAATAGCATTTTACACTTTTTCAATGTCTTTCAATTTAACTAAGGTGGCAAACAAGTCATTCGGTTGGAGTTATTTCGGGTCTGATTATATTCAGTTCAAATTCAGTTCGGGTCTGATTCAATTTTAGTTCGAGTCTATAGTTATTCGAGTCAGGTATCATGTCGGATCGGGTCATAGTGGGTCGGTTAATATTTGTTCGGTTAATTTCGGGTCGAGTCAATGTCGAGATAATAGGAGATCAATCGGATTAGTTTTCTACACCCCTATATATGGCTTTATAAAGCTAATATATTTGGCTTTTAGGTGAGTTGTGCTGCAATTCACGTATCATCTTTTTTATTTCTTTTAATATCTTTTCTTTATTTCAGTTGTTTTAAGTTCGGGTCCATTTGATTCAGTTGAAAATCGGTTCGGGTCCATTTCGGTTCAACTAAAATTTGGGTCGGTCTCGGTTTGGTTCAGTTTATTTCGAGTTTCGGATCAAACTTGAATCATCATATTCAGGTCGATATCGGGTCTCAGTTCGATTCAATTTATTTCGAGTTTCGGATCAAACTTGAATCATCATATTAGGGTTGATATCGGGTCTTCGTTCGGTTTAATTATTTTGAGTTTCGAAACAAACTCGGATCATTATATTCGGATTGATATCAGGTCTCGATTTGAGTCTCGGGTCACATTTGTCATGTCTAAGAAAAATGAACTAAAATAATTTCTTAATTATATGATATTTTAGAAATATATGCGTGTTAATAAAATTTTAATATTTCAAAATTATTATTTAAATTATAAATTTAGTTGAACTTTTTCTTTTTTTATTAAAGAAAACAATTCACAAGTTTTTAGTTCATTTTGTATAATTGAAATATAAACTAAAATTCAGTATTAAAATAATATTGATTTTTAATTTAATGGTACTGTCAATATTAAACTCAAAATTTAATGGTATCTGGTGTAGTTTATCTAAAAATAATATAACAATTTGAGTTAAAACATAAACTAAATTTCTTTTTTTTTGGATAAATTGTTTGTTTTATTTATCCAGAAGTAGCAAGATGCTACAAAAATATACATTGTTTGTACACAAGGAATGCAAAATTATTGGACCTCCCAAGCTAAACGTAACTGGGTGTTCACTCTATCAGTTTTGTCTATACATCTGTCAAAAAATATATATCGAATAATATTTTGTATGTTCCACATGATATTATCAATAGATGAACTCTTCCCCCGAAAATGTATATGATTGCATTATTGCCAAACACTGTAAATAAAAGTAGTCTAAGTGAGCTTTAGGAGTTGCACTATAAAAGTCTTCCCTCTCAATTTGGTTACAGCCCACCACGGCTCTTCCTCCCAAGATAGTGTGTTAAAATAATACCGATTTTTAATTCAATGGTACAATCGATATTAAACTTAAAGTTTAGTGGTATATGGTGTAGTTTACCTAAAAAATAATAAGGTAAACAACATCATTGGTCACTAAACTATTCTTGGTTTCCTGTTTTGATCATCAAACCATTATTTTGGCAAAATTGTCACTAACGTCATATTTTTCCTATTTTGATCACTCGTTAAAAAACTCACGAAAAAACCAATAGTTTGATGACAAAAATAGGAAAGATGCAATAGATTGGTGACCAAAACAGGAAAATAAGTAACATTAGTGACCAAAATAGAAAAAGTAACGTCAATGACGATTTTACCAAAAATAATAGTTTGATGGACAAAATAAGAAAGTGCAAATAGCTTAGTGACCAATTGTGTTGTTTACCCAAAATAATATAACAAGTCATAAATTTATCAAGGAATAAGGTTTTTTAGTTAATGTTAGTATCTATGAGTCTTTTAGTTATTGTAAATAAATAAGGTCGATTGTATAATAGATTATCTGTCTATTGTTGATTTGATCAAGATTGTACACAAAAAGTAAGGTTCAATTGTATCAACTATTTAAATATTTGAAATTACTCAAAAAAACATGAATAGTATGTTTCAAATCCGAACTAAATTATTTAATTTAACTCAAAACTCAAATAACTAAAAGTATTTCATTTGAAACTTGAAAATCTCATCTATTTTTCTAAATTGGACTCTTAATTCTCATTAGAAATTTTTTTAGTCAAGCCTCTCAAGACTAAACGTTCAAACATCAAGAGTCAACCTAATAATAATTATGATAAAAAAGCTAATAATAATAATAATAATAATAATCCATGTTATCATGTATGTAATTTATATAATAAATTATATATAATATTATAATATAAACATTAAAAATATTATATGCTATTTATCTTTCGAAACTTAATAAAAGAATAATGAGCTAAAGATTAAAATCAGGGACAGATCGTTTAAGGGGCTAGTGGGTCTACAACCCTCCTAAAATTTTAGGAAATTCTAAATTTTGGCCCTAAAAATTTTAATTTGACCCTCTCAAGATTTTTAAAAATTCATATTAATCATCAAAATTTTGAATATTTTTAATTAAATTCCCTGTCGATTTTTAAAATTTTTTTGTTAAATCTCTCAAAATTATTAAAAAATTTGGTTAAACCCTCAAATGTTTTGAAAATTTTCATTTAAGCCTCTAAATTTAAAAAAAAAATTATCCCCTTAAAACTTTTACTCCGAATTTCGCCACTAATTAATATACAAGATAATATAGGTAGAGCTAAGCTATCTTAAAACACAATTGCGTGAGTGAATAATCAACTTGAAATAGATTGTATCTAGACGGTGACTACTCAAGTGTTGTGGAATGGAGAGCTCACTGACCAATTTGTCCCGACAAGAGGCATTCGCCAGGGAGATCCGTTGTCTCCTTACATTTTTGTCCTTTGTATGAAACGCTTATCTCAGTTAATTAATCTGCAGGTTGATCAGGGGAGTTGGAAGGAGATTCATTTGAGCAGACGTGGACCAGGTATTTCTCACCTCTTTTTCGTTGATGATATCGTTCTTTTTACTGAGGCAACTCTGCAACAAATGGAGGTTATTAGTAGTGTTCTGGATACTTTTTGTGCGGTATCTGGTAACAAAGTAAATACTTCTAAGACCCAAATATTTTTCTCTAACAACACGGATCCGGAGATGAGAAATGCAATTGTTGATGGTTTGGGTTTCATGAAAGTTCAGAATTTGGGTAAATGTCTTGGGATTCTGTTCCTTCATCACCGAGTGACCAATGCGGCGTATGGCTATTTAGTGGATAAGGTGAGAAACCAATTATCGACGTGGACATCAAGATCCTTATCCTTTGCTGGACGTGTCACCCTGGCTAAGTCTATCCTGCAAGCCAGTCTGAGCTACACAATGCAGGCGGCCTGGCTCCCGATTAGTGTATGCTTGAAAATTGAGAAATTGATTCGTGGGTTTGTTTGGGGAAACTCAATGGATCATAGAGGAGTTAACCTTGTCTGTTGGGATGAGATGCGGACACCAGTTGTGTGCGGTAGGGTTGGCTGTCGAGACCTTGAGAAGTTCAATCATGCTTTCCTCGTGAAATTGGGTTATCAGCTTATTTATGATGATGTCACGGGGCTAGACTTCTGAACCAGCCCAACGTGCGGCCTTAGTCGAGTCCTTAAGACAAACGACTAAGTAAGCCTGAATCCTCGACCCGAAAGATCGAATTCCGAAGGCAACGAAGAACGCAAGATCGTTCTTAGCGGAAGCAAACTATGAGATCGGCTACGAAGAACTCTGAAAGAACGCGAAGAACAAGAGAAGAACAACTCAAAGAATTTAGAGTGAATGCGCTCTCTATTACTCAAGAATAGATGAAAGAATGGATGATTACAACTGAGGTGGGGAGGCCTCTATTTATAGTTGAGTCCCCTCTAATCCGACGGTCCCTACTGATTTACATCAACGGCCTAGATACAACTCTACCAACCACAAGGCATAATGCCAAGAATATTCCTTAGCTATCTATGGAAAGAATCTCCTATGTTCACATAGGTGTGGATGGATAAACCTTCTTGGATCTTCTCACGGATCGGGCCAGTCTGGTGGTCTCTTCAAGCCCAAAGTGTGCCTCAGAACCTCATGGACACCTTGGTGTGCACCCTGTGGTGCCAATGACTTGGGCCTTGGATCACGGCCCGTGACATTCTCCCCCACCAAACTTGGCGACGCCATCGTCGCTGCTCCGGAATGAAGTCGGCAACGATCATGGGACCTCCTTGGCACCTTAGCTTTCTCCCAACTCTGAATCAAGCTTGGTTGTCCCCCCATAAGGACCGCTCTTCCCATAAAGAGCACCTGACTCGTGCTGGGTTGTCCACCCATATGGACTCCTCGCTTTGGTTGCCGCCGCCATGTAACATCGCTCGTCGAACCACCTCGCACATCTCGACCGTAGGAACTCTTTCCTAGCAGCTGGGATTTGTCTCCACTTGGATCACCATGATCCTCGAACAAAGGTTTGGATGCCGCCTTTGAACTTTTACCATATGATGGGTTAGGTTTTCTGCTGCCTACACCCAACAAACCGGACAAATCAAAACCAAAAACACAAAGATTGTGTTCGAGATGTACCTTCTTCGGGATGAACTCCCTCGCGTTCACTCTAAAATGCATCGACCCTTCTACATCCTTGAAGTCCGACGCCCCATTTTGCTTTGCCACTTCTTTCTCCACGAAGTTCAATGCACCCTCCACTTGCCCAACAGTGGCTCTTCACATAACGAATCGAGCTTCAAAGCCTCGCTCTCTTCGGGCTCGTCCTGTACCTTTGACTGCTTGACTCTATGTGGGCAATCACGCCAACGATGTGGCTCCATGCAATGAGAACACTTCTATTGCACTTTCTCCTCCCTCGACTTGACTCTGTCGGGGCAATCGAGCCAACTGTGTGGCCCCTTGCAACGAAGACACTTTCGCTGCACCTCTGGCTTGACCGTTGTAGACGAAACAATCATGCCAGCTCTAGCTTCCCTTTTCACAGACTCATCGTTTACCTTGATGGCTGAAAGGTCAGCTTCCTTGGAACAATCCTTTGACTCATGCTCGCCGTCACAATAGAAGCACCTCCGTGGCTTCATTTCCCATGGTCGGACTAGCATCCTGGGCTTGTTCCACCTCGATGGCTTTTCCCCGCCATGCGAAGTCCCATCCACCTTTGTCGAAGCCTGCACCTTGGCTTCAACCGCATCACTCTGTCCTTCCACTTTGTCCGTCATGCCTGATATGCCTTCTACTCCCCCCTCCTGGCCCTTCACCTCGAGGCTCTCCTTGGCAATCACGAGGCTTTTCCTCTGGAACCTGGTGGTTTCGAACTTGGCCCATATCCTTCCACAAGACACCACAAAGTCTCTACGCCTCTGGGTCCTTCCTTCGACAATCTGGGCCTCGTCACCCATCTGCGCTGCAGCGTTTCCTCCTTTCCTTGTCGCCATCTCCAACAATGCCTTCCACGAACACTCGATTCACGAACCGTGGCTACGAACCGTGGGTACGAACCGTGGTCTCTGATACCAACTGTCACGGGGCTAGACTTCTGAACCAGCCCGACGTGCGGCCTTAGTCGAGTCCTTAAGACAAACGACTAAGTAAGCCTGAATCCTCGACCCGAAAGATCAAATTTCAAAGGCAACGAAGAACGCAAGATCGTTCTTAGCGGAAGTAAACTATGAGATCGGCTACGAAGAACTCTGAAAGAACGCGAAGAACAAGAGAAGAACAACTCAGAGAATTTATAGTGAATGCGCTCTCTATTACTCAAGAATAGATGAAAGAATGGATGATTACAACTGAGGTGGGGAGGCCTCTATTTATAGTTGAGTCCCCTCTAATCCGACGGTCCCTACTGATTTACATCAACGGCCTAGATACAACTCTACCAACCACAAGGCATAATGCCAAGAATATTCCTTAGCTATCTATGGAAAGAATCTCCTATGTTCACATAGGTGTGGATGGATAAGCCTTCTTGGATCTTCCCACAGATCGGGCCAGTCTGGTGGTCTTTTCAAGCCCAAAGTGTGCCTCAGAACCTCATGGACACCTTGGTGTGCACCCTGTGGTGCCAATGACTTGGGCCTTGGATCACGGCCCGTGACAATGAGCATAAGCTATGGGTGCATATATTACGAGCAAAGTATAAGTGGGAGGCTTGGTGCCGATCACTCTTGATCGCCAAAACAGTTCTAAGCTTTGGGCGGGTATTAGTGGTAATCACTAGTTTTATCCGAGATTTTAACCTGTTTTTATTTTTGTTAGCACTTAAATAATGAGCTTTAGTTTATTATTATCTTTTTTATATATTAATATTATACATATATTACCAAATATAAAACAAAATATTATTATACTATATCACGTTAATATCATTATATCATATGTCCTTATGTGTAAAAACACCAAAAAATATTATCAATATACATCATTTGCTATTAGTTTTACTATCTATTTATATTTAAAAACCCAAAAGGTTATTAGGATATCCGGTTAATATAATACTATTATATATTATTCTATGATTTAAGAAAGACACAAAAATATCATTAAGTTTTATTTTAATTGTTATTTAGTTTGTGTTTTTATTATATTATTACTATCATTCTCATTATTTTATTATTATATTATTATTAAGTATTATTTATTAAACTAAAAAGCAAAAAATATTAAATAACAATAATAGCCCAAATGTTTTCTTACAGTCCATTTACAATAATTAACATCCCAAACAAAAATATTAATTACATGCAGCCCGATAATGGCCCAAACTAGAAACCCTAATCTAATATGCTGTCTCTTGCGCAGTCACAATCTGACCGTCAGATCTGTTCTAAATCTGACGGTCCAGATTACATTTCGGATGGAAACCCTAGGAGAAGCCCTAATCTTTTGCCAGCGCCGCATCTTTCAGAATCGTTGGATCTGGCCATCGATCCAACGGCCACGATCAACACAAGGAAGTCTCCAAAAGACCCACGCGTCCGCGCTCTGGCTCTTGCCCTCCTCCACAAGCGAGTGAGTTGCACGCGCAACTATCCCACTCTTCGAGACTGTCCAGTTGCTTGCATGCCACAACCAGTTTGTACCCTCTGCCATTCTCTGCATCTGAGCCATTCATCTGCTTTCGATCCAATGGCCGTGAAGGAGCCTTGCTCCCCAAAACAATTTTCGCTCTGGTCCCCCCATCTCCCTCGTCCGGCCACGTTGCCATGCAACCAGAAATAGAAAAAATAGCAAAGTAACAAAAAAGCAAATCAAACCCAAAAAAGCAAGAAAATCAAGTGAAATATCACCGGACTCTAGAGGGTCATAGGGTAGATTTTTTTAGTTATCTCATGTAACAAAAGATTGGTAATATAAAACCAAGAAATCCATATTGTAATTCAGTTGGATTGACAGTAATACAAAAAAGAACCTTTCAGAGGTATTCTCTCTTCTTCCCATACATGCAATTTTTTTTTTAAAAAAAGGAAGAGATAACCTAGATTTAGAAAGTTTTTACCTTTGGAGTCTTGAGTTTTCCCTTCGGTTTTCTCCACCGGTGATAAACCCAAGGCCTCTGGCCGGCAGTGGTGAACCAGTGGAGGCCAAAGCCTTTGTTTTTTGAAGGGTCGAACCCTAGATAGGGAGAATATGGGTTTCCGTTTAGATAGATCTAAGTTCCTAGGGTTTGGATCTTGGGTTTCTGGTCTCAGTTTCGTTTTTAGGAGGAGGAGAGCATTTTGAGTTCGTTTAAAGATCATCGGCCACCAGCGGACGGTGGTTCAACCCACCGGTTTCTGGGTTTTGGAAGGTTGAAGGTCAGCCCTTTCAGAGCATTTTTGCTTCGGTTTCAAAAGGGGCTGAGGGGAAATGAGGTTTAAGGCTATTTTTAGCCTGATTTTGCATATTTATGCCAATATCAAAACTGCGTCATTTTGGGACCTTCTCAACCCGCGTGGTGACCCGGATCCGGGGAGGATCTGCGCGTTTCGGTTGAGGGTTTATTTGTAATTTTAATACTCGAGCTTTTGTTCCGCGTTTAATATAGTCAGGGGTTAATTACAGTCTCAGCCCCTCTTGATTTTAAATTTCTTTTAATTTTACTCTTGTTTATTATGTTCTCTTAATTTTGGCCCCTGCTTGTTTTTTTTTTAAATTTTAACCCCTGCCTTTAAGTAGGTCAGCTCTAAAACGTTTTTTTTCAAGTTTGGTCCTCCCAGCTTCAGGTTCTGTTCAATTGAGTCCTTGAACCAGTCCCTTTTTTTTTCTTTTTGTACATGTTTAAGTTTTTTTTTTAAATTACCTGTTTATGTTTGATGTTTGTCATGTTGTTAATGTGTACATGATATGTGAAGTGTAAAATCTTTTCATGTATAGTTTCATGATACGAAGTATGCGATATACATACCATACAATGTAGAATATAGGTTTTCCGCATGGTGTAGAACGTGTTTGTGCATTTGTTTTTTGGTAGTTTAGCCTTTTTCTATACGATGCAATGTATTGTTTTAAAGTGCACATAGTTTTTATTTTCTATTTATATGTAGGTGTGTAAGCCTCACTTGTTCATTTTATGTATTATGCATAGTTTAAGTGTCTAAATATGACTAATGTTTAACCTGGTTCTCATGCATATGTATAGTTTTCATATAAGTATGGCATTTGAATTTTCTTTGGTTTGTTCCACTGTTTGACATGTTTTTTTTATATCTTACTGTTATGTTTATTTTATTTTATGCTTTGTCTTGTTTTACTTAGGTTTGTAAATGTTGTATATCAGACGTACTATGTAATGCAGGGTCTTTTTATTCGACGGTAAATGCGGCCAGTATCAAACGTAGTGATGGTGGTCTTGCTTTTTACTTTCGAATAACGGGACCCATAAAATAGGCTCTCGTGTATAACCGGATTTTAAATTAATTGTAACTTTAATTTGGAAGGTTCGATATTAAAAAAGCGGTATTTATTATTTTCTTTTTACGGTACCAATTTTTGGGCGGTATGGGGGTGCCAAAACCTTCCCCATTCGTAACCGACTCCCGAACCCCGTTTTTAATTGAATCTCTAGTTTTATGGTGTTCGGCCTACCTCAGCGGCCGGTGGCGACTCTGAGTTTTTTATTGTTTTCCAAAAATACAAATTTTTAAAGAATTTTCCCATTTTTTAAAGATATTTCCAAAAAACGTAAAGAAAATCAAATTACGTACTTTTAGCGAAGTCAAAATTTTTTTAAAGGCCACTACAGCTGGCGACTGGTTTTAATTTTTTCAAAATTAAAGAGAGTCAGGTCATTTTTCAAGAAGAACAAAAATAATAGTTACTGCTTTATTAATATCATAAATTGTGAATTAAAGTGACGATTAAGTTGATATTTGTTTATGAATGCGAGTTTATTTTAACACATTTAAATTTGACATTTAAACCCGTCCTTTTAAGTGGGGGGAAAACGCTAGTGCTTCCGTGTGGATATTGTTCCTCCGTATGGGCCTAGTAAGTACCTTCGGGGATCGACTACCCTATGTTTTCATGGGAATATTGTTTCCCCGTACGGACATAGCGAAAGGGTCCCCCTGAATTGAACTCAGTTGAGAGGAGCCTATAATGGGTGATGACTGAGGGACCTTGCTACTCTTTAGACGAGTACAGTTCGGGTACCGTTTAGAACCAAAACTGCATGTAGAGGACATAGAAAACCCACCCTTTAGAGCCATGTTGTTAACCTAGGTTCTTTAAAAATGATGTAGATATGATTGTTTTGCTTTGATTGATTTAAATTCCAGCAGTCATTTTATATGTTTATTAATTTATTTCGGTACTAACTCGTTTCCTTTTTGTCTTATTTTGCATATATTTTCACATGTGCATTGCGTAACATGAAGGTATTGATTCAAGTGGTTTGTTAAAAGTCAAAATCTTTCACCATGAATTTATTTGCTTTGGGGATCTATGGTTTGATCATTTTCCCTAGAGTTTTGGGTAACATTGACGTAACCATTCTAGACTTGTTCGAAAGGTTGAAGAAAAAGGCCAACCCAGTTTCAACTATCTTGACTGAAACTTTCATCTCCTTGAACGCAAGCCGGAAGCATGAAGATGGGCACTTTAGAGGATGTGCACAGTTATTCCTAATATAGATTCGAAGCCACCTTTGGAAGACACCAACAAGAGTCATTCCCGGTATAATCTCAGGAAATCTTTCTCCTTTACGAGAATACTTAGCAAAAGAATGGCGGGAAGAACCCAACAAACAGAAGTGGACAACCATCTTCAAGAATATTCAAGATGAAGACATTGTGTGGAGAGCGCCTTGGCACGGAAGCGTACTTCATTTCTTATACAGATGTGGAGACTATGATTGGTTAATGATGATAGGCTTGTACGGTGGGATCGCTTGTGCACCTTTGTTGGTATCGAGATAGTTCAGTTCGCGACAGTTTGTTCCTGTCACCCTCGGTTTGAGCACTTCTGAGTTCCCATTTAAGAATGGGTATAAGACGAATGTTTAAAATGCTTCGAGAGATTGGGATCACCTCTATCGTATAAAGGTGGAAGAAGATACCAAGTGTATGTTTACTCCAGATTATGCCTATTGGATGCACAAGAGAATCAACGATAAGACACCAAAGCCTGATCAAGGACCGACTATGTCGCTTGAAGAACATTTGAGAATGGTTCCATCCTAGGCTGACATTCTAAGAAGTGAGCTAGAAGAGCTAAAGAAGAAGATGGATGCGTTGCAAACCGAGCACACAAGTGAGCTTTATAGGGTTAGCCTAGACGTGGATGAGTGAGATGGGGCAATCAAACAGTTGATGAAGCTCAACAAATACTTGAAGGAGAAAAATGCTCTTTATCAAAGTGACACCCTCAAACTTCAGGTTCTCGTGGGAAAGGCCGATCAGAAGAAGTTTTTAGTAGTGGAAAAAGAAAGAATGAATGGGATCCGCTTGGTTGATGAAGAACAAAGGAAGGGTAAACAAGCACTAGAGAAAGAGGCAAGAAAATACAAGCAAACCGTTGAAAACGAAAGAAAGCTTGCCAGAGTCGCAATCCAGCAAGAGAGGGGAAAGGCTAAGCAAGGAATAGACCCAACCCCATGAAAGAGAAAGGCCCAAGAAAGTAAAAATTGACTTTTTAAGATGCAAGGTCTGTATAACTCTACCCTTGAGAGCTTGAGTCAAAGCCAAGCCTGAAATGTTCAGTTAGAAGAAAGAGTAAGAGAATTAGACTGGACTCTCCATGAGTATCGTGCTCGAAACGGATTTCTTGAGCTCCAAGCTACTCGACTAGAGAATCAAACTCTTCGAGCTCAGATCGAGACATTATAGGTGACCGTCCAAGACTATCTCGGAAGAATTGTGGTTCTTGAAGAAATTGACCCTGACAAGGTGAAAGCAATTCAGGATCTGCCGCCACCTCAAACTCAGAAGGAAGTTCGAGGGTTCCTAGGAAGGCTCAATTACATTTCTTGGTTCATCTCCCAATTGACCGACAAATGTGATCTTGTTTTTAGATTACTTCGAAAGAATGACTCGGGAAGATGGGATGAAGATTTCCAAGAGGCCTTAGAAAAGATCAAGAAATATTTGACTAATGCCCTGATCCTAGTACCACCAGTACCGGACAGGCCGTTAATTCTGTATTTGACGGTGTTTGACAGTTTAATGGGATGTGTGCTAGGACAACATGATGAGACAAACAAGAGGGAAAAGGCCATTTATTACTTGAGCAAGAAGTTCAACGAATGTGAGTCGCGGTACCCTTTGATCCAAAAGCTATGTTGTGCCCTAGTATGGGCTACTAAACAACTCAGGCAATACATGTTGTATCATACAACTTGCTTGATTTCCTAGATGGACCCACTGAAATTTCTAATGGAGGTACCAGCACTAACCAAAAGAATAGCCTGTTGGCAAATGTTGCTATATGAGTTTGACATCGTCTACGTGAGCCAGAAAGTAGAAAAGGGAAATGTGGTAGTAGATCTTTTGGCAAGCCGCACCTCAGACGATTATGAGCCTATGGACTTTAGTTTTCTGGATGAAGACTTGATTGGTACTATAGTGGAAGAAATGCCCACCAAAGAATCTTGGAAGCTTTATTTTGATGGGGCATCCAATGCCCCAGGTAGTGGGATAGGGGCAGTACTGATTTGCCCCAAAGAGGTCTACTATCTCTTTACAGTAGGTTGGAGTTCTTTTGTACAAACAACATAGCCGAGTATGAAGCTTGTGTCATGGGACTCCGAGCAGCCATAGAAAGAAAGATCAAAGTGCTTCAGGTCTTCAGAGATCCGTCTTTGGTGATTTACCAACTCCGGAAGGAATGGGTGACGAGAGATCAAAAGCTAATCAAATATTATGACTTGATCTAGGAGATGGTTAAAAATTTTAAAGAAATCAGCTTCGTGTACCTAGCAAGAGAAGATAATCAGATGGCTGACGCCTTAGCGACTCTGGCCGCCATGTTCGAGGCAAGCCTGACTGCCAAAATGAAACCGATTAAGATGCAGATTTTTGAGGTACATGCTCACTGTTATAATTTGGAAGAGGAGGGGGATGGCAACTTGTGGTACTATGATATCCTCCAGTACATCAAGCTCTAGGTTTACCCTAAGGATGCCAACGATAATGATAAGAGAACCATTAAGAGGTTGGCTTCGGGTTATGTCCTTGACGGAGAAGTCTTGTACAAGAGAAGTAAAGACCAGATTTTGTTGAGATGCGTCAATGCTCAGGAGGCTGAAACCATCTTGGCCGAGGTATATAATGGCTTGTGCGGGACCCACGCCAATAATTTTTTAATGGCCAAAAAGATCATGACATATGGATATTTTTGGTCTACCATAAAGGGAGGTTGTATCAAATATGCAAAGAAGTGTCACAAATGCCAGATCTATGCCGAGAAGATACACACTCCGTCGATAACGCTTCACACTATGAATTCACCATGACCTTTCGCTACTTGGGGCATGGACGTTATTGGTCAGATACACTCGAAAGCTTCGAATGAACACCGTTTCATCTTGGTAGCCATAGATTACTTTACCAAATGGGTGGAAGCTGCATCTTATGCTAGCATCACGAGGGCAACCGTATGTAAATTTTTGAAGAAGGAGATTATTTTCCGTTACGGTTTGCTAGAAAGAATCGTCACCAATAATGCTTCCAATCTAAACAATAAGATGATGACGAAAGTATGTGAACAGTTCAAAATTGTGCACCACAATTCTACCATTTATCGTCCTAAGATGAACGGGGCAGTTGAAGCGGCAAACAAGAATATCAAGAAGATTATAGCCAAGACTACCGATACTTTCAAGGATTGGCATGAGAAGCTGCCGTTTGCACTTTTTTGCTTATCGGACATCTGTAAGGACCTCGACATGGGCAACGCTGTATTCGTTGGTCTATGGCACAGAGGCGGTACTCCCTCTCAAAGTGGAAATCCCATCACTGAGGATTTTGAGTGAAACAAAGTTAGAAGATGCTGAATGGATGCAAGCAAGGTTTGATTAGTTGAACCTCATTGATGAGAAAATATTAAGGGCCATTTGTCATGGTCAAATGTATCAGAAGAGGATGATGCGTGCCTACAACAAGAAGGTTCGCCCGAGAGAATTCCGAGAGGGAAGAAGATCATGTCAATTCAAAATGACTTTCGAGGAAAATGGATGCCTAACTGGGAAGGGCCTTATGTTGTTAAGAAGACCTTTTCAGGAAGAGCGTTAATTCTGGAAGAAATGGATGGGAAAGAGTTGAGCAATCCAGTGAATTTAGATTTCGTCAAGAAGTATTACGCTTGAGAAAGGAGAAGAAAAAGAAAAAAAAAAGAAAAAGTGGAGTGAAAACTCGAAAGGGCGCTTCACATAATGAAATGCATATGGTGAAAACCTAAAAGGGCGCCCATGTAAAAAAAAAGAAAAAGAGGAAAAAATAAAAAGAAAAAAAGAGGAGGGTTCAAGATGGAAACTCGGAAATGGGAGTCTTGAAACCAAAAGAGGATATGAACTAAAAATCTTAAAAGGATGGTTCAGATGAATTTTGAGGATTAGGCATCCGACATGAGCGTCGTTACAGTTCAAGTGCTCCACTTCTAGTTATGAGGGAACTTCTTTTGCTCTGTTGGGAATTTCAGTCTGGCACAGGCAATGAGAGGTTTACCACGGTCGATAGGTTCTCGCATCATTCATACAGTTGGTGTTCAAGAATATTGCACTTTATATTACTTATATCTTTTTCTATTTTTCATGTTTGCCATGACTTTCAAAATTATTCTAATATCTTTTATGTTAATATATAATATTTTATTTCCTCCCTTCCTTTATTTCACGAGTATCCTTCAAATAGGTTGACATAGATCATTAAAATGCAAAAGATTTCTTGGTGTTACTATGACTTGACCCTTTAAGTGTAGGTTGTTTTGAGACAGAAATCGATCTCATCGGAAGGAAGTCTGTCACAGTTGAGACGGAAGGACATAGTATGCAAAGTTGACAAGATCTGCCCAGAAGATGACAAAGGCCCTCCGCATTGAAGTTCAACATAGAAGAACCAGTGGCGAAAACCTGTAAGGGCGCCTCAAAAGAAAAAGAAGAAAAAAAAGAAAAAAAAAAGAAAAAGAAAAAGGAAAGAAAAAAAAAGAAAAGAAATATTTGTCAAAGTGAAAACCCAAAATGGCACTTTGAAAAAGAAAATCTCTAAAGTGAAAACTCGGAAAAGCTCTTTAGAACAAAGTTTTGGAGAATATAAGGGTCAAACGGGAACCGGGTTAGACACAAGGAGTGACAACAAATGTTCCAAGACAAGAAGAAAGCAAAATGAAGACAAAGCAGGAAGCCGAGAGAAGAGGCATACGAACATTAATCATTCATCATGAATAGTTAGGCATCCTTAAGATAGGAGCATACTAACTAGCATCATCAAATCATAGTGTTTGTTTCTTTCAGGTATTTAGAACAAAACAACCAGAACCAGATTCCATGAGTCAAGAACCTTTTACTAATATTCCAGGCCAAGACGACGAAGATCGAAGGCATTCCAAGACTCAAAGCGAGGTGTCTGATGTCAAGATGACCAGAAAGCAAGACATCAGTTTCTGGGGTCCTCGAGATGAGGCATTACCCCAGGCCAAGACGATGAAGATCAAAGGCATGAAGACTCAAAGCGAGGTGTCTGATGTCAAGACAACCAGAAAGCAAGACATCAGTTTCTGGGGTCCTCAAGATGAGGCATTACCCTAGGCCAAGATGATGAAGATTTAAGGAATTCCAAGACTCAAAGTGAGGTATCTGATGTCAAGACGACCAGAAAGTAAGACATCAGTTTTCGGGGTCCTCAAGGCGAGAGACCACCCTATGCTGAGGCGATAAAGATCGAGGGCATTTTAGAAGACTCAAAACGAGGTGTCAAGATGATCGAGGATCGAGGTACCACTTTAAGGGCTTCATTTTCTTCAAGCCTTACACGAGAAGAATTCGGAGTTTCAGAAGTTTTGGAAGAGGAAGGGCGAACGGTTCTACTTAAGAAGGATTCGTAGCTTGGAATCTCCAGACAGGAAAGTCGGATAAAATTAGTGATTATCAATATACATCATTTTCTATTAGTTTTACTATCTATTTATATTTAAAAACCCAAAAGGTTATTAGTATATTCGGTTAATATAATACTATTATATATTACTTTATGATTTAAGAAGACACAAAAATATCATTAAGTTTTATTTTAATTTGTATTATATTAATTGTTATTTAGTTTGTTTTTTTATTATATTATTACTATCATTCTCATTATTTTATTATTATATTATTATTAAGTATTATTTTTTAAACTAAAAAACAAAAAAAAATTAAATAACAATAATAGCCCAAATGTTTTCTTACAGTCCATTTACAATAATTAACAGCCCAACCAAAAATATTAATTACATGCAGCCCAATAATGGCCCTAACTAGAAACCCTAATCTAATCTGATGTCTCTTGCGCAGTCACGTGCTGGCCGTCAGATCTAGAACAGATCTGACAGTCCAGATTACATTTCGAATGGAAACCCTAAGAGAAGCCCTAATCCTTTGCCATCGCCGTATCTTCAAGAACCTTTGGATCTGGCCTTCGATCTAATGGCCACGATCAACACAAGGAAGTCTCCACGCGCCCACGCTCTGGCTCTTGCCCTCCTCCACGTGCGAGTGAGTTGCAAGCGCGATTATCCCACTCTTCGAGACTGTCCAATTGCTTGCCTGCCAAAACCAGTCAGCACCCTCTGCCATCCTCTGCATCTGAGCTATTCATCTACTTACGATCCAATGGTCGTGATAGAGCCTTGCTCCCCAAGACAGTTCTCGCTCTGATCCCTCTATCTCCCTCGTCCGCCACGTTGCCATGCAACCAGAAATAAAAAAAATAGCAAAGTAACAAAAAAGCAAATCAAACCCAAAAAAGTAAGAAAATCAAGTGAAATATCAGCGAACTCCTGAGGGTCATAGGGCAGATTTTTTTTTTAGTTTTCTCATGTAACAAAAGATTGGTAATATAAAACCAAGAAACCCATATTGTAATTTAGTCGGATTGACAGTAATACAAAAAAAGAACCTTTCAGAGGTATTCTCTCTTCTTTCCATACATGCATGTTTTTTTTAAAAATAAGAGATAACCATTTTAGTCACTTAAAATAGTTTTCAACAATTGCATTTTGGTCACTAACCAAAATGTCACATTTCCAAATTCCATTTCCCAAAATTGATTCCACAAAAAAATATTATTTATTAAAAGATGATTTTTAAATATTTTCCCATATTTTTACCTTACTGAAAAATATATGGTCCTGAATTTGTAACGCCCCGGTTTTAGGGCTTAGCGGTTTAGAGGGTTTATTAGACGGTTCGGTGAACCGAAGAAGAGATTCGAGTCGATTTTGGGATCATATATTTTTGGTGTTGGAAAATTATGGAAAAATGCTTAAAAATCATTATTAATTATGTATTTAATAATGGTGGAATCAATTTTGAAAAATGGATTTTGGAAGATGGAGATTTTGGTTAGTGACCAAAATGAAAGTTTTGAAAACTGTGATTTTCTAGTGACTAAAATGAAAAGGGTCAAATACTTAGAATCTTTAATGAGCTATTTTACCAATTGGTTTCTGATGATTTCTCCCTTGATTTGACTTATTTTAACATGTGGTTTAATTAGTAATTAATGAGGATTTTGTTAAAAAGTTAGTTATCTTTTCTAAAACAAAAATCACGTCATTTTCTCTCAACTTTTTCTCTTTATTCTCTCCTCAGCCAAAAACTCAGTTTTTCATCAAATTTCCAGAAGTGAGGTGGTTTCTAACTTGATTTTATTGTTTCAAATGTTTTATAAAGATTATTTATACAAAATCTTACAATAAACTTCTGTTTTCTTAGCTTTTCACAAATCAATTGAGTGAGAAACTTCACAATAGGGGTAAGGTCTAAGATCTACTCTATTGTATGGTTCTTTATTGAAATTCCCAAGCATTTTATCCTTGTTTTTGTGTTTTCTAATCTGATTTTGATGATTTTCCAATGTTTAATTGAGTTATTTGGGGAAAATGAGTTGATTCACGAATTGGATCTGATTTCCAGTAAGTAAGGTTGCTTTGATTAATATTTGGATGTTTATTAATGTTGATAAGTGATTTTTATCAATGGAATCCCGAAACTTAAGAATCTCTATTTGTTTAGATTGTTAGTTTTGAGGTTTTGTGGTGTTTATATGGTTGTAAGGTTGCTGGAGGTGGTAGGTTGTTTTGAATCTGTTTATAGATGTGTTTTGGTGTTAAAAGTGATGTTAGTTTGATGGATGTTGGCTGGGTTGAGAATCGAAGTGTCTTGGTTATGTTTTCGGTTGTTGTGAATGGTTAATTGTGGAGGTTTTGTGATAATCCGAGAAGGATTGTGGTTGCTGCATTTGGAAAGCATTATGATGCATTAATCCTCTGTTGTTTTGTGGTAAAAATATGGGAGGTTGATCTAGAAGTGATTGGAGAAGCGTTGGAGGCTTCAGATTCTTGATTTCGAGTTGGCGAATGAGGTTTCGCGTATCGGTGAGTGAAAATGTGGTTTAAAGCATTTTTGACATTTTGGGAATAGAGTTTTGAGAGTTAAGGTAGAGCTTGAAATGCTTACCTATTCTCAAAAGTAAGTATAAAGTGGTTTTCTCTCTTGGTCGTGCTAGTTTGAAATGGTTTTATGCACTTGTTCTAATTTAAATGTTACCTACTGTTAAAGCATGTTTTAAAGTATTTGATATACTATTTTTAAGCATGAAATGCTGAAAGATGCACATGGTAAGTGATCCTAGTAAGTATGTGGTTTATACTTGTGTTTTAAAGCATGGTTGTTGCTTTGGAAATAGCATGGTTTAATGCTTGTTAAAAACAATGAGGTAAATTTTATTTGGTTAATTATATTGGCAAGTGATGTGGTTTTAAAATTGTTATCGGATATAGTTGGCCGACCATAGGATTGAGTGCACTGTAAATAAGTTGCCTTAGATGTTGATGGGTTTATACGGCGTACCGATTACTCAATCCAAGTACCCTAACGATACACGGGTTAAACAGTATTGAATACTCCTGTTAGTGGATTAAGCGTCTAACCGATAGTTGGGGTGGATGTGATAAGTGTTCAAAAGTACTATTTTTATTACCCATTTTACTCATATTATTGTTAGACTTAAGCTCATATTAGTTGCATAATTAGTTATTCATGCATTAATTCATGTTTCTTTCCACCGTTGAGCTTGATTACATAACTTGGTGATTTTTGTGGAAAAAGATGTTGCTTTGGTGTGTTTTTGTGTGTGTGCAGGATCACTTGCCAAAGCAAGGCTAGTGCTAGTTGCCAGGGCAATGCATGAAGGAGACGCCGAGCTAGTTGCCAGGGCAATGTATGAAGGAGACGCCGAGCCAGTTGCCATGGCAATTGTCGACAAGAGCAAAGGTGATATGGTAGTCGAAATTGATGACTATACAAGCCCAAGATGACGTGGAACAAAGCCCAAACCCAAAGGAATTTGATTGCCATGCAGAGATTAAAGAAGAATTAAATTCCAAGAAGATAGGAGAAGTTCTAGTAGGAATACAATTATAATAAAGAATTATATTCTTTAAAGATAATTTAATTCCAACTTAAACTCCTCCTCAAAGAAGGACTTTGGCCTAGCCCTATAAATAGCAAGGAGATTTCGACAATCCATATAGAGAAAAATAGAGAAATTTTGACAAGAGAGCAAGGGGGAGAGAGTTCGATTTCTTCTTCTTCTTTGCTTCCATTAGATTCATGGTTTGGGGATTATTCTTTGTATATCTTTTGAACCCAACCATGAACTAACTTGATTGGTTGGGGTTATTGTGTTTTGTTGTTGTGATAAACTATTGGATTTTGTTTAGGTAATAAGAGTTTGCACTTTTCTATTTCAAGGTTTATTCATTCTTGGTTCTTATTCTTGTTTTTGAAAGTGAATTGGGAGAGGATCTCAGAACTTCATCTATTTATCTAATATCGGGAGAGTTAGATTCAAGAAACGAATGAATATGATCTTTATTCAATCTATTGATGGTGAAGATTAATCCGGCTTAGGAATAAGTTAAGGATTTCAACGGCTAAGAGGAGCGCAAGATTGGTTGTTGTTCACCCTTGATTCACGCAGGGATGTATTATCAAGGCATGAACAAGTAGCTAGAGTTTCGACTTAGGGATAAGAAGAAACCATTGAAGAACGCTCCGCCGAACCTTAAAGTTGCTGCCCAGACGCCCAAGTAGTTGCCCAGGCAACCATCGATTAGTTGCCAAGGCAACCCCGCTGTGCAAGTTGCCACGGCAACTGAGTTGCCCTTGCACTCTTTTACCAAGACGATCCAATCGGCTATCACACCTCAACTCACGATAACCTGGCCTATTCTCTCTTTTTCTTCCATCTATTCTTTTAGTTTATTGCTTTTACTTTTCTCGTTAATTAAAACCTATATTATCAATTGTGTTTTTATTTTCACAGTGCAGTAACTTAAGCAAAGTGGCCCAAACCAATCCCTGTGGAGACGATACTCGATACTCATATCACTTTATTACTTGCGACGTGTATACTTGCACAATTGCGTAGCACTTATCACACACAACAAGTTTTTGGCGCCGTTACCGGGGATTGGCAATTGTTGTTAGTTGTTTTTGTTATTGCATTTTTTTCTCTTAGTTTTACTAACTTTTCTTTTTGTTTGTTTATCAAAAAAAAAAATTAGGTGCGCTACAAGTTAAGGGACATCAACATGTCGGGAAATAAAAGCCGATCTATTCGAGAGATGATGTTGGAAGATATGAATCAATCCAATCAAGAGTTTCTTGCACCCTTTGATGATTACCTATACCAACCGAGAAAAGCCCAAAGAACTTATACCGTGGAAAATTCTTGTGCTATGTGTGGAGAACATCATGTGTTTGAAAATTGCCCTCAGATTTTCGATGCATATAACTACATGGAGGACCATAGAGGGAACCAACAGCAAAATTCTTCATGGTATGGTCAAAAAGCTCAAAATTGTTTTTACCATAACAATTTTGCCGTAGCAACAGATATGCCATGGCAATGTAGTCCTTTTCAAGAGCATTCCAATTCCTTGGAGGAAACGTTACTAGCTTCATTGGCTAGACTTGACAGATCAATTGAAGAGATTCGAGAACTATCAAAATCTATGGATACGAGGATAGCTCAGTGGGATGCAACCTTAGGGGATTCAGAAGATCAATTGGGGAGATCCACTTATGTCATGGATAACATGCACCAACAATTCATTCCTAGGGATACTGACGTCCCAAGGCAAGAGGATAAAAAGCAATGCAAAGAAAGCTCTTCGATGTGTGGGGAACAACTAGAACCTCAAAGTCAAGAGGATGCCAATGAGAGAGACTGTCCAACACATGATGAGCCTAAAACAAATTGCCTCAGCAATGATTGAGGAGCCTGAACAGAGCAAGGCCGCGACAACACTCAGTGAAACCGAGAACAACAATTCTACAGTAAATTCTGAGGAACCTAATGCCCAGAAGGTTACAACGTTGATGTTGAAGCAGGAATCTGTAGATTGCTCTCATCTACAATTGCCACGGCAATTACACGACCACATGCAAGATCAACGAGATGATAATACTTTGCCAATGGAATATGAGCAGGTAATGGTTGAACGTTTTGAATTCTTTAAAAACTCACCTCGTCCATTGCAGGTATGTCTTGAGGAACCGAGGTTGGTAGATTTGAAGCCATCGAAATTTCTACTGATGGAGATGTTTGAGAGGCCAAAAGAAAAAGGTGTTTGGATTCATAAAGCTCTTCAGAAAATTGATTCTTCCCTTGACTTAAAGCAAAATTTGACAACTGATTGCCACGGCAATTGGCTTGAGCAGCAATTGCCACGACAACAAAGGCTACATCCAACCATGATACAAGTCGACAAGAATGAGGTAATTGAATGGTTGAGAATGGATATAATTTTTCATATTAATATATTTGTGCCTTCAGGAATAGTAGCAAGGTGGAGAGTATACATGGACTACAAGCGAACAAAGAAGAAAGACACCTCCACCATGGTAATGCAAAAGGGAGTAGCTGGGAGCACATTGGCCCAACTCTTTTTGGGCAATATTGTCACCCGATGGAAGGTACGGATGGACTATAAGAAGTATCGGAAACGACTCTCCTCAAGTTTTCTCAGATATGCAGTAACATTAGAAGTGGTCACTTTAGGAGATGCCTGAGCATGCTCTCCTTTCAATATTTTCTTTTTATTTTCATTTTTATTTTTAGGAGATATTTTATTTTTCTTCATTATCATTAGTTTCAAGGTTTTCTTTATTTTTTTTCCACAACAAGACTCACAACCACCATGCTAAGGAAATTTACTGCCGACTACTTGCCACAGCAACCACAACAGAAACTGGCGATGCCTAGGCAACAACAATGGCTTCGGCAACTACTGATGCCCATGCAAGTGAACCTGCATCGGCAAACATAGATCAAATCAAAGCAATGCTATTCACGCGGCACCAGCATTCAACCACCAACTGAAAAATGAAACAAGCAAACGGCACGAAGGAAACTTATCACTCGAGGTGACGACCTCTCTGACTAACTCATTTCATTTAGTTTCTTTTAAATTTTGTTTCACTCTTACATGCATTGAGGACAATGCTTCTCTCGAGTTTGGGGGGTGTTGGTTTCTAGTTAGCTTCATGTTTAGTTGCATTCATCGTTAGCAATCACATATAGGTTGCATATGTTACTTGCCATGCCTTTAATTGGATTTAATTGCTTAAGACTTGTTGAATATCCAATGATGAATTTTTGCCACTGCACTTAATTGAAATAACCTTTAATTTTGGATTGCATGAAAAGAACTTAGAATTTTACTATGATGCTGAATTTTTTTACACGGTTGTGGCTTGTTGATTGAAAGAAACTTAGTGAACTTAGGTTGCTTAAAATTTGGGTAAATTTGAAAATTAAAAGTTAAATTCTTGCTAGAGGTGCCTGAAACTGGCTCTAGTAGTTAATACACATTAAAAAATCGCTAGAGGTGCCCGAAATTGGCTATAGTCGACTAAAATAAAATGAGAAATTGCTTACTTTGCTAGAGGTGCCTGAAATTGGCTCAAGTGAAAATAAAAATAAATGCCCCGATAATTAAATTGATAAAAGCCTATTGTTCACATAGAATCTTGAAAATCAACTTGTACACAACTACGCACACACATTGTCACGAGCATTATAGTTTTGTTCAGGGTGATTTTTGTGCTATCTGAAAAATTAAAAGGTGATCATACATTGTGCCACGGTTCCGAGGCTTGAATTCAAGTTTGAAGCATGTCTTTGATGATTAAAGTCTTGGCAGGTAATTGTTAGTTTGCATTGCTTGAGGACAAGCAATAGTTTGAGTTTGAGGGCGTGATAAGTGTTCAAAAGTACTATTTTTATTACCCTTTTTACTCATATTATTGTTAGACTTAAGCTTATATTAGTTGCATAATTAGTTATTCATGCATTAATTCATGTTTCTTTCCACCGTTTAGCTTGATTACATAACTTGGTGATTTTTGTGGAAAAAGATGCTGCTTTGGTTTGTTTTTGTGTGTGTGCAGGATCACTTGCCAAACCAAGGCTAGTGCTAGTTGCCAGGGCAATGCATGAAGGAGACGCCGAGCTAGTTGCCAGGGCAATGTATGAAGGAGACGCCGAGCCAGTTGCCATGGCAATTGTCGACAAGAGCAAAGGTGATATGGTAGTCGAAATTGATGACTATACAAGCCCAAGATGACGTGGAACAAAGCCCAAACCCAAAGGAATTTGATTGCCATGCAGAGATTAAAGAAGAATTAAATTCCAAGAAGATAGGAGAAGTTCTAGTAGGAATACAATTATAATAAAGAATTATATTCTTTAAAGATAATTTAATTCCAACTTAAACTCCTCCTCAAAGAAGGACTTTGGCCTAGCCCTATAAATAGCAAGGAGATTTCGACAATCCATATAGAGAAAATAGAGAAATTTCGACAAGAGAGCAAGGGGGAGAGAGTTCGATTTCTTCTTCTTCTTTGCTTCCATTAGATTCATGGTTTGGGGATTATTCTTTGTATATCTTTTGAACCCAACCATGAACTAACTTGATTGGTTGGGGTTATTGTGTTTTGTTGTTGTGAGAAACTATTGGATTTTGTTTAGGTAATAAGAGTTTGCACTTTTCTATTTCAAGGTTTATTCATTCTTGGTTCTTATTCTTGTTTGTGAGTGAATTGGGAGAGGATCTCGTAACTTCATCTATTTATCTAATATCGGGAGAGTTAGATTCAAGAAACGAATGAATATGATCTTTATTCAATCTATTGATGGTGAAGATTAATCCGGCTTAGGAATAAGTTAAGGATTTCAACGGCTAAGAGGAGCGCAAGATTGGTTGTTGTTCACCCTTGATTCACGCAGGGATGTATTATCAAGGCATGAACAAGTAGCTAGAGTTTCGACTTAGGGATAAGAAGAAACCATTGAAGAACGCTCCGCCGAACCTTGAAGTTGCTGCCCAGACGCCCAAGTAGTTGCCCCCAGCAACCATCGATTAGTTGCCAAGGCAACCCGCTGCAAGTTGCCACGGCAACCGAAAGTTGCCCGTGCACTCTTTTACCAAGATGATCCAATCGGCTATCACACCTCAACTCACGATAACCTGGCCTATTCTCTCTTTTTCTTTCATCTATTCTTTTAGTTTATTGCTTTTACTTTTCTCATTAATTAAAACCTATATTATCAATTGTGTTTTTATTTTCACAAAGGCAAAGAACTTAAGCAAAGTGACCCAAACCAATCCCTGTGGAGACGATACTCGATACTCATATCACTTTATTACTTGCGACGTGTATACTTGCACAATTGCGTAGCACTAATCACACGCAACAAGTTTTTGGCGCCGTTGCCGGGGATTGGCAATTGGTGTTAGTTGTTTTTGTTATTGCATTTTTTTCTCTTAGTTTTACTAACTTTTCTTTTTGTTTGTTTATCAAAAAAAAATTAGGTGCGCTACAAGTTAAGGGACATCAACATGTCGGGAAATAAAAGCCGATATATTCGAGAGATGATGTTGGAAGATATGAATCAATCCAATCAAGAGTTTCTTGCACCCTTTGATGATTACCAATACCAACCGAGAAAAGCCCAAAGAACTTATACCGTGGAAAATTCTTGTGCTATGTGTGGAGAACATCATGTGTTTGAAAATTACCCTCACATTTTCGGTGCATATAACTACATGGAGGACCATAGAGGGAACCAGCAGCAAAATTCTTCATGGTATGGTCAAAAAGCTCAAAATTTTTTTTACCATAACAATTTTGCCGCAGCAACAGATATGCCATGGCAATGTAGTCCTTTTCAAGAGCATTCCAATTCCTTGGAGGAAACGTTACTAGCTTCCTTGGCTAGACTTGACGGATCAGTTGAAGAGATTTGAGAACTATCAAAATCTATGGAGACGAGGATAGCTCAGTGGGATGCAACCTTAGGGGATTCAGAAGATCAATTGGGGAGATCCACATATGTCATGGATAACATGCACCAACAATTCATTCCTAGGGATACTGACGTCCCAAGGCAAAAGGATAAGAAGCAATGCAAAGAAAGCTCTCCGATGTGTGGGGAACAACTAGAACCTCAAAGTCAAGAGGATGCCAATGAGAGAGACTGCCCAACACATGATGAGCCTGAACAACAAATTGCCTCAGCAATGATTGAGGAGCCTGAACAGAGCAATGCCGCGACAACACTCAGTGAAACCGAGAACAACAATACTACGAAGAAATTCGAGGAACCTAATGCCCGTAAGCTTACAACGTAGATGTTGAAGCAGGAATCTGAGATTGCTCTCATCTACAATTGCCACGGCAATTACACGACCACATGCAAGATCAACGAGATGATAATACTTTGCCAATGGAATATGAGCAGGTAATGGTTGAACCTTTTGAATTCTTTAAAAACTCACCTCGTCCATTGCAGGTATGTCTTGAGGAACCGAGGTTGGTAGATTTGAAGCCATCGAAAATCTCTACCGATGGAGATGTTTGAGAGGCCAAAAGAAAAAGGTGTTTGGATTCATAAAGCTCTTGAGAAAATTGATTCTTCCCTTGACTTAAAGCAAAATTTGACAATCGATTGCCACGACAATTGGCTTGAGCAGCAATTGCCACGACAACAAAGGCTACATCCAACCATGATAGAAGTCGACAAGAATGAGGTAATTGAATGGTTGAGAATGGATATAATTTTTCCTATTAATATATTTGTGCCTTCGGGAATAGTAGCAAGGTGGAGAGTATACATGGACTACAGTTTAACAAAGAAGAAAGACACCTCCACCATGGTAATGCAAAGGGAGTAGCTGGGAGCACATTGGCCCAACTCTTTTTGGGCAATATTGTCACCCGATGGAGGGTACGGATGGACTATAAGAAGTATCGTAAAACGACTCTCCTCAAGTTTTCGGATATATGCAAGAACATTAGAAGTGGTCACTTTAGGAGATGCCTGAGCATGCTCTCCTTTCAATATTTTCTTTTTATTTTCATTTTTATTTTTATGAGATATTTTATTTTTCTTCATTATCTTTAGTTTCCAGGTTTTCTTTATTTTTTTTCCACAACAAGACTCACAACCACCATGCTAAGGAAATTTACTGCCGACTACTTGCCACAAAGAACCACAATGAAAATGGCGATGCCGATGCCCAAGCAACAACAATGGCTTCGGCAACTACTGATGCCCATGCAAGTGAACCTGCATCGGCAAACACGGATCAAATCAAAGCAATGCTATTCACGCGGCACCAGCATTCAACCACCAACTGAAAAATGAAACAAGCAAACGGCACGAAGGAAACTTATCACTCGAGGTGACGACCTCTATGACTAACTCATTTCATTTAGTTTCTTTTAAATTTTGTTTCACTCTTACATGCATTGAGGACAATGCTTCTCTCGAGTTTGGGGGGGTGTTGGTTTCTAGTTAGCTTCATGTTTAGTTGCATTCATCGTTAGCAATCACATATAGGTTGCATATGTTACTTGCCATGCCTTTAATTTGATTTAATTGCTTAAAACTTGTTGAATATCCAATGATGAATTTTTGCCACTGCACTTAATTGAAATAACCTTTAATTTTAGGATTACGTGAAAAGACCTTAGAATTTTACTATGATGCTGAATTTTTTTTACACGGTTGTGGCTTGTTGATTGAAAGAAACTTAGTGAACTTAGGTTGCTTAAAATTTGGGTAAATTTGAAAATTAAAAGTTAAATTCTTGCTAGAGGTGCCTTAAACTGGCTCTAGTAGTTAATACACATTAAAGAATCGCTAGAGGTGACCGAAATTTGCTCTAGTCAACTAAAATAAAATGAGAAATTGCTTACTTTGCTAGAGGTGCCTGAAATTGGCTCTAGTGAAAATAAAAATAAATGCCCCGATAATTAAATTGATAAAAGCCTATTGTTCACATAGAATCTTGAAAATCAACTTGTACACAACTACGCACACACATTGTCACGAGCATTATAGTTTTGTTCAGGGTGATTTTTGTGCTATCTGAAAAAATGAAAGGTGATCATACATTGTGCCACGGTTCCGAGGCTTGAATTCAAGTTTGAAGCATGTCTTTGATGATTAAAGTCTTGGCAGGTAATTGTTAGTTTGCATTGCTTGAGGACAAGCAATAGTTCGAGTTTAGGGGCGTGATAAGTGTTCAAAAGTACTATTTTTATTACCCTTTTTACTCATATTATTGTTAGACTTAAGCTCATATTAGTTGCATAATTAGTTATTCATGCATTAATTCATATTTCTTTCCACCGTTGAGCTTGATTACATAACTTGGTGATTTTTGTGGAAAAAGATGCTGCTTTGGTGTGTTTTTGTGTGTGTGCAGGATCACTTGCCAAAGCAAGGCTAGTGCTAGTTGCCAGGGCAATGCATGAAGGAGACGCCGAGCTAGTTGCCAGGGCAATGCATGAAGGAGACGCCGAGCCAGTTGCCATGGAAATTGTCGACAATAGCAAAGGTGATATGGTAGTCGAAATTGATGACTATACAAGCCCAAGATGACGTGGAACAAAGCCCAAACCCAAAGGAATTTGATTGCCATGCAGATATTAAAGAAGAATTAAATTCCAAGAAGATATGAGAAGTTCTAGTAGGAATACAATTATAATAAAGAATTATATTCTTTAAAGATAATTTAATTCCAACTTAAACTCCTCCTCAAAGAAGGACTTTGGCCTAGCCCTATAAATAACAAGGAGATTTCGACAATCCATATAGAGAAAAATAGAGAAATTTCGACAAGAGAGCAAGGGGGAGAGAGTTCGATTTCTTCTTCTTCTTCTTTGTTTCCATTAGATTCATGGTTAGGGGATTATTCTTTGTATATCTTTTGAACCCAACCATGAACTAACTTGATTGGTTGGGGTTATTGTGTTTTGTTGTTGTGAGAAACTATTGGATTTTGTTTAGGTAATAAGAGTTTGCACTTTTCTATTTCAAGGTTTATTCATTCTTGGTTCTTATTCTTGTTTGTGAGTGAATTGGGAGAGGATCTCGTAACTTCATCTATTTATCTAATATCGGGAGAGTTAGATTCAAGAAACGAATGAATATGATCTTTATTCAATCTATTGATGGTGAAGATTAATCCGGCTTAGGAATAAGTTAAGGATTTCAACGGCTAAGAGGAGCGCAAGATTGGTTGTTGTTCACCCTTGATTCACGCAGGGATGTATTATCAAGGCATGCACAAGTAGCTAGAGTTTCGACTTAGGGATAAGAAGAAACCATTGAAGAACGCTCCGCCGAACCTTGAAGTTGCTGCCCAGACGCCCAAGTAGTTGCCCAGCTAGTTGCCCAGGCAACCATCGATTAGTTGCCAAGGCAACCCCGCTGTGCAAGTTGCCACGGCAACTGAGTTGCCCTTGCACTCTTTTACCAAGATGATCCAATCGGCTATCACACCTCAACTCACGATAACCTGGCCTATTCTCTCTTTTTCTTTCATCTATTCTTTTAGTTTATTGCTTTTACTTTTCTCATTAATTAAAACCTATATTATCAATTGTGTTTTTATTTTTCACGGTCTGATAACTTAAGCAAAGTGGCCCAAACCAATCCCTGTGGAGACGATACTCGATACTCATATCACTTTATTACTTATGGCGTGTATACTTGCACAATTACGTAGCACTTATCACACGCAACAAGTTTTTGGCGCCGTTGCCGGGGATTGGCAATTGGTGTTAGTTGTTTTTGTTATTGCATTTTTTTCTCTTAGTTTTACTAACTTTTCTTTTGTTTGTTTATCAAAAAAAAATTAGGTGCGCTACAAGTTAAGGGACATCAACATGTCGGGAAATAAAAGCCGATCTATTCGAGAGATGATGTTGGAAGATATGAATCAATCCAATCAAGAGTTTCTTGCACCCTTTGATGATTACCTATACCAACCGAGAAAAGCCCAAAGAACTTATACCGTGGAAAATTCTTGTGCTATGTGTGGAGAACATCATGTGTTTGAAAATTGCCCTCACATTTTCGGTGCATATAACTACATGGAGGACCACAGAGGGAACCAACAGCAAAATTCTTCATGGTATGGTCAAAAAGCTCAAAAATTTTTTACCATAACAATTTTGCCGCAAGAATGAGATATGCCATGGCAATGTAGTCCTTTTCAAGAGCATTCCAATTCCTTGGAGGAAACGTTACTAGCTTCCTTGGCTAGACTTGACGGATCAATTGAAGAGATTCGAGAACTATCAAAATCTATGGATACGAGGATAGCTCAGTGGGATGCAACCTTAGGGGATTCAGAAGATCAATTGGGGAGATCCACATATGTCATGGATAACATGCACCAACAATTCATTCCTAGGGATACTGACGTCCCAAGGCAAGAGGATAAGAAGCAATGCAAAGAAAGCTCTCCGATGTGTGGGGAACAACTAGAACCTCAAAGTCAAGAGGATGCCAATGAGAGAGACTGCCCAACACATGATGAGCCTGAACAACAAATTGCCTCGGCAATGATTGAGGAGCCTGAACAGAGCAATGCCGCGACAACACTCAGTGAAACCGAGAACAACAATACTACAGTAAATTCTGAGGAACCTAATGCCCAGAAGGTTACAACGTTGATGTTGAAGCAAGGAATCGGAGATTGCTCTCATCTACAATTGCCACGGCAATTACACGACCACATGCAAGATCAACGAGATGATAATACTTTGCCAATGGAATATGAGCAGGTAATGGTTGAACCTTTTGAATTCTTTAAAAACTCACCTCGTCCATTGCAGGTATGTCTTGAGGAACCGAGGTTGGTAGATTTGAAGCCATCGAAATCTCTACTGATGGAGATGTTTGAGAGGCCAAAAGAAAAAGGTGTTTGGATTCATAAAGCTCTTCAGAAAATTGATTCTTCCTTGACTTAAAGCAAAATTTGACAACTGATTGCCACGACAATTGGCTTGAGCAGCAATTGCCACGACAACAAAGGCTACATCCAACCATGATAGAAGTCGACAAGAATGAGGTAATTGAATGGTTGAGAATGGATATAATTTTTCCTATTAATATATTTGTGCCTTAAGGAATAGTAGCAAGGTGGAGAGTATACATGGACTAAGTTTAACAAAGAAGAAAGAAACACCTCCACCATGGTAATGCAAAGGGAGTAGCTGGGAGCACATTGGCCCAACTCTTTTTGGGCAATATTGTCACCCGATGGAGGGTACGGATGGACTATAAGAAGTATCGAAACGACTCTCCTCAAGTTTTTCAGATATGCAAGTAACATTAGAAGTGGTCACTTTAGGAGATGCCTGAGCATGCTCTCCTTTCAATATTTTCTTTTTATTTTTATTTTTATTTTTATTTTTAGGAGATATTTTATTTTTCTTCATTATCTTTAGTTTCCAGGTTTTCTTTATTTTTTTCCACAACAAGACTCACAACCACCATGCTAAGGAAATTTATCACGACTACTTGCCACAAAGAACCACAATGTAAATCAAGCGATGCCCAGGCAACAACAATGGCTTCGGTAACTACTGATGCCCATGCAAGTGAACCTGCATCGGCAAACACGGATCAAATCAAAGCAATGCTATTCACGCGGCACCAGCATTCAACCACCAACTAAAAAATGAAACAAGCAAACGGCACGAACGAAACTTACCACTCGAGGTGACGACCTCTCTGACTAACTCATTTCATTTAGTTTCTTTTAAATTTTGTTTCACTCTTACATGCATTGAGGACAATGCTTCTCTCGAGTTTGGGGGGGGTGTTGGTTTCTAGTTAGCTTCATGTTTAGTTGCATTCATCGTTAGCAATCACATATAGGTTGCATATGTTACTTGCCATGCCTTTAATTTGATTTAATTGCTTAAAACTTGTTGAATATCCAATGATGAATTTTTGCCACTGCACTTAATTGAAATAACCTTTAATTTTAGGATTGCATGAAAAGAACTTAGAATTTTACTATGATGCTGAATTTTTTTTACACGGTTGTGGCTTGTTGATTGAAAGAAACTTAGTGAACTTAGGTTGCTTAAAATTTGGGTAAATTTGAAAATTAAAAGTTAAATTCTTGCTAGAGGTGCCTTAAACTGGCTCTAGTAGTTAATACACATTAAAGAATCGCTAGAGGTGACCGAAATTTGCTCTAGTCAACTAAAATAAAATGAGAAATTGCTTACTTTGCTAGAGGTGCCTGAAATTGGCTCTAGTGAAAATAAAAATAAATGCCCCGATAATTAAATTGATAAAAGCCTATTGTTCACATAGAATCTTGAAAATCAACTTGTACACAACTACGCACACACATTGTCACGAGCATTATAGTTTTGTTCAGGGTGATTTTTGTGCTATCTGAAAAAATGAAAGGTGATCATACATTGTGCCACAGTCCGAGGCTTGAATTCAAGTTTGAAGCATGTCTTTGATGATTAAAGTCTTGGCGGTAATTGTTAGTTTGCATTGCTTGAGGACAAGCAATAGTTCGAGTTTGGGGCGTGATAAGTGTTCAAAAGTACTATTTTTATTACCCTTTTACTTATATTATTGTTAGACTTAAGCTCATATTAGTTGCATAATTAGTTATTCATGCATTAATTCATATTTCTTTCCACCGTTGAGCTTGATTACATAACTTGGTGATTTTTGTGGAAAAAGATGCTGCTTTGGTGTGTTTTTGTGTGTGTCTTTGGATCACTTGCCAAAGCAAGGCTAGTGCTAGTTGCAGGGCAATGCATGAAGGAGGCAGGAGCTAGCAGGGCAATGCATGAAGGAGACTGAGCCGAGGCAGTTGCCATGGAAATTGTCGACAATAGCAAAGGTGATATGGTAGTCGAAATTGATGACTATACAAGCCCAAGATGACGTGGAACAAAGCCCAAACCCAAAGGAATTTGATTGCCATGCAGATATTAAAGAAGAATTAAATTCAAGAAGATATGAGAAGTTCTAGTAGGAATACAATTATAATAAAGAATTATATTCTTTAAAGATAATTTAATTCCAACTTAAACTCCTCCTCAAAGAAGGACTTTGGCCTAGCCCTATAAATAACAAGGAGATTTGACAATCCATATAGAGAAAAATAGAGAATTTCGACAAGACAAGAGAGCAAGGGGAGAGAGTTGATTTCTTCTTCTTCTTCTTTGTTTCCATTAGATTCATGGTTGGGGATTATTCTTTGTATATCTTTTGAACCCAACCATGAACTAACTTGATTGGTTGGGGTTATTGTGTTTTGTTGTTGTGAGAAACTATTGGTTTTTGTTTAGGTAATAAGAGTTTGCACTTTTCTATTTCAAGGTTTATTCATTCTTGGTTCTTATTCTTGTTTTGAGTGAATTGGGAGAGGATCTCGTAATTTCATCTATTTATCTAATATCGGGAGAGTTAGATTCAAGAAACGAATGAATATGATCTTTATTCAATCTATTGATGGTGAAGATTAATCCGGCTTAGGAATAAGTTAAGGATTTCAACGGCTAAGAGGAGCGCAAGATTGGTTGTTGTTCACCCTTGATTCACGCAGGATGTATTATCAAGGCATGCACAAGTAGCTAGAGTTTCGACTTAGGGATAAGAAGAAACCATTGAAGAACGCTCCGCCTGAACCTTGAAGTTGCTGCCCAGACGCCCAAGTAGTTGCCCAACTAGTTGCCCAGGCAACCATCGATTAGTTGCCAAGGCAAACCCTTGCAGTGCAAGTTGCCACGGCAACGAGTTGCCCTTGCACTCTTTTACCAGGACGATCCAATCGGCTACCACACCTCAACTCACGATAACCTGGCCTATTCTCTCTTTTTCTTTCATCTATTCTTTTAGTTTATTGCTTTTACTTTTCTCGTTAATTAAAACCTATATTATCAATTGTGTTTTTATTTTCACAGTGCAGTAACTTAAGCAAAGTGGCCCAAACCAATCCCTGTGGAGACGATACTCGATACTCATATCACTTTATTACTTGCGACGTGTATACTTGCACAATTACGTAGCACTTATCACACGCAACAAGTTTTTGGCGCCGTTGCCGGGGATTGGCAATTGGTGTTAGTTGTTTTTGTTATTGCATTTTTTTCTCTTAGTTTTACTAACTTTTCTTTTTGTTTGTTTGTCAAAAAAAAATTAGGTGCGCTACAAGTTAAGGGACATCAACATGTCGGGAAATAAAAGCCGATCTATTCGAGAGATGATGTTGGAAGATATGAATCAATCCAATCAAGAGTTTCTTGCACCCTTTGATGATTACCTATACCAACCGAGAAAAGCCCAAAGAACTTATACCGTGGAAAATTCTTGTGCTATGTGTGGAGAACATCATGTGTTTGAAAATTGCCCTCACATTTTCGGTGCATATAACTACATGGAGGACCACAGAGGGAACCAACAGCAAAATTCTTCATGGTATGGTCAAAAAGCTCAAAAATTTTTTACCATAACAATTTTGCCGCAGCAACAGATATGCCATGGCAATGTAGTCCTTTTCAAGAGCATTCCAATTCCTTGGAGGAAACGTTACTAGCTTCCTTGGCTAGACTTGACGGATCAATTGAAGAGATTCGAGAATTATCAAAATCTATGGATACGAGGATAGCTCAGTGGGATGCAACCTTAGGGGATTCAGAAGATCAATTGGGGAGATCCACATATGTCATGGATAACATGCACCAACAATTCATTCCTAGGGATACTGAAGTCCCAAGGCAAGAGGATAAGAAGCAATGCAAAGAAAGCTCTCCGATGTGTGGGGAACAACTAGAACCTCAAAGTCAAGAGGATGCCAATGAGAGAGACTGCCCAACACATGATGAGCCTGAACAACAAATTACCTCAGCAATGATTGAGGAGCCTGAACAGAGCAATGCCGCGACAACACTCAGTGAAACCGAGAACAACAATACTACAGTAAATTCTGAGGAACCTAATGCCCAGAAGGTTACAACGTTGATGTTGAAGCAGGAATCTGTAGATTGCTCTCATCTACAATTGCCACGGCAATTACACGACCACGTGCAAGATCAACGAGATGATAATACTTTGCCAATGGAATATGAGCAGGTAATGGTTGAACCTTTTGAATTCTTTAAAAACTCACCTCATCCATTGCAGGTATGTCTTGAGGAACCGAGGTTGGTAGATTTGAAGCCATCGAAATCTCTATTGATGGAGATGTTTGAGAGGCCAAAAGAAAAAGGTGTTTGGATTCGTAAAGCTCTTCAGAAAATTGATTCTTCCCTTGACTTAAAGCAAAATTTGACAACTGATTGCCACGGCAATTGGCTTGAGCAGCAATTGCCACGACAACAAAGGCTACATCCAACCATGATAGAAGTCGACAAGAATGAGGTAATTGAATGGTTGAGAATGGATATAATTTTTCCTATTAATATATTTGTGCCTTCAGGAATAGTAGCAAGGTGGAGAGTATACATGGACTACAAGCGAACAAAGAAGAAAGACACCTCCACCATGGTAATGCAAAAGGGAGTAGCTGGGAGCACATTGGCCCAACTCTTTTTGGGCAATATTGTCACCCGATGGAGGGTACAGATGGACTATAAGAAGTATCGGAAACGACTCTCCTCAAGTTTTCTCAGATATGCAGTAACATTAGAAGTGGTCACTTTAGGAGATGCCTGAGCATGCTCTCCTTTCAATATTTTCTTTTTATTTTTATTTTTATTTTTATTTTTAGGAGATATTTTATTTTTCTTCATTATCTTTAGTTTCCAGGTTTTCTTTATTTTTTTCCACAACAAGACTCACAACCACCATGCTAAGGAAATTTACTGCCGGCTACTTGCCACAGTAACCACAACAGAAACTGGCGATGCCCAGGCAACAACAATGGCTTCGGTAACTACTGATGCCCATGCAAGTGAACCTGCATCGGCAAACACGGATCAAATCAAAGCAATGCTATTCACGCGGCACCAGCATTCAACCACCAACTAAAAAATGAAACAAGCAAACGGCACGAACGAAACTTACCACTCGAGGTGACGACCTCTCTGACTAACTCATTTCATTTAGTTTCTTTTAAATTTTGTTTCACTCTTACATGCATTGAGGACAATGCTTCTCTCGAGTTTGGGGGGGGTGTTGGTTTCTAGTTAGCTTCATGTTTAGTTGCATTCATCGTTAGCAATCACATATAGGTTGCATATGTTACTTGCCATGCCTTTAATTGGATTTAATTGCTTAAGACTTGTTCAATATCCAATGATGAATTTTTGCCACTGCACTTAATTGAAATAACCTTTAGTTTTAGGATTGCATGAAAAGAACTTAGAATTTTACTATGATGCTGAATTTTTTTTACACGGTTGTGGCTTGTTGATTGAAAGAAACTTAGTGAACTTAGGTTGCTTAATATTTGGGTAAATTTGAAAATTAAAAGTTAAATTCTTGCTAGAGGTGCCTGAAACTGGCTCTAGTAGTTAATACACATTAAAGAATCGCTAGAGGTGCCCGAAATTGGCTCTAGTCGACTAAAATAAAATGAGAAATTGCTTACTTTGCTAGAGGTGCCTGAAATTGGCTCTAGTGAAAATAAAAATAAATGCCCCGATAATTAAATTGATAAAAGCCTATTGTTCACATAGAATCTTGAAAATCAACTTGTACACAACTACGCACACACATTGTCACGAGCATTATAGTTTTGTTCAGGGTGATTTTTGTGCTATCTGAAAAATTAAAAGGTGATCATACATTGTGCCACGGTTCCGAGGCTTGAATTCAAGTTTGAAGCATGTCTTTGATGATTAAAGTCTTGGCAGGTAATTGTTAGTTTGCATTTCTTGAGGACAAGCAATAGTTCGAGTTTGGGGGCGTGATAAGTGTTCAAAAGTACTATTTTTATTACCCTTTTTACTTATATTATTGTTAGACTTAAGCTCATATTAGTTGCATAATTAGTTATTCATGCATTAATTCATGTTTCTTTCCACCGTTGAGCTTGATTACATAACTTGGTGATTTTTGTGGAAAAAGATGCTGCTTTGGTGTGTTTTTGTGTGTGTGCTGGATCACTTGCCAAAGCAAGGCTAGTGCTAGTTGCCAGGGCAATGCATGAAGGAGACGCCGAGCCAGTTGCCATGGCAATTGTCGACAAGAGCAAAGGTGATATGGTAGTCGAAATTGATGACTATACAAGCCCAAGATGACGTGGAACAAAGCCCAAACCCAAAGGAATTTGATTGCCATGCAGAGATTAAAGAAGAATTAAATTCCAAGAAGATAGGAGAAGTTCTAGTAGGAATACAATTATAATAAAGAATTATATTCTTTAAAGATAATTTAATTCCAACTTAAACTCCTCCTCAAAGAAGGACTTTGGCCTAGCCCTATAAATAGCAAGAAGATTTCGACAATCCATATAGAGAGAGCAAGAGGGAATTTCGACAAGACCAAGAGAGGAAGCAAAGGGGAATTTTCGACAAGCTTCATCTTTTCTTCCTTGTTCGATTGGGTTCATGCTAGGGATTGTTTATCTTGTGTTTCTTTGGAACCTAGCCATGAACTAAATCAATTTGGCTATGGTTATTGAGTTTTATGGTTGTGAGAAACTATTGGTTTTTGTTTAGGTAATAAGAGTTTGTACTTTTCTATTTCAAGGTTTATTCATTCTTGGTTCTTATTATTGTTTGCGAGTGAATTGGGAGAGGATCTCGTGATTTCATTTATTTATCTAATATCGGGAGAGTTAGATTCAAGAAACGAATGAATATGATCTTTATTCAATCCAATGATGGTGAAGATTAATCCGGCTTAGGAATAAGTTTAGGATTTCAACGGCTAAGAGGAGCGCAAGATTGGTTGTTGTTCACCCTTGATTCACGCAGGGATGTATTATCAAGGCATGCACAAGTAGCTAGAGTTTCGACTTAGGGATAAGAAGAAACCATTGAAGAACGCTCTGCTGAACCTTGAAGGTTGCTGCCCAGACGCCCAAGTAGTTGCCCAACTAGTCGCCCAGGCAACCATCGATTAGTTGCCAAGGCAACCCCGTTGTGCAAGTTGCCACGGCAACTGAGTTGCCCGTGCACTCTTTTACCAAGATGATCCAATCGGCTATCACACCTCAACTCACGATAACCTGGCCTATCTCTCTCATTTGAATTCATCCTTTCTTTTACTTTATTTGCTTTCTAGATTAGTTAAACTTCTATAATCTTTTACTTGTGTTTTTACTTTTTACAGTGCAAGAGACTAGATTCTTAAAGTAGCACCAATCCCTGTGGAGACGATATCTTTTATACTATAACTTGCGATGTGTATACTTGCACATTTGCGTAGCACTTATTACGCGCAACAAGTTTTTGGCGCCGTTGCCGGGGATTGGCAATTGGTGTTAGTTGTTTTTGTTATTGCATTTTTTTTCTCTTAGTTTTACTAACTTTTCTTTTTGTTTGTTTATCAAAAAAAAATTAGGTGCGCTACAAGTTAAGGGACATCAACATGTCGGGAAATAAAAGCCGATATATTCGAGAGATGATGTTGGAAGATATGAATCAATCCAATCAAGAGTTTCTTGCACCCTTTGATGATTACCAATACCAACCGAGAAAAGCCCAAAGAACTTATACCGTGGAAAATTCTTGTGCTATGTGTGGAGAACATCATGTGTTTGAAAATTACCCTCACATTTTCGGTGCATATAACTACATGGAGGACCATAGAGGGAACCAGCAGCAAAATTCTTCATGGTATGGTCAAAAAGCTCAAAATTTTTTTTACCATAACAATTTTGTTTTGCAAAGAACAGATATGCCATGGCAATGTAGTCCTTTTCAAGAGCATTCCAATTCCTTGGAGGAAACGTTACTAGCTTCCTTGGCTATACTTGACGGATCAATTGAAGAGATTCAAGAACTATCAAAATCTATGGATACGAGGATAGCTTAGTGGGATGCAACCTTAGGGGATTCAGAAGATCAATTGGGGAGATCCACATATGTCATGGATAACATGCACCAACAATTCATTCCTTGGGATACTGAAGTCCCAAGGCAAGAGGATAAGAAGCAATGCAAAGAAAGCTCTCCGATGTGTGGGGAACAACTAGAACCTCAAAGTCAAGAGGATGCCAATGAGAGAGACTGCCCAACACATGATGAGCCTGAACAACAAATTGCCTCAGCAATGATTGAGGAGCCTGAACAGAGCAATGCCGCGACAACACTCAGTGAAACCGAGAACAACAATACTACAGTAAATTCTGAGGAACCTAATGCCCAGAAGGTTACAACGTTGATGTTGAAGCAGGAATCTGTAGATTGCTCTCATCTACAATTGCCACGGCAATTACACGACCACATGCAAGATCAACGAGATGATAATACTTTGCCAATGGAATATGAGCAGGTAATGGTTGAACCTTTTGAATTCTTTAAAAACTCACATCGTCCATTGCAGGTATGTCTTGAGGAACCGAGGTTGGTAGATTTGAAGCCATCGAAATCTCTACTGATGGAGATGTTTGAGAGGCCAAAAGAAAAAGGTGTTTGGATTCATAAAGCTCTTCAGAAAATTGATTCTTCCCTTGACTTAAAGCAAAATTTGACAACTGATTGCCACGGCAATTGGCTTGAGCAGCAATTGCCACGACAACAAAGGCTACATCCAACCATGATAGAAGTCGACAAGAATGAGGTAATTGAATGGTTGAGAATGGATATAATTTTTCCTATTAATATATTTGTGCCTTCAGGAATAGTAGCAAGGTGGAGAGTATACATGGACTACAAGCGAACAAAGAAGAAAGACACCTCCACCATGGTAATGCAAAAGGGAGTAGCTGGGAGCACATTGGCCCAACTCTTTTTGGGCAATATTGTCACCCAATGGAGGGTACAGATGGACTATAAGAAGTATCGGAAACGACTCTCCTCAAGTTTTCTCAGATATGCAGTAACATTAGAAGTGGTCACTTTAGGAGATGCCTGAGCATGCTCTCCTTTCAATATTTTCTTTTTATTTTTATTTTTATTTTTATTTTTAGGAGATATTTTATTTTTCTTCATTATCTTTAGTTTCCAGGTTTTCTTTATTTTTTTCCACAACAAGACTCACAACCACCATGCTAAGGAAATTTACTGCCGGCTACTTGCCACAGCAACCACAACAGAAACTGGCGATGCCCAGGCAACAACAATGGCTTCGGCAACTACTGATGCCCATGAAAGTGAACCTGCATCGGCAAACACGGATCAAATCAAAGCAATGCTATTCACGCAGCACCAACATTCAACCACCAACTAAAAAATGAAACAAGCAAACGGCACGAAGGAAACTTATCACTCGAGGTGACGACCTCTCTACTAACTCATTTCATTTAGTTTCTTTTAAATTTTGTTTCACTCTTACATGCATTGAGGACAATGCTTCTCTCGAGTTTGGGGGGTGTTGGTTTCTAGTTAGCTTCATGTTTAGTTGCATTCATCGTTAGCAATCACATATAGGTTGCATATGTTACTTGCCATGACTTTAATTGGATTTAATTGCTTAAGACTTGTTGAATATCCAATGATGAATTTTTGCCACTGCACTTAATTGAAATAACCTTTAATTTTAGGATTGCATGAAAAGAACTTAGAATTTTACTATGATGCTGAATTTTTTTACACGGCTGTGGCTTGTTGATTGAAAGAAACTTAGTGAACTTAGGTTGCTTAAAATTTGGGTAAATTTGAAAATTAAAAGTTAAATTCTTGCTAGAGGTGCCTGAAACTGGCTCTAGTAGTTAATACACATTAAAGAATCGCTAGAGGTGCCCGAAATTGGCTCTAGTCGACTAAAATAAAATGAGAAATTGCTTACTTTGCTAGAGGTGCCTGAAATTGGCTCTAGTGAAAATAAAAATAAATGCCCCGATAATTAAATTGATAAAAGCCTATTGTTCACATAGAATCTTGAAAATCAACTTGTACACAACTACGCACACACATTGTCACGAGCATTATAGTTTTGTTCAGGGTGATTTTTGTGCTATCTGGAAAATTAAAAGGTGATCATACATTGTGCCACGGTTCCGAGGCTTGAATTCAAGTTTGAAGCACGTCTTTGATGATTAAAGTCTTGGCAGGTAATTGTTAGTTTGCATTGCTTGAGGACAAGCAATAGTTCGAGTTTGGGGGCGTGATAAGTGTTCAAAAGTACTATTTTTATTACCCTTTTTACTCATATTATTGTTAGACTTAAGCTCATATTAGTTGCATAATTAGTTATTCATGCATTAATTCATGTTTCTTTCCACCGTTGAGCTTGATTACATAACTTGGTGATTTTTGTGGAAAAATATGCTGCTTTGGTGTGTTTTTGTGTGTGTGCAAGATCACTTGCCAAAGCAAGGCTAGTGCTAGTTGCCAGGGCAATGCATGAAGGAGACGTCGAGCCAGTTGCCATGGCAATTGTCGACAGGAGCAAAGGTGATATGGTAGTCGAAATTGATGACTATACAAGCCCAAGATGACGTGGAACAAAGCCCAAACCCAAAGGAATTTGATTGCCATGCAGAGATTAAAGAAGAATTAAATTCCAAGAAGATAGGAGAAGTTCTAGTAGGAATACAATTATAATAAAGAATTAAATTCTTTAAAGATAATTTAATTCCAACTTAAACTCCTCCTCAAAGAAGGACTTTGGCCTAGCCCTATAAATAGCAAGGAGATTTCGACAATCCATATAGAGAGAGCAAGAGGGAATTTCGACAAGACCAAGAGAGGAAGCAAAGGAGAATTTTTGGCAAGCATCTAGGGCAAGGGATTTTCGACAAGCTTCATCTTTTCTTCCTTGTTCGATTGGGTTCATGCTAGGGATTGTTTCTCTTGTGTTTCTTTTGAACCCAACCATGAACTAACTTGATTGGTTGGGGTTATTGTGTTTTGTTGTTGTGAGAAACTATTGGATTTTGTTTAGGTAATAAGAGTTTGCACTTTTCTATTTCAAGGTTTATTCATTCTTGGTTCTTATTCTTGTTTGCGAGTGAATTGGGAGAGGATCTCGTAACTTCATCTATTTATCTAATATCGGGAGAGTTAGATTCAAGAAACGAATGAATATGATCTTTATTCAATCTATTGATGGTGAAGATTAATCCGGCTTAGGAATAAGTTAAGGATTTCAACGGCTAAGAGGAGCGCAAGATTGGTTATTGTTCACCCTTGATTCACGCAGGATGTATTATCAAGGCATGCACAAGTAGCTAGAGTTTCGACTTAGGGATAAGAAGAAACCATTGAAGAACGCTCCCCGAACCTTGAAGTTGCTGCCCGGACGCCCAAGTAGTTGCCCAGCTAGTTGCCCAGGCAACCATCGATTAGTTGCCAAGGCAACCCCGCTGTGCAAGTTGCCACGGCAACTGAGTTGCCCTTGCACTCTTTTACCAAGACGATCCAATCGGCTATCACACCTCAACTCACGATAACCTGGCCTATTCTCTCTTTTTCTTTCATCTATTCTTTTAGTTTATTGCTTTTACTTTTCTCGTTAATTAAAACCTATATTATCAATTGTGTTTTTATTTTCACAGTGCAGTAATTTAAGCAAAGTGGCCCAAACCAATCCCCGTGGAGACGATACTCGATACTCATATCACTTTATTACTTGCGACGTGTATACTTGCACAATTGCGTAGCACTTATCACACGCAACAAGTTTTTGGCGCCGTTGCCGGGGGATGCATGAAGGAGACGCCGAGCTAGTTGCCAGGGCAATACATGAAGGAGACGCCGAGCCAGTTGCCAGGGCAATTGTCGACAAGAGCAAAGGTGATATGGTAGTCGAAATTGATGACTATACAAGCCCAAGATGACGTGGAACAAAGCCCAAACCCAAAGGAATTTGATTGCCATGCAGAGATTAAAGAAGAATTAAATTCCAAGAAGATAGGAGAAGTTCTAGTAGGAATACAATTATAATAAAGAATTATATTCTTTAAAGATAATTTAATTCCAACTTAAACTCCTCCTCAAAGAAGGACTTTGGCCTAGCCCTATAAATAGCAAGAGTACTCCTGTTAGTGGATTAAGCGTCTAACCGATAGTTGGGGTGGATGTCCCCGTGGGTTGTTATTGTACCCGATTGTTAATGTACCGCGATTGTGATTGTATCGCTATTCCGATTGAGATGGCTTGAAGTGTTGGGTTAACACTTGTTGAATCCGTGTATCCGATGAACTCTTTTGTTATTGAACTTATTAATGATCACTTGAAAGCCAATATAATTGTTAATGTATCATTGAAATGTTTATGTTGTATAATGTGGTTTATACATGTTTCTCCTTAAGCTTTGCATTTGGTAGTAATGCATGGGAAGGCTTAAGTGGAGGGTTAGCAATGTGACTTGCTGTTATTAAATGATACATGTAGCATATGGTTTAATATGCTGGTTTTAATGGTGTAAAGTGCATGTTTTAATAAGGGCATGGTGTTTTAAAGGATGGTGTTATGTAAATGGCTTTAAATGCATTGATGGTGTTTTGTTCTGAGCTTTCCTCACTAAGTCTTGTGTGCTTACGCTCTCATTGTCCATCAATGCAGATAACAGAGGTCTTGGAAGGCAGCAAGAAGTAAGGGAATCTTGGCAAGACTTGTTTCCAAGTATGTTAGAGACTAGACTATAATAAATAAGGGCAATGGGTATTTGTTGTGATTTGGGAGATGTTTTGTGGAACTCTCTGTTTGAGCATGTTTCTCTAGTTGCTCTTGGGTTGTAAATGGCCTTTAAAGATTGTTTTTGATGTTGGTTTACCTTTTGATATGTTGGTTGTAAGTATGCCTATAGATTTCCTATTTGATGCATGAATCCTTGTTGAATTGCTAGAGTTGTGATGCTAGTTAGCATGAGATAGGTTTGACATGTTAGTATTGTGTTTAAAGCATGTTGGAGTGGTTTGAGTATGCTTTTATGATGAAAAATCAGCCAAATGTGACATTACAGGCCCAGGTGTACCGATACGCGGGGGACCGTATCGGAACGGTTAGGTAATTTCAAGCTTGTAGGATCGGTACGGGTCTTGTGCGTTTCGATACGCCAAGGAAAATTTGGACTAGAGTACCGGTACGGGGATGGGCATTTCGATACAAATTTTAGCCCCTAGAATTTACTTTTGCAACTTGAACCCGCGTATCGAAACACCTAAGAAACCGTATAGGTACGGTTTAAAATATTTCAAAAGTTCGGTATTTTAGTTAGGCGTATCGATACAACTTGTTGGTGTATCGAAATAGTGTGTTTAAAACTGTATCGGTACGGGCTTACCCGTTTCGATACGGATGACCGTTTTTCCTGCGAATGTCAGTTTTGGGCAGTTTTGCTTTCTTTGTATCTTAGTCCCTAATCCTTGCCGATGCAATTATACATGGTAAAATAATCGTTTTGAGCTGAAAGTTAAAATGAAAGTTTGGAACCTGACTAATTAAAGATTGGTAACTTAAAAATGAGTTTTAATCCTGAAATTTACTATAATTGCAATTGGGTCCCTAATTTGCAAATGTGATCAATTGGATGTCAAATTGATGCCCGATTGAGTTGGGGTTGCACCTGATGTCTGCATGAACATATAGGGTTAATAATTGGCATCTAGATCAGATAAAAGAAAAAAATGGATCGGGTTTGGTTGTATCCTTTTGGTTTGCTACGGCAAACCTAATGTAGCCTTCTTAGTTCGGTTGGGCATCTAGGCCAGGTCAAGGGGGTTACATTTGGTGGTATCAGTGCCAGGTTTGGTTCATCTGGGAGGTTGTTGTGTTGTTGTTGTGAGTTATGCTCTGTTGTATGATATGTACGGTGATTGTTGTATGTACGCTAGTTGATATGTACGGTGATTGATATATGAATGTTGGTTGTTGTATGCTATGCTGGGGATGTTTTGGGGTACCCGTTGATTTTTAAATGAAAGTCATGGATCCTTGTTTGAGGCTGGCCTGACTGTTTTGTTTTGAAATGACTATCATGCCTTAGATATATTTTAGCACGATGGGACCGAGGAGAGAGTTACGATCTAGTGCGATTACTGCTGCCGCTGGGCAGTATGATGAAGGAGAAGTTGTACCTCCTAGAGGGTTGCCACCACCCCCACCTAATCCACCTGAGGGAGTGGAGCAAGTACCACCTATGCCAGCTGGGCCAGGGGTGGGTGATATGGTACCACTGATACTGGCCATGACCAGTGCTTTCTTGGCAGAAATTGCGGGTGTTCGTGTTCCAGCACCACCGGTTAAGGGGCAAGGTTTGCCGCTTGAGCGTCTTCATAGTTTGGGCGGAGTTGAGTTCCGAGGGTCGTCGCCTGAGGCTTCTGAGGGTTGGTTGGCCAGTACTAAGAGGATACTGGGCCAGATGGGGTACACCAATGCTCGTAAGCTAGGCTATGCTATTTCCCTACTACAGGTTGATGCTTATACATAGTGGACTACAGCGATATTAGGTATGGCGACGGATGATGTGACCTGAGAGTTCTTCTGTAAAGCATTCCGGAAGAAGTTTTTGGGAGTCCGATATTAGGACGAGAAGAAGCGTGAGTTTACGGCTTTGGTGCAGAGCAGTATGTCTGTTGCAGAGTATGAGGTGCAGTTTGTGAGGTTAAGTCGGTATGCACCTGAGTTGGTTCCTAACGAGCGTACTCGATGTGATCGTTTCTGATATAGGCTTGTGCAGGATGTTAAGACATACATATTTGCTGCTGATTACACCGACTTTGATGTGTTGGTTTCGCGAGCTAAGGATGTGTAGCGGAATTTGGGTTTGGCATCTGGATTGCGAGGTTCTAGCTCGAGTAAGAGAGCTATTGATTCGGGTTATAGCGGTGGTCAGGCTAAGAGACACCATGACAGGAGGTATCGCCCAGAGCTGAGGCATGGCAGAGGTGTTGTGGGACGTAGAGTCCAGGGGCTGGGTGCCCAGGTTAGATCACCGTTTAGCACTTGTTGGGTTTGTGGATCCCTAGATCATTTGAGGCGAGATTTCCCACGTTTGGCCAGGGAGGGTCAGGCACCTGCACCTGTGGTGGCTAATGCTTGTTGGAGTTGTGGATCAGGCGACCATTAAAGGCGTGATTGTCCATTGTTGGCTCAAGGTGGGCAGGATGTTGCATCTGTTGTTTCTCTGCAGCGTGGTCGTGGTCGTGGCCGCGGACCGTTTCAGCGTCGAGATGGTGGACAGAGGATTGTAGCTCATACTGTTGCTATCCAACCTGAGGGAGGTGGACCGTCTAGGGTGTATGCACATGCTCAGCTGCTTGATATATCTGTTAAAATTCTCAATGTGGGTGTTAGAGTGACTAGTTCTCTTGGGGAGACAGTCGTGGTTAGGAGGTTGTATCGTAGGTGTTCATTGATGGTTCAGGGACATGTGTTTGTTGTGGACTTGATGGAGTTACCATTACACATGGTTTTGATGTGATTTTGGGTATGGATTGGTTGACCGAACATCGGGCGGTGGTGGATTTTGAGACCAAACGGATATCCTTGAGGTTGTCGGATGATTATGAGGTGGTGGTTGTTGGCGAGAATGCCAAGTTTTGTCTAATGTTGTTTCGATTTTGGAAGTAAGATGAATGTTGGATTCAGGATGTCAGGCTTATTTGGCCTATGTTATGAATCCTGGATCAAAGGAGATAATGGTGCAGGATGTTCGCACCGTATGTGAGTTTTCGGGTGTTTTTTCGGAGGAATTACTAGGGTTGCCACCTGAACGAGAGGTGGAGTTTGGCATTGAGGTCTTTGCGGGTACGATACCGGTATCTATTGCTTCGTACCGCATGGCTCTGAAGGAGTTGAAGGAGCTGAAAACGCAGTTGCAGGAGTTGCTTGATCGTGGGTTCATTAGACCTAGTATTTCACCGTGGGCAGTGTGTTGTTTGTTAAGAAGAAAGATGGTACATTGCGGATGTGTATAGATTACCGGCAGCTGAATAAGTTAACAAGAAAGAACAAGTATCCCTTACCTCTGATTGATGACTTGTTTGATCAGTTCAGGGGAGCCTCGGTGTTTTCCAAGATAGATTTGAGGTCAGGGTACTACCAGTTAAAGTTGAAGGAGGTGGATGTGCCCAAAACAGCCTTTCGTATGAGGTACGGGCATTACAAGTTTCTTGTGATGTCGTTGGTTTGACCAATGCTCTAGTTGCTTTTATGGACATGATGAACCGTGTGTTTCACGAATTTTTGGATCAGTTTGTGGTTGTGTTTTTTGATGATATCCTTGTGTAGTCTCGTACCAAGGAGGATCATGATAGACATTTAAGAACTGTGCTTCAGACGTTGTTGGCTAATCAGCTTTATGCTAAGTTAAGGAAATGTGAGTTTTGGCTTAAGGAAGTTGTGTTTCTCGGATATGTGGTGTCGACCGAATGAATCCATGTTGATCCATATAAGGTTGAGGCTGTTATGAGTTGGAAGGATCCCAAGTCTGTGATGGAGGTTAGGAGTTTCCTCGGTTTGGCGGGTTACTACCAGAGGTTTGTGGAAGGGTTTTCCAATTTAGCGACTCCGTTTAAAAATTTGTTGCAGAAGAATGTTCGGTTTGAGTGGACGGAGGATAGACAATGAGCTTTTAAAAGGTTGAAGGAAGCTTTGACGCGAGCTCCGATCTTGGTTCAACCAGAATCGGGAAAAGAGTTTGTTGTATATAGTGATGCATCGTATGTTGGGCTTGATTACATGTTGATGTAGGAGGGTAAGGTAGTGGCGTATGCATCTAGGCAATTGAAGGTGCATGAACGTAACTACCCTACTCGCGATCTTGAGCTTGCAGCAGTTGTGTTTTCCTTGAAGATCTAGAGGCATTATCTTTATGGTGAGAAATGTATGATTTATACGGATCATAAGAGTTTGAAATATCTGATGTCGCAGAAGGAGCTGAATCCTAAGTAACGTAGATGGTTGGAGTTGCTTAAGGATTATGATCTGACCATTGAGTATCATCCGGGGAAAGCCAATGTTGTGGTGGCTGCTTTGAGCAGGAAAGCGGCTGTAGAGCTAAGAGCCTTGTTTGCTCGGTTGAGTGTGACGAATGAAGGAGGTTTGTTGGCTGAGTTGCAAGTGAAGCTGTCCTTGTCACAGATAATTAAGGAGAAGCAACCGTATGATGGGAGTTTGGTATCTCATGTGGAAGATATCAGCGATGGAAATCCTATAGATTTTTATTTCAACGATGATGGGGTGTTGTGTATCAAAGGTCGAATAGTGGTGCCTGAGGACGAATAGTTAAGGCGTACTATTTTAACTGACACACGTAAGTCCTTTTGCTATGCATCCTGGTAGTACTAAGATGTATCGAGGGTTGAAGGAGGAGTACTATTGGGTTGGAGTGAAGAGGGATATGGCTGATTTCGTTGCACGGTGTATGGTTTGTCAGCGGGTAAAGGTTGAGCATTAGTTCCCTTTCGGGTTGATGCAACCGTTGAGGATACTGGAATGGAAGTGGGAAAGAATCACCATGGGTTTTGTGTCTGGGCTGCCTTTGACGCTGACCAAAAAGGATTCGATTTGGGTGATTATGGATCGGTTTACGAAGTGTGTGCATTTTGTGCCTGTGCATACTACGTATACCTTGGACAGGTTGGCTGAGTTGTACATCTCTGAGATAGTGCGTTTGCACGGGATGCCCAAATCTATAGTTTTGGATAGGGATCCGTGGTTCACCGCAAGGTTTTGGGTGAGTTTACATCGTGCTTTGGGAACCCGGTTGAGTTTCAGTACCTCGTATCACCCTTAGTCGGATGGCCAGTAGGAGCGCGTGATTCAGGTTCTCGAGGATATGGTAAGGTGTTGTGTTATTGAGTACCAGGGAACGTGGGAGAAGTAGTTGACAGTGGTGGAGTTTGCTTACAATAATAGTTATCATGCTAGCATACAGATGGCACCTTATGAGGCATTGTATGGCAGGAAATACCGTACGCCCGTGTGTTAGGCAGAAGCGGGGGAAAAGTTTGTGTCTATGCCTAATGTTTTGAAAGGCACGACTGAAAAGGTAAAGTTGATATGTGAGCGCTTAAAAGCGGCTGCAGATCGCCAGAAATCCTATGCGAATTTGAAGCGTAAGGATATAGAGCACGCTGTGGGTGATAAGGTGTTTTTGAAAGTGTAGCCCTGGAAAAAGGTGTTGCGTTTTGGACGGAAAGGGAAGCTTAGCCCAAGGTTCATCGGACCATACAAGGTTTTCGAGAGTGTGGGTCGTGTTGCGTATCGTTTGAGGTTACCTCCGGAGTTGGGAAAGATTCATGATGTATTCCACGTTTCGGTGTTGCGGAGGTATATGTCAAATCCATCGCATGTTATACCGGTGGAGGAGATCGAGTTGAGACCAGACCTATCTTATGATGAAGAACCAGTAGAGATTCTTGATACCAGCAGTAAGGTGCTACGTGGCAAAACAGTTGAGTTGGTTAAGGTGTTGTGGAAGCATCGCGGTGTTAAGGAGGCCACGTGGGAACGCAAGTTGAATATGGTGAAACAGTTTCCTCACCTGTTTCCTCCAGGTAAATTTTGAGGATGAAATTTCTTAAGTTGGGGAGAGTTGTAATGCCATGGTTTTAGGTCTTAGCGGTTTAAAGGGTTTATTAGACGGTTCGGTGGACCAGAGTAGTTATTCGAGTCAGTTTTAGGATCGTATATTTTTGGTGTTGGAAAAATTATGGAAAATGCTTAAAATCATTATTAATTATGTATTTAATAATGGTGGAATCAATTTTGAAAAATGGGTTTTGGAAGATGGACATTTTGGTTAGTGGCCAAAATGAAAGTTTTGAAAATTGTGATTTTCTAGTGACTAAAATGAAAAGGGTCAAATACTTAGAATCTTTAAGGAGCTATTTTACCAATTGGTTTCTGATGATTTCTCCCTTGATTTGACTTATTTTAACATGTGGTTTAATTAGTAATTAAAGAGGATTTTGTTAAAAAGTTAGTTATCTTTTCTAAAACAAAAATCACGTCGTTTTTCTCTCAACTTTTTCTCTCCATTTTCTCCTCAGCCAAACACTCAGTTTTTCATCAAATTTCCAGAGGTGAGGTGGTTTCTAACTTGATTTTATTGTTTCAAATTGTTTTATAAAGATTGTTTATACAAAATCTTACAATAATCTTGTGTTTTCTTAGCTATTCACAAATCAATTGAGGGAGAAACTTCACAATAGGGGTAAGGTCCGAGATCTCCTCTATTGTATGGTTCTTTATTGAAATTCCCAAGCATTTGATCCTTGTTTTTGTGTTTCTAATCTGATTTTGATGATTTTCCAATGTTTAATTGAGTCATTTGGGGAAAATGAGTTGATTCGCGAATTGGATCTGATTTCCAATAAGTAAGGTTGCTTTGATTCATATTTTGGATGTTTAATAATGTTGATAAGTGATTTTTATCAATGGAATCCCGAAACTTAAGAATCTCTATTTGTTTAGGTTGCTAGTTTTGAGGTTTTGTGGTGTTTATATGGTTGTAAGGTTGTTGGAGGTGGTAGGTTGTTTTGAATCTGTTTTTAGATGTGTTTTGGTGTTAAAAGTGATGTTAGTTTGATAGATGTTGGCTGGGTTGTGATTCAAAGTGTTTTGGTTATGTTTTTGGTTGTTGTGGAGGGTTAATTGTGGAGGTTTTGTGATAATCCGAGAAGGATTGTGGTTGCTATGTTTGGAATGCATTATGATGCATTAATCCTCTGTTGTTTTGTGGTAAAAATAGGGGAGGTTGATCCGGAAGTGATTGGAGAAGCGTTGGAGGCTTCGGATTCTTGATTTTGCATCAGCGAATCAAGGTTTAGTATATCGGTGAGTGAAAATGTGGTTTAAAGCGTTTTGATGTTTTGGGAATAGAGTTTTGGGAGTTAAGGTAGAGCTTAAAATGCTTACCTAGTCTCGGAAGTAAGTATAAAATGGTTTTCTCTCTTGGTCGTGCTAGTTTGAAATGGTTTTATGCACTTGTTTTAATTTACATGTTACCTATTGTTTAAGCATGTTTTAAAGTATTTGATATACTGTTTTTAAGCATGAAATGCTGAAGGATGCACATGGTAAGTGATCCTTGTAAGTATGTGGTTTATACTTGTGTTTTAAAGCATGGTTGTTGCTTTGGAAATGGCATGGTTTAATGCTTGTTAAAAACAATGAGGTAAATGTTGTTTGGTTAATTATATTGGCAAGTGATGTGGTTTTAAAATTGTTATCGGATATAGTTGGCCGGCCATAGGATTGAGTGTACTGTAAATAAGTCGCCTTGGATGTTGAGGGGTTTATACGGTGTACCAAATACTCCATCCAAGTACCCTAACGGTAGAGGGGTTAAACAGTACCGAATACTCCCATTAGTGGATTTAGCGTCTAACCGATGATTGGGGTGAATGTCCCCGTGGGTTGTTATGGTACCCGGTTGTTATTGTACCAGGTTGTTAATGTACCGCAATTGTGATTGTATCGCTATTCCGGTTGAGATGGCTTGAAGTGTTGGGTTAACACTTGTTGAATCCGTGTATCCGATGAACTCTTTTGTTATTGAACTTGTTAATGATCACTTGAAAGCCAATATAATTGTTAATGTATCATTGAAATGTTTATGTTGTATAATGTGGTTTATATAGGTTTCTCCTTAAGCTTTGCATTTGGTAGTAATACATGGGAAGGCTTAAGTGGAGGGTTAGCAATGTGACTTGTTGTTATTAAATGATACATGTAGCATATGGTTTAATATGCTGGTTTTATTGGTGTAAAGTGCATGTTTTAAAAAGGGCATGATGTTTTAAAGGATGGTGTTATGTAAATGGTTTTAAATGCATTGATGGTGTTTTGTTCTGAGCTTTCCTCACTAAGTCTTGTGTGCTTACGCTCTCGTTGTCCATCAATGCAGATAACTGAGGTCTTGGAAGGCAGCAAGAAGTAAGGGAAACTTGGCAAGACTTGTTTCCAAGTATGTTAGAGACTAGACTATAATAAATAAGGGTAATGGGTACTTGTTGTGTTTTGGGAGATGTTTTGTGGAACTCCCTGTTTGAGCATGTTTCTCTAGTTGCTCTTGGGTTGTAAATGGCCTTTAAGGATTGTTTTTGGTGCTGGTTTACCTTTTGATATGTTGGTTGGAAGCATGCCTATAGATTTCCTATTTGATGCATGAATCCTTGTTGAGTTGTTAGAGTTGTGATGCTAGTTAGCATGAGATATGTTTGACATGTTAGTATTGTGTTTAAAGCATGTTGGAGTGGTTTGAGTATGCTTTTAGGATGAAAAATCAGCCAAATGTGACAATACAGGCCTAGATGTATCGATACGCGGGGGACCGTATCGGTACGATTAGGCAATTTTAGGCTTGTGGGATCAGTACGGGTCTTGTGCGTTTCGATACGCCTAGGCAAATTTGGCATGGCATACTGGTACGGGGGGTGGGCGTTTCGATACAAATTTTAGCCCGTGGAATCACTTTTGCAACTTGAACCCGCGTATCGAAACTCCTATGAAACTGTATCGGTACGATTTAAAATATTTCAAAAGTTTGGTATTTCAGTTAGGCGTATCGATATGGCTTGCTGGTGTATCGAAACGGTGTGTTTCAAACTGTATCGGTACGGGCTTACCCATTTCGATACGGATGACTATTTTTCCTGCGAATGTCAGTTTTGGCAGTTTTACTTTCTTTGCATCTTAGTCCCTAATCCTTGCCGATGCAATTATACATGGTAAAATGATCGGTTTGAGCTGAAAGTTAAAATGAAAGTTTGGAACTTGACTAATTAAAGATTGGTAACTTAAAAATGAGTTTTAATCTTGAAATTTACTATAATTGCAATTGGGTCCCTAATTTGCAAATGTGATCAATTGGATGTCAAATTGATGCCCAACTGAGTTGGGGTTGTACTTGATGTCTGTATGAACATGTAGGGTTAATAATTGGCATCTAGATAAGATAAAAGAAAAAAATGGACTGGGTTTGGTTGTATCCCTTCGGTTTGCTACGGCAAACCTAATGTAGTCTTTTTGGTTCGGTTGGGGGTCTAGGGGGTTACAGAATCTGAATTGCATCTCTAACTCGGTCCACCGAACCGTCTAATAACCCCCAAAACTGCTAGGCCCAAAAACCAGGGTATTACAATTGGTCTCTACACATGCATATTCATTATCTACCTATTTTGAAGATACTAACACACAAAGCAATCATATTTATGATGCTCATGAATCAATAGGAGTTTGAGGTGTACTAACCTTAGCGATTATTAATAAATCCTTACTCGAGCTAGTCAAACACTCCTCTTGATCAAGTATTCAAGCCCGAACAAAGCTCATAAATATATGAATACCACAATTATTACTTAACCCCACCACTAACTAATCCACAAGGTCAAATGATTAAAAATAGCTTACTATGTTCGAATTTCGCAAAACTTACTACGCCAACGAACTCAGAACATCGAGAAACCCCAGGGTTGGGTCCCCCAAAAAAAGTCAATGTCAGTCAACGGCGGCAGCAATAGTCAACGGCGACGTGACGATTGGCTCGACTTAACTCAAAGAGATGGCTTGATAGACCGGCTCGGTTCTTCGACTTGGGTCGGCTTGGCTCAACCCAAGTTGTTAGGGCTTCCTAGAGTCTGCAACACACGCCTACGCAAATGTGGCAGATCATGTGGCACGTGCAGCGATCTTTGGTAGTCGAACATGAACAATATAGCTCTAGAACGACTATTTTCTAGTTTTTTAGCACGACTATGGTGGCGGTTCTCGAAGATCACCTACGAAATAGCTTTGTTTCAACTCTCTGAATTCATTTCTTCCTCACACTACTGAGTGGCGATAGTGGTGGCAATGAGGCAACCATCGGTCGACTTATCTCGGTGAGATCTTTCAAATAGTGTTAGCGGTGTCAAAAATGGACCATCAGACGATGGCGAAAATGATCTTGAAAGCTCTAACCTTCCAAAACTCTCTCAACTCCCTTTTTCCCCTTAGTTTTTAGTTTTTCTTCCCTTTCCTCAAAAAAAATATCTTTTCTCGTTCTCAACAACCCACACATATTTAAAATTCAAACCTTCTCTTCCAAATTAAAGGTCCTAAACCTAAAAGCCTTTAATTTGTTCATCCCATAACTCAGGCTCGAGACCTGATTCACTAACCTGAGAATTGGGTCGTTACAACTCTCTCCTCTTTAAAAAAATTTCTTCCTCAAAATTTGTACCCATAAATCAAGAAAGATGCTAGAATATTTATAACTCTTCGGCATCCTCAAATATTTCCTTATGCGCTACTCTGATCTCTCACAACACTTGTCAAATATTACCCTTGTCTTCTAACGATACAAACATAATCTCAATTGATTCTTGCTCTTAAAAGAAATCCATCTTCACTCGGTACATTACAGACGACAAGCAAAACCTAATGGTACCCTGACAACATGTCCACACAAATACGTCATCAACGAAACTTAACTTATATTGTAGAACCCAAAATATTGTTTTACAAAAAAATCTTTCCACGACTCCACATGATCTAAAAGAATAGAAGGTTGCCATTGTAACCAAAACGAAGTAATCCCTCTTATGGTGTCTCCCTAAAGGAGACTCTAACTCTGATGACATCTCTTATCAATAACATTGCTTGTCTGGTGCAAGACCTCTGTAAATGAACAATGTCACAACCCGCTTCAAGTACTTACCTTAAACTTGGCATGATAACTCATATCGATAATTAAATCAGCTCCCAATAACTCGGTTCAGGCAAGAGTCTTACACTCCAAACTATTATGTGTCTAGAACACACGTCATCTGTACACTCCAAGCAGACTTTCTATATGGATCTCACCTTGTCAAAAATATCAAACGGTACCTACTAAGGACTATATCATTACTCAACGTAATCCCAACGAAATTTTGCATTGACAAATCCTTACAAGGCTCACGGTCACCTATTTAACTCCCAATGATGAATATCAAAACATACAACAACTCTAAAAAACTCAATGTTAGACTCCCAACTGATAGCAAGTCAAACACTTATCACTATCTCAAGCACACGACTCCACATTGTCTCTCAAAACACGCAGCAAAAATTTGGTACAAACGGTCGCCCTCAAAGTTCACCATCTACTGACCATTGTACTATATAAGCAGAATCTCTTACCTTGCTATATCTTTCTCTAGAACACCCACAACAAGATCTCAAAGACCATCAAAACCATCAAACCCAAGTTTAATCATAACAATGTATCCTCTTAATTACAATCAGATGCTACTTCTTGCGGCTTCCAAAGTAGATCAATCTTTAACTCGGAGCTTAACTAATGAAATATACTAGTATCCGTATTGTATGAAGCTAGTATCGATACTCTATTACATGACCATTACTTGCGATCCTTGATCACCCCACATGGGAAGCATGATATTCTAACTAGAACTAACTTCGTACCACCCACCACTTTAACAAGTTCGCTTTACTTAGGTGGTGATCGACCACATGATCAACAGTTCTCAATTACTTCAACTCACGTTGTTGTCCAAATCTCAAATTCCTTAATGATCAAGTACAAAATTTCACACTGTTAGGGTAGGCACACCCTTCCCTCATCTTGCACAAAAATACAGCCCTCACAAAACATCAAATTATCTTGAAGATCTTGAAATCTTACCTGACTTTAATCAGGTCAGCACCACAGTCACAACAAAACGGTCTCACACAGCTCGAATCTCTTCCAATATTCCTTGGTTCCTTCTAAGGAAATTGTGATACAAAACAAAAACATTTACGAAACCTTAAACCTTTACTTCTTTAATTGATTATACGATAACTAACCTTTTCTACACACAAGGTCATCATCTTGCCAACGCTCATACTTTCATATTCCTTATACATTCACACGCGTCACGTAAAGCATCAACTTACATTTGAGAGACAACACGGTAGCTCACACCTTATCATCGCTGAAACACCTCAAACATTACTACAAAAATCAAACATTACCACGACATGCCCTAAAGAGAGAAACCCCTCTCCAAGAATTTATTTTGACATTATAAGCCTCTAAGACTTCAACCATAACCATCATACTCTTGAACCAATCCCAAAAAATACACGGGTACTTCACAATTGGTTAAATGAGTCATCCATATTAGAAGACATGTAACGATCCCTTACCGTCACTTAACAAGCTAGCAACAGCTTAAACATCACCTTAATGAATCAACTTCTTACTAGGTAACAAGCTCGATTCTCTTTTGGCGAAACACTTAGACAAAAAAACAACTTTTGAGTTGTACCTTGGCAACTGAACCTCTGACTTTCTCAACTGGGCTGGTGTTCTCCAACAAAGGCGAAGGGCACCGACGTTCAACTCGGCCTTACCTCAACATCCAAGCATGTTCTTGATGAGCAGAAAGTCTTGGTGAATCCTCTAAGAGGTATAAACAAACAATCTTACAGACTCGATAGTCGAACTACATACATTGGCATCTACAAAACGGTCAAACATGTCACACAACTCTATTGTGCCATTCTCTAAACAACCACCACAAAAAACTCGGTAGAAAGGGGTAACGGTTCAATATTCTCATTACCGAAGGTTGGGTTCCCTCGAGGTCTTGGAGCCTTGAGCCCACTATCTGCATTACTAGCTAGCATCGTGCTTGATTTAACCAAAGCAATTTTCAAGGTGCTACAAATCCCAAGAAAGTAGCTCTATCTAACCTATAGAACATCTAACTTTGATCACACTCTAACGAACTAGTGGATCCTGGATCCACTATATCCGAAAAATGCCCTTGAGAAGGGCGATGATACTTTTCAAATATCATCACAACTCCCTTTAAGCAAACAAATGACCCTCCAACCAATGTGCATTCACTGATCAATTTTAGAAGTGGGTTATCCATACCCTCAACACAAACGTTATCTACGTATACCAATAAAGATTTTTTGCCATAAACTCTCATATCGTATCCAAAGGCTTCAGAACTACTACAACACGCAACAAAAACACCATTTAAGTGGTGGGATAAGGACACATTCTCGATTTTGACAACATTTAACTTACTCGTATCTCAATAATTCGGGCAAACTCATCCCCGAAATGGCTCTCATGAGTGACTCAATACTTAACTCGGCCCTCTTGACCATAATCGTAGCCATCTTAACATCGCAACATTGGACGCACCATTAGAATTCTAGACTTAAGGAGTATGAACTTAATTTAAGGGCTTGTATTCTAGACACCTTACTAAAACACCTATACCACCTCAGGGTTTCCTAGAACTGGCTAAACCTAAGTGCTGATACTACTGTTGTAACACTCTCGACCCGAATGTCATATTTGGGCCTCAAGCCCAAACCAAATACCATAAAATTTCTCAAAACTGGGTTTATCCCAACAAGTTTTTTCTCAAAAACATTTAAAGCCAACAATTGAAAATATAGATAAATAATCAAAAGATACAAAAGAGCTCCATTTAATTTAAAACATTTGAACATTCGATTTGATTAATACAATTTCAAAATAAAGATTACAGACTTCACCACGTAAGGTCCTATGAATGCACAACCCACTAAACATAACTATCATACTATGGAAATCACCACATGCTGGAATCATGGACTGGTAGTGCTCATCGATCCCAAAATCCCACGATCAACCTACGCACGAAAACAACGATTCCAAACACTGAGCTTACAAAGCTCAGTGGTACTCATCTACTCTATTATACTTTATGCTAATCATAAACATAAGCATGCAAGCTAGTAGGAGCAATAAGAAGAGATAAATAACACGTGGTGCTACCACTAGTCACCTAAACACATGCTCACAATATAGTAATACATCATACATGCCACGCAAGGCCCAACAATACTCAAAATCTCACTAGATCATTCGAGCAAAAGCAAACAAAGTCATACCACAAACCTGGAGTGAGGCTTGATGTCATACAGCCTCAAAAACGTACACTCTAAGTGAGGTCTGATGTCACACAGCCTCGGGAACATACATTTTCTCTAGGTGAGGCCCAGTGTCACGTAGCATTGGAAACGTACACCCATACTCGGTATCTCTCCTCAAGTATTATTGAATGAGGCCCGGTGTCATACAACATCAGGAACGTACATTTGGCATCTCTAACCATGATGTTGCAACATTTTTTCTCTAGGTATCTGGATTCTATCAATCAAAGGTGACTGAACCAACTAAGTTTCCAAACCGCACACAGCATTGAGAAATTACCAAATGACACACAACATAACTCAATTCCCTAAGGATCTTCTAAGGTTGATATTACAGCAAGTTACCCAATTAAGTTTACCAGCTTGTTAATACATTATGAAATAGTACATTCATTATCCTCATTAATTATCTCTATTAATCTATATTATCTCATTAATATTCCACGTCAATTTCGATCTTTTTATTAGCATAATAGATTATTTCATTGGTACTGGTACTCGAACAAGAGTATTGATACGGTACCTTTGGGTACCGGTACACACATGCATACCGATATAGATATTGCTCATTAGAAATTTGAGATTTCCACAAGTACCAGTATGGGTCGACCTATACCAATATGGCCCTAAATCGCGTACTGGTACGACCAAAGCCTGTACCGATACCCTACTTACGGGTTTGTACCATTTCCTTGAATTACGATTTTACAATGCTTTATTCGATCCCTAAAGCTTATGAAAGTCATTAGGCTTATGAAAGTCATTGTGGTAAACGATAGTGCTGGGATAGACGATGGTGCTAGTGAGAAGAAGTATTGAGGGAGAACTGGTTGGGTGATGCAAGGGGTGTCTAACGGTGAGAATAGGTGCAAGGACGACAGTGGGCTTTGGCGACAGTAGTAGGACGGCGGGATTCATGGGGCTTTTTTGAAAGAAATGAAACTTTGGAGTTTTTAGAAAAAAATAGTAATTTATGTTTTATAAAAAATAAATTAATTTAATATTTTTAAATTTTTACAATTTTTATGAACTTTTTATAAAAAAAAATTATAATTTTATAGATTTTTTATAGAATTTTTAGATTTTTTTATAATTTTGTAGATTTTTATTTTTTAATTTTTTTGCAATGTAATGACGTGGCACTTCTAAAGTGTGTCACGTGTCCTTCCATCTTTGACTGTTTGGGGCATTGGCGGCCAACGCGGTCAACGTAACGAAACGACTAAATTAAGTACAATTTGAATTTTGAGGGCTAAATTGGATAAAAAATTTCGTAAGGGCTTAACTAATTTTTGGATTTTTCATTAATAGGCAATTTGGCCTTTAAACCAAAAGCAAAATAAACATTAATTTTCGTAATATATTTTTGCATACTTAAATAAATGCACCGGAAGCCTTTTTCTCAAGTTCCAATACCAAAGACTTAAGCAAGTAATTTTCATGAAGACCATATGAGATCATACATTAAAGGCTAAAGGGTCTAATTTGTCCTTATAGTAAATCTAAAACAGCAATGTTGCCCTTAATATTTTTTAGGCAATTTTGCTCTTTGACCAACGTTTACCGTTAAAGTTCTGAGGTGGCAGTTAACGGTACAGATGTGATGGTCTACTATGCTGATGTGGCAGTCCACAATGCTGACGTGATAGTACACGTGTAATGATAATGTGGCAGAGGGGTTGAATTGCTTATTTTAATTGATTTCGAGGGTATAATTTATTTTTTACCGAGTTTAGGGGCATAATTGATTTTAATTGAAAGTTCGATAACTTATTTAATATTTAAGCTAAAAATGAGAATTTAAGAAATTATTAAAATTTTAAAATATTAAAAATAGATAAATAATTTTTTTAAAATTCAAATTAATTTAATCGGTTTATTTAGTTTTTAAATAAAATTAGATAAATAATTTGATTTTTTTAGTTGAACTTTTATAAACAGAATTTATGAAAAATCGATTAACAATTTGGTGTAAATATCCTTTGGTCCCCTGATAATTTAAAAAATAAAAGAAAAGTGAGAACTCTCACAAAAATCAAAATATTCTTTAATTTTTTAAAAAATCCATAAACTTAATAAAAATAAATAAAATATTCAAAAAATTATTGAAAATAAAAAACTAATACAAAAATTAAAATGTATAAGAAATTATAAAATGATAAATATAAATATAAAAATTAAAAAGTATTTATAAAGTATTAAAAATTGAATAATTTCATCAAATTTTCTTTCGCTTTTCTACATCAAACTGATATTGATGCTTATTAATATGTGATACGTAACACCTTCGACCCGAATGTCACATTTGGGCTTAAAGCCCCAACAAAAATCATAAAATTTCTCAACTTGGTTTAGCCCAAATAAAGTAATTACAAAAAACATTTAATACCCACAAATCGAAATAAATATATAAATGATTAAAATGTTACAAAGGAGCTCCAATTAAATAAAACATTTAAACATTTAACTTGATTAATACAAATTCAAAATAAAGATTACAAACTCATACACGTAAGGTTCTGTGAGTACTCAGCCACTAAATACAAGTATCATACTCCAACAACGCCTCTTGTTGGAATTCCATACAGACAGTGCTCCTCGATCATGTGATCAACCTACGTATGGAAACAACAATTCCGAGCGTTGAGCTTACAAAGCTCAGTGGTACTCGTCTACTCTACTATACTTCATGTTAATCATAAACATAAGCATGCAAGCTAGTACGAGCAATAAGAAGAGATAAATAAACATGTGACGCTACCGCTAGTCGCCTAAACACATCCTCTCAACATAGCAAAACATCATACATGGCCCTCGAGGCCCAATCATACTTGAGATCCCACCAGATCATCCGAGCGAAACACACAAAGTCATAACTATAAAATATAGAGTGACGCTCGCGTTCACAAAGCATCGGGATCGTATGCTCCGAGTGAGGACCGTGTCCACAAAGCATCGGGATCCTACACTTTAATTGAGGACCGTGTCCACAAAACATCAGGATTTTACATTCATGGGGATGAGGCTCGCGTCTACAAAGCATCGGGATCCTCTATCCATGCTCAGAATCTCCCATCAAGCATCTTCGAATGAGGCCCGCGTCCACAAAGCATCAGGATTCTCCATTCAAAAGTCTTTAAAGTGTTGCAACACCTAACTCTGGGTATCCAAATCCTGCCAACAAGGACTCGTAACCTATCAAGTACTCACACATGGCACAACCACATATGATCCACCAAGGATCCATACAAATGTCCTACCTGGCACACGACATCTTACGACCCACCACGGGTCCCTATTGTTACTATTACAACCAATCAAGCATTACCAAGTTGTTACATTTTATGGAGAAGTGTACAATTCATTCCCATCAATTATTTCCATTAATTTACATTATCTTATTGATTATGGTAATAAACACTTTGTTAATTATATTCGTCAATTTCCATCTCAAACTGGCCTCTAAACCAATTTGTGTTGATTTCTGGTGCTATAAGTAATTTATCGAGTATTTGTCGGTATTTATCCGTTATTATAACCCCCTTTCGGTCAACTAGCAGTATAAGACATTAAGCATGTAGGCATCAATATTAATTACAGATCCTATTCTACCCTTAAAGCTTATGAAAATCATTAAGGTTTGTTTCTAGCTCATTTAAATCATTTAATAATAATTACTGATTTTTAAGCATTTAATCGAATATTTATCAGCATTGCCCCTTACCAATATTCAATCGAGCATATTAATTCATTCCACTAGCACACAAGGCATCATTACATAGCAATCATAAATTAGATAATCATACAGATATTCAGACAATCATATACGGTCTCTAAAGCTCATAACAATCTCAAACATTCTCAAGCTCATCAAGAATCTCATTAATTACCAAGCCTCGAAATACTAGCACTGGCTCATGCTTATTACTCACCTCATATTTTGCAACCACTAACATGCAAGGCAATTACACTTATGATGCTCATGAAGTATTTCAGATTTTAAGGTTTACTAACCTTAAGCAGGTATTGCTAAAATCCTCAACTATACTTCTCGAGCAATTCACTTAATCCAATATCCAAACTCGAATAATCCTCGTATATCAACAAATACAAAAATACTTAAATTTTATGCATCTCTTATACCAAACGAAAGGTCAAACACGTAAAAATAGTTTACCAAGTTTCAATTTGGTGAAATAGACTGCTCCATTGGATCCAGAATGTCGAGAAACCTCAGGGTAGGGTCCTTCAAAAAAGTTAATGCCGATTAACGGTCAACGGTCAGCGACGACTAACGACGACGGTCAACGACAGTACGGTGACGGCACGGTAGCTGACGGCTCAGGCTAAGTCAGCTTGGCGTAACTCGGGCGAGTTGGGCCAAGTCCACTCAGGCGACTCGGTCCCTTGGAGTAGGAAAACGCCCACGTGCGGCGACAGCGTGTGGGGGTGCGAAAGGGCAACTATGGCAGCTTCCAGCGACCAAACTTCACTGGCCGATTATTCTCGAGCTAGTGAACTCGATGGTGGCCTCCGTTTCTTAATTTGAGCTCTCTAACCCCTTCAACTCAGCACCCTAAACTTTCTCTTTCTTACCTCTTTCGACGACAACCCTAACGACGGTAATGCTAGTACAGGCGAACTCGTCTTGGCGAGATAAACACAATGACGGTGGTGGTGTCGCGATTGGACGACTGGATCTCTGTAGATCAGAGTTTAAAATTTGATCTCTAACTTTTCTCTCCTTTTCTCTCTCTCCCACCATTCTCATATTTTCCTTTTCTCTGTCCTCCATCGTTCTCTTCCCCTCTTTTCAACCACCCACCCCTATTTAAAATTCAAACTAGTCTCTTTTTCCTTTTTATTTTTTCTTCCTTCTTTTATTAATTTTTCTTTTATCCACAATTAATAAAATATCACTTTCTCCTTTTTACCCTTAAGCACAAATACAATTTCTTAATTGGACCCTCAACCTAAGGCCCAATACTCGGGTCCAAGACCCGATTCACTAACCCAAAATTTGGGTTGTTACATGATAATTTTTAAGATGAGTCTATCAAGCTCGACGAACACCGCTAAATACCACTAACGATGAACATCGTTCAACACCATAAATTGATTAATAAAGATTAAAAATCTGAATGACTCAACATATAATTATAAATTATTTAAAATAAAATTTCAATTAAATTATTTTTTATAAATATTTATTTTATTTTTTAAAATAATTCGATCAAATACTAACTTTAGTCAATTTAAAAAATAAAAATCCTAAACTCGAAATCCTAAACTATAAACCTTAAATCTTAAACCGTAAACCGTAAATCCTAAAGCCTAAACCCATAGCCACTTTTTTCCTGGACCTTAGCACTGGCCTTCTTCGAAACCATAGCCACTTTTTTCTGCAAAGAAAAAATAGGAATTTTTCATCCAACTAATAATTCAAGACAACAAATAATATATCCACAATAACTGCGATTGACCTAATGCTCTCTACTGAAAACCCCACTATTACCATTACCCCGCTACCGTATGGCAATACGTTTGGCCGGCTACTGGAAGAGGGTAATCCAGTTGTGGTGGCTCTGACGTTGGAATGTCCGACCTCGCCAACACCTCTTGAGGGGCAGAACTTAGCAATGAAAGGGAGAAGGGAACTGATATCGATGGCAGACGGGGATAGCGTTGCCATAGAGGCTGATGAAAGAGGTCCAACTCACGTGGGAGGTTCAAATGATGACTAGGTTCTTCCGACTACGGTGGAAGATATGGGCGGTGCCCAGCCGACAGCAGGAGCGAATGCTTCTAGAAAGGCTACGTATGCAACCATTGTTGACAAGCGATCATGCCAGGCAGATTTGAAGCAACCTGACATTCAGTATGTGGAAAAGGAAGTTGTGGTGATGGAGGAGGATGTTATTATTGATCGATCGAATTTGATACCCTCGATTCAATTCTCAGATAGGGTTCACGATCAAATTGATCAGAATATACGTAATGCAATTATTGTTCGCCTACTTGGGAGGACAATTGGGTATGCTACGTTGTTGAATCGTGTACGAGCAATGTGAAAGCCAGTTGGGGATATTCAATTGATTGATATTGAGAATAATTATTTTATTGTCCGGTTCTCTAATGCTCAGGATTATACAAAGGTACTCACAGATGGACCATGGATAATATATGGAAGCTATTTAACGGTTCAGCCTTGGAGTAGATCATTCTCTCTGACAGAAAAGTATCCGTCCCAAGTTATTATGTGGATTCGTTTATCTGGGTTAGCGTAATGCTACTATACTAAAGCTTTGTTTCGATGTATTGTGGCCTTGATTGGACGAGTAGTCAAAATAGATTACAATACCCAAGATGGGGGACGTAGAAAATTTGCAAGACTAACCGTGCTTGTAGATTTGAACAAGGCTATGTTATCCAGCATCCGGATTGATGGTAAGGTGCAACGGCTTGAGTATGAAGGGTTGCAACAGATATGTTTCGATTGTGGCACCTATGGACACTCTCAAGAGCAATATGAAAGCTTACGAGCCGCTAGAGAAAATGAAGGGGCTGTTAAAAATTCAAAACAGGGTGTTTCTCACTTAGAGGAAGCTACTTCGAAGGAGGAAAAGTTGTTCAGCCCTTGAATGGTTACTGAGACGCGCAGGCGGCAGCCAGTTTTACGGTCGACGAGCATTATTGTGGATGCTGGTGAGAAAGAATCTGGTGGCTCTAGGTTTGCTGTGTTGGCAGCTTTGGATGAAGGTAGGGTGGAAACTGTAGCTTTGAATGACACTTCGACAAGTCGGGCACCGATTAGTGGAGGTCCTATTGTGCGACAAAAAAAGCTGCTAAGGGTAGTAGTGTGGCTAAGAATGTGGCATATATGGCATCCAACCCGGATAAGCATTCAAAAAATGTGACTAAGAAAACACAGACTACAGTAATGAATTCTTCTGTAGGGGTAACATCTACGATAGCTGGCCAAAGTGCTAAGGTGGTGGTCCATAATCCAGGAGTTAGCTTAGGTAATCATTCGGTGGTCAAAATAGTTGAGCAAGGAGTTAAAGGACGTGGGGGCTTGAATATGGTAAGATCAGGGAGTTTGAAAATGAATGGTGCAAAAGAAAATCTTAGTTGGGGGTTAAAGGTTAGAAAGCTAGGGGATTCTCGTGCATTGTTTCGTCCGATATTGGCAGAATTGGGTCAAAATACTCATGGGCAGATCTCAGATATGAGTGTTAGGGAGTTTCCAGGCTTGGGGAATTCGTTGAGGAGTGGCGATTCGGGATTACATTCTTTTGATGACAGGGATATGTTTGATATGTATGATGAGGATAAAATGACGGAGGTAGAGGAGGTGGAGTGGCCTCTTGCTCTTTAAAGTATCATTTGCTTGTTCTAATTTATTTTAATAATTAATATTATGTTTTGGAATTGCTAGGGTGCGGCGAGTTCAGCTTTCAGATGTTATTTTTTGATGTTTCGCCTGCAATATTAGTCGAGCTTGGTTGCTTTGTTTGAGTCAAGGATTATTGGCCCCATGGCTGATAATGTGATTGCTCGGTTGGGTTTTGCGAATTCTGTGAGGGTCGAGGCACATGGTTTTAGTGGTGGTGTATGGTTGTCATGGGAAGATTCAGTGATTGTTGAAGTTTTGTACATTTCAAACCAGATTATCAATGGAAGGGTTCGTGAAGCTAGTAATACTGATTGGGAGCAATTTACGGCTGTATACGCCAGCCCGTGTTTTATGATTCGTAAGAACGTTTGGTCATAACTTGAGGGTCTTGCACCTAGAGATGCTACTCCTTGGATTTTAGGAGGTGATTTCAATGCCATTCTTGCTGCATATGAACGTTTGGGAGGGACGGCGAAAAGTGGTTGTCGGTTCTTCTGTGATTTTTTGTTTCATTCAAGATTGGTTGATTTGGTTTTTCGTGCTAATCCTTACATTTGGAATCGTGGAAATTTATATCAAAGGTTGGATAGATGTTTAGTGAATTCGAGTTGGTTTAACTGATTTCCTAATAGTCATGTGTTACAACTTGAGAGGCTGGAATCTGACCATTGTCCGTTGTTACTTCAGATGTCAGAGGATTTTGAGGGGGAATGTGTTTGTCCCTTTCGTTTTATTGCAGCTTGGCAGGACTACCCTGAGTTTCAGAATTTCTTAAAAGCAACATGGAAAGAAGATCTATCAGTGGTGGATAATGTGGAACAATTTTGATCGGCCGTAAGGATATGGAACACTAAAGTATTTGGGCATATTGGACGTAAGAAGCAGAGATTATTGACACGACTTAAGGGAATTGATCTTGCTTTGGCAAGGTGTCACTCTAATTCTCTCGTTTGACTCGCTGATAAATTACGGAAAGAGCTTGAGTTGATACTCGAACATGAGGAAAGTCTATGGAGACAAAAGGCTTGTTCCCAATGATACTTAGCAGGTGATCGTAACACGAAATTCTTTCATGCTTCCGTACAAGCTTAGCGTTGGGCAAACTATGTTTTTGCTTTAAAATTGGATGATGTTAGTTGGTGTTTTGAGCAAGAAAAGCTTTCAGAGTTAGCGTTAAACTATTACAAGGGTTTATTCACAAGTACGGTTAGCCAATAGGGTACTTATGCTAGTCGATATTTGTTCTCATGTATGTAACGGACTGCTTTGTAACATTTAGATATATCTCTGTCAAATAATGAAGTGTATCGTGCAATTTTTTGATATGAGACCTTCTAAAGCCCCCGAAATTGATGACATGAATGCCGAATTTTACCAGAAAAACTGGAGCATTGTCAAACCGTCGGTATTTAGTTTTATTCATGTAATTTTTGCTTCAGGATTATTTCCAAAAAATATCAATCAGACACCGCTAGTTCCCTTGCCAAAAGTCAGGGTTCCAAAGTTTATCGCTCAATTTCGGCCTATTAGCCTATGCAATGTAGTATGTAAAGTTGTCACGAAGGTAATTGTCAATCGCCTTAAGCCTTATCTGCCAAAATAGGTTTCGAAAAACCAGACGAGTTTTGTTACTAGATGTTCGATCACTGATAGCATAATTATTGTCCAAGATGTGATACACTCGATGAGACGTAAGAAATGTTTAAAGGGGTGGATAGCTTTGAAAATCGATCTTGAAAAAGCCTATGATCGAATTAAGTTGGGCTTTATCGCGGATACACTCGCAGATATTGGCATACCAGATAGGCTGAGTTTGCTAATCATGCAATGTGTGTCCACTGTATATATGAGGGTTTTATGGATTGGTTTGATGTTTGACTCTTTTCATCCGACGAGGGGTATACGTCAAGGCGATCCTCTTTCTCCTTATTTGTTTGTTCTTTGCATGGAGAGGTTAGCTTAGAGTATTCGGTGTGAGATCAGAAGGGGTGACTGGAAGCCTTTTCATACATCACGTGTCGGGCCTGCTATCTCCCATTAATTTTTTACCGATGACATGATCCTCTTTGTGGAAGCTTCGCTGGAGGAAATGCATGTTATTAGCCGGATTTTAGATTCGTTTTGTGTGGCATCAGAACACATGGCCAGTCAAGCTAAAATGAATATTTTTATTCTAACAATGTTTCTACGTCTCTTCAGCAGAGTATCAGTGATGGATTTGGGTTTCATGAGGTGTCAGACCTTGGCAAGTATTTAGGGGTTCTATTATTGCATCATCGGGTTACTGTGGCTTCTTATCAATTTCTTGTTTAAGCAGTACAGAGAAAGTTGAGTGGTTGGACTGGGAGCTCGTTATCACTGGTGGAAAGGGTTACGCTAGCAAAAACAATGCTATATGGGATTACAATGTATACGATGCAAACGTCTATTCTTCCTAAAAAGACATATGTGGAATTAGAGAAACTTATTCAGCATTTTGTGTGGGGAATTACATCGAACAGAGGTGGTGTTCATTTAGTTAAGTGGGAAAAGGTGTGTCGGCCTATGGAGCATGGTGGCCTTGGATTTTGAAAGCTTCAGATTCAAAATAAGGTTTTTTTAATGAAGCTTGCACTCAACTTAGTTGCGTGTAAAGAGGCGTCATGGTGAGATTCCTCCGTGCAAAGTATAAATGCATTAATACGGTGCTAGAGGTGATTAAAAGTCATAACTGCTCCCGGTTATGGAAAGGTTTAAGCTTAGTTTGGTATGATGTGCGGCAAAACCTTAATTGGAGCCTTGGTAATGGGGAGTTAGTGGATTTTTGGTTTGACTCTTGGGTGGGTGACATTGGATCGTTGGTGGCTCATATTTTGCTGATGGATGCTCCTAACGTACCGCATGTCTCGGTTATATCCATGGTTGGTGACTCAGGTGATTAGAATTAGACCATGTTTCAACATATAATGCCGGTACCTGTGTTGTTGCGCATTACCGCAATCAAGCCACCCATGACACAAATAGAAAAAGGATAAAGTGGGCTAGAGCATCGGTGTGTTCAATTGTTTCTCGGTGAGATCACCTACTATGTGCGTGCAGCTACCTATATGAGTGATGCTAATAATGTGTGGAAAGTGATCCACAAGCATTGGGGGTTGCAATGGATTCGTATTTTCTTGTGTCTTGTATGTTTGAATCATATTATGACCAACGTCAGGGGAGGGCGTCGTCATTTAACTATGGATACTCTTTGTCCGATTTGTCGTACTGTGCCAGAAGATGTGGATCATGTACTTCGAAATTGTGCGTCTACAACTGTGGTATGGTGTTCCTTTGTTAAACAAGACAAAATTGATGAATTTTTTGGGTTGAATACGAGGGAGTGGATTGTTGCAAACCTCACTAAGCAGGATTATTTCGTGAGTAATGAACCGAATTGGGACATCCTTTTTGGTGCACTGGTGTGGTATTTTTGGAAAGCCCGTAATGTGATTGTTTTTAACAATCTGATGGGGGAAGTGAGTCAGTGGTACAGTTGAGCAGGCGGATGCTAGTAGTGACTTTGAGAGCCGTGAAGGCACAACATAGTGCAGCTAATATGGTACCGTCATTACAACGAGGGTTGGCGGCTTGGCATCCACCCGAGCAAGGATGGGTGAAATTGAATACGGATGGGGCTCAAAATATGGTTTCTGGTGTTGCATCGTGTGGAGGGGTCCTTTGTGATCATACCAAGGATTGGATTTTTGGGTTTTCAAAGTTTATAGGGATTTGTTCTGTCCTAGATGCTGAGTTGTGGGGTGTGCTTAATGGTTTAAAGAGTACGTGGTCCAGGAGGTATCGACAGGCGATATTAGAGACTGATAGTTTGGAAGCCTTGCGTGTGCTACGTTGTGATTTACCGATTCAGCGAGGGTCTTCGCTATTATTGCATTTACACAAGTTGCAGGATTGGGGATTTCGAATACAAAATGTGTGCCGTACAAGGAACAAGGTTGCGGATGGCCTTGCCAAAGAGGTGAACTCTAGTAGTTTTGATGTGTTGTATTATTCGATACCTCCACCGACGATTGTGGGGCTCTTTCGAAGGATGTAATTGGTTAGCTTTATGGGCTTTGATTGTATTGAACTTTATTATTCTCATATGCACTATTTTCCCTCCATTTAGGTTTATGGAGCTTTTTTTTAATGAGGCATATAGAATAATCCCCTTTTCACCTAAAAAATAATTCAAGACAACAGCTAGCAAATTCAACTAAAGTTAAAATGTAAGCATTTTATAATATGATACAACATTGAAGAGAATCACCTGAACAAAATTAAGTAGTTTAGGGTTTAGGGTCTATGATTTTGGGTTTAGGGTTTAGGACTATAGGTTTATGGTTTTAGGTTTAGGGCTTATGGTTTATTGTTTAGGGTTTAGGTTTAAGTTTTAGGGTTTAAAGTTTAGGGTTTTAGGTTTAGGGTTTTTTAATTGATTAAGATTGGTATTTGATCCAATTATTTAAAAAATTTAAAAATAAAATATTTATGGAAAATAATTTAATTAAAATTTTATTTTAAATAATTTATAATTATATGCTTAGTCCTTGAGATTTTTAATCTTTATTAATTAATGCAATGGTGTTCAGCGATGTTCAACGTTAGTGGTGTTCAGCAGTATTCGTCGAGCGTGATTGAATTTTCTTAATTTTTATTACTACTCTAATGGAAGGATGAATTCATCGAAAATATGTTTAAGGGATATTAGTTGGCTTATCATAACCAAAAACAATCGAAGACTTTTTCAATAGTTTTTATTTTTAATATTTTATAAATATTTATATATTATTTAAATGTTTTTAAAATTTTAATAATTTCTTATTTTTTAGCTTAAAGATTAAATAAATTATTAAAATTTTAATTAAAATCATTTATGCCCCTGAACTCGGCAAAAAATTCAATTATATCCTTGAAGTTGGTTAAAAAAAGCAATTGAACCCCTCTACCATGTCATCATTACACTTGTACTGGCACGTCAGTACAGTGGACCGTCACGTCAGTACTTTAACGGTTATCGTTGGTCAAAAGGCAAAATTGCTGCAATTGAATAACTTTGAAGGTAAAATTGCATGAAAAAAATGAAGACAACATTACTGATTTGGGTTTAGTACATATGCAAATTTGACCCTTTAGCCAGTATTAAACGAAGAAAACACATTACAAACTAGTGGATTGGATTCCAATCCTTATTACGGCAATGATAGCCACACCCATGCTTAAAGCTAGTGTCTTTTTTCACACACCTAAGAAACATTCGAACCAGAGATAAATTCTTGACGACTCTCACCTTGACCCGACTGATCTATCGATCATCTACAAAGACATATGTTTAATTAAGAAACGTAAGCCTCCGGATTCTGAAGAAGATAGCCTTCCACAACTTTATACATAGCCAAGGCCTTCTCTTTGCCAGCCTTAACTTCCTCTTCGGTTAGCACAAAATCACCCTTGGTGTAGTAAGTGCTTGTCATCTTGCTTTTGCTCCCACCATCTGGTGTGGTCTCTAACTTAACCTCGTATGTGATTTTTTCAAGCTTGTCCATTGTTCCATCGCCTTCAATCAAACTATACTTGAATGAAAAATTCTTCTCATCGAGCTCATCGACACGGTTCTTCATGTACTTGACTTGGCTGCCTGCATAATTATCCTTAATCAGTGTATATAGACATTGGTTAAACAAACCCGAAATTGTCGGACCAATATGGATAGCAAGTTTAGTTAGTTTATTTCACCTTCAGCGAAGTTGATCTGCCTGATGCTACCGGCTCCTCCGTCACCAGTAATTTCGATGCTTTTAATGGCCAATGGCATGAGTTTTGGGATGAGATTGTGCGGACAATCAAGGCTTTGAAAAGCCTGGCCGGAGGGATTGTGGATGTGTATTCATCACTGTAACTGGTGACACCCATTGTATGTATATATTTCAAAAACATGGAGATTTGTAGAGGTGATTGGCTCTTGTTCAAGCAGGGATTGTTTATATAGGTTGAAGTTCAATGATGCTTTAGCCTTGAAGTTGTTTTTTTATTGTCATTTTTAAGGTGGAGTTTCCAAGGACACGAGATTATGACTGAACTAAAGCATCAAGAAATTATGTTATTACAAAATACAAAGAACAAAATTATGGTTATCTGCTTCATTATCCATTCATCTGCTACAAATGCAAAATGCTAAAATGTAGAATCAATGATCCATATAATCATGTTTAAGAGTATATACCAATCCCATGCTTAGGAATCCTGAATTCTTGATTAATTTGCTATTATATTTATTTAGACAATACTTTGTCTGCTTCATTCAACCACATTTGGGGATTTCAACATTCCCTTATATTTTCAACTTGGTTAAATGGCATTTGTATTCTGTTTATCAGATTCAACATTTTTCATACAATTTTGTATACTATTTTTAAGCTGTGAAAGGGACCCAGAGCTGCCCCTCGGTATTGTTTATTCAATCTTATTCGAATCATGCAAAACATCTAGTTCTCATAATGCAAAACAAATAGTATTATTGTATATTCTTACAATAGCCTTCTGCAAAAACATCATATGAATTTAAAGGTAATAAAACACCAGAACTGCCTGAAACCATAGACAAGACTTTCCTTCTTAAGTTTTAATCTAATGGTTCTAATATCTTCACATTATGGATGTGTTTATAAGAGTAAATTTCTCCAAGAATCAGAAACCCAAAAAAAAAAAAAGAGCCGTCGGATCGTCCTCTACATTGCTGCTGCAGTAAATACAAGATCCCTATGCAAACACTAGAACATGGTGGTATACGCCCCAAATGAATCACATAAAGTCGTACTCGTCTATATCATCGTAAGTGTTAACAACCAAATCATCATCCGGTTTATCAACATGGAGCTGCTTTTTCTTGCCACCTAAAACATGTCCAAAAAGAAGGTAGAGAATTGCAGTTAAGAGTAAGAAAGGTTGGCTGACCAGTGACGAGCAAGTAAAATGAGAGCTATATGTTATTAATCTTCAACTTATTTAAAGTCCGCATGTTGCAGATACAAAAGCCACTGTAAAACAAGGTTAATATGGGGAACCACCATACGTGAAGCCAAAGGAATACAGCTTTAAAGACTGAATTTGTAGAACATCTATGGCTGCCAAAGGGGGTTATTGGCATCATTCAGAGGTACTTCAACAATATAATAAATTGTATTAAAAATTATGTCTTTCTCTTTCCACAATTGGTTTAAAATTGTCAAAAAAGAGGAAATTTGATCCCGTAGATATATCTGTTTTCCTTTCTGGCTGAGGTATATATACCATTGTGCACAAGAATGAAAAATAAATTGCATGTATTTTACCTGTCTTCTTTTTACTTGTGGCTTCTTTCTCTGCTTTTAACTTTTCATTTGCAATTGTTGTGATTGAAGATGCTATATCTTTAGTATCAGCTGCTTTCAAGGAAGTCACTGATAGTCTTATCACTGCCTTCAGCAATGCAATATAATGGTAACTTTTCTGCCTTCAGCAATGCAATATAATGGTAACTTTTCTGCATCAAAGAATAAATTTGAGCAACTTAAGAACTTTCTCAATATAGAACCAAGACTCGGAAAGAATGATGATTAAACTCACCTCATGTTGGCGTAGCTTATGAGAAATAAGCTCTACGTATTCCAAAAAGTCACTTTCAGATTGAGAATAAAATTATCAAGAGTCTTGTCATCGCCTTTCTTGGCAAAAAGTTCAGTGGTGGACTTGTAATCAGCTTCTTCCACAAGCCTGTGATACAGCAAATGCCCAAATAAATCATCAAATATTAGAAACATGTCAATTTCGGAGACATGTAAAAGAAAAGAAAGCCTAAAAATTTCTGATATTCAAGTATGTAGATGGGCAAGAAGAAACAAACATTGCTTAGAGGAGCTACAAAGTATTAGTTTTCATATTAGATGAGCTTAGTTCTAGCAAGTGTAAATGCAGTAACACCCACTTTAAATAACCGAGTAAGATTCTTAGAGCCATCACTCTAGATGCTAATATACTAAGTACCTTTGTTGGTGAAGTTTCTCAGCAACAGGATCAAGGGGTTCTTGTTTAGTGACTTCAACAGTTTTCCCTTTCTTTTCAGTAGCTTTTGCGGCAGGTTTCTTGGGAGCCTTCTCTTCGGGAGCTTTTGCTACATGTTGCTGATACCAATTAAGGAAACAACACATCAACACGAGCAAATAGTTTTTCTCTATTATCAGATATATAACACAAATAACTTGTCTGCAATAACATTCTTTGCATGGAATGACCATGGAAAAGAGATATGTAACAACTTTGGTACGTATTAACAAATTTTTGCTAATGAAAACAAGTCTTCCACGAGAACGTGACTGTACCGTCTATGTTCATGATAATGCAGTTCATACTTTTACTTAGTTTATTCAGTGGGAAAGGTGATAACCTCATAGAAGGTGAAATTCAAAATTAGTCTCCAGAAATTTATATGCAAGTGCTCAAAAGTATAGATGTTTGGCAGACTAACAGCCCTAGGAAACTCTCTTATCTACTTCATGCTAGCTCCAAACGTAAGCATTGTGGGCACTATCCTTTGGTTCCGAGTTTTTCCTTTTTATTTTACTGTTTCCATGTGAATCAAGAAATACCCTTCCTTTCTTACCGAATCTGAATGATAAAATAAATTTGTTATCGGTGAAATCGGCAAGAAATAAAATTGAAACTTGACGGCAATCACCATCTGTCAATTGAGCAGATTGCCTTGTTACGCTAGTTGGTGTCCTGCTCTTCCTGGACTGGTTGTGTGCACCAAGAGCTGTGTTGTCAGAACTACTTGTATTCTCAGTGACCACCAAAACACAAACACTACTTACACACAACATGAATATTCAACTGGCTGGAGCGACTATTTCTCTACAGATTGATAGACTAAATGATTTTCTGCCTGATTGATAATATAACTGACAGATCAGAGATCACGCGAAAATAGATTATAAGTGTAAGCTCTACATGAATAGTGTCACTGGGTGATTGACGCTTGACTTCCCTTTATCTTGGTTCATGGAACAACCTATTAGGATTGATTTCACAGCTCGTCAAAAGGAGATTGAAACCTTAGGACTCATTAGAAAGAGACCTAGATCTCTTTATTTTTTGATGTAAATACTACTAAGGTCTAATTATCCCCTACGTCCCTTGAAATAGAGATTACAATAATTAAATAAATTCCTATCAAACACAACTTCTATTCTAAGAATCCTAAACAACTTTTATCATAAGAGTCCTACCTAACTTCTCCTAAGAGTTCTACATCCACAGCACACTGTCATCGCAGAAAGATTCCTAAACATTGAACAAGACCTGGGTGTTTCCCATGTGCGAAGGATTAAAACTTTATTTATGTAATTCTTTCAATCTATATATGCCTCTAGCTAGGCTACCTAGAAGAACAGAAACACAAGGCAACATGATAACAAGGATTACCTACGGAATGAAACAGAAAAGCCATCAAGCAATTTGAGTATCCAAGTTCACAATGTGATGAGTCCCATCACTCTAAATCATCAACTGGGCTTAACTGATGCAGGCAAGACAATAATGAGCCACAAGAAGAAGCTCTTATGAGATCAAGAGATGATGTTCATCTTACTAAAATTTCCAAATCCCATATTCAAATTTGGTTGGTAATTCATGGCCAGATACTACTATAGAAATGGCCCAAATATTTATCCATTCATGAAAACCGAGTAGAATATAACTTGTAATCAGGAATAGCTTATGTTTAGAGTAGAAACTTGTTACAGATATGGTCAATTTGCACGTATTTTATTGCATAGATTTTAAGGCAACATAACTAACGATACCAAGTAATAAGGAAGTCATCGCACCTGCGGCTGAGGAGGTTCATCTTCATCCTCCCATGAATCCTTGATATCAGTATCATCAACATCTTCATCATCCCATTTGCTTTTAGGCAGCACCTTTGTAGGGATAGGTGGAATCTCATCCTCTGCAACAATGGCATTCATGAGTGAGGTGAAAAATTAAAAGAGGACAATCAGCAGATAAAAAAGGGACATTGTAAGGTAGGTTCTTCAATGAAGGATCTGCAATTACTAAAACATATCACAGTTATACTACCAAGTAACAACTGGCAGACGAAAAGCACAATGAATTGAAGCTGTTTAAAGGTAATTTTGAACCCTTTACACTTTAAAGTTTAAACCTCCTAGATAAGAATGGGGGCAACCATCAGCCAATAGCTCGAGCTAAATTTGAGCACAAACACTAGTGAATCCCCAAAATTGAAGCCTTGTTTAGCTTCCCAGCCAGAATCACTAATCTTCCCTTAAAAAGATTTTTCTTTTTCAAAAAGAAAGTCCACTCAGTTTTCTCTGTAATCCAAATCCTTCCACAAATAAAAACCCTTCCTCAAAGCATTCAGCTCTGAAAATCTCAAATTATTTTAAAAACGAGAAAAAAAAACAAATGAAAACCCAAATTAGTTTTAAAATCTAATCAGATAAATCTTCCTCTTGCAAGTTTTACATACACAAACATACAAAAGAAACTGGACATTGTTGTCAATCAAAGCCTCGCTGGAACAATAGAAAAGTAATCAAAATTGAGGGGAAAAATACCCCAGTCCTCCATCTATTCCTAACTTATCAATGCACCACGAATCGAAGAACAATCCTGAATACCAGAAAATTAAACCAAAATATATACCTCAGATAAAAATAAAACTTTAAGAATTTTAAAAACAAATCTCATCAAGAAATCACTTGCCTTGATGTAATTATAATTGTGGGAGTATATTTAATCTGTCTGTTATTTTTCCTTTTTTGTGTTCAATTCAGTGTTCAGACGCCCAACCGACATAGAGAAGATGATTTTTTTAGGGTTTTACATTAAAAACGTTCTTTTTTTGTTTGGATAAACTACCTCTATAGTCACTTAACTATAGAATAGCTTCTATTTTGATCATTGATCTTTCAATCTTGTCAACCAAATCACTTAATTATTTAAGTGATATCAATCGAGCAACTAACCTTTAAAAGTTGATGGGAACACTGATTTGAAAGTTAAAATAATTTATATAATTATATGTCTGGTCCTCAATGCTTACATGTTCTATCAATTTAGTCCTAAATTAATTATGATTGGATGATTAAATTTATTAAATTAAATTAAAATTAGGACTAAAATGATATTGTTTAAGTAATGAGGACCAAATGTGTAATTATACATATTTTTAACTGTAACATCAGCATTTCTATTAATTTTTAACGGTTAATGGCTTGATTGATAAGTATCATTTAAATAGATAAGTGGTTCGATTGATAAATTGAAAGACCAATGGTCAAATAAAACCATCTTATAATTAAATGACTATTAAGGGTGCTAAATGAGTTGAGCAGCTCGCAAATAATTCGAGTTCGACTTAGTTAAAATTCAGTTAGCGCTCGACTCGAACTCAAGCTATGTTCGAGATCTTAACGAGTCGAGTCGAGTAAGACCCAATTGGACTCGATAAGTTCGCAAGTATCTTGTTAATTTATTTTATAAGTTTTTGGTAGCTATCTTAAAAAAATGTGTTTCGAGAAGTTTGAATGCTAGTTAAAAACTCTAGAAAAATTAAGTGGCTTACTAGGTAATTTACACATAAAATCTTTGGAGTTTAAATCTCAAAAACTTTATTTATTTACAGAAAATTCGAAAAAATTAATTTGTATTAATAAAAAAATAAATTTTAATAATTAGTATTTCCTTCCTTTCAAGAACGGAGTGAATAGATGTTGATTACATTATTTTTAAGATTGATTAAATTGATTTTTCAAGAATTATTATAATATGTTAGTTTGGTGTATTTGTGGATTTTTATTTTGGATTTTAGGCTTTGGAATTGTTTCACACACTATTTTGTTCGTTTATTTGTTAAATTTGTTAATTTATTTTTATATTAAGCTTTAATAGTATTACTAGATTTTTATATATTAAAAAAATAAGGTAAAATTCTAGCGAGCTTAACGAGAAACAAGTCGAGTCGAGCAACGAGTCGGACAAAAATTTATCGAGCTTAACGAGTATCGAGTCAAGTCAAACAATTTTCGAGTTGATTCGAACACTACTTAACTCGCGACCGACTCGCTCAATAAGCACCCCTAGTGACTATAGAGGTAGTTGACTTTTTTTAATTCTATGTTGGCCCATTAATGGGTCTAGGGGTGTTCAAACGATTAATTCGGTCGGTTGCCGAACCGAATTACCCAAAATTAAATTAACCAATTTTTTTAAATCTTTAACTGTTAATCAAAATGAACATTTTTTAAATAAAAAAGTTAACCGAATCTAACAATTCTAATTAATTCGGTCAATTTTTGAATTAATCAAACTTTATCATGAATTTTCTTAATCAAAATTATTACACAATAAAAATCCTTAAAAATAGTTTGCATTTAATTTAAACAATATTTAAACATAGATAAAAAAAATTAGAAAATATTATAAAAGGAAAGCACAATTGAAAGTTTAATTTCTTAGGGTTTGCTTCTTTAGTTTTGTTAGATATTTGGGGAATTTTTCCTTTGGTTTAGAAGTGGGTTTTAGAATTTTAATGGGTATGAATTTTTTATCAACGAAGGTAGATTTTATTGACAGAAAACGCCAAGAGTTATCATGTGCATCGTTAAAAACCTCCCTAAACCTATTAGAGAAAAAAGAGTGCAATATAATAGCCTACATGAAAAGATATAACTCGAGAAAACACCACCCACTCAAACAACAATTCTAACGGCAAGGTATGACCTTAATATGTATAATATATTTAATTTTTTTTATATTTTGGGTGATTTGGTTAATTAACCAGTTTCGAACCGAATTAACCGATAATCAAACTTTGAAAAATTCTTTAACCGTTCCCCGACCGAAAAAAGTTCGAGGGCTGACCGTTTAACCGAACTAGTTCAGTTTGGTCAGTTAATTCAATTTAAATGACCTTTTGAAAACCCTTAAATGGGCCATTCAGATTACATTGATATTAACTATGGCTGTAAATAAACTGAACGTTCAATGAACCGTTCATGAACTGTTCGGCGAGAAGTTCGTTTATGTTTGTTTATTTATTAAACGAACGATCATAAATAAGATTTTCTGTTTGTTTAATTAAATGAAAGAATACGAACAAAGGGCTCGTTCGTTCATTTATGTTTGTGAACATTCGGTAATCTGTTCGTTTATGTTCATTTAAATTTATTCAAATATGTCCATTATATTTATTATTTTTCATAACAAAAGTATTATATTTAAAAAATTAAAAACATTTATTAAAAATATAAAAGGAAAAGGGAAAAATAAACAATATTTAATGTTCATTTGCATTCGTTTATCATTTGAACGAATGAACACGAACGCTAACATGAACAAGAAATTATGTTCGTGTTCATTCGTTTGTTCAATAAAAATTAAACGAACGAACATGAACATACCGTCGTTCGTGTCTATTATAGGACTAGATATTATCAGCTCAAAGCTTGATTTAATTTTTCGAGTCTCAACCATTGTAATAATTGAGTTTTAATTTGATTGCTTATTATTATTATGTGGGTTAAGTTGACATTAAACACACAAAATTCTCTCATTTATTGTTGAGATGAAGTGAGGATACTTTAAGGTTTATTAATTTGCATAGTTCTCTCCCCCCCCCCCTCAAATTGCTTTCTAAACTTTTTATTAATATTAGTTATTCAATGAAAGATGAATAAAAAAATTAATTTCAACCAAAATTAATGTGATGTTTTATGTGAATATACCATAAAATGTTTACTTTTAGGAAAAAAAAGTAGATATTATTTAGATACGACTTTTATAAGTGTTTGATGTATTTGTAAAACATATTGTACTTTTAAGAGAAGATGTAATATTTTTAAAAAGACCAACAATAACCTCATAACACGAATTATAAAATAGATATAAAAAATACTAAAAAAATTTCGGTAACAAAAAGAAACTTGGACTTGATTTTTAGGTTTGATTTCTGGAATTAGTGAAAGTTGGTGGCTTGCACTCATCTGCTCCATTCCTATAAAGTCTTTAGCCTTCTTCGAAACCTTTACTGAAATCAATGGAAAAACACAAAAACAAAACGGTTTCCATTTTTTTCCTATCAAATTTACCAAACGCGTCAATGGTGGAACTTAAACAGTGCATAAAACGACATCGTCTTTTACGTGACGTGCAAGCTGCTGCTGATAATTAACATTGGGCCATATCCTCTATATAAGTAAGCTCCAATTCATCCTTCCTTTATCTTCTAATACTTCAAACTGATCTTGAAAGCTTCAACAATGGCGTCCTTGATTGCAATCAAATCATGGGTTTTAACCGTAACGATCATCTGCATGTCTGCTTTCTTGTTCCACCTAGGTAAAGCCGATGAATACGAAGATTTGCCTCAAACCGGCACCGTCACCGGCACCGACACTGGCACCGGCACTGTAGTTGGTGATGATCCAGCTCAAATTGTCACCAAGGCATTGCTATGTTTCAATGAAAAATATGTAAGATTTTCATATCCCGAAAATCTATTCGAGGAATCGTTATAATGTTATTAGTAAGTTCAAATCTCGAAGTCGTGATGTTCGTATTCGGATCATTCTCCCCCCAGATTTACAGCAGCTGTGAAGAATCTTACAGATTGACAGCAAGCGGAAAACTAGATGTCCCCCTCGAGTACGCTGATGAATATTGCGCCGGGCCTTGCCTTTCGGAGACACACCTTGTTCTCAATTGTGTAGAGAACGTCATGAAACACTTCTTGTTCTATAATAAGGCAACGATTCAGGACATCAGAGACACAATCCAGGCAGGATGCAGCTATGGTCCTGAAAGAGGTTGATTTTTGAATTCCCAGTTTTGTTGTTGTTGTTGTTGAAAACAATGTTCCATGAATAATCTAAGTTTGTATGTGTTTATGATGTATAGGTCATTTCGACGTTGAAAAGCACATTGAAGCTGAGGAGAACGGCTCAAGGAGGGCAGCTAAGAGCATTTTGTTTGGAATTGGGTCGATGATTATAGGCCTCGCCCCATTACTTTGAGACCATTATCTTACTTAGAATTACTCTGTTTCAAAGTGAGGCAATAACAGTAGTTTTGCTAAGCATCATTATCATATTCATGTGCACGTAGTATGTATATATATGTTTCCATGCTTAGTCCCGGGGACACTTCCCCCCATATTTTATTGTTAAAAATTATATATGGATTAGATCTCTAATTTTAGTTTATTTTGATTTTGCCCCCTATTCTTTTGATACACTTTATAATCGAATATCAGTAATTTACGTCATGCTTAAAGTGCATTTTAGTCGGTAGCGAAATTCAACATTATTTATTGAATGGTCATTTAAAAATATCTAAATTTATAGGAGCCGTCAATATAAATTACTAGTATATATTTTTTTAGAAGATTAAAATATAATTTTACCACTCCCCAACTTAAATTTTTTTGGGGCCGTGACCCCCAACGACCCCTCTTGAGTACTACCCCTACTTTTAGTCGTTGAAGTTGATATCTTTTTTTTAACTTGGTCCCTAAACTTCTTTTATTAATGCTAGTTCTTTTTTATGGCATGCCACCATGATATTATGTCTAATGACACTTTTAAAGTGTCACATCATCAAAATGATTAAAAATAACTTGAAATCGAAATTCATAGACTAACATGGACGGAGACTTTTAGAGAGCAAATTGGAAAAAAAAATTGTCAAGTTCAAGGCTAATTTTTTAGGATGAATATTTGATACAGTGCTTGTGTAAAAAATAAATTACCTATTTTCTAGCTAAAATAAAAATTTTAAAATTTTAACCCTAAAATCTTAAAAATCTAACCATAAACCTTAAATTTTAAACCCTCCTACTTAATCCTCTAACCTTTAACCTTGAATTTTTTTTTACCTTTGATGTATAGATAATAGTATTAATTTTATCCCTCACTTTAATAACAATAACTAATGTTATTATTAATATTGGACAAGATAATAACATTATAAAAGTAAAGAACCGCAAATAAAAATAGATGGACTGAATCTCAAATTTCAACATAACTAAAGGACTAAAATCATAGTTAGACCCTTTTTTCTTATAACTATTATCATGATCCTTGGCGCGAGCAATAAAGCTGGAATCAGTGGCAAGCAAACCTGAAAATTGAAATGATTCTGAAATCAACATGAAAAACATTTGATGTTTGAGATTCTAAGAAATGTAGCCTAGGGTTCTTAAAACTTTTTTTCCCATCAATAATCCCCTTCTCTTCAAACCCCCACCCTTTAATGGCGTCTTTCAAGACCATGATCTCCATATCAACGCACTTCTCAATAACCACCCCATGTCTTCTATGGCGATCCAGAACCCACATTTTCTACATCTTCCTGCTCCTTCTCTCCCTCTTCTTCCTCTCAACTTCCTTCAACCAGCGTTCCCCGTTAGCCTTGGCCTTGGCAACTCGCCTTCGGTTTGCCGCCAACTACCTCGCCTCCTCCTTCACCTCCATTTCCTCTTCCAACACCTGCATCGTCTCCGACGTCAGAACCAACTGCACCCTCTCATCGGTCACCGCCGTCGAAAGAACCAACAACGTGATCAAGGACCTTAGTTCTTGCGACATCTTTAATGGCAACTGGGTCTTGGACGATTCCAGTTCCACCCCTGCTTACATTCCCGGTTCTTGCCCTTACGTCGACGACTCCTTTAACTGCTTCAAGAACGGCCGGGTCGACTTCAGTTACGTCAGATACCGGTGGAAGCCTTTCGATTGTCAGATTCCGAGGTCAGGGTTTTATAAAAAAAAAAAGCAGTTGAAACTTGAAAATCGTTTCACCGCTTCGTTTAATTTGTCTTTTACATGGTTGTTGAAATGCGTGTGTAGGTTTAATGGGAGGAAAATGCTGGAGATGTTGAGGGGGAAGAGGCTGGTTTTCGTCGGTGATTCTTTGAACCGGAACATGTGGGAATCTCTGGTGTGCTCGTTGAGGGAATCGTTGAGAGATAAGAGACGACTCTTTGAAGTTTCCAGCAGGAACGAGTTCAGGACTCAGGGGTTCTTTTCTCTCAGATTCGCAGTGAGTAAAATGTTCACCAAACTGTTTGTTTTTATTTTTCTCCAGATTTTATGAACATTTTAGATATCCGATACTTACATTCGAATTCGAGTAACATGTTTAGATATAAATGATTTATAGGATTACCAGTGCACAATAGATTTCATCAAATCACCATTCCTAGTCCAAGAATGGAAAATCTCTGATAACAGTGAGATCAGCAGAGAAACTCTGAGGCTTGACATGATTCAGGGTTCCAAGTACAGTGATGCTGATATAATTGTCTTCAACACTGGCCATTGGTGGACTCACCAAAAAACTGGCAAAGGGTAAAGATTCTGCCGCCATTTTTCTACTTGTTTTCCATCGGTTTCTGAAATTTACCATGGAGTTTACTATGTACAAATGGTGTCTTAAATTTGCAGCAAAAATTACTTCCAGGAGGGCAGCCATGTCTATGACAGATTGGAAGTGAAAGAAGCATTTACAAAGGCAATGAAAACATGGGCACAATGGGTTGATTCCAACATTGATAGAAAACACACCAGGGTCTTCTTTGCAGGATACTCCTCTTCTCATTTCAGGTTTTAAAAATTAAGCCCATAGCTCGAATTCGAACCTATGTTAACTCGGAAGTGTCGATATGACCTATTGTTATTTCAGGAAAGGGCAATGGGACACTGGCGGGAACTGTCATGGTGAAACAGAGCCGATATCGAACGAGACAAGCCTTGCAGCATATCCATGGATGATGAGCATCCTGGAATCCGTAATATCGGAAATGAAAACACCGGTATTCTATCTCAACATCACCAAGATGACGGCTTACAGAAAAGACGGACACCCTTCGATTTATCGGCCTCTAGAGATCCCAAGGACTCCCGGCATGTTCCAGGATTGCAGTCATTGGTGCCTCCCTGGTGTTCCAGACTTTTGGAATGAACTTCTCTATGCTGCACTGCTAATATCAGGCCATGAGTTACAAAAATAAGAAGCATTAACATCATTCCTTTCTCGGTTCTCATAGTCTGGAGTTCTATTGTTGTTGCTTTTTCCTTCTGTGTCTACACCGGAGTCAATTCATTGGACTACATGTTTTGTAATGAAATTGCAATCATAGAGATTGTTGTACAAGCACTGCTATGCTTTTGGTCCAAAAAAACATAACCAAAAGTCCAACATTTTGGCATTTCATATATCAATTTTTGTCAATTCATTATTTTATTGTGATGCATCAAAACTTTATTTTCAAATTGTTGACCTCATCATCCCAACAATTAATTGTTAAGCAACCACTGAAATGATTGTTGACAAGTTTTGATTGTAGTCTTTGTCTCTAGATCTATGCTTATATTCACATATTTTCGGCTGATTAGTTTCAAATCATTTTTCAATCGATAACATTGCTAATGTAGTCACAATTATTTTTTTCGATAAGAAAGAACATAATAGAAATCTATAAACAATTTTTCTTTCGATAAAATGGAGAGGTATTTACGTTCTCACAATAGATGTCAGATTCGATGTAATATCCCAAATTTTAGATAGTGACTAAAATGAAAGTTTTGAAAGTTTGGTAGCCAAAGTATAAACTTCAAAAAAGTTTAGGGACTAAATTATAATTTTCAAAAGTTATGTATTTTAGTCACGTAAATGAATAGTTCACCCCCAAGAATAATGTTTTTGTGTTACTCGGATTTTTCGTACGGAGTTTGTATTTTTGGCTATTAAGCGATAAAGTTTAGAAAAATATTCGGATAATCGAATCGAATCAGAAATTTAAGATATTTTAAAGGATGATGAGGCAAGGTTAAAAATGTCATTTCTATGTCTTACAATGGTAGGATTTAACATGGACCATTGTATTAAAGTAGGTTTTCCATGTTAAATATGAACCATTGGATGAAAAATGGCAAGATGGTAATTTTGGGAAATTCCAAGGGCAAAGTTGGTAATCACTAACTAGTTGGATTATTTTTTACCCTTGGATGAGTAGGTAGACATGTGGCAAAATATGAAGCATTGGATTACAAGGGCAAACTAGTCATTTTGCTATAAAAGAGATTTTTTTAGGATTTTTATATTAAGATGACAAATGGCTAAATTAAAAAGAAAGGAAAATTCAAGATATTCTCATCATCTTTCTCCCTTGTTCGAACACCACCAAAGGTAAGAGGAACAATTTTTCTCTTTGATTTTCAAGCTTATTGAGTTGAATTTTGGATGAAAGTGTGAAATATGAAATTGATCTCCATGAAATTCTCTATCTTTTGGTACCATTTATTCATGCTTTTCCTTGCTTGAAACCTTAGTTTTGTGATTTTGATGGATGAAGGGGATGTTTAAATATGATGATTTAAGATTAGATTTTGATGAAGTTGTTGTTGTAGAATCATATCCAAGCTTATATTATGATTGAAATTACTTGGAAGTAGTTAAATCCTAATATGTTTAAACTTAGGGTTTTGATGTGAAGTTGAAGTTGAATTGATTGTGATATGGGAATGATTATAGAAACTTGGAAATGAGGTTTAGAAGTTGAATTCATGCTTGAATCAAGTTGGGAAATTTGGATAAAAAGACCTTTCATATTCGGCTTATTGGGGAATATTAGGGAAAATTATGAAAAATTTCCCTAAGGCTAGAAATGATGTGAGAATGATTTTACAAGGCTTAGAATGTTGTTTGGATCAATTTGGAAGTTTACAAAGTGTTGAGGACCAAATGGTATATTAAGGAAAAATTTGAGAATGATATGGAAAGTGATTAGAAATATATGTGTTAAGCTTGAATGTATTCTTGGAATACTTAAATATGTTGTTTAATGATTGAATTTAAAGTTCAATGGCAAGGGACCATTTTGGATAATTTGGAAAGTTGAGGTGAATTCTAAAAGAATTCATTTTATGGTTATATTATGATATTTGAGATTTTCTTGCGAATTTGTGATGGATATGAATAATAAAGGATTTTTAGGAATTTTATTCCTAATATGTGCCTATCTTAGAATGATACTAACATACGCTTTGAAATGTATGTGTTTGGTAAACGGTGATTTTATAGATCGTGACCGTGATCAAGATCATATTACGAGCAAGTTTAAAGACAAGGAAAAAGTTCAAGAGTAAAGCTAAAGGCACTAGTAAGGTTTACTAGTGAGGCATCAAGTGAGTTCAATGCATACATAACATGATATATAGATGTTTTATACACCATTAGGAAGACTTGCAATGAGTCTACCTTGTTTATTTTGACAGGATATTTATGTCATAATCATATATTTTTCATGTTCTAAATATGTCAAAAGTTGAATATAAATGCATGGATCACTAGTTATATATGATGTTGTATTATGAATGTTATTTCGGGTATGAACTGCCCAATGTTAAATTATGTTGATATACATTTCCATGGATGAAATAAATATAAAAAATATGCCCAAGTAAGTCGTTGAGGGACAAGATATAGTTGGCATGCCATAGAGTCCAGCAGCATGTTGCGTATTCGATTATCCGGTTTAGCATTACAGTGTATATAAAAGACATTTAGTGTATGGTTAGCACTGCCTTATAAATGTGCAGATGGTTAGCACGGCCTTATAAACATGTGGATGATGGGCATGACCTTATGTGTATTAGCACTTCGGTGCATCTTTGACTCGAGTACCCAGGGTCCTCATAGGTTATATTTGGGCTATTGGTAAATAATTGATAAACATGTGGAAGAGTTATAAACTCTTAAAGTTATGACAAGTATATTGGTAAGAAATTATATCCGGATTATATTATGTTGATATATGATTTACATGACGGTAATATATATGTATATATAGTGATTCAAAATGCATGAATACAGTTATACATTATTAGTCATAGTTATGTTATATTGCACTGGATATTATTATTGCCTCACTAAGTATATACTTAGCGTGTGATGGTTTTCACGCGTAGGTAAAAAGCAGAAATCAGAGTAAGGAGCAGGCATCCTACTTATATGGAGTATAATAACGGTATTAGTAATAACATCCTTTGATGTGTTTTGATGTTTCTAGATAGCATGTATATGTTAAAATTAATCGGTTACATACTAGTTTTTATATGGTTTGTATTAACTTATAAACTAGTTTATGTTTATAGCAAATGATGAGTAGTCATATTAAAGTTAAAATAGGGTAATGACTAGAAAAAGGTTAAATAGAGTAATCGGGTAGATTTTTATTTTAGGCAGTTTTTAGGCAGTTATATCCCTTATATATCATCGATAAGAATTGTTAAGTTGCTGCCTAAAATCGGACTTAATTTGATTGAATAAAAATTTATAATACAATTTTAGGCGATAAATAGTAGAAGAGATAATTTATAATTTTTCTTATAAATATAATAAGGGAAATGTTGACATATTCTTTATGTGATGCTCTAATTAGTAATGGATATTATATACTAGTTAAGTTGTTACATTTATTGGTACCAGAGCTACAAGTTTAGCCAGTTCTGGACATAAATCGGGTATATAGATAGTCGGAGTTATATACATGTCACTAAAATGTCAAGATTACTAATATTTGTATGAATATAATTGGATGCCTAGTAACTAATATTGTTACTCCTTACTTATAAAGGATAATTATGACATTAACCGATGTCAGATCATCGGGAATCTCGTCAGACAATCGAGCATGATTTGCCTGCACAGAGTGGAAGTAATGAGGTGAATTAAAATCCACCTCAGGGGCAGCAGAATATAGAGCCATTAGCTCAAGAGCAAAGAAATATGCCTGTACAAGGTCAAGGCTTATTTCTTCAGGCATTAGATGCTATTGTAAATCTGCGAGCACCAGTATCAGTTCCAAAGGAATTAAGGAAAATGAAAGCACCATAATTTTGAGGTGATATTGATGCTAATTCTATGGCTGATGATTACTGGTTGAATGACATTAAGATCATATTGAGTAGGATTCCTTGCGATGATCAAGGAAAGTTGGAAGGAGTAGTATCCTTTCTGATGGAGTAAGCGAGCGTGTGGTGGAATGTAGTCACTGTACGGGTTCCTCTAGAATAGATTACATGGGAATTCTTTAAAAAAGAATTCAAAGAAAAATATTTTGGGGACTTGTTCATCGAAGAAATAAGACAACAGTTCTTGGATTTGAGGTAATCGGGTAAGACAGTCTGTGAATACGAATGTGAATTTAATAAACTAAGCCAATTTGTAGTAGAAATTCTTCCTACCGAAAAATCTCAAATCGATAAATTCATTTTGGGAATAGATTGGCTGTCGGCATATGCTGCTACGGAGGAATGCCGATTAAAGTTGGTAGTCTTAAAAGAACCAGATGGTTCAGAAATAATATTTGAAGGAGAAGGCAAAATTATTTGAGCAATGAGATTGCAGTTGTAGCTGTTGGAAAGTTATTATCGCATGAGTATGAAGCTTATTTAGCACATGTGACAAATACGCCGGAAACAAAGATAGATCTGGAAAATATACCCACGGTGCATAAATTTCCAGATGTTTTTCTGGATGAATTACCAGGATTACCTCATGATTGAGAGGTGGAATTTAGTATTGATGTACTTCTTGGAACAACATCAATATCAATAGCACCTTACAGAACTCAAAGGGCTGAAGGCTCAATTACAAGAATTATTGGATAAAGGTTTTATACGACCAAGTATATCACCTTGGGGAACTCCAATCCTGTTGTGAAAAAGAAAAATGGATCAATGAGGTTATGTGAAAATTACCGTCAACTTAATAAAGTGACGGTAAAGAACAAATATCATTTACCAAGGATTGATGACCTCTGTGGAAGGAATTTGAGTTGATTCAAAAAAAGTTCAAGCAATACTCGAATGGAAAGTTCCTCAAAATGTCTCTGCAGTGAGAAGTTTCTTGGGATTAGCTGGTTATTATCGACGAATCGTGAAAGATTTTTCAATGATTGTCGCTCCAATAACTAAGCTATTAAGGAAAGATGTGTCATTTGTTTGGACAGATAAGTGTCAGGAAAGCTTCGACAAATTGAAAAAGATATTAATAGAAGCTCCTGCCTTGGTACAACCAGAATCTGGAAAGGATTTCACAATATATAGTGATGCATCCCATAATGGTTTGGGGTGTGTATTGATACAAGAAGGGAATGTTGTAGCGTATGCTTCTCGATAACTCAAAACTCATGAAAGAAAATATCCTACTCATGATTTAGAGTTGGCTGCAGTGGTATTCGCTTTGAATATTTGGTGTCGCTACTTATATGGTGAAAAGTGCTACATCTGCATGAATCATAAAAGTTTAAAGTATTTGTTGTCTCAAAAGGAGCTTAATTTGAGGCAAAGAAGATGGATAAAACTGATCAAGGACTATGCTGTAATCCTTGATTACCATCCAGGGAAGGCTAATGTGGTAGCAGATGCCCTTAGCCAGAAAACATTTTTTGCCTTGAGAACATTGAATGCTTAGTTAGGGTTATAGAAAAATGGTGCAATAATGGTTGAGCTTCAAATCAAGCCTATTTTGATAGAAAGGATTAAAGAGTTACAAGTAAAGGATAAAGAATGCTTGGAAAAGAAGAAGCAAGTTGAATATAGTGAATTTAAAGACCTTGAAATAAAATCAAATGGATGCTTATGTTATAGGGGACGTGTATACATTCCTGAAGATGAGGATCTAAAGAGGGAAATACTTTCAGAAGCATATTTCAGTCCTTTAACTATGCATCCATGAGGTAATAAATTATATCAAGATATAAAAAGTCGATTTTGGTGATCTAGCATAAAACGAGCTATTTCTGAGTTCGTTGTTAGATGCTTAACGTGTCAACAAGTAAAGGCGGAACATCAAGCTCCATCGGGATTGCTTCAACCGATCTCAATTCCATAATGAAAATGGGAAAAAGTTACAATGGATTTTGTAATAAGTCTACCATTGACACCAAGTAGGAAAGATTCGATTTGGGTGATTGAGGATTGTTTGACTAAGACGACATATTTCATACCAATTCGAATGGACTACTTTTTTGAACAAGTTGGCGGAGTTATATATTAAAGAAATTGTTAAACTGCATGGTGTTCCTATGTCTATTATATCTGATAAAGATCTAAGGTTCACTTCAAGGTTTTGAAGTGTATTGTATGAAGCATTGGGAACTCAGCTACACTTCAGTACTGTTTTCCATCCTCAAACAAGTGGACAATCGGAAAGAACTATTGAAATACTTGAAGATATGCTCAGAGCATGCATAATTAACTTTGCAGGTTCATGGGAAAAATATCTTCCATTAGCTGAGTTTGCCTACAACAATAGTTATCAATCAAGTATAAAGATGGCACCTTATGAGGCATTATATGGAAGAAAATGCCGATCACTGTTGAATTGGTTTGAGTTGGACGATCAAAAAATCATCGGACCAGATCTTGTTCAAGAAACGGAGAATAAGGTAAAAATAATTCAAGATAATCTCAAGGCTGCTTCTGACAGACAAAAGTCATATTCAGATCTTAAAAGGAAAGATATTGAGTTCAAAGTTGGAGATAAAGTATTCTTAAAGGTTTCACCTTGGACAAAGATTTTACGCTTTGGCCGAAAAGAAAAGCTTAGTCCAAGATTCATTGGTCCTTATGAAATTTTAAAAAAGGTTGGTCCAGTTGCGTATCAACTAACTTTACCACCGGAGTTGAGTAAGGTTCATGATGTATTTCATGTGTCAATGCTTTGAAGATATTGATCAGATCCTTCACACATTATTACACCAGAAGAGATTGAGATTCAATCGAATTTGACCAATGATGAAGCACCTGTAAAAATTTTAGCTCGAGGAGAAAAACAATTACGGAACAAAAAGATTCCTTTAGTTAAAGTCTTGTAGAGAAATCGCAAAGTAGAAGAAGCTACTTGGGACATAGAGAAAGTAATGAAAAAAGCAGTATTCGTACCTTTTTGAACCAAGTAAGTAAGGAAAATTCGAGGAAAAATTTTTTTAAGGGGGAAGAATTGTAATATCCCAAATTTTGGATAGTGACTAAAATGAAAGTTTTGAAAGTTTGGCGGCTAAAGTATAAACTTTGGAAAAGTTTAAGGACTAAATTGTAATTTTTAAAAGTTATGTATTTTAGTCCCGTAAATGAATAGTTCACCCCCAAGAATAATGTTTTCGTGTTACTCTGATTTTTCGTACGAAGTTTGTATTTTTGGCTATTAAGCGATAAAGTTTAGAAAAATATTCAGATAATCGGATCGAATTAAAAATTTAAGATATTTTAAATGATGATGAGGCAAGGTTAAAAATCCATTTCCATGTCTTAAAATGGTAGGATTTAACATGGACCATTGGATTAAAGTAGGTTTTCCATGTTAAATATGAACCATTGGATGAAAAATGGCAAGATGGTAATTTTGGAAAATTCCAAGGGCAAAGTTGGTAATCACTAACTACTTGCATTATTTTTGACCCTTGGATGAGTAGGTAGACATGTGGAAAAATATGAAGCATTGGATTATAAGGGCAAAATGGTCATTTTACTATAAAAGAGATTTTTTTAGGATTTTTATATTAAGATGACAAATGGCTAAATTAAAAAGAAAGGAAAATTCGAGATTTTCTCCCTTGTTCGAACACCACCAAAGGTAAGAGGAAAAATTTTTCTCTTTGATTTTCAAGCTTATTTAGTTGGATTTTGGATGAAAGCATGAAATATGAAATTGATTTCCATGAAATTCTCTATCTTTTGGTACCATTTATTCATGTTTTCCTTGCTTGAAACATTAGTTTTGTGATTTTGATGGATGAAAGGGATGTTTAAATATGATGATTTAAGATTAGATTTTGATGAAGTTGTTGTTGTAGAATCATATCCAAGCTTATATTATGATTGAAATTACTTGGAAGTAGTTAAATCCTAATATGTTTAATATAGAAGCTTGGAAATGAGGTTTAGAAGTTGAATTCATGCTTGAATCAAGTTGAGAAATTTGGACAAAAAGACCTTTCATATTCGGTTTATTGAGGAATATTAGGGATAAATTATGAAAAATTTCCCTAAGGCTAGAAATGATGTGAGAATGATTTTACAAGGCTTAGAATATTGTTTGGATCAATTTGGAAGTTTACAAAGTGTTGAGGACCAAATGGTATATTAAGGAAAAATTTGAGAATGATATGGAAAGTGATTAGAAATTTATGTGTTAAGCTTGAATGTATTCTTGGAATATTTAAATATGTTGTTTAATGATTGAATTTAAAGTTCAACGACAGGGGACCATTTTGGATAATTTCGAAAGTTGAGGTGAATTCTAAAAGAATTCATTTTATGGTTATATTAAGAGATTTGAGATTTTCTTGCGAATTTGTGATGGATATGAATAATAAAGGATTTTTAGGAATTTTATTCCTAATATGTGCCTATGTTAGAATGATACTAACATACGCTTTGAAATGTATGTGTTTGGTAATCGGTAATTTTATAGATCGTGACCGTGATCAAGATCATATTACGAGCAAGTTTGAAGACAAGGAAAAAGTTCAAGAGTAAAGCTAAAAGCAATAGTAATGTTTACTAGTGAGGCATCAAGTGAGTGCAATGTATACATAACATGATATATGGATGTTTTCTACATTATTAGGAAGACTTGCGATGAGTCTACCGTGTTTATTTTGGCATGATATTTATGTCATAATCATATGTTTGACATGTTCTAAATATGTCAAAAGTTGAATCTAAATGCATGGATCACTAGTTATATATGATGTTGTATTATGAATGTTATCTCGGGTATGAACTGCCCAATGTTAAATTATGTTGATATACATTGCCATGGATGAAATAAATATGGAAAATATGCCCAAGTAAGTCGTTGAGGGACAAGGTATAGTTGACATGTCATAGAGTCCAGCAGCACGCTGCATATTCGGTTATCCAGTTTAGCACTACAGTGTATATAAAGGACACTTAGTGTATGGTTAGCACTGCCTTATAAATGTGCGGATGGTTAGCACGGCCTGATAAACGTGCGGATGGTGGGAACGACCTTATGTGTATTAGCACTTCGGTGCATCTTTGACTCGAGTACCCAGGGTCCTCATAGGTTATATTTGGGCTATTGGTAAATAATTGATAAACAGGCGGAAGAGTTATAAACTCTTAAAGTTATGGCTAATATATTGGTAAGAAATTATATCTGGTTTATATTATGTTGATATATGATTTACATGACGGTAATATATATATATAGTGATTCAAAATGCATGAATACGGTTATACATTATTAGTCATAGTTATGTTATATTGCACTGGATATTATTATTATCTCACTAAGTATATACTTAGCGTGTGATGATTTTCACGCGTAGGTAAAAAGCAAAAATCGGAGTAAGGAGCGGGCATCCTGCTTATCTGGAGTATAATAACGGTATTAGTAATAACATCCTTTGATGTGTTTTGATGTTTCTAGATGGCATGTATTTGTTAAAATTAATCGGTTACATACTAGTTTTTATATGGTTTGTATTAACTTATAAACTAGTTTATGTTTATAACAAATGATGAGTAGTCATATTAAAGTTAAAATAGGGTAATGACTAGAAAAGGGTTAAATAGAGTAATCGGGTAGATTTTTATTTTAGGCAATTATATCCCTTATATATCATCGATAAGAATTGTTAAGTTGCTGCCTGAAATCGGACTTAATTTGATTGAATAAAAATTTATAATACGATTTTAGGCGATAAATAGTAGAAGGGATAGTTTATAATTTTTCTTATAAATATAATAAGGGAAATGTTTATATATTCTTTATGTGATGCTCTAATTAGTAATGGATATTATATACTAGTTAAGGTGTTATATTCGAACTCATACAAGATGAGACAATATAAGCGTTTAAGGCCAATTAGTGAATATCTATAAACAAATTTTTAATGACAATTGTTAATAGTGTTATCAATTTAGAATACTAATAACACTATAAAAATTGCGTGTATATATTTGCACCTGGATTTGATTTTACAATTCAATTTGACATCTAACATTTTTTTGTGCAATTAGGTACTTAACCTACATTGACTTTTTTTGTCCAAATTGATACACATCGTGAATAAATTATTTGAACCAATTAAATCCTGAAGAAAGTTCAGGTGCCAATTTGAAATAAAAAAAAATCAAGTTCTTATACCTAATTGGATCAAAAAATGTTTAAGTACCAAATTGAACTTTAAGGTCAAATCTAAATACCTAATTGCCAAAAAAATGGCACCAAATTGTACCTTGAGGCCCAATTCAGTTACGGAAGCATATATTATCCTTGTAAAAATATAGGATTAGATTATACCAAACTAAAGGAGGGGGATTAAATCCATATTTTAGCATAGTGGAGGGACTAAAATCAAGATTATACCAATTGTAATTAATAACTAGTAAAACATGGCGTAATATGGCATGGAATGTCCTCAACTGATTGACTTTCCTTGGATAGGAAAATCTCTAGTTCTAGTAACGGCCGCATAGAATAAAAGCTTTACCATGTCAAGATAAAATCAAAGAAAGCTCCCTTCTTCCGAAAACGACAGAGTTTCCTTCGTTTTTCAATTCCTTAGCTCTCACGTTCAAACTATTCGATCTCCGATCGGACTGAGAAAAATAAAGCTCAATTCATCGGCGAAGAGAAAATAATTATTGTAAATCGGGGAAGAAATAGATGAAGAGGATGAAGATCGACGTGAATGCGATGGCTCGTAGAGTCGAAGCTGATAATCGTATTCCTCTTCGTTATTATTATAGAATCGCCGATAGTCTCCTCAAACAGGTTCTCTATGCCAATTCTTTGCCTAATCGTACTCTCTTCTTAATAATTACGATGTTATGATTCGTTTAGGGTGTGATTTTAGCTTAATCTCAGTTTTAGTCATTCTTTTATTTTTTTCTCTCTAAGTTTTAATTGCTAATGGTTCCATAGTTTTAATACTTTAATTTGCTATCCATCCTAATTAATTGTCGTTCTATTTGGAAATATTAGGAGTTTAAGTTTAATTAGCTTCATTTGTCGCATTATTTGCGAATTCTTAGTCTATTTCTGTAAAGAAGTAGCTGCTAATGACTTTATTGTTTTAGTACTTAAATTAGCTCATTTAGCCTAAATTAAATTATTGTAATATTTAAAGATGTTAGTAACTTATGTCCGAAGCTAATATTTCTGTTAGCTAGAAATTTAGGTATGATTACAGGTGCTTAATGTATTTTTTATAAAAATTTTCAGGCAGACATTTATAGAGAGGAAGAAAATATAGTGGATCTGTACATAATTCTACTTAGATATTCAAGGTGAGGGAAGCTTACTACTGATTGAATTTGTTATACTAAATTAGTCTGCGTAAGCTTATTTATGACCTTACATTTTGATCAGTTTGGTGTCAGAAACAATACCATACCATCGAGATTACCAGGTTTTGCTTCCCAAAGAAAAGTCTGTGTATAGGAAGGTGAGGTTTAATTGTTTTTCTGTGTGCTCTGTGATGTGATTCAATTCATGTGGTATTTGATGATGTTTTGGTTCTATTGTTTATCATTTGCAGAGACTTTTAGCTGTACTTGATGAGCTTGAATCTTTGAAACCGGAGGTTCAAAAGAGAGTTGAAGAAATAAATAAAGCTTGGTCAGGAGCTCGATTGGTTGACCTTGATGACCAGGAAGGCTCTTTCTATGGCTCAGATACGACATCTTCTTTGGATTGGACTCCTGTAAATAAAGGATCTAATATGAACTCGGATATTAAGCAGGTACGGAGCCATTTAAATTTATAATCGGTGGGTGCAATGTGATTCAATTATGAGCTTATTGATCTCTCTTCCCCGTTTATATATCTATCGTTGTCTAATTTTTCCTTATTGTCTGCTTGCGTTTTAATAGAATATCCAATATTTTAGCTCAGTTTTTCCTTTTTATATGGATGCAGCCTGCCAACATGGCTATTCAATCTTCCTGGAAGTATAACAATAATCATAATCAGATTGACAAGCAGTTTCAGAAGTTGTGAGTTTCTTTTGTTCTTGTTAATGGTACATTTATGATTTGGATCTTGAAACCACCATGTCTCGTCCTTCCAATGTGAAATCTGCTGTTGTATTGGTGGGATCTGTTAAAATTCAGTAAAATCCACAGTTGTATTGGTGGGAATACATTAAAATTCAACTCTGTACCGTTAGCCGGTCTCTAAGGAACGGAATTAATTGACGTCAAAGCATGGTCATGCATAAAATTCGATTGTGTGTTACTTCTGCTTTACAGCATCACCCTGATTTCTTTTTGCCTTTGCTTTGCTCAGGTCATTGTCATATTTGTTTGCGTTTGTCCATCTGGGCCCTTATTAGAAGGTTATATTAATAAGAATTAGTTAAAAACTTTTTCTTTGAGGCTGACGTGGCATGTATCAATCTTCCTGGGTTGTTTCAGGTCTCTTAATATACCTCTTCCAAATAAAGAAACTCTGTCTAGACACTCATTTCTAGGCCCTAACGGCCTTCGTGGCCAGTGGCTTGGACCATGTGCAGAGATAAAGGTTAATCTCTATCTACTTTATCACCCTCCGATCTTCTTTATGCACTCGTACATAATCTCCTTTTGCATGCAAGATATGCATCAAATAATTGGTTCTGCTTTATAATGCAGGTTCAATATCCAAGCCATAAGGACTTGGCACCTGCTGAAAATTCAGGGTAGGACTTCCAAATTGTCTAATTATTCTTCTTTAAGCTTTCATGTTGTCTACCCTTATCATATCCTATCACCTTAGATATTCTGTAAATATTAAAAGATTGAAATATCTGCTGAGAGTTCTAGTTTGTGTTGCTAGAATGTAGCTGCTTTAACATTTTTCTATTTTGTGTTACAATTTTTTACAGCCTGAATCAGGCTGGACAACATGGAGCTTTGGTTGTAAAAGATGGTGAACCAGGAGGGGTTGGTTCTGCTATGGACTCGGTAATCTCGATAGATGATGGTCGATGGTTACCTCCTGCTGAAGAGTCTTGTCCTTCTTTGACTATTGAAGCAACAGAGGATCCTTTCAAGTTTGTTGGTATGAAACAACCTTCTCCTCCTCCTGTGCTTGCTCAAGTACAACCAGAATTTGCACCAATTCATCCATCAAAAGTTGCTGATCCAAGACCTGGTCCTGCAAAGTCTTCTCAAGATGGATTGCCAAACTCTAGTTCATATCAACATTTACATGTTGTATGTCTCCTATATCAATCATTCTTCTTCCCTTTTACTTGGTGGAATTATCAGATTGGGCCTTCTATGTTGATTAATGTTCCAATTTTGACGACTTATTATGCAGCCAGTACAAATGATGGAGGATTTCTTGCGATTGGCTCGGGCAAATACAAAAAAGAATTTGGAAACATGTGGTGTTTTAGCTGGATCATTGGTGAGAAAACTATTTTTTTAAGTGATGAGTTTTTTTGTTTAAGATAATTAGTAAGTAGGGGATTCAAGTCGCTGCAGGAGGTTATTTATACTTTTAAATTTTGTGGCTGTAGAAAAACAGGGTTTTCCACATCACCACTCTTATAATTCCAAAGCAGGAGTCAACTTCAGATTCGGTATGCTATTTTATTCCTTTTAATCTAATTCTTTTGTGCAGAAAGTGTTAACAACTTCAAGATTTATTCTGGCTATATACTTTTATCCGTGTGCTTTAGTTCTATCTCACTGATACATTTTTTTAATACAGTGTTCGACATTAAATGAAGAAGAGATTTTTGAAGTTCAGGATAAATTATCTCTTTTTCCTCTGGGATGGATTCATGTAAGTTTTCACCCTCGAATTTCCAATGTATTGTGTGATTGCTTTTTCTTTTCCTCCATATGCTCTTTTGTCAATGAATACATTTGGGTATGAGGTGAGTAAAAGATCACATATCTCTATTATATATTCCATTTCAGAATGTTATTATTATTGCTCTAGTACAGTAGGTATTATGCACATGCAAACACACAATAAATATGTTATATTTGAAGTTAAGTGGGAATTTGTGTGGTTTATAATGCTTCCCTTGGTTGCTTGAGCTCGTGGGTAACATATGCTTCTAGGTTTAAGAAAGGTTAGAATATAATTGGTGGATTGCCTTGAAGTATGTTTGAAATTTATATCTAAAAGAAACTGTTTTATCCTTTTGTTGGGCTTTGTGCAGATGTATGGTGGTATCTTTTTAGTAGCGTTTTGATTTTTACTTGTAATTTGGTGAAGTTCACACTTCTTTGGGGTCATTTGTTTCACTTAATCTTTCTATTCAATTTCATCTAATATTTCATTCTTCTTCATCTAGTTAGTCTCTTATGTGGTGCTGTAACATGCCTTGCTTCAGTTGATCTCCTTCATGAAGCATGGATTTATGTTTGATTAACCTATGTTTCTAACTAGAAACTTGCATGTTGCTATGCAATTCTTTGATTTTCAGACACACCCAACTCAGACTTGTTTCATGTCATCAGTTGATCTTCACACACATTACTCATATCAGGTAAAAGAATAAGTACTTGCTAAATATCCAGTTTATAATATGATTCAGTCTTGCTGCATGTGTCATTCTTTTCCACCGCCGCCTCCAATATATGAATTACATATTATTCATTCCTCTGACACTTTTTTTTTATTTTCTTTTCTGGTGGATATGTTTAGATTATGCTGCCAGAAGCAATTGCAATTGTTATGGCCCCAACTGACACGTCCAGGTAGATTTTTATTTTCCTCCCAATAACCATGGCATTGAACGCTATGAAATATCACTAACTTTATATTGCTAAATGTAAATCTATCAATGGTCAGACAATTATTTCCTATCATTTGAACTGTCGGTTAACTTTTAGTTAGTAATCTGGTACTAGTGTTCAAGCTTTCATATTTTTCTATGGTCATCTTTTAAGTAACATTTACAGTAAAGTAATGATAGAAAGGATTGCACGTACCAAATGCAAATGAAAATAAGATGTATTTTTTTTTTCTGTGCAAGAGATGTTTTCCCTTGCTGTGTATGCAGAAGCAAATTCTGTCTGTAGATTTTCATTTTGTTTAGTGACTGAATTGGTGAAGAATAGGATTATTTCCATGTCTTAAACAACTGAGTTATCTGCTCAGCTAAGGTTGTTGACATGGTTAATATGCAGGAAGGTACTTGAATCTTAGCAGTTGAGTACAAACAATGTTTGTAGGAACCTCTTGGATAAAAAAGACAGTCCCTGTAATAGGCAAATTTATTTTACAAGTTAACAATTGTTGTATTCAATTGCAGCCCGCATGGCATCTTTCATCTGTCTGATCCGGGTGGTGTGTCCGTCATTCGTAATTGTCAGCAACGAGGATTCCATCCCCATGAGGAGCCTTCAGATGGAACGCCAATCTACGAGCATTGCTCCCATGTTTTTATGAATCCCAAGATAAAGTTTGATGTTATTGATCTCCGGTGAGATATGCACCCTGACGAAGTGTTGCTGGTAAAATTTTCTGTGAAAAAGGAATTAGGCATGCATGCTAAATTACTATTTTGTTGACATCCCATCTTGTAAATTCAACTGAAGAGAATCATCTTGCAAATAGAGGATATTCATTTTTTTTCTTCAAACATAGTGGAAGAATTACCTTTCCTCATTTCTTTTCCCACTTTGTGCTTTAATAATAATATCCGTGTTGCTATCAAACTTGTTTTCCTTGGGACATTAACTATTCTAAATAGGTCTATTACACTGAAATCTGGGATTTTTAGTTCTTTTACTTTGACCCCTCTATTTTCATAATGTCATTAGCATATCTAAATTGAAAACCGTCTGTGATAACACGTTGAATTCATATCATGATTGGATGAATTTTCATGTGATTCTGATTATGCGATAATAATAAAGCAGAGATGGGGGGCATCTGTTGTTGGACCATTTCAGGGCATATCGTTTCCAAGCCTGGGGAAAAAGGTATGGGGTCTCATGGAAGGAAGCATTTATGGAGTTTATGATGATTTATCTTGAAATCACAGTTTCTGAAAGGTGAAGGTAAGTGTCCGATGTGCAATATTCATGGCAGAAAAGCCATGTCTGCAACTGGGTTGCTGGTTGTTGAGCTAATAAATACAGGCTTTTAAGGAGATAAAAGTAGAGAGAGAGAGAGAGAGAGAGAGAGAGAACACAGGCAGGCTATGAACTTTACGTGATCACGTTTAATTGACCCGTCTCTAGTGTGTTTGGACCACCATCTCTCTCTCTAGAGTGTTGTTTAACAGACAAGAGGAACATTGTCACCCACGACGTTTATTACTCTTTAACATTCCTGCTCTTTCCCGCTGCCATTCTGCAAGTGGCAACAACAAGAAAACGATATCATTTTTCAATATAGGCCTTTCTACCTTATAGGGTGGTTATAAACTTATAATGACTTCGTTGCCAATAGTCTCCTACTTGCGTTATTGGTGAACAACTCATTTGAGTCTCCTAGTATGATAATAACATTTAAAAGTGTTGAAAGTCGGCTTACTACTTCTAGGGTTTCACTATATCTCTTAAGTAAGGTCAGAGGTTCAAGTTTTAACATTGTGAATGGAGTAATTGGGTTGGGAGAGTCGCCCTCATAATAGATATCTACAGTATTCGATTTGAATTAATCAATTAATAGATAAGCTACAGGTGGTCTTATAATTTAATGTTTTCAATATGTTAATGTGATTATATGATAGTATTTGTTTAATTTTCTTAGCCTTTTTTGGTTAACGTACATACACCGTGTAGTGCTTGAACCAAGATCACCTGGATAGAACAACTCAATCTAATCACGGGAATCACTCCACGAGTTCAATTTAATGTTAAATGTTGGTGTTTAATTTATGACATAAATTAGATGAATTTTAAAGGTAAAGTTTACCATTAAAGGACTATAAGTCGAATAGCTGTGAATGGTGTGGGCGGATGTTTATGGCTTTAGAGGTGACACTTTTAATAGAACCGACCTAATTGGTGTGAATGGGTTGAAATTGCATCAATTTCAGAACCGAAACCCCATTTCTGAGGGTTAGGCCTTCGTCAAACCCAGCATGTGATCCGATTCAATATTTTACTACCAACAATCACTTAATTACACCCACACGTAGACGCCAAGTTTCTCCATTTCTAACTTACGAGACGTTCCAATTTTTTTATTTTCTTTATGCATTGGATTACAATTTAAACCACTTAATCATTTATTTTGTTGACGGTGATAATTTTTTTTTTACTTCTGAATAAGTAAGTTTTTATCTACATTTCAAGGTGGCATTACATGGAATGGAATCCACATATTTTAAGCAACAATTAAGTCTTACTTAAAGCAGTAGGATATGGGTAATACATTCTCTTCTCTTAATTTAGAACAGAAGTACTGTAAGTATCAAAAATTAATTTGGGGTTGTCTTGTCCTTGTCAAAGTTGCCCGTATTTGCCGAGACTTTGGGATCTTTGTTTTGGTTTAACACACAAATTCTCCCTTGAATTTGACAATTTGTATTAAATTGGTACTTAAAATTAACAAGTTTTTTTTTTTATCAAATTGACTCTTAAAATTTGTTCGGTAACATATATTTGCCGATAAAAAAAATTGTTCGGACAAATTGACTTATGGATGTCAATTCAGAGTGAGGATTCAAATATTTGCGGACATCTCATCCATTTTTTTTTCGAGTTTGGATGTTAAAATTTATATCTACGACGAATTCAAAGTAGATACAAATAGACACACTCACAAATTGATTATCTACATAAATTTTGCAGATGCAGATTACAGACTTGGATAACTGAATATAGCTCTAAATCTCAATGGAAAATATGTTTGCTTTTAAGGTCCAAAAACTTAGAATATACGAAAAAAAAAATACTGCTTGTAAAAAGTACACATGGAATAAAAAAAATGTATTTGATCTAAGGTTGTGAATATCATATTAGTACTGTATCGGTTTTTCTCTAATATTGATATGTGTTATTATCGGTATGTCTCGTATCATTTTCAGTTTATAAATAATTATAATTTTTTTTGTATACACACATGCAAATATTTTTCAATTACATATATAAAAATATATTTGTATGAAAATATAAAATGAAGTCATAAATTTATGTTTGGGACCAACATAAAAAATGAAAAGGGGTAAAGTTAACATTTTATGTTAAAAATGTCTTATATTGAATTATTCATTCTTAGGAGAGAAAAATGCATTTTTTTCATTAATTAAAGGGCCAATAGGGACTGTGTAGAACTAATTAACTTTTAAGGGATTACCATTACAGTTTTACCTTTAATAAGGGGCCAAGGTTATAAATATTTGGAAACTTTTTTTAATAACTTTAAAAGATTATTTTGAAATCGATGTAAATCTAATTAATGGGTATTTTTATCAATTTCATTTAATTTTATTTTAGATCATAAAAATCTCAACTCAAAATGAATTTGAGAAAACGAAAGTAGTTTCGAAATTGTATAGAATTTTGCACCTTAAAATCGAAGCCTAATTCACAACTAAAGTAAACTCATGGTACAAGGATGATAAGATAATTTAACCTATATAATTAAATTTATGTTAATACCTAGTTATCTCCTCCAATGTCTAAGCAGGACGTAAAAAGCAGACAACCCCAAGTCCCCGGACACTAAACATTTTAGCTTAGCTTCATTGCAGTTGCAGGCAAGACTGCCACAAAGCCGTCCTCGGTTCCAATGTCTGAAACGAAACGGTAGTTGGACGTCATTTTTTTCTACCAGAAACCACAATTTGCTGCTATTTCACTCATCCTTTACCAACTGTTTAATTAAGGTTTCCTTTTTCTTTTTGTCTCCGGCTGTTCTCATCAGCTTCAAACCTTCAGTTTAACTAGCTTTCACATGAAGTGCAAAAGGAATTAGATTCGTGGAACTCCCTGCATCATTCAAGCTTCCATCAGCAGTCAACTTCATTTCCTTTTTCCTACTTTCCGGTATTCCACACACTATGCAAACAAACTATCGACCGGTCTAACGGGACAAGGTAATAGATCTTTTAAGTACAACTAATTATTTAAATTCTGACATTGTGAATTAAATAAACTCATTTGGGACACAACAAATATCAGTAAACTAATCAAAATTTGACGTTATGAATGAAATAAACTGATTTGAGACTGAAAAATATTAGTAAAGTAATGGATTGGGGATTGGTGATTATATAAAAAAGTTAGTTTTTTTACCTTCATATATACCCAACATCAGGGACTGGTGCAAGATTTTACGTAAGGAGTGTGAACTATTAAAAATAGAATTCGCTTACCTTTTTTATGTCCCTTTATATGCTCCACCAATTATATTATGCCATGTGTATTAATGATTTTTTCATTGTTTTATTGATTGTTTATATTTTATTTGATAATACACGTGGCATAAAATTATTAGTGCAGCATATAAAGGGACACAAAAAAGGGCATACAAATTTTATTTGAACTATTAAGAAGTTATATTAGAAATGTAGACTGTGGAATTACAAAATTTTAGATGATGTGAAATTAGATTATTAATATAAAATAAAAAGGAAATATCTAAATTACATTTAAAATTTTTAGACAGTGCGACTGACACAACACTCCTAGGTCCATCCCTACCAAACATAGTACTCCATAACCATAACTGAAAAATATTTAAACTACATGTTTAAGCAAAAAAAAAAATCTATGTTTTCTCTTGGCAAAAACTAGTTCTATCACCATCATCGTCTCTCTTTCGATCCCTTTCTTTTAAACTCTCTCCTTTCAAACTCTACCTATTTAGGCAATATATATTAAATCTTGTGGGAGCTGAGCAGCAAAGAGAGAGATCAGATGGGGAGATCTCCATGTTGTGAGAAAGTGGGGTTGAAGAAGGGGAGATGGACCGCCGAGGAAGATGAAATCTTAACGAGTTACATTAAAGCTAATGGTGAAGGATCCTGGAGATCACTGCCCAAAAATGCAGGTACATTTGTTTATACTCATGATTAAATGACGAGTTTTTATCCGATAATTTAATTCAGTTGATTCATACATTGTTCCGGGTTCGAATTTCGAAGGTTTGTTGAGGTGCGGGAAGAGTTGCAGGTTGAGATGGATAAATTATTTGAGGGCTGATTTGAAGAGAGGGAACATCACTCCCCATGAGGAAGAAACCATTGTTAAGTTACAAAGTGCTTTGGGGAATAGGTACATTTCCCTTCTGATTGTATTTTTAATCCCAAATTTTATGAAATTTATGGCTTCCGCACCATGCACTAGTTTAAGCTGGTTGCAAGGATTCAAATAGTGGTCCGCTACTATAATAGCGGCCGATCTGAAACTGTTATTGTGAAAAATGGTGGTCTGTAATGACTGTAATAACATAGCGACCGAAAACGTAGTCGTAACTTTCATGATAAATCCAGACGATTATTTATGTTTACCAGTGTTTGGTCTGTGTTAGGTGGTCTTCAATTGCAGCACAATTACCCGGCCGAACTGATAACGAGATCAAGAACTACTGGAACTCTCATTTGAGCCGAAAAATCTACAGTTTCAGCAAGACCATCAAAGAAACGAAGCCGGTTGATCTCCATGCTATAACCACAGCCGCAGATCATCAACAACGGAAGCGAAAACCAGGCCGTACCAGCCGGTCCGCCATGAAAAGACAAAAGCTAGCTTTGATGTCACTTGGTAATAATGTTCCTAAAACTACTGTTACCCCAAATGAAAAGACAATCGAACAGAACAATCGAGGAGAAGAAGAAACCCTAGAAGAAATGCATGGCTGCTGCATGCACAACAATGCAAGGCGGGCCGAGGAAAATTATGTCGGAGAAAGCTCAGGCGGTGGGAGCGAAAAGGAAGCTGTGGGACCATACGAGTGGCTCGACAACGAAATAAAGCGCCTCAGCAGCGTTCTAATGCGAAGTGGTCAATGCGTGGATCCAAGTGGGGACGGTGGGGTTCTCAAGGATGCTGAAAACGATGGCGTTTGGAGCTCGTCGTCGGAGATTACAGATCACCGTGGCGGTGAACGGCGGATTTGTAACTCGTCTTTGTCGGCGGGGAATTCAGGGTTTGATTCGAATGGTGATTTAGGGTGCTGCGAAGATGATGAACAATGGGAATCATTGTGGGATGATTCTGATAAGGTGCTTTGTTGGTTGTGGGATGATGGCAACGGGGAGGACAAAATTGGAAAAACACCAAATTAATGTGACATTAATGATGCTTTCGGCAAATGGCAGTTGACACTGATACTAAATGATACTACTCCATTTTTAAGGTCATTTCATGTTTTTTTTAGTTATTGTTGGTGCACTTGAATTATTTATTTTTAAGTTCGAACTCAAATATATATACATATTGTTTTTAATAGTTGAGTAATAAGAATGGGTTGTGTAGCGACCTGTGAATTCGGGACTTTCTCATGAAACTCGCATTTTGGGGTGAGAGAGCTCGTATATTTGAATCATAAAAAATAAATTTAAAAAAAAGTTGAGTCCGGCCTGGACCAAAAATGGATGCATGTTGATTTCTTAGATATTAATGGTGGAGTAATACACTTGAGTTCCAAGTTGCTTTTCCTTCAATGGAGTTTTGAGGTTACCCCTTCGTTTTCCATGAACAAATTATTATCCATATTCACATAAGAGAATTTTCCATGAAAATAAGTTGAATATTTATGTCATTTAAGTACATGACATCGAACTTCACCATTTCACATTTTCTATTGATCATACAAATTTAATATATTCTTTTTACTTAAAGATTTGTTAGATATTATGAACATATAATTATACTAATATATTCAAAGAAATGTGTTAGATATTTTTCATTAGAAAATAAGTAAATCAAAATAGGGACTTGACACTTGTCTAACTAAATGTGAATAAAAGTGCTTTTCTAAAGCTAATTAATGAAGTAAAAAATCGAGTTTAAGTTGTTTTTGTCGGTGTATGTATATTATTAAGGGTTAAGATATAAACAAATATTATCTTGTAATCACCTTAAAATTATTAAAAAAATAAATTTATATTAACGAGGTTGGTTCAAGTGGTAAGCAGTTAGGTATCGCTTAAGCATGTCTCGAGTTCGAGTCGTTACGTATGTAGAAAATCCCCGCTGAAAGACTTATCCACTAAAATCAAGTGTGTGACATAGATCGATCTAAATTAATTAAGATGAAGTCCTGAAAATCGAAAAGACAACAGAAAAACAAATTAATGAAGCAAAAAATGAAAGCCATTTACTAACTTTGCTCTTCTTTTATTTAATTAAAATGCCTTTGGCACCGTATCCCATGTAAGCAACCGTCGCTACGTCCAACATCATTTTAATTTGGGTTAAATAGTACATTGACTGCTGATATTATAATTTATTCTCATTTTAGTATTTAAATTTTGGGTAAAACTTTGATACACAAGTTGTATAAAATTAATTTTACACAAGTATATGTATTTACACTATAAAAATTCAAATCCTAAATTCCTAACCCTAGCCCTAAAAAACTAAACCCTAAATTTTAAACACTAACCTTGAATTCTAAACCCTACAACCTAAACCCCTAAACCCTAAACTAAAATCTTAACCCCTAAAACTAAAAGGCACATATAAACTAAAGTTTACACGGCCTGTGTATCAAAGTATTTTCCTTAAATTTTTTAATATAATTTGTTCTTTGAATTGTATGTATGTAAAATATGTTACGCCGTTACATTTTTTCATGAGAAAAAGTTCAATACACAGCACAAATATTTTAGTTTTAGGGGTTAGAGTTTAATTTAGGGTTTAGAGTTTAGGAGTTTGGGTTGTAGGGTTTAGAATCTAAGGTTAGTTTTAAAATTTAGGGTTTAGAGTTTAGGTTTAATTTTGATTTATAGTAGAAATAGACAAACTTGTGTATTTTACACAGCATATGTATCAAATTTAAACCCTTTTTTCATTACATAAATATCACATAACATTTTAAAAACATGTCACCTAGAGTATCATATGATATTCTAGATAATACATTTCTTTGAACAATTTTTACCTAAGGGGACGGGAGGGAGAATTTTGCTCTTACGGAGTCTTGAACCCATAACCTAAAAAAGCGAAATGTGTTAACTGAGAGTTTTAACTACTTACTCTAGAAATTGTTGATAGATAATAATTTTAAGAATGTTGTTTAATTTTTTGTAACAAAATAACGAAACATGATAATGTACTTCACGGGAAAGATAGTTCGAGGGCCAAATTTAACAAATATCTCTTTCCATTCCAAAATAATAATAAGTATCGTAATGCTATTTATTCCTTTTTATTATTATTATTATTATTATTATTATTATATTCAAATTGGATAGCATATATAATTAAATTGCACGAAACTGAAATTAACTAGATTGAATTGATTCGGTCCATCTAAAATTGTATTAAAAACAAATAAAAATAAAACTTGGCATTCGAATTTTTTCTTTTTAACTTATGAACCGGAAATTATATCCAACTAAATACGGTTAATTATTATCCAATCAAATTCGAAATGAAATTAAACCCAACATTATGGAACAAATCAGTTTATCATTTTTTTTGTTCAATCCTAGTTCCAAGCTGAATTGGATACCATACACACATATATATTTTATATATACTTCTTTAGCGACTAAAGTTTTTTTTGGCAAAAAGTAAAAAAGTTTGAACTTTTGAAAAAAAAAGTAATTGAATTTTTAATTTTTTTTATCCAATTAATCTCTTAAACCAAGAAATTTAATCAATTAAGTTTTTTTGACCAATTTTGACTATTAAATTTTGATATTTTTTTAGATATGTTGGTGCAGTGCGTCGTATTATAGTGTTTCTACTTGACATTTTAAAAAAAATTATTTTATTTAAAAAATCTTTAACAATTATAAAATTCTAAGACTTATAAAACTTATAAAAAAACTTTTTTTAAAAAAAACTGTAAATGCAACATGATAGAACTGTAGTGCATCATGTGCCAATAATACTTAAAGGAAAAATTGTCAAAATTTAATGATCAAAGCGATTAATTGATTCAATTTCTTGGTTTAAAGACTTAATTGATTAAATTTCTTCGTTCAAGGGATTAGTTGAGTGTAAAAAAAATTTCAAGGGCTTAATTAATTTTTTTTTCAAAAGTTTAAGGGTTTCTTAACCCGTAAGCCTTCTTTTTAAGCATTCTAATGCAATAACAAAGTAGTATCCTAGTCTGTTTTAAATTTGAGTAAACTCACACACACCGTTTTAAATTTAAGAGCTTAATTGATTTTTCCCCAAAATATTTAAGGGTATTCTATTGCTCGAACATCACTTAAAAAGAAAAATATAATCTTTTATCACTAATATCACTCGATAGGTTCGGATATTAAAGTTTCTTACCGCAACTGTTTGATTCATTAGGGATATTATTATTTAGGCATAATGTCAAAAATACCCCTAACGTTTGGTTGAATTGTCATTTGTGTCCCTATTCTTTTTTTAAATAATTTAGCACTTAACGTTTTATTTTGGGTCAAAATAACCCTCAGCGGATGAAAATTGTTAGTCAACCAACGGTAAATGACGTAGCAAACCTACATGACAGTGCACGCTGCGATAGCAGTGTCATATAGACAAATATACTGACTTTACAAAATGACACATCAGTCAAAAATAATTTTAAAAAATTTATAAAATATAAAATATTTTTTATTCTGACGTGTCATTCTGCTAAGTCATTTGACTAACAGTTTTCATCTGCAGATGAGCTATTTTGACCCAAAATAAAACGTTAAAGGCTAAATTATTTTTAAAAAAGAAAGAAAAAAGGGCTAAAGTGACTATTCAGTCAAACGTTAAGGGTATTTTTTGACATTATTCCTATTATTTATCTATGATATTTTTCACAATTAAATTGTTTTAGTTGTGATTGATCGAAAATAGAAGAAACGTTGATTCAAAATAATTTGAAGAATTAACTTTAAAGAGTCTTTTCATGATACAAGAATAAGATCCCCAAGGATTATAACACTACATTGGAAATTTTGCAGTGACAAAACGTAACTAAATGCTTCAAAGAGTGCATTGATGATCAAATCAGCCACCAATAATGCTTCCAATATTTGGCCTCCCATGTACACCATGCTGCATCGCCAACATTAAAGAAGCCGACCCGTTTTCTATATGCATGTCCGCAAGCTCATCGACCGGACATCACTGACAACAGCTTTTAAAACGGCAAGAATTCAATAATTGCCTCATCAACCAAAGCATTCAGTATCTGACCCTCGATGTCGGCTCCGAGTACGAATGCATCGACTTCAAAGTCCAGCCATTTTCCATGCTGGCTGCTCATGTCTTTGTCCACAAGCTCATCCACCATACAATCTCCCATGCCTCTCCACCCGCATATCTCCTTGTACACTTCTTCGGCTAGCCACTCGTTTCTTCTCAGGATTGTCATACCTCTCGTCCACATTTTGTATCCTCCGCTCACATACCGTCTGCATCTCAAGTCTATGCATTCACTGACTGAATCAAAGACTACCTTCCTGTCTAGTCTCAACTCCCCACCATCACATCCGAATCCACCTCTTCGGCTTTCCAACTGATCAAAAAGATGAGGATTTATGGTTTCACGAGCACGGCCCAAGGCGAAGTCCTTGAACATCAACTCCACATTACATAGTATTAGCTTCACATATTGAAGTTCCCAGTTGACTGACTTCATGGATTCTGACATAACAACATTTTCATTACATTTAGCCACTGTTCTTGAATACATGGAAGACGCTGAATCTGATAACTCTGTATCAGCTTCTAGTGAGCGTTGTTTCTTTAAAGAATGTAGCCCGAGAACTTCCTGAGCTTGAACAGATGAACACTGCTTGCTTCCTGATATTATATCCGAGATACAAATTATTAGTATACCGAAAGAAAAAACTTAAGAGTGTCAATTTAATATCAAACATAAAGAGAGCCACAAGCTTTACCTTCAATGCTGAAACTATTTGTGCTATCTGAAGAGTTGCAGCTTTCAGTTGAAAAGAAAGGGTCGAGGATAGAAATGGGACTAGGTTGCCACGCATCACTACTGCATTCATCAACTCCTCCCTGAATGTACACCATATTACTGTTAAATATCATTTGTAGAAATAGTTTTGATGCACTTCATAGCAACACTTACTCATCCTCGAGATGAAAAATAATTAACCATTGAAACCTCAAAAGTGAGACAATCAAACTTCAGATTACTTGGCACGAAAAAAAGTTTTTTTTCTTAGAAAATTGAAATGCTAACTCTTTTACCTGAAGCTTTTGTTTCAATCGAAGCAGTTGACAATCAGCAGAGGAAAGGTTGGAACTGTAACAACTACCCAGTTTATCATGTAACCTGGGCAAGCTACTAAAAGCATTAGGAGTGTTGTGCCCCAAATCTTGTGAAAACGAGATAGAACTAGAAGCCGATCCTGAATTGAGAGACTTTTGGCTGGATGATTCAACTGCATTAGTTAATTCCCTTATCTTTTGTTCAAGAAGCATACTTAAAGCATCTGCCCCTATTACGTTATATCCTGGCGAAGACAAATTCATACTGTCGGTGTCAAGCAACAATCTCTTACCCCGACTATCCATGCAAAAGCTGCTATTTATTTGAGCAACCTGAGCAGATGCTTCCATTGAACGGGTAAGTGGGGCTGTGAATGTGAATGAGACAACATCCATGCCTTTCTTCTTGCTATCTTCAACCCAGCTGAAGTTCCTTTCAGTAATAGGATGATCTTCCTTCTGTTTTTTTTCAATCAACACACTATCAACAACCTGATTTTTCTCAAAATGGCTATCCCTATTTATCGATAATTTCTTCCTTGGATTCTTTGTACCGGAATACAGACCTCCTTTTTCCCCATCCATTGTACCTAACCCCAACTTCCTTGAGCCAATTTTGGAGTTCCCAACAGTTTTTCCTGACATTTTGCGTTGCCCAAAGGCAGAATCCCCAGAGAGCACTTTTCTACTTTGCGAGTTGGAACCCGCATGCTTTGAAGGTAATTTGTCCTTATCGGCTATAGAGTTTTGCTTCTGATTGTTCTGCCTGAGTACACCAGAAGAATTGTGCATTGAAGGTTTCTTATGCAAAATCTTTTGAGTACTCGGTTGGCTCTTGAAGGGTTGACTACACTTAACCTCACTCTGGTCTTTCGGCCCTAACAAACTTCGGTTGCTGCTCGAAGCCAATCCTTCTCTTTTCTGCACATTGACCTTAGCTTGGATTGCAAGTGAAATTGACTTCCCTTTACTCTTGAAAACTGAAGAAATTTCTTCAGTATCAGAAGTCAGGGGTGATGTTGTCTCTGTTGATCCGTTCCAGCTCTTGTTCAAAGATTGTCCTTTAAGATACTTGGCTGCATTTGATTCAACTGGCCTTCTAGTCCTTTCAGTGAGTCTCGATGTTTTATGTGTAGCTTCTGCTTTCTCTTTCAAATCTCGAGCTTTCAAGGACACGGAAGAAGATCCAACCGGAGGCTTTTTCTGCACAGCCTCCATTCTTTCTTTGAAATCACGAATGTTCATTGGCACCGAGGATGAACCAACCATAGGCATTTTGGATTTGCTTATAGATTGTGGGCTAGGCTGAATGATTCTTGCAGCAGTTTCCATTATGTGAGCAGCATTCTTAGACGGAATAAAACCAGGACTCTTGATAGGAGATAAAAGTTTATGGTGGGTAATGGGAATTGTTTTAGCTGCCTTTGGGGGCAAACTTTCGATTTGGAATTTCTCTATAGGCTTGCCGACTGTCCTCTGAGGCTTTGACTCCACAAAGTTCCTTGCAGTCCCCTCAATCTTATTGAACAAATCTTCGGGATAAATTACTTGTTGGTCATGATGATAACTAAGGTTTCTATTTCGGAAATGAGCATCTCGAAGAGATTGAGTGTCGAACAAAGGGGTGGAGTATGGCTCAGTATGTGTGGGTAAGGAATCTAATCCCATAAGCCTGGCAACCACACTAGGCGCCCTAGCTCCATAAATATCATCATCCGTGATTGAGGAAGCGCAACTATAATCACTACTTCCTTTGATACTTGTCCCGACTCGAATTTCATCCTCACCAGTCTGCAATAATCACAGCAACATTTGTAAAGGAATCTCAGATTAAATTGGCAGTCAAGAGTGTTTAACAAAAAAAAGATCAACTCTAAGGTCATCTGGGATTGGCCAGTTCTCACCAGATTGAGTCGTGTCATCGGCAAGTTCCCATCACTTCTTTTGCCCTGTTTCGATTGCTCTAAAAATTTGATAAATAGAACTCATTAGCAACCATGAAAATATGTAAACTATTAATGAACAAGAATATAATTTGCAATTGCATATGCATGCCGAGAAACATGTTGCATGCTCATCTGCAAAGGGAAGACAATTATAACCTGGAAAATCTGACTTGCTTAAGAACAATTTCTTCTGAGATTTCGCGGTCCAGTCAAACAGCTGAAAAAATCCACCTACATAACCTCCATTTCTCGAACTTTCTTTGTCAACCCCCATTGTATAAAAGCTGGATTCGGGACTGCTTAACTTATATAAGTAAATGATACAAAAGACATATAAGCTCCATTCCACCAACCAAATCCATCTGCAGATGTTATTAGACACAAACAGTTCAATACGGAGTAAATCGAATTTCTTACAATCATTTTCTAAAGACCATAATGAAACAGCTGATGGCTATCTGGAGCCCCTACAAAGGGAAATTAGAAGCCTGTTAATGGAGATGAACTAGCTTCTTCCCATCCCATTTAACTAGACATTGCACAAACTTTTCTTGCCAATGACTTTGCAGAACTTTAAACAGGAGAAGAACATGAAATGAAAACAAAAAGCAACATTCTTCTGCTACCATAACCCATCTTAGATCTATATAAATATCCCTACAATATCATACCATTTGACCTTAGCTTCAACAGCTGAAGTGTCAAGATTATATGGTAGAAAGGGGAATTAAGAAAAAACTTGCAGAATCTAATTGCATAGACACCTCAGGTCCCAATTCTAACCCAATCTGTAAATAAAAGGTTGCCTCCCTATAATATACCAAGCAATTCAATTTCTTTACATTCAAGAACACTACATTTGAATATTTGAAGGCACGTTTCTTTAAAAAAAAACAAACACCCACAAATCAGTTCTATGCTAACCAACACATACACAACACAATCATCAAAAAACAGCAACTTGGAAAGAAAAAATCAATTGCCAAACCCCAAAAACAAAAACCCAAAACTTTAAACTGAAGAAAGAAGACTTACACTGAAAACCAATGAATGAGATCAGCTTAAATGCAGCTAAAACTTTCTGGGTTCAGTTTAAATATAGAGAAAAAGACTGAACACTGCTATGGTGTTAAGCTTAAATTTGAGATTTTTGGGAGAAACAAAAACGAAAGGCTCCTGCTTTGAGTGTGAGAAAATGACAGGGAGACACAGAAGGAGAGAATGTGTTTGTAGTTCAAAGCAATAAATGGAGACACTGTAAATAAGATGGGAATTTTCTCTATTTTTCAAAAATTTAATAAAAATGTTTTCTGTTTAAATTTTAAAAATAATTTAATCATATTATTATTAAAAATGGAGTGCAATTAAAAAAAAGGCCTATAACGTCTCTTTTAAGAGGGTCGAGATTTCAAATTCCAAACAGATTTTTGACTGTTAATGAGGATTTTGATAATGCTACCAGCAGGTTCTATACTGTTTGTGTACTACCAGATGCAGGGGTCAACACGTGTTCAGAAAATGCCTAATCAAAACATAAATATGTTTATCTATAGCGTAAACTAAACCACATACCA